>OX123203.2:32918493-33583857 GCA_944739405.2 Euclidia mi
TCAGGAACAGGCTGTCTCTAGATCGGCTGTTATGCTTAGGAGACACAGATACTATAGACAGAACATATAGGCACACAGACAACTAGAATATGCTTACCCCCAGCGGGACAGTAGACAGAAAATTAGTAGAATAATACTTGGTTGTCACTACAACCATCAGCAAGGCGACGTCTAGGGGAAGTGACCGATTTAGATCGCGCACCCATCTTATATAGTCATAGACCAATTAGTCACAGACTGCCTGTGCCTCTGTCCATGACCATATAAGGTAACAATTCCTAGCGAAGCGCTCTTCAGACTAAGCTGGCGTTAAGCGCCTGCGAAATATTATAACGCAATACGTGGTATTACATAGCTTAGATTCCATTACATAGTTACATACACGACGACCTAATAAAAGCGTGTTGAAAAGAAATGGCATATATTAATTGACATAAACTAGTTTAGGGTATAATACTAGAGTTTTATTTCATATTAATAGCTTTGGAGTATATAAACAAAATTAAGTTTCACTAACGATGCCTGCGACCGTGCGTGCGCCTGTATGTATATGTGTGTGTGTGTGTTTATACATATTATAAAATTATATCCTCGTGCTTTTCTAAATATTATGCTGCGCTTCAGTAATTATGGAGAGACACATCATACCTACTGATCCTTCCTGAATTGATGGATGTTAGTGAATTTTGGGTGTAATATTCCAAAGGATATATTTGTATCGTACGCCTGTACTATATTAGAGACCAGGTAGTATTAGAGTACAGTTAGTAAAGTCTTGCTGATTGCAGCATGAATGTGCTGGAACGATCAGAGAAATACTATACTCTCACAGAATATCGACGGTAAATAGTACACCCAAAAGTATCTACACTGATGTGTTTCGTTTGGTGATTGAAAGTGCCAGAGGCCTCCTCTCTTTTTCCTTTTCCTCAACCCTCTTCTCATCCTGTACCTTTTTCCATCTTAGAGGGCGGCAACGCACTTGTGGCTCTTCTTTTTTTTTTTGTTTTTATGGAATAGGGGGCAAACGAGCAGACGAATCGCCTGATGTTAAGCGATTACCGCCGCCCATGGACACCCGCAACACCAGAGGAGTCACAAGTGCGTTGCCGGCCTTTTAAAAAGGAATACGCTCCTTTTTTTGAAGGTTTGAAGGTCGTATTGGTTCGGAAAAACCGCAGGTGACAGATCATTCCACAGTTTAGGACATGACGCTTGAAAACATGCATTTTTTGTCTCGTATGGAGATCGAACCTATAACAGTCACTGGATGAGCATTAACGTGATGACCACACGTATTCCCTCATAAAAAAAATGTCCTTCAATACCAAAGCCCGCAAACAAACATATTCATTTATTACTTGTTAAAACATACCCCGATTTAATAATCACGTAAGCTAAAACCGAGGCCAAAATCTGCTAAAGCTTGTCATTGTTTCCAAAACTGAAGCCACAAGAACAAAGGCAAACACCAACAAGATAATCTGTCTGAGAAACTGAAAGCTGCCACGTGTTTTATCAAGCACAACCAGGCGATGTCTAAGACGCCATATGTATGAGCGACTGATTCGCAACAAAATAGTTGCTTGAAGTTTCGTTCTATAACAATACTAGTATTTAAGTATTTTCAATAGCGAAATTATTTACTTTTTAGGACACGATTACTCCCCTAATAGAAATAAATTATATGTCACGGACAAATTTCCAAAAAAAAAAAAATTTGCAAATGCAAATAACACGTCATCATCATCAGACCGCCGCCGTAGTTCACTGCTGGATATAGGCCTCCAACGGCACGCCACTGAGTCCAATTTTCGTCTCTTTGTATCCAGCCAAATAATACATACCAAACATAATTGTGAAGTCGATTTGCTAGGCGACCACTTAAACCAAAACGTCATACATCCAGTCAGAAGCTGACATTAGAATAATATTTTTGCTTAAACTGATGGTTTGGCGTTACCGAGGATTACACCAGCCCTGATATTGGGTTGATATGATAAATCATCCGGATCTTTGCTGTTGAAACCTGTAACAACTGTCTAGTGCTGCGCTAGGTTCATCATAGATACACGCGGTCATTCATCACCGCAGTCTTCGTGTACTTGGCTCTCTACCAAACGCGACAATATACGACGACGTGTAACAATAAATAGTCATCGGAGGAGATTACTGAACGATACTAAGACGATCGCACCTCTCGCTCGTGAACGTAGCGCCTTATTGACCACAATTTTATTAATAAGGTGAATATAGTTAGATGGTGCTTTCGTACGTAGATTTTAAAGCACTTTGAGTTTGTGGTATCGGTAACGAGACTTATTGCATATTATGTAGTATTGTTAATTTCATTATTATATTGCTTTTGTTGCAAGAGTCTGCAAAATGCTACAATTACTAATGTTAAGAAAGCCAATTTCGATACAAAAATTGTTCAAAATACGTCATCAATCTAGTGTCAAATGGTCATCATCATCGTAGCGTTATCCCAATTGCATCCAAGGCTTTTCGCCTTTGAGCTTGGGGTCCGCTTATAATTCTAAGCAGATTTGTCAAAAAAATAGTTATTTTTCCACAGAACGACTGCCCTCTAAATTCCGCAACCCAAAGGGATAGCGATATTGCATGTTTTAATCAGTGTCAATTTTATTATAGGGTGCTGACTCTCCGTAACGACTGGCAAAGATCTTCATGACAGTCAGGACTGACGAATAAAATTCGCTGAGGCACTGGGCAAGCGATAATTAAATACTTTATACGCACGTTACTTCGAAAAGTCAGTTTTACGCGGTGTGGATTCAAATGGATACCCTCTGCGTCTGCATGGTGGTCTGTAAAAAAATCTCGTAAAATTCTCAAGTCTAACATTATGGCATATTATTGTCTAACATATTGTCGATGTAGGCCACTCAGCTGCCAAATTAAAATGGAACTGGGCGGGCCACATTTGCCGTATGCCAGAACCATTATGGGCAGGAACAACCACAAGGTGGATGCCTAGTAGCAATAAACGGCAACGGGGAAGGCCCAGAAGAAGATGGCGGGATGAGTTGGACGCATATCGGAGGCATTGACGGGAACTCGCATGTGATCGCGACAGGTGGAAGTTGGAGAAGGGGAGGTCTTTGCCCAGCAGTGGGACACAAGTTAGACTAGTAATAATAATAA
The DNA here is from genome assembly GCA_944739405.2 of Euclidia mi. Lineage (NCBI taxonomy): Eukaryota > Metazoa > Arthropoda > Insecta > Lepidoptera > Erebidae > Euclidia > Euclidia mi. The sequence continues at coordinate 32,921,662 of OX123203.2, forward strand.
TAATAACATTATGGCAAATTGTAGAGTTAATACATTTCTAGACGACGCTGTTGATATTGACAACGTATTAATTTTTTAAATTTTGGTCTTCACTGACGACGGGATTTAATCCACATGCTAAACTTTCAAGATCTTTAATACAATTAGTATTTGCGTCTTTTATTGATTTTGCGGTTAATGCTTATAACTATTTAGTTGAGTAGGTATTACCTTGTTTTAGTTCCTCATTACTTTTACGACAAGGTCCTTTTCAGTGAGATAATTTAACGGTAAGGCACAATTGCCAACACAAGAAGTACTAACACACAAGAAGAACTACTCACATTGGGCGTGAGCGTACCGCGAGCGGGCGCCTGTAGTGTGTCCAGCGTGCGCCCGTTGTTCACTCTGTAGTACAAAGTGAACGCCAAGCGTACGCTGCGAGGAACGCGAATGTAAGGAAGATTTGAGCTAAATTAATGACTGGTTGGCTACTACAAACGAAGTCCACTGACGCGGAGTAGAGATATCGAACTTTGTTATTTGCCAACGCAGTCTGCTCCTCACCACCTTGTCCAGTTCCTCGTCAATGGAAAAGCACCTTAAAACACGCTAACTGAAGTAAAATACATAGAACATCAAATGAGCGATGTAACATTAAATAATACAAGAGAAAACAAGTTAATTTGCAACTGTGGAGTACTAGGCGGCAATTTAAAGCGACATAGAGCGATTAGCAGTCGAGTAATGAGAGAGCAAGTAAGCGAACTAAACATGGTTAAAACTTTAATAGAATCCGTTAGTGTAGTTTGATATAGTTGGCATGTGGTAGTTTAATAGAGAATACACTTGGATAGCCTTTGGGTGAAAGCTGAATTTACACTTCTAAGAAATGCATTAGAGAATATACTCACCCACTTATCCTTACCCAGTCACATTAGGCTATAAGGACTCAAAAAGCACAATTTTGATTTTATCGCTACAAATTTAAGTTTAATGTCTGTTAATACGTAGTTCTTTAATACGTAAACTCTAATTAGCTGGTATAATGTTAATGGATGTATGTCACTAATATACAATAACATATGCTAGTTAGTGACATACATCCATTATACTTACACTTACATATACATATACAATAACAATATAAATTCTATGGCCTAGAAGGTAGAGGACAGGTGGAAACCCACTTTTTTTCTAAATGTAGTATCGGAAACGGATCCCTAAATTAACAAAAGTCGCTCTCTCATTTAGGTTCATGGGAGTTACCGGTAAACGTATTTTTTTAAATGTTATTGTATAACTTTATTTGCTTGATTATAATGTATAACTGTGCCAAATTGCAGATCTCTAGTGCTTACAATTTTTAAGTTAAGCCACGGTAGGAGAGACGGATGGACTGACGCGAAACTATAAGGCTAAGAACTCACGGAGCGATTTTCTCCCGCGACCGCCGCGGTGGTGGAACTGCGGTTTTATTTCTTAACTCACGAGACCGGTTATTTGCGCGGTTTTTCAGCCGCCGCGGCTGCGATCATCGCCCGCCACGTCTGCGGGCGATGATCGCAGCCGCGGCGGCTGAAGACAGGCGGTTGCAAGACGTAAGTAATTAGAAGATCGATTTCAATATCCATTTTATAATGTTTGTTTAATTTTAAACATGCACAAACATTTGTCACGATGCCACAAGTCACTGGCTGGTGCAAAATGACGTTGGATTTCTGTACACCCCGCCCCTCGCCCGCGACCGCGGCCCGCACGATTCCACTAGTTGCCCGCCGATGCAGCGGGAACCGCAAACAACCGCGCACGCCGCGGGCGAAAATCGCGTCGTGAGTTTTGCTTTAATTTTTTACATATATATCTGCATTCTACAGAAGCTGCGGGCCCGCAACCGCGGCGGTTGCGGGTGAAAATCGCTCCGTGAGTTCTTAGCCTAAGAGTTCCTGGTAGCTTACCACACTTCTATTATATCTTATGCAGTTTTTTAGTTAAAGCAGTTTTCTATTTAATTTATAATATTTTTTATTATTAAAAGGATGCTTTGCACGTTTGCAGCAGAAATCAAATATATCTCTATCATACGTTCATTTAATTTTATCAAATTTCTGTAAAATGCTTGCAGATTATGCATATCTGGCTCCGTTCCAGTGTGATTGCAACAGGCTAAATTGATTGACCCGCTGTCTTCAACGTATTTGGGTCAAGTTTATACGCTGGAAAAGCCACGGCCATAGTTACAAATAGCGGCACATAAATATAATTATCGTAAAATATGATTTAAAAATAAACGCTTTTCAATATTGGGCAAGAGTTTATTGATGTGATGAAATGAACGGCATATGTTTTTATTTTCTGTTGTGTAAAAGTGGTTAGCAAAAATATTATTCAATGGTTTAGCTGTCGTAACAGAGTAGTCTCAGCCAATTAAAAAAGTAGATGCAATATGTGTTATTTGAGATAAATAATATCTCTTATTTTTAAGACGCAAAAATAAATTACTCAAATATATCTGTAATTCTAAGTAATATAAGTATTTATATAACCAATAATTACAGATATATCATTATTCATAGTAATAACCACAAAGCCGTTAAAATCGACCGCTGAGCTGGAAAACAAGAAGCCAAAACAATCCTTTAGCGCGTTCCTTAATTACACAACTTTAATAAAAACAACCAACGGCGCGTCCCCATTTGGTCGCGGGAGATAGGGCGCGCGGCAACGCAACACCGACACGCCTCTCCTCCCGCGACTGAACCCGACTGTGCGGGACAGGCAGAACTGTTCCCCGTACCTTTGGACGCATCCTGCGCAGGCCCCCTCCAAGCCCACGCGGAGCGTTCACTCCCGAGATCTCTCTTAGCTTCACGGCGGGTGTCCAAGCCACGGTTAATTAGCCCCCCCCCCCCCATCACGACAAGGTGGAGATCCTACAGAGGGGGGAGCAACCTATACCTTACTTACATTATAAGGCTGAGGAGTCTGTTATCTGGTTGAACGCGCAAATCTCAGGAACTACTGGTTCGATTTGAATTATTATTTTTGCGGGGCACCTAGCCTATTTATTGAGGAAGGCTATATCAGATTACGCTATGCCGCTAGTGCCGATCAGTAGTCATAAACAACACTGGTGCAAATGTGGGCTCAGCTAGTACTTTATAAAGTTACATAGAAATAATATGATTTCCTAGATGTTACAAGCAAACAAGTCGGCGGTGGACCAGTTTGAAAAAAAATCCCTTGGCTCGGTCATAGAGTGTGCCTCGCACACTAGAAATTGATTTTGTATACGAGTGTCAATGTGTAAGTAAATTAGCACTGAAAGAGACGATGTCTTGCTGAGTGATTCTCGCCCTTATGGTGGTCTAGCGGGAAGTTGTTCGACTGTACATCAGCGGCATCATCATACAGCATTTTACAGTCCACTGCCTGACAAAGTCCTCTCTTAATTTGAGTTACAATAGCATTGTTACTAAATTCTTGTCTTGCCCTACCATACCATTATAGTATTAGATGAGGAGTTTTCCATCTAAATTTTTTACAAAGTTTCTATTGGCTTCGTGTATTTTCCTTAGTCTCCTCTTACGACGCACGTGGAATGTAAGGGTTAGGGTTAGGGTTAGGGTTAACTCGCCCGGTCGAAAACTCGCCCGCAGGCGAGTTGCCCTGTTTGAAAAAATTTTGGGGCCGCACTCGCCCGAACGTATTTGGGTAATTGGCACTTTGTATTCTTATTCCTCACTACACGATATTATAAAATGAGGATACGCCGCTATGGAATGTTACCAACTGACTGAGACTGCCTCCGTGATCCAGTGGATAGCGTATGTGACGGCTGAGCGGAGGTGCCGGGTTCGATTCCCGGGTCGAACAAAATTGTTACTGGGTTTTTTTCCGAATTCTCAGTACCAGTACGGAGACTGGTGTTGTGCCCGGTAACGGCAATACGCTCGACCCCTATTACGTGGGACATAAAAAATTCTTAGCGAAATGTGGGTGTAATATTACACCTCTGCCTAGCCCTTCGCGGATAAAAGCGTTAGTCTATAAAAAAATAAGAATATTACCAACACAAATTAAAATTACAAAATCTCTTAAACATGACTAATCAAATCTTTCATCAGCCAAGCTCATAACAACAATATTGTTTGCCAGCAAGCTCCTTCAAATTAAACCAATATTTCTCTTCAACAATGGAAACTTAAGTACAGCATGCAACGAACAACAGGTATTGTAATCAATCAGAAAGATAATTAAATATTCTTATTGTGTAAACAAAATTGTGTAAATGAAATTGAAAAAGCGCGCGTTTTTAAATGTGTTTGCAGGATTTAAGCGATTTGAATGCGATACTTTGAAATGTTTGCGTTGTAAATAATAGGGTATTATAGCATTTTGTTTTGTTTGTTTAAGCCCAAATTTGGTTGTGCTGACAGTGGTAATGTGAAGTGAAATAATTGCTTTAATGAACTACAACGCTGGAATTTCAAGGGATAATTTGTGGTAAAATGTTAAATATCGTCTAGGTCAAAACAAGATAGGTGCAAAGTTCACACTGGTAATGGGTTCAGCATTTGAATGTTTTATGAATTGTGTATATGAAAGTGTTAATTATTGTTTTGTGTATACATGTACATTTCTGTATATATTTGTGTATGCATTTATGCATAGCAATACAACAATGTTGGTCTGGTACAAAAATAGACAGACAAATATACAAGCCCCGCGCGCGGCAAGTCGGATTTGAATCTGGTTCTTTTACAGGTAGTAGAAGCCTTTATGATTTCAGCATGATTAGGCTGGCTCGACTGGAGAAATCCTCTACCCTCTCACAGAAGATCAACGTAATAGTATCGATACTGTTGCATGTTGCCGATGAGTGAGAGTGCCAGATGCCTCATTAAATTTAATATCAGCCGCTCGTTTGCCACTTATTACATAGATAAAAACACTGAATTTTGTCTTAAGCACGTATACATAACTATTAAACAACAATAACATTTTTTTTGCTAAGCCATTCTCATTACCACTTTTTGCTTCGGCCGAGCATACAATATACTATGGAATGCTTTTAACCATAATTGGAATTATCTAAAAATATTAACTCATTAAAAAGTATTTAATAATATTTGTAATCAATTCACGTCCGTTCGGTAACGGATTAAGAATCCGTATGTGTGCCATATCCGGTGTCGTAAGAGCCGACAGAGGGAGCATATTATGGAGAGAACATCACTGTAAGAGAAGGAAAACTTGACACAAACCCTATACCAACCCGTTTGGCCAGCGTGGTATAGTAGGCCAATTCCCCCTTTCAAAGGAGAGGCCTAGTCCAGCAGTGGCCTGTTCAAGGCTGATGATGATGATGATGTAATTCATACAATTTTTTTGTGAAAATATTTTATTGGTTCTTCTTTTACGCTGAAACAAAACTACTGAAAAGATTTTCATGAAACTTAATATATAACGTCAATAAAATAACTTGTCTAAACTATTAGAAGACATATATAGACTTTATTTTGTCACGATAACTCCACACTGCAAGAAAAAGCTAGTATTATAGTCTGATAATTATATCATCATGTACAAAAATTCTGATTATTTCAAGCCCAATGTCTCAGTTATAGATTAAACAGTCTCACTAAAATATCGGTTGCGGTATGCTACTGGTTGGATTTCCAACGCATTTGCAGACTATATTTGAAACCTCACTATATCTTGTAACACATTTCATTTGTAATCTAAATCCCAACGCGTCACCTCTAATAACCTAAGCATATATGATTCAGGTGCACTTATAGTGTAATGATGTAAATAATCTGTATGATACAAAATTTTTTCGTTACTGACTGACTGACAGACAACGAACACCCGGAACTACTGGTCGTAGGCTGCTGTATTTTAGTATTTATTTTCCTTGGGTTAGTGTAGAAGTGCACTAAAAAGTGGTTTCTCGAAATTCACGCGGGATCAGGCAGTATCTAATAGTAAAAATAATATTGTGCGATAGAAGCTGCGAGCATCCTCTAGTTTAACATACCTATTCAGCAGACCCCCGGTGGAGGACTCCACACAGTTTGCAAAAATATTCTGTTAAATGTTCCTTTACACTCTCAAAGGGACACACATGTCTTTCAGTTTCATGTGTTTAGTAGTTTTGGCTGTGCATCGTCTGTCAGGAACGAAAGAGTTATACATATTGTTGTCCGTTGTCTCTGCCTACCCCAACGGGAAAAAGGCCTGAGTACATGTATGTATGTATGTTGTGGTAGATTTCTGTATGTACTAGGTTCAATCATAATGTAAATTGATGTTAGCAGGAAGTAGAAAACCTGCGCTAAACATCCGTTGTGGTTGAAAGCGCCCGCAATTAAATACGTTGATGTCATGCGGCCAACCGCAATGGTATGCCACGTTGCGGTCACACACTGTTTTGTTTAAATTTCTGTGATTGCTGACTGGCAAAAGTTTGGAAAACTTGCTGATTTTGACTTGATATACGACTGTATATCAAGTCAAAATCAGCAAGTTTTCCAAACAATCTTTCAAGTCCCATTTAATTTGTAAAAATTAAATTTGTAAATTTTATTTTTGCTACTTAAAGTTTGTAATGCCGTGTGTTATAGAGTAATAAATACCACCCTTAGGGAGAAATCCTTCCTTAGTGCGTGCATATGACAAATTTCAGTCCAGACAAGTAAATAAGGATTATGATAATGACAATGATGATGGAGATTCAAATCTTGGGAACTATTTTAAAGTGATTGCTAAGAGCAAAAATAGCAACGTTTACATATACATCACACTCCACATATTAACCAAAAATTTCTCTAAGAAAATCATAACAAGAAGAAATTTACTCTACCCGTTCATCGTTACGAGGTTCTCAAGATTTCTAATGATAATACACCGTCTGTTTCACAGCCCATGGCGCGTATAGTTGACGCTGGTGATTCGTTTCACTGCACTAATCGTACCAGACAAGATTGATGGTACACTGAGAAAGTTACGTTCTAGTTGACAGATGTTCTTAAAATACTATTTTTAGGTGCGTGGGCAATACGTCGGTTGAGCAAGGTCCGGTGTTTTATAAATAACCGCGGGAAAAGTAGTGTTCTTCCATGTGATGTATGTTCTTGAGTCAGATGTTTTGAATTTATGTAATCTGGTAAATTAGGTGATGAATATTTGACTGCCAAGCTGTTTTCTACAATGGTCTAATAAGTATTTTCTTGGGTTTACGCAAATTTTTACGCATTGAAATTGAACTACAGTTTACTGATTTTAGTGAGATTTTATACATCGTAATAAATTAAAGTTTGACTGAAATTATATTTAAAACCAAATGATCTAAAAGCTACAATACTACTGAATAATGTACCTCCAACTTAAAAAAAAACAGTTTGCATATAGCACAAAAGTGCTTTATAATTCTTGTCCATCTCAAGGTGGCCTGGCAGAGATCGCCTCTGGTGATAAAGCCGCCGTATGTACATGAAACACAGCTTTAAGTTCCTGTTAGAAATGTTCTGAACTTTGGTCTGCATCAAAGCATACATCTATTTTTCTATCTATCTTCACGCATTGAAGCATGTAATGAAAACAACTCGAAAAATAATCGCATAATAAATCTTACTGTTTTGATAAACCCATAAGCCAAGAAAAAACCGATTAAGATTTACATGTTTACTTAAAATTGCGTCAAACACAGACTGAGATATATTTTCTTATGCATCCAAACAAGTTTGCTGTATTGCTAAGATTATTGTACGTAAATCATTAGAGAGACACATTTGTCATAGCTATTTGAGTACCTGTACTGCTAGTGTCCTAGGGGTTTTCAAAATAAATAAGGGGATTCATTTAATTCGAAAATAATGAAGAAAACTAGACGATTTTCAGATCATTGGCTTTCTTTTTTGGGCAAAATAACCATATTTTATTGTTGTTTGCAGTAATCCAGGCTTGACTAGTGATGTAATTAATTACGCCTTCTTTTAAAAACTTAGCTGTATCATGCATCCAGGCAAGTTAATACTTTAGATAATACACTTCAAAGACAAAGATATAAATTTACTATACTTATATTTATTTCAGTTTATGACAGTACTGGACGTCGCCAGCGGTTTCGCCCGCGTCAATTACATATATAAACCTTCCTCTTGAATTAATCTATCTATTTAAAAAAAACCGCATTAAAATCCGTTGCGTAGTTTCTAAGATTTAAGCATACAAAAAGACAGACATACAGAAGACAGAGTTTGTTTTATACTATGTAGTGATTCTGGTCAATTTAACTCCTGCTGTTTTATACCAACGCGTCTGCGGCATTAGCTTCTCATCTCATGATCTCCTCTATATCGAACCTCATAATTGTGAGTGTGTACACGGACATTTTCATATAATTAGAGCCTTGCTGATTTCAGTATGAATGGGCCGGCTCGACCGGGGAAGTACTACCCTCTCACAGAAAATCGACGCAAAGTAACAGTACCTAAACCTAGTGTTGCGTTTTGTTCGGTGTATGAAAGTGCCTAAAGCGTCATTTCCTATTCCTTTCCCTAATCCCACTCCTGCTCTTATCCCTTGTCCCAACCTCACGGGCGGCAATGCACATGTGACTCCTCTGGTGTAGCTTGTGTCCATGGGCGGCGGTAATCGCTCACCACCAGGCGATCCGTACGCTCGTTTGCCGCCTATTACATAAACAAAAAGAAAAGTTACACTACGATTCAGAGGCGTAAACACCAAGAAATATATAATGTTCTACTATAATTCCTTCCTTTTCAAATTATTGAATGAATTCGTTTATGGTGCGAGCCAGCAAAGACTTTAATAAACTGTGTAAAGATTACGCTTTTGATCCATATACCATCAGCGGCAACACGGCAAGAAGGCTTCTTAACCTTGAGTTTTACGGGGCATAAAATGTGATTAACTTTAAGCAACTGTTCTATTTATCATTGTAGTGAGTACCTTTGAATTGTTTGCAATGTAGTGTACGTAAAAGTTGATATTAAGTATTATTTTTAAAATTCTTATTCGTGAAAACCTGTAATTGGCGCACTGTAATCTATTTATATTAACTATTTTTATGTATGACGCTGTTGGTTTTCCTGTCTTAAATAAATAAATAATATAAATGTCTGGCCGAATGGCCCGTCAGTGTTACCGGTCTAGATAACAGAGACAAAATAATGTCCACCGTTATGATTTACACGGAGAAACATTCACGCCACGTTTTATAATGTTATAAATAAAAAAGTTTAAATAATGTTCTTTTCATTATAACATTGTTGTGAACTGAGTTTTGACGTATCACTTTACTTTTTGGAATATTTTTGTTGACAACCTTACAGGTTTTATAATAAGAGAAATCTTTTATATCAGAACAATGTACATAATATTATTAAGGTATTTATTTAACTTAGCTTAAATTTTCAAATACTATCCTACGAAATATATACAAAACAAACAAAACGGAAAAAGAAAATAATTTAGAGGGCGGGGCGTCATAAAAGTCCTCCACATCGCCGTCGACCGGGAGCGTGTCCAGAACGCTGGCAGCATTGCCACGTTGTATGGCAAACCTGGTAACCTTACAGGTTAATATTATTTTATATACATACATCAACCCCAACGCGTCACCTCTAATACGACTCCCTCCGTGGTCCAGTGGATAATGTAAGCGACTGCTGATCACAGGTCCTGGGTTCGATTCCCGGGTCGGGCAAAAGTGTTACTGGATTTTTCCGAATCAGTAGCAGTACGGGGTCTGGTGAGGTGCCCGGTAACGGCAAATGTGGGTGTAATATTACACCTCTGCCTACCCCTTCGGGGATACAGGCGTGAGCATATGATAAAGAATATACACACATAAAAAGAGGATGCCCGCAGTTACATTTTTTTTTAATTCATTTATTTAACTTTTTGCACTTCACAAACAATGTGGTACATAGGCGGACTTAATGCTTTAGGCATTCTCTACCAGTCAACCTAGGGTGGTGCAGAGATAATTGATGGTAGGTGCGTGATTATTAAAATTTAATAAATTAAATACATAATAATGACTATATTAGATAATTACTACTTAAACTACGGATTTATATACTTAAATATATACATATTTACATGTATTAAGTATATATAAGTATAAACACATATAATTATATGAGTAACTACTTGCAATAATTATAAAATAAATATATACATAATAATAGATATTATATAAGCCAGGAAATACAGTCGATATAAGATTATTCTGCCATTTTGCCCCGTAAATAATCTCTAGCCTTTACCTTGAACGATAACCGATTGTTAGCCATCCTGATTTCGAGAGGGAGTGCGGTCCATAATAAGAAAGATTGGACGAAGAAGGAAGAGTTAACGAAACCAGAACTATGGGAGGGACACAAAAGGAGACGATTGTTAGACGAACGTAAATGTTTGTCATGATTAGAGCATAAATATTGTAGATGAGGAGTTAGGTAAGAAGGCACAGAGGGAGAATAAAGAAAGGAGAAAATAGTAGTAAGAGCACGCAAACTGCGGCGTTGATGAATAGTTAGCCATTTGAGCTGGGAGCGGTATTCAGAGACATGGTCATATTTACGAAGGTTGTAAACGAATCGAATGCAGTCATTAAGAAGCCGGTCTAGTTTGTTCACGAACCGGAACCGGTCTAGTTTGTTTGTTGCACGAAAAACTATCGAGAAAGTATTCGTATCGTAAATGTCACAATTTGTATGGCAATTGTACAGCGCCCCTATCGTGCGTAAGATGCAACTAATATTGGCAGCACAAACTACTTTCGACGACAATCCTGCGGTAAATGTCATGTAAATGTATCGAGTTTTCTAACAAATAAGCAAAAAACGGCAGCACGAACTCCTGATTTGACATAAGCAAAGTAAACTTAATATAAATCTAATGTCATTTTGTCGAAACAATTTTCACCTAGAATTTGTTGGTGAGAAAAGATTCAAAACATATAAATGTATCGTATTTATAAGTTTTGAGCCTTTTTATGATAAATATTTATGTAGTTTCATATTTTATGTGTTCCTTTTGAATGTAGGACCTGATTATTGACACAATAAAGAAGCAAACACGCAAATTTCGCCACTTTAAATATGTAGTAAATAACCCCATATATATTGGTTGCGAGCATGTAAAAATATGTGTCAAAATTATCTATATACGAAAAACAAAGTACCAATCGACATCGACATCATATCAATTTTCTAATATGAACATAGGATGTTATTTAGAGACTCTTTTAACACTCCTGCGTATTCTACTGCAGAAGAGATTTGAAAGTAAAATAAATGCTGTAGAAATAAGAGCACTGAGAAGTATGTGTGGTGTGTCTTTGACCGACAGGGTAAAGAATTGTGTGATACGAGAGTGGTGTGGGGTAAAAGAAGATGTAGTGACAAGCATTGAGAAAGGCATGTTAAGATGGTTTGGGCACATGGAGAGTATGGATGACGATAGACTGACAAAGAAGATATATAAGGCAAGTGTGAATGGAACAGGACAAAGGGGAAGAACTAGGCGGACGTTCTCTGAGCAGATTGGAGACATCCTGAAAAAAGGACAAGTCAGAAGTACCCTTAATAGAAGAGCATGCATGAGAAACTCGATGGGAGTGAGTGAAGCAAGTGAGGTATGTCAGCATCGTTGGAAATGGCGTTCCGTAGTCTCTGCCTACCCGTCCTACCCGTCCGGGAAACAGGCGTGAGTCTATGTATGTATGTATGTATTCTACTCTACAATTAAGTAGGTGCTCAACTCTACAAGTATAAAAAAATCTTATCCTAACTAACATATAATCAAACGCTGAAGATAGAAACATACAATTTGGACCACGGATTTATTTTATAACACTTAGGAAGGATTTTCATATTGTATCTTCAAGGGGGTAAAATTGGGTTTGTAAGATTGTTTTAAAACCCCCTGATTTTGAAGTAATAATGTGCGGTACATATAAATCTATGGTGCGGGCAAACAAAATATCCCGATAAGCGGCAATAGGCTCGCCACCTATTACGTGGGATCAAAACACTGGCGAAAAGTGGGCGTTTAATATGCCTCTGCCTACCCCTTCGGGGAAACAGGCGTGAGTCTATGTATGTATGTATATAATATGCGGGCACAGTGAATATAATAAAATTTAGGTGACGGACGAGTATCTGCCGTAAATAATTCTTGAGTCTTATATCAGCGTCTTACCTAGCCCTCTCAGATATGACTGAATATCAATAAAAACGAACGCTTTAGTCAGAAGACATGTGATGAGATAGCTGTCTATTAGGCCTCCCTCACATTGGTCATGAGCATTCCTCGAGCGTACGCTCGGCGTCCGTTCGGCGTGAGCCCGGCATTCACTTTGTACTACAGAGTGAACGCCGAGCGCACGCTGGGTGTACGCTCGAGTAACGCTGACGCCCAATGTGAGGTAGGCCTTAATCTTATTAAGCTGTAGTAATAAATGCAAAACACCAATACAACAATAACCATTATTTTATTTTCAACTAAATATTCTTATAAAAATTGGCTTTGAATGTCAGGTACATAACACTGGTCCACTTTATTAGCTTCTGTATAAAACTTCATGCTTCTTAACTATACAAATAACCGAAATCTTCTTTAGACATCATACATTTAGGTGTTCCAACAACAATGAAACTTGTAAACTTATATTATTATAAACTTCTCGTTGAACACGTTATATTGTTAGTACTCACGCAGTTTAACCCAAATAAAATAATGTATCACGAACACCTTCTATAATAGTATTTACCTAATTCTTTATATAACAATGTGCCAATGATTTAATTACTCGTATTTTGATTTACTAGATTTTTACTTAATGACACAAGTCCGTCATCTGACAATGACAAGATAGGACATTCGTAAACCATAAAATATTTTTTATGTTTTCTACAAAAGAGTTTTTACAATATAAATTTTATAAATATTAACTATTTCACCTAGTTTGGAACGTACCATTCATTCAATAAGACGGTCATTTAGCTCACATGGCCACATCCCTATATTCGATACTAATGTAAAGTAATCGAGTAAACGAGAGATGTCAAAATTGGTTGGTGCTGGCTGCTATAATTCTGTTATCGAGGACTCGATACGTTTACTTATCAAATTCGCAAATATTTCGTGCTTGAGCCTGGTCAAAATAGCACACATCACCATAGTCAATAATAGGGAAGATTAAAGTCTGCATGAGCATTACCTTAGTGCTAGGAGGGAGAAAGTTCTTAAGGCGGTACAACGAACGTAAGCATCCTGTCACTCTTTGACTGACAGAAGTAACTTGAGCCCGCCACTTGAGATGGCTATCCATGTATAAGCCAAGATTCTTGACAACTGTGCTGAAGGGTATTGCTGTTTGGTTATATGTGACTGATGGAAGCGCTGAAACATCGATTTTGCTCATATTGCGTTGACTGCCTATGATAATGGCCTGGCAATTTACGGGATTCACAGCGACACCAAATCGTTCTGACCAATCAAATACAATTGACAGAGCCTGATTTATCCCATCGATAGCTGAAGCGATGTCGTCTACTCCTGCCTGTGTATATAGCTGCAAGTCGTCAGCATACAAGTGATACGCACACTGAAGATTCTGGGTGAGGAGATTTATAAAAATAGAAAATAATAATGGAGAGAGAATGCCACCTTGGGGAACGCCAGACTGGAGGCTACACCATGATGATGACGACTCATCGTGGCGAACCGACTGCTGACGTCCCGTGAGATATTTTGAGAACCATTCCAGGACCTCTGGAGAGATCTGAAGACTGGAGAGGATAGATAGTAGCATTTCGTGGTTGACTGTGTTGAAGGCGTTCGTGAAATCGACCAAAGCTAACACCGTAACTTTGGTGTCTTCCGTTCCCGCCCTAATATTTCCAGTCACCTTCAAAAGAGCAGTCACTGTGCTGTGTCCAGGTCTGAATCCAAATTGAAATCGGTTCAATAGATTGTTGTGAATGATGAATTTTGAAAGTTGTCTGTGGACACAAGCCTCAAGCATCTTAGAGAGAAAGGGAAGGATTGATATGGGGCGGAAGTGGCTGGGGAGGGAAGGGTTAGGGATTTTAGGCAAAGGAGTTACTAAATCTTTCCGCCATAGTAAGGGAAACGCACCTGTGTCGAGGGAAAAGTTGATAATATGCGTAATAGCTGGTAACAATTGATCAACAATGGGAACAATCATCTTACGACTAATATTATCGCAACCAGTAGCGTTGGATTTTATGGAAAGAATAGTCTTCTTGATCTCCCCCGGGGTCACTGGAGAAAATTTAAAAGGGTCTATGTCAAGACGTGGAAGGTTACGTATGTAGTTCACAGTGTGACACTTGGTAGGATGATCCAAATATTGAGTTGTGGTGAAATGTTTGTTGATTTCATGCAAACCAATCGTCCACTGAAGATCAAAACTGCGCTGTTTGCCAATACCTATAGTTCCGAGGAACTTCCAGATATTGCCAGGGGAGGATGAGTAATGTTACTGAGGATATGGCGGCGTTTAGCATTACGTATCACCTGATTACACCGATTTCTTGCAACTTTATATAGAGACCACAAATCCTCTGTTTTGTGCTTTTTAAATTTACGAAAGGCACAAACCCTGCGTCTCATAGCGGTTTTGACCGCCTTCGTAATCCAGGGAGCAGGTGGACGCTTGAGTTTCACTTTTCTAACCGGAGCATGAACATTGTACAACTCAAGAACAGCGTTATTAAATCTGTCGACCTTTTCATCTACAGTTCCAGCAGCGGCCAGGTGATCCCAGTTTATTGTAGATGCATTTCTTTCCAGCTGATCTACGTCCATACGCCCAAAGCAACGAACATGCAGAACTTTAAGGGGAGGACGGGGAGGCTTAAGGATGTATGAGAGGAAGATTAGATCATGATGGGAGAAACCTGAAGCAGGGATTTGACCATGTTTGAAGACAAGGTCAGGAGCAGAGGTGCAAATTAGATCGAGCCATGTATCCTCCCCATCGACATTGTGATGAGTGGCTTGCAATGGTAGAATGTGGAGACTACATGACTCGATAATTTGAAGGAGCTTGCAGGATCTAGTGGACTGTTGAACAAGGAGATTGGTATTAAAATCACCCATGATGATGTGGTGAGCGTATTCAGACCCTAAAGATTCCAGTATCGTTTCGATACTGGAGAAGTAATCGACTGAGGGGGGACAATAAACAATGCCTATTACAATTTTGACTCTTTTGACCCAAACCTCAAGGAAAAGGTATTCAGCAGACGCAGAAATATCAGAAGAAGAGATAGCCAGGATTTTATAAGGCAAATCAGAGCGGAGATAGATGGCAACACCACCCCCTCTTCTGATAACTCGATCATTTCTGATTAAAATAAAACCTGGAAGAGGATAAGTGGTAGAAGGAAGTTGAGGTTTGAGCCAAGTCTCTGAAACCAGGACGGCGTGAACATTGACATTCGAAAAGGCTTCTAAGAGATCACCATAATGGCTTGGCACACTTTGTGCGTTAATATGGCACACGTTTATCAAGTTACCTGTACTTTGATCAAAGGTATGTTGCAGGCAATCACCTAAAGTATCACTTGAGGAACAAAAGCTATCATCATGAAGAGACTCATTGGCAGAATGGAAGGACTCATCTGATGACATAATTAAATATAACTAATATTATAATTAATAAAATTAAATAAGATATATAATATAGATAATAAGTAGAATAAATATATAGAATAATTAATATTACTAATAAATGTGTATAAGGCTACCAATTTATACTTACGTATATAATGTTTTCCTCTCTGCACCACCCGCCAGCCAACTCACAATAAATATGTACAGTAAATACATCATTTTAAATCTAAAATTACCGAACTGATTAAAAAAGAAAAAATAAACAGGAAAAAAACAAAGAATAAAAATAAATCGAACGAAATTTTGTTTCAATTGACAGCACTAACAAAACGCAAAACTTATGATGTAACGAAACGAGCTGTCAGTTTTGTCACTTCATCTGTCAACTAGAAAATAAACAATGATGTGCGTGCGCATGTTGTGTTGTGGGTAATATATGAATAAAATTAGTCTCAAGAAAACTGCATAATAATGGTTCACTGACACAAAACTTGAACGAATCTGTTAGCACGAAATTAGAGGACTAGTATATAACGCGAAACAAGCTTAAAATCAACACAGCTGGCTAATTCTTGCGTGGCACAGTTTTTGCACTGCCGGCGCCGTTCCTGGCTGCGGTAAACGTATCACCTGCTATCTTCGGGTGTTTAGCGACCAAGTGCTTTAGATCGTTAGTGGAAGTGATCTTAGAGCGTGTCCCATCCGGAGCTTTTACGATGATAGTGCCGTCCTGAGTCCAGCATGAACGCATCCCAAAATGCTGTCGAGCCTCGGCGAAGAGTGACTGTCGAGTTTTGGTCAGGAACTCCTTAACCGCTATCTTTGAGCCCTTCAGCGCTGTCTTTGCTCGCCATACTGCAGCCCTGACGTTCACACTTGCAAACCGCACTAAGAAAGGTCTGTGCCGCTTTTTGCTGGGTGCACCAAGCCTGTGGCAAGTTGAAATGGAGCTCTCCCCAACATCCTTGATAGACATTCTTGAGCAAAGGATATCCAGAATCAAGGCCCTGCAGTTGTCTTTGTCTTTCTCTGCTTCAGCAACTCCCAGGAAGATGAGGTCCTTCCGCCTGTGTCGTGTCTCCATCACATCAAGCATGCTGGAACATTCATCAATCTGCTTGCGAAGGAGGAAAAGCATGGTGAGCATCAGCTCTCGGAATGTTCTGAACTCCTCTGCTACTTTTGCCACGGTGTCTTTGGCAGGCCCCGCAGACTGGATTTGGCCTTCAAGTTCAGCCATTCGTCGCGCAAAGCACTCCTCCAAACTCTTCTGCGCCAACTGGATGTTCTCAAGTTGTGACATTGTGTAGTAATTTTATTATATAGTAGTGAATTTATGTGATGTGCTGGCAGGTGGTATAAATTGGGTGATGCTTGTATTACATTAGCATTCCACTGTAAGTACTTTTAGTTTTATAGTTAATCTGCTAAATTAAGGCAAAATTTGTACTCAAACTAGTATTTTATTAATTAAATCAAAAGGGATCAATTTAAACACGTCTAATCTCTTCTAGCACCTACCGCCGAAAAAAAAAATTAACATTTTATTTCAATTTAACCGTTTCTGCCCGATCCCGTAGGAATTTCGGTAAATCACTTATTTGTCCCCTACAGTCTCAAAGTAACAGACGAGCCTTTAAGTTTCTTGTGTCCAATGGTTTTAACCATGCCTTGGCTGTAGGTCAGTCAGAAATGCAAGAATTTTATACATAGGTACATATTGTGCACCAATATTATCATGTTAGAAATCTTGCATGATATAAAGTACCTACATACATTCAAAGGGCGGGCTTTTAGATAAGAGCGATTTTTACTAGGCTTTTAAAAACAAAACTACACAACAACTGTCGAAATCTTTTCCACAATATTACCAATATGATACGGAAAACAGAAACGCGGCTTTCAAAACCGTACTTCGCCGTGTCAAACTAAATTGATTTCCGCGGAAGACTGTATTGGTATTTTAACAAAACCTGAAGCAATTTCGTAATGATTGGAAATCAACCTTAATATGTGTCGGTACCAACGGTACACCTCTGCGGAATTAATACTTACGCCATAATTGCGCAAAATTGGCTTATGACCTTAAATATGTATATTTAAACTTGGTGTACTTATGGTATGTGTTACGGTATGCACCGTTTGATAACTGGATTGAGCTTTAAATTTATTTGTTTAAGAATGGAAATATTTCCTATCATGTTAATTCAAATGTTATTTCTCATAAATAAATCGGTGGATATTATTATGTTACTGTAAAGGCCCAAATGACTTCTGGTTATCTTAGGTTTGCCGAGTAAATCATCAGATTTGTCAACATGGGTAGGTAATGATTGTAAGAAATCAAAAAACAAATGTCCTAAATTTTCTGGGACTTTAAACATACACATTGACCACGAAAAAAACTGTCAAAAGTGTCGTAACCGGTCACCTTTTTAATTTCGTCGCTAGAGTCGTTAGTTAGAATCTTAGCATCACCAATAAAAAGGAGTCTACGCTATAATTTAAAGAAGATTCTATTACTTTCTCAAAATATTGTAGACGTCTTATTAACTATTAAGTAATTTGGATTTTTTTTTCGAGTAATTAAAGTGTTAATTTTATTAAATAACTCAAAATTTTACGTAATGATTAAAAATAAATAGGTTTTTCTGAGAACGTTTATCTTAGTAATGTATATTTTATTTACAACATCAGAAAGCAGAAATTTCAACCACAAACTTTTTTCAAAACGCTGATATTTTGATGTGAGAAATTTCGATTGAAAATTAGGATACTTTTTCGATATTAAGTCAAAATAAGGCGTAAAAATAAATATTTTAAATAAAAAAGATTTACAGTGTGTTTGGAACATAAAAATGTAAATTTGTCCAAAGTTCGTGAAAAAGTAAAACTATTGTAAAAGATGAAAATAAAAAACCAAAAACTTGGTTACTTAAAATTTGACATACATTTTAACGTTATGTGAATAAAGTGTAAATACAAAAGTTGTAGGTCTATTACCTACAACTTGGGCATTTCCGTTTTTTTTTCGTAGTAAATATAGTTTTGCCGGCAATCGAAATAAACCCTTTTTTACCCTTAAAATCGCCACCCCATCCACTTCCCGACCTCAGATCGCCCGTAATTTATTTTTCCTT
Source organism: Euclidia mi (assembly GCA_944739405.2). NCBI lineage: Eukaryota > Metazoa > Arthropoda > Insecta > Lepidoptera > Erebidae > Euclidia > Euclidia mi. Next base: position 32,940,462 of record OX123203.2, read on the forward strand.
TAATTTTTGTTATAATCTCTTCCTTATCCAATGGGTTTCATCCTACTATGATTTTATTTCGTTTAAAAAATTATCGACAGAAAAAATCAGTTATACACAATACTTTGTGGATTTCAACAATTCACGAAAATATGCACGTTGATAATGCTGTAGGAAAAACTGGCTTCCGTCCGGACTAATACGTTTTTGGCACTAAAGCTGGTATGGCGTGGTGCCGAAACCGGTTAGGTTCTAGGCGACTTGGGAAGGATTAATGGACTGTATAGAGAGGATAGCGGTTCTTAGCCGCCTAGGAGGGAATAAGGGAAGAGGAGATGGAGTGGGTATAGGATATTTCCAGGATGGAAGGCACTTACCTTATAGCTTCTTCGTTTCTTTTCCTCCTGGTGTTTTCTTGTTGTCGCTGCTTGTTTTCACTTCACTCACGAGCGGGTTTTCCTTGGTGGAAGCGGCAAAATCACATACAGCGGCGCGGCGCGGAGCGGTATCGAGACGGCGTTCTTAGCGAGCGGAATGTTCGAGACTGTCACTCGCATCGACGTTTCGCGGCGACGAATCAGGCGCAAGGCAGTGCCTCTTCCAGGGAGTGGGATAGAACGGGACGGAAATATGATATCGCTCGCACTAGACAAGCGTGGAACGATTCATGTTGATGCGATTAGTTGTAGATAGGAAGGTAGATGGCGCTACCATATCCCCCCGGCCCTAAAGGGTTGCCTTTAAAAAAAAATAGAATTGAACTTAGCTATGTTGGGTGTACTACCGCATAACCCATCAATAGGCTAAGACAGCGATATGACAATAAATTAATCTAAATTAACTTTAGCGAAAACTACAAACGCAATAATAGCGAAAACTACTAGCTAAATACTTAAACTAAGAGGTAGGTCCAACTTCAGGCTAGATCTCACTGAGTTGGAAGCGGACGCGAGTTTATCAGTGCCTCGACTTGTGCAAGGACAGTTAAAGGCTCTTCGTAAGAGAGGATCTGTTGACCTATAACTTTGAAGAGATGCGTTTTAATTACTTTGACCATGCTTGCCCAACATCCACCGAAATGTGGTGATGCTGGTGGAATAAACTTCCAGCCAATATGATCTATGGAAAGTTCTTCCTGAAGACGAGTACGATAACCCGCGACGTGATTGAAACAAGTAGCGGGAACAAGTTCAATCAATTTACTAACGCGGTTGGCGACAAAAGTCTGCCAGCGGTGAGGAGAAGAATAAATCCAAGCGAGCACTACCTTGGAGTCGGAAAATGCGTATATTTATTAATAGAGTAGTGGGGCAAAACTGTGTCTTGAACCTTGTGGAGCAACTGAGACAGCAGAAGGGCCGCGCACAACTCCAGTCTCGCAACCGAAATGGTTTTAACAGGCGAGACCTTAGACTTGGCACAAACTGCACCGAGTAGTTAGAACCAATGCGGACTTGCAGATATACGACTCCGCCGTAAGCACGTTCGCTGTCGTCAGCGAAACCTATTAAGTTGACGGTACATCCATCTACCAACCCAAGATGACGCGGAATAAACTTGATTGAGCGCGGTAAGCTCAATACAAAACTGGCCCCAAGCGGCGACAATATGGTCAGGGGGTGTTGCATCCCACTCACACTTTGATAGCCAAAGCTCCTTGATCAAGAGCTTGGCGTACAAAATTGTGGGAGCCACAAACCCATTATGTCCCATAGTCGAGCCACTGTGGACAGCATAGTGCGCTTGGCGCACTTATCATCTGGTGGTGAGACGTCAAACCGAGAACTATCACAGGATTTGTCCCAGCGTAAACCGAGAACCTTATGCGGTACAGACTTCTCAAACTCAATGTCTGGAGAAGCCTTATGAGAATCTGGTATGCGTGCGAGAACCTCCTTAGAGTTGCTTGTCCATTTGACAAGATCAAACTGGCCTCGCTTGAAAAGCTGAATAAGCTCTTCACAAAGCGAAATTGCTAGCGGAGCGGATATGACACTACAGGCAATGTCATCCATGTACAAAGCGGAAGTGTAGTATAGTATAGTGTAGCGTAGCGTAGCTTAGCATAGCGTAGCATAGCGCAGCATAGCGCAGCATGGCGCAGCATAGCGCAGCATGGCGCAGCATAGCGCAGCATGGCGCAGCATAGCGCAGCATGGCGCAGCATAGCACTGCATGGCGCAGCTTGGCGCAGCATAGCGCAGCATGGCGCAGCATATCGCAGCATGGCGCAGCAAAGCGCAGCATGGCGCAGCATGGCGAAGCATGGCGCAGCATGGCGCAGCATAGCGCAGTATAGCGCAGCATGGCGCAGCATAGCGCAGCATGGCGCAGCAAAGCGCAGCATGGCGCAGCATAGCGCAGCATGGCGCAGCATAGCGCAGCAGGGCGCAGCATAGCGCAGCATGGCGCAGCATAGCGCTGCATGGCGCAGCTTGGCGCAGCATAGCGCAGCATGGCGCAGCATATCGCAGCATGGCGCAGCAAAGCGCAGCATGGCGCAGCATGGCGAAGCATGGCGCAGCATGGCGCAGCATAGCGTAGCATAGCGCAGCATGGCGCAGCATAGCGCAGCATGGCGCAGCAAAGCGCAGCATGGCTCAGCATAGCGCAGCATAGCATAGCATAGCTAATTAGTGCTTTATCTTACACACAGTTTTAGCACCCACCTTGATCTCTTGAAGAGCAGAGCAACAACAAGACGTAATACAATGAGAAGTATGTAACGTAGGTACGGTACCCATAATCACATACCCAAGTACCGTCTCAATAGCGGGCGGTAAATCATATCGCTCACTACGAACTATGTTAGTTAGTAGCAAGTGCGGAAATATTGAAGCTCCGATCAAAAGATCAATGCCTGCCGGATTCGCAAACTCCGCGTCGGCTAACGGCAATGATTCGAGATGAGTGAGTGATGCTACGTCTACATTAGCGTTTGGCAACGTGTCTGTAATACGTTCCACGATAAGCGAAGAAATGTTAAAATTAATATTCCTATCAAAACGCGAATGTATTTTAATATCTACGGAACCCCTGCAATGCCTTTCTGATCCGCCTATCCCTTTGACGGTTGAGTTAGTATTTTTAAAATTATTCCATAATCCGAGGCGTTTGAAGCATTCCGATGTTATTAGATTGGTCTGAGACGCGCTATCCAGCAGACAACGTGCCATGTGCGGCGACCCATTAACATCATATACGATAACTTGCGCTGTCGCTAACAGTACCGTCTTAGACGCCGTACTCTGCGTTTTGGCCCTGCGCGGATCATTATAGATGCGCGAGTGCCGTCCTCGCGTGCGCGTCGCCCGCGCAATGGATGTCATACACAACGATACTTCTTCGCCCTCAGACGCGGAAGGCGCAGCTACCGTGTTCTGCACTTGCGACGTACTCGTAAGTGTGTCAAGGTTATCGGCTTGACTTGGCAACCGGTTATTTTTATCCAAATGTAACAGTGTATGATGTTTTTGTTTACACGTGCGACATCTCGTTCTACTGGAACAATTACTCGTTTTATGTTTTATGCTTAAGCAATTAATGCAAGCTTTGTTATCTTTTGCGCATTTAAAACGAGCAATTGGATTTAAATCATTAAAGGTGGGACACTTATAGTAATGGTCGTGCACTATATTACTGCACAGACACTTCTGTGAATTATTACTATTAGATTCCGAACATGTTACGTAAGATTGTGGATTAGGGACTGAGTTATTATTACTATTTCGCGATTTATTCAACCTTTGTTTGTTGTTGTTAGTGTTAGACGGGCCAGGTGAACCAGACTGCGTATTATGAAATATTCGACACTGATCTTTGATGAACGAAATAAAACTATCTAGTGTAGGTATTTTATTATTGCGTTCCGTCATCTCGAATGCGCGAATTGTATCAGTGTCAAACTTTTTTAAAGCGAGTTGAAGCAACATAAAGTCGGAAAGATCTTCTAATTTTAAATTCCTAAGAGAATTAACCGCGGTTACGAAGTTATCAATAAACAGCTGGAAATTCGAGACAGACGCGTTGCTGGACAGTTTGAGATTTAAAGCTTGGTCAAAGTACGTAGACGCTAGAACGCGCGTGTCTTGATATCTGTCAAGTAGTGACTGAAATATGACCTGATAATTCTCAGCACTGGGTGTGACACCTGCAAATACGGACTGGGCCTTCGGTGACAGTTTACCTATTAAATAGTACAACCTGTCAGCATCTGTCAGAGAACCATTATCGTGCACTGTAGACTTAAAACTTGCATAGAATAACGGCCAATTTCGTATATCTCCGTCAAACGACATAATCTCGATTGGCGGTAATCTCGGTTTGCGGGCAACGGGCTCTGCTGAACATTTACCCTCCAATTGCGATTGTATACGCTTAATAATACAATAAAGATCTTCGAATGAGGTATACGCCTGATAGTTCGGTTTTTCATCAGGATTGATAGAAAGTAATCTTGCGTTATAATCGTCTAACAACTTATGAAAATCTGTTCGAATACTATCTACTGTTGTACAATAACTGAGAAATGCTTCGCTATTGCTGTCAGACATCGATGCGGTTTTTGATCTTTCATAGATGTTTTGAATGCGCTCAAATAAAATATTGCGTTTTGCTTCTAAGATTGTCATCTCTTTGTCTTCCGACACGCGTGACTTCTTTTGTTGTGACATGCTTACGTAAGTATAAGCTAATGAGAACGAAACAAAATAAGAATATCTAATGTATCTATTATTTTACCTAAGTAGGCTAAGTAGGCAACACTTTAGAGCTGAGGAAATAAAAGTTGATTGAAATATGAGATTTATAAGACAACTATGATAGTTGCAGAAATAATAATTTAATAAGTAGGTAGCTACATAAAAGTTTACCTACTAATGCGGGCGGAAATAACCATGTGACGGTTATATGAATATATTAGGAGTATAGCTAGGTGCTATAACTGCCTAGGTATAGCGGTATAAATTATAAAACGTAAATGAATCCGACTCGTATGGATCAAAAAAAATGGTATGGCGTGGTGCCGAAACCGGTTAGGTTCTAGGCGACTTGGGAAGGATTAATGGACTGTATAGAGAGGATAGCGGTTCTTAGCCGCCTAGGAGGGAATAAGGGAAGAGGAGATGGAGTGGGTATAGGATATTTCCAGGATGGAAGGCACTTACCTTATAGCTTCTTCGTTTCTTTTCCTCCTGGTGTTTTCTTGTTGTCGCTGCTTGTTTTCACTTCACTCACGAGCGGGTTTTCCTTGGTGGAAGCGGCAAAATCACATACAGCGGCGCGGCGCGGAGCGGTATCGAGACGGCGTTCTTAGCGAGCGGAATGTTCGAGACTGTCACTCGCATCGACGTTTCGCGGCGACGAATCAGGCGCAAGGCAGTGCCTCTTCCAGGGAGTGGGATAGAGCGGGACGGAAATATGATATCGCTCGCACTAGACAAGCGTGGAACGATTCATGTTGATGCGATTAGTTGTAGATAGGAAGGTAGATGGCGCTACCAAAAGCCACGATTGTAAATCTGAAGAAAAGATGGAATAAGTATACTAACCAAACATCAAGCGGGAAAAGAAGAAATATACATATAAGAGATTTTGCTTAGTTAGTTTACCTACAGTGTACAGTTTTGGGCAGCCTTGTTTCAATTATTGCTGCTTACCACGTTTTCACTTTCGTTAAAAAAGGGTTAAGCCTTGCTCCACACATTTGATAAAGGAATTACGGTGCTTTACGTTCTGTAAAAATAGTTTTAAGTCAAAAAGTAAAATAAATAGTTTTCAACAAAGCGTTGGAAAATATTAGAACTATTTGGGCAAACATAACAAGTATAATGTAGCCTAAAGCCTAAGTTAAAAAACACGCTAGTTATAAAGTTTTGAACAAACGTCTAAAAGATTTTTTGCTCTGATGAATGTTTTCGTTTTTGTAGATAACTAGGTACGATTTCGCTTTCCGGTGTCGATATATTAATCATTTTAAACTAGGGAAGGTGCGTATTTACGCGACCAGATTTTTGCTTGCATGTTCGCCAACCAGGTCACAGCACTTAAATACTTGCAACACTTTCAAAGTATTCTTTACTTGAATTTGGTAAGCAATGGTCAAGTCAAAAAGTACTGAAACGTTGGAATATTATTTCATGCTCTCATACATTTATGTTACTTTTTCGCGCAAAACATTTCAAAAATATTTTGAGTACTCGTGAATATAAAATTTACAAGATTTTTGCGCGACAACGTTCCATAAATATATGGCACTTATGAATAATATTCCATGAATGTATATAGGTACCTACGTCCAATACTAGGTGAAGAACCTTTTATTGCGATTGACTTCCTTATAAATATGACATTAAGGTTTTATTTTCCATACAAGCCCAGAAACCTTGCATTAGCATTTAGCAAGGCGTTTCTATAATCGAGTGCCCTAAATTGTGCAAGCATAAGTATTTTAATACCTGGTTTTCGACCCTTGTACCTGTTTTTCTTATAAATTCGCAGTTGGTTATACATCATGGAATACAGATACAGGTATACAAATACAATATACATGGAACGCGATATTACGACCTATGAAGTCTTCAGTCTTGGGTACATAATTATTATGTTTATATAATTACTAGAGGTGAGGCGTAAATACTATAACAGGTTTTAAAACTAGGTTTCGCCTAAGGCGCATAAAGTACGAGTCTCTCATCAGAGTACAAACGCGTTTCGAGTATTTTAAGAGTAGGTACCAACAACACGTGTTTCCGAACAATCCGAACGCAGCTCATCGAGACGTCGAGTACGCTGTACGAGACGTGATCGCGTACGCGTTCGATATGCGCGTGTGTGAGTTAGGTACGTGGTAGTGGCGAATGAAAATCAACCTTATTTCGCAGAGTTTAAGACAAATTTTAAATCCACCGAACTCATAATATTCTTTACTTCGCGAGACGCGTTCGTTGTACAGATGTGTGAGTGAGATTCGTGCAAACCAAGATCAACCTTATAGTGCTAAACTTAAGATAGATTTTAAAATCACTTAACTCACACCAGGTACTCGTACTTGTACAAATGAGTTTTGGAACGCATTAGAAGCAAGCCGCGATACAAACGCGTTCGTATTTTTTTTTTTATGTTAATAGGCGGCAAACGTGCAGACAGATTGCCTGATGGTAAGCAATTACCGCCGCCCATGGACACAAGCAACACCACAGTAGTCACAAGTGCGTTGCCGCCCCTTGGGGTTGGGAAAAGGGATAGGATGAGGAGTGGGATGAGGGAGAAGGAATAGGCGATAGGGCCTCCGGCACTCTCACTCACCGAACGAAACGCAACAGTTTAGGTACTGTTACTTTACGTCGATTTCCTGTGAGAGGGTAGTACTTCCGCGATCGAGACGGCCCACTCATGCTGAAGTCAGCAAGGCTCTACTACCTTCAAAATTCAGTATGTGTGTGAGTTAGGTACATTTAACTCGTAAACTTTCAAGACGCGTTCCATATGGGTACACCAGTGTTAGTGAAGAGAATCTCGATGACATAGCACATAGAAAGGAACACAGAGAAAATACTATATTTTCATAAGTATATACATATAAACCATGAAAATCATAATTACCATTTTATTTTAGGCAGTGATTTTTCGTATAAGTCAGTTTACGCCAGTGTAATAAAAATCAGATTACAAGTGTTTAAGTTGACCTATATATTTTATTACGAAAATTCTAGGGATTTTGCGAATAATTACACAATGGTGATAGCATTTTTCAATGCCTTATTCATTATTTCCGATTTTATGTACACATTTTTGTGACAGTAAACAATCTGACTATTGACTACAAAAAGAGGGTTTTGCGAAAACGCGAGTTAGAACTTTTGCGAAAATTCAGTTTATCAAATAATCCTACGACATATATAACCCGCTTAGTTTCTATTTAAATTATTTCAAAACAGTATTTAACTTAGAAAGCTGTCAGTCCTAAGCCAGCAAAAGTATAAAGGGAGGTTTTCAATTTTTACTGAAAAAGCTTTTTATATCGAATACCACACTGGTCCGCAAGGCGGCTACTTAATTAACTACGCCCTACGTATCTAAAATTCTGGCAACAACTTATGAATCCTCAGATAGTAAACAAAATACTAGATTTTGTGACTAAGACCACCTAAGACGCATACTTCTAAATACTCGTGGGTCTCGTGGAACTAGTTCTTGGAACAAGTATCTACACGTACTCGTACGACTTAGTATGCGTTTTTACGAGTACGACCCACCTCTAATATTTACCAATTAATAATTAGTAATTATTTAAACATAAATACACACCACAACAGCAAAAGCCGTAGTTTAGCCATTGTGATTTTAAAAATTTCGACTACGTATAGTCGACAGCAGCGGTAGGATTTTTCAACTTAACTAAGCACACCACTGACCTCAAATACTTAACGCGGTAACGAAACCATAGCGCGATTCAGCCGTCCGGCACAACGCCATCTATCGAGCATACAGGTAGTTTTTTTTTATAAACTCAGGTAGTTTTGTTGATATACTTTGAAGTAAGCACTAATAAAAGGATGGAGTAAAATCGCCTATTAGACAGAAAATATAAAAAAATTAATACAGATAAACATGGCTTCTGCGGTACCTTTTATAAATATAGGTAATGGGCTGCATTATTCTGTACTAAAGCGAGAATTGCCAAGAGCTTTACAGAACCCATTTAATTCGTATTTATTTTTTACGTCATAGTTTTATTATTTTTGTGATGTTTTATACCTCTGTATGAATACATACTTAATTATAATTAAGATTTTATACTCAACGAAATCTCTACTAGCGCCCCTGGCGGCAATTGAGTGAAACTAAACAAAGCTGGGTAACCGCTAAATGCGGGTCAACCTTTCACACAAAAGCAAGAACGAATTATGCTAATGTGCTTAGCTGCATTTATAACATGTCATATTTTAACATAAATGCTTTTTTAAATACTTTTTTTTAAGCAATTAGTACATTCCCGAACGTGCCGATCCATTCATGCTGATGTCAGCCAGGCTACTAACTATAAAAAATACTTTTTCCATCTCTCCCACAGGCTATCACGTCAGTACTATTTTTTATAGACTCACGCCTGTATCTCTGTAGGGATTGACAGAGTTGTAATATTACACCCATAATTCGCGTTGTTATTTAGGTCCCACGTAAAAGAGAGCCTATTGTCGTTAGCGGGCACTGCTACTGACAATTCGGATAAACTCAGTAACAAATTAAACCCGGGTCCTTCGGGTCAGCAGACGCATCCGCTACACACTGACCCACGGAGGCAGTCTTTTTTTACTTTACCCCTATACAGGGCGTTACAAGAACCATCACCAAACCGAAGTCTACTGGTTATGGACATCAAGCCAAGTCATACTAAGCAAAAATAACAACTTGGAAAGGATTTTTTTTAAGGGGACATATTTTTTAAACCGGAATTAAAAGCAAGGTAATATTCGAAATACCTACTTATCCTTGGGGTCATAGGACATCTATTGAACATATTGGCGGTGTAATTGCATTGCATTTTGTACCTAAATAGAAACATTCTAAAGTAACTTTGAGCCACACTATCTCCTGAACCAGTAATTTTCCAGGTATGGTGCTGAAGTAAAAATTGTTCGTAGTGATTGGTTCAACATGGGATTTCAGTTTTCATTAAGGGTCTTTTTACGGCCGTATATTATAATATTAACCCTAAGGACGCGACGATATTAAAAAAAAACTTTTGATACTGAATGCTCACGTTGTAAAAGAAACCTGCATCTGTCTCATGCAGGGAACACAGAATACTCGGTGCAGTGAAAATTAACAAGCATGTCGCTTAAACCACTAGTTTATAAGTGTAGAGTGTAGTCCATTGTATATCCATGGCTAGGCTTTTATAACAAACTACAAAACCGCAAAGGTTTTCTGCGCCTTTATAGACCTGGAAAAGGCTTACGATCGAGTGATGAGGGATAAACTTTGGTCAACACTTTCTGTGTATGGAGTGAAATGAAATGAAATGAAATTTGTTTTTAATTGCGACTCCAATGTAAAAGTAACAATATACACATCAAAGACAGTTTTTGGAAAGCAAATAAGGTACCTGTCTGTATAACTTGCAGAATCAGGTGAGACTGCAACATTGATATTCCCGCAGGACCTACTTACATACATACAATTCTTGCAACTATTATTAATCATTAAAAATAGTACATACACGATGAATTAATATTAAAATATACACACATAGATTTAATAATCCAAATAATACATATTATACAGAATATAAATTTATAAAATAATGCAGTCAGCAGCAGTTTGATACGGGCACTTGAATCCTTATAGATATAGGGATTCAAGTGCCTGTTTCAAAATAAACGGCGCCTTCACGGACTGGTTTAACATTGATCGTGGTGTTAGACAGGGATGTGTAGCGTCTCCTTGGCTGTTCAATCTATTCATGGACAGTTGTTTGACCAATCTGAAAGAGTCTGAATGTGGATTAAGAATATACGCTGACGATCAGCTTCTTTTTGCGTCGTCAGCGTATGATTTACAGCAGATGGTCACCATAATGAATGAGGCGAATGAGGCGTATAAAAAAGGGCATGAAAGTTAATGTAAGCAAGACTAAGGTCATGGTCATAGAGAGGTGAGACAGTATAACTGAATATAGGAGATGAAAAAGTTGAGCAAGTGAATGAGTTTGTGTATTTAGGATCTTTGTTTACGAGAGATGGAAAATGTGAGGGCGATGTTGAAAGGAGAGTGAAAGCAAGAAATAGTGTGAATGGCGCCTTACAGTCCATCGTCAGTAACGAAATTATCCCAAGTAAGGCTCGCCTTGCTGTATTGCAGGGAGTTTTGGCGCCAACACTGATGTATGGTAGAAATATGGTAATCATGAGTATGGCAGATGAAGCATGAAAGTAAAATCAATGCTGTGGAGATGAGCGCTTTGAGGAGTATGTGCGCAGTAAGGCTGATGGATAAAGTGAAAAACACACGAGGGAAGTGTGGTCTAAGAGAAGATGAAGGTAGTGAAAAAGGTTGTGCTGTTGCGATGGTTTGGAAATTTGGAACGGATGGGTGAAAGAAGAAATACGAAAGAAATGAATCGTGTAAGAATGGAGATGTCGGTAGACGCCCAAGACGGACGTACGTCGACCAAATAGGTGACGTACTAAAAAGGGCCATAACCCATAACCGGCGAGCATGTATGATGAGGTTAATAAATGTTGAGGAAGCGAAAGAGGTGTGTTTGAACCGGAGCATTCCGCGTTCCATAGCCTCTGCCTACCCCATTAGGAGAACGGCGTGACGATAGATAGATATGAAACTCTATCATAACAAAGCAACATCCACAACATTTTCTGCACATACTTTTATAACTACATAATATTCAAAATTAAAAACAAGCCTTAAAGACCCACGCCTGTGTCCCCGAATGGTTGGGCGGAGGTGTAATAATTATAACAACCACAATTCGCGATTATGAATTGTAAGGCCAAGTCACAGGGGCATATTTAATTGCCGTTATCGGGCACACTGCCAGACTCCGTGCTGCTACTGAGAATTCGGAGTACCTCAGTAACCTCACTACCACTTTTATCCATCCCGGGAATCGAACCCAGGACCACTCGATCAACAGAAGCATACACTATCCACTGGACAACGGAGGCAGTCGCAATAGCAAAACATGACAAATCAACTAAAGTTTGAGCAATCGCACGGATATTTCGCTACGTATCACATAGGAGTATTTTCATCTAAAATCCGGTCAAAAGTCGAATTTACGAATTTTAATAAAAACCTATGAAAGCCACACATTTTTGCAGCTTAATAACCGGTCCATTGAAAAAAGGACACATTTGTAACTCAGGTAGTCGACCCTCCCCGCACATGCAACCGGAACTCAGTCGTTGTCTAAGTCGCATGTTTTTGTTCTTGGCACTTGTTATTTTCACTGCTTTAGAGTTTGAACTGTATGTTTGGTGTGATAAATAGTGAGAAAAAACATTGTGAATATGGAAGTACAAGGTACGTAGATTATTTTAACATAATTATTCAATAGTTTATGTTTCATTTATGTGTTTAAAAAATTATATAAAGTTAAACCGAAAATTTCAAATAAATTGTGTCAATAATTGTATTAAATCGTGTTTTTGTTTACTTCTCAAGGCTTGTCAAACCTTTATTTTTTTATTAATATATTGCCAAGAATATGTTTTAGTAAAATCTGTTAAAAATTGTAGCGCCTACGCGCGCCATTTTTATTTTCGATTATTTGAAGATATAAGTGTAAAATGGGGATATTTTTGACTTTACATAGTTTTATTTACAGATAATGAAGAATCAAGAGTTAGTTTTACCAGAAAAGCTTTGTAGGATATCATGCGTGAGTGTAAAGGGAAAAACACTTAAGAAAAGTTGGAGATTTTGGGAACAAAATTTGTTGAAATCACCCAATGTCCTGATGATAAAAAAACTAATTTGGATCGTACTCTGAGATTTTTTAAGACTCAGTTCAAACAAAAATGGGTATGGTATATGTGTACATTTTATTATCATTAAAGATTATTTAAACCGTATTACAATGTTTTATTACTAAATAAGTCATTAAATAATTTTGTCCGGATTTTACATGACAATACTCCTATGTGCGTACGTTATTATTAAATCACGTACATTTCACTGTATTTATTATATTGTACTTACCAAGCACGAGAAACCGAAATTAAATAAATATCTGTTACAAACATCGTCTTCGACAAACATCGACATTTTTACAATACTTAAGAACTTTCTTACGTTTCGTCGGAAAGAACGCGTAATAAATTAAAAATAGGTTGAAATAAATATACGTTCCAACAGTTAGAATATGCAAATTCAATTGCAATAGTACCTTCGGGCTTTTTCGGAAAACATGGCGCCATTCCATGGCAGGTCTGACTTGAATCGGTATTTAAGTAAGTGGGGAGAACATTTTCCATCTTAGAACATTTTCTTTATAACATGCTGTACCTCTTGAGTGAATGCAGCTATGCATGTTTCGTGATGGAGATTTAGGTGCTAGAGTATTGAATATATAACTTATATGGTTCAACGGGGTTTTTAGTAAAAATACAAAGGTTAGTGTTTTTAAAACGTTCTTTGGTCCCGGCTATCTTGAGATCTTTGACAGTCGTTATAAATAGTATAAACTTCTTAATAAACTGACACTAGTCTAAACCATGAATTATTGCTATACGTTTCCATCGCGGAGGTCAGACAGGTAGACTTTCTGTGGAAAAGGTTCAGTTAAATCCGCTTAGGCTAGTAACCGGACCCCAAGTTGCAAATGTGATAACCCTAGGAGGATGATGATCACGAGAGTAAATATACACTTCAAATAATAATTTTAATAAGTCGTTCTGTTACAGCTAATCTTTGTCTGAAATTATATAAACCTTATTCTCAAACTCAACACTACTCAACTAACTTAAGATGTATAATATCTTTACATTCAGTAGGTAATTGTCTTACTACTTTGTAGCTTGCAGTTTACTGCTAGACTTTCATCATCGTCCTAGCGCCGGTTGCATTCAAGACTGGCACGTCTTGGAGTCCGAGGTCCGCTAAATAGTCTAACCAGATACGACAGAATATCAACTTTCCCACGGAGCGACTGCCGTTTGACTTCGCAAGCCAAAGGGACAGCGATATTAGTTTAGACCAGTATCAGTTTATTGGATGATTCTCCGTAACGACTGTCAACGATCTTCATGACAGCCGGGATTAACGTGCTCTCCGAGGCACGGGGCAAGCGATAATTAGCAATAAAATTAAATACACACTTAACTTCGAAAAGTCATTAGTATGCGCCGTGGATTCGAACCCGATACCCTCAGCATGGCAGTCCATTGGTATCTCCACTAGGCTAGCGCTGCCTAACTGCTAAACTTTAGCTAACACAAACTGTTTCGCAGTAGCTTCGTGAGTAAATAAAAGGATTTGGCAAACTGCTTGGTATAGGAATTGATGTCAAGTTTTCTGTCCCTACACAAAATAACTGCTGCTTGTAGTTTATTCACCATTTGCGTCATTGACGGATTGGGGAAGTGACACTTTGTATTCGCAATCAGGCAATAATCGTCATACTATCAAAGCAATTAAAACGGGTCGTACATTGTGAGACATTTCAGTTTCACCTCGATCTCATCTCAAACAAGACAATGTCCCGTTTCAAACGGTGTAACCCTGCTTTTATCCTTTAGTGCTGCCGTGATGATATGATTATCTCTCTACCTATCTCTCTTGACAACATAATATCGCAGAAATACATGCTTAACACAGACGAATTACAACCACAAAGATTCAAAATTAAGGTTCGATTTTCAATGTTTAGAGAGTCAGTGTTTCTACTCGTACTTTACTATTGTAATAAACGTTGCGTCTACTGTTTTAGGAAATGCGATATTTATAGTTAAGTCTCTGTTGCGAGGTTTGGATGTTGCTTCATTGTACTTAAGTGTTTTATTGTAATAAAACTAAAATGTATCCAGGATTACAGTTTAATTAAAGCAAATGAAATAACATAATCGAAGCAGGTGCTTCAATTATGTGATCTATTTTGTAATCTACTGGAGTCGCGTATGAAAAGTACCATTGCCCTCGAATTAGTTCTCGCTCCGCCGTTTAAAACCGTAATGCGACCGACCCATTAACACTTTCAAGGACAGTAAACGCCTATAGGCGTGATAACAATAAAACTTCAATTGTGTCTCGTTTACTGTCCGTGAAAGTGTTAACTCCAAATAGATCTGATGTACAGGCAGCTATATTAGGCAGTGATGGCCTAGTGAAGTTACCAACAAGCTACCATGCAGAGGGAGTCGGGTTTGAATTCACGGCGCGCACTACTGAGTTTTCGAAGTTATGAGCGTATCAAATTGTTAATTATCGCTTGCCCCGTGCTTCGGTGAGTACGTTAAACTGTCGTTCCCGCCTGTCACGAAAAACTTTGCCAGTCGTTATGACGAGTCAGATAAAAACAGTTTTTTTTAATATTCCAACGCTTACTGGTCTGAACAAGGCAGCGATAGCCTAGTGGAGATACCAACAGACTGCCATGCAGAGAGTATCGGGTTCGAATCCACGGCGCGCACCAATGACTTTTCGGAGTTATGTGCGTATTGAATTGTTAATTATCGCTTGTCCCGTGCCTCGGAGAGCACGTTAAGCCGTCGGTCCCGGTTGTCATGAAGATCTTTGACAATCGTTACAGGGCGTCAGTACCTTCTAACATAAACTGACACTAGTCTAAACCATGGAATATCGCTATCCCTTCGGGTTGCGGAGGTCAGACAGGCAGTCGCTCCATGGAAAAGCTAATATTCAGCCAAATCCGCTTAGACTAGTAAGCGGACCCCAGATTGAAACTGGGATAACGCTAGGAGGAGGATGATGGTTACTGGTCTGAACTATGGAATATCACTATCCCTTTGTTCCTAGGGGAGTGTAGAGGAGCATTATGAGAGAATATTTGAAATTCCGCGCCTAAAGACTCCCTAACCCAAAAAGGCCCACGGGAGCGGAGCCGCGGGCTATATCTAGTACTTTATAAGGTGGAACGAGGCTACGTCGTTTAACACTTACTATCAGGTGATTCGCCCATTTGTCTTTAGAGCAATTTAAAAGAAGTTGTATTGGTTCCACGAAGTTTTGATTGCTTCTACTGTCGACACTATTTCAATTGAATGCTGCTATGGTTTTGCTTGCTACTTTATATAAAATCTTGTTTTGACCCGCGGCATTGCTCATCTCTATATGATTTTTGTTTGGCATATAATCTATACTAGGTAATGTTGTATGTTTTGACCAAGCAAACATTTTTGTTGAAATCAAGTCAATCAATAAGCAAAACCTTAAGCCATCTTAACTCAGATCGCATCAGATTCAATGCTAAAATGATAATTAGGAGCTAGCACTTTACGAGCGTATTCCGGATGACGTTGTTTGATTCTGAAACCGGCTTTCTACGTTGTGTGGTTTTGTAGACGTTTTTGTATCTTTAAATTACACCGTGAGACGGGTAACTTCAAAGGTGCCGCCCGCGCCCGTCCGGAAAACTACGCTACTTTCACTCTGTAGTACTAATTAAACGCCGGGCGTACATCGAACGCACGTTGGAAAAAACACACGCCCTATGTGAGGCCCTAAAATAGCTAATACTAAGTTAATTTTCAGATCTTTCGAAACATTATCGTCAGGGTATTTTCTACAAAGTTTTATTTAGTACCAGCACCTTTCTAACTTATACACAGCTACACAATTAAAGTTTGTATAATTTATTAGTTCTATAGTAGGTGGTAGTAGGTAAATACAAGTTCGTGTCCAGAGAATACTTTAGTTTCAAGTTAATTTATCGAACGACAAGGCAAGTTGCTAAGAAATCGCCACCACACTAGAATATAAAATGGTTGCAATGTAAAAAGTAAGATTTCACCTATTTCTATATATAAAATAGCCCACTGCTGCTGCTGGGCACGGGCTTCTTCTTACTATGCGAAGGGTAAGGCCAAATGCGGGTTGGCAGACTTCACATGTCTTTCGATTCGAGAACATTATGGAGAACTCTCAGACATGCAGGTTGCCTCACGATGTTTTACTTCACCGTCGCCCAGCGGGCTTCATGTCAGAAGAAACCCATTGATAATCCCTACTTAATATTATAAACTCGAAATTGTGTATGTATGTATGTTCCGTTTTCACGCTAAAATGGCTGAACCAATTTTGTTGAATTTTAATATAGAAATACATATATTGGACCGTGAACCAAAAATTGTTATTGCCTGTGATAGCCCAATTATTCCGAAAGGCTATATAAAATTACGCTATAACTTTAAGGGGTCAGACAAAAATAATAAAATGGTCAAACGAGAAGGGGGAGGGTTGGGTCAAAGGCAAAAAAAGGCTAAACGAACAGGATACAATCTATATGGGTATCGTTTTCGAGATTTTCGGGACGCTGATTAATAATATGTAATTTATTTAGTGATCGAAGATGGCGGACGGGAAATCAAAGATGGCGGATGAGAAAATTTTAAAAATCAATATGGGTATCGCCTTCGATATTTTAAGGAATGAGGAATTCAATATTATATAAAAATCTATGTTTGTTTGTTCATCACTTATAGACTCTGAAATTATAAGAGATTAAGCGCTAAGTCAATGGTAACTTTGAAAAAGGGGCTTCGAAAAAAGGGAATTAAATAAAAACTCTTAAAAAGGCGATATGGAGTTCGCTGGGTCAGCTAGTTTTAAATAAATTTTCTTTTGAACTGACGAAAAAAAGATAAAAGTAATCAGAATAACCCTTTTTAATTTTTCTAAAACATTCCCTATCCCATCATCTAAACAAAAACATTATAAACCTTACCGTAACATTTGTATCGATCCGCTATTTTCCAAGCAGCTACGATTTTAGGTAAACGCGTAGACGTTCTCTGCTCGTGGCTACAAAGCTAGCCTACATAATTATGCTACTAACTACACATATTATGCTACGGACGGTCCTTTGTGGTTTTCTGAATAAGCAAGTTTAAACGTTGGAATGAATTTTTATACTTTCTTTCGAGTCAAGGGTGTCTTGTGGACAATTTTGTATCGGAAGTTATTGATTCGATGAGGCAGATTAGATACTTGGCAATGTTTTGTTAAGATTTCTAAATTGTCATGCCTTAATTGCCAAATAGACATATTCAATCCTTACAGTATAGAAGATAAGTATAAAGAAGAAAATAAAGAAAAATAATACCGCAATTTAAACAATCCAATTGCGTCATATCCTACCGGCTAGGCTAACGTACAAGGCTAACGCATAAGTATATATCGCCTAATAATTTATTATATTTTTGATATCAATCATCATATTTTATTTCTCTTACCAAAACATATTTACTTGGAACATTTAAATTTGCCAGCAAATAATAATATAAAGTCAAGAACTTACCCTGGCTTAGGAATTGTTGCACTAAAATACTCCCGCTATCCCACTTATTCGCTGCCATATTCCATCACTATTATCAAAGCAGTATCATAAAGCAAAGTCGACGGTACGTGTCGGATCACACGAATGATTGATCTCTATCCACCGACGTGACATGAATATTTAGCGTGATGGGATAGCGTGAAGTGACGCCGTGTTCAAATATGGCAAGCAAATACTGAGGCTGAGTCGCCGAAAGTTTTGAGTTCGAGTCCATTGTCAACATTTTTATGTCCACCGCTATACAGAACTAATTGTAGCATTAGTTGTGTACTTAAATTAAATATCACAATAGTCATGAAAATATAACATAAAAAATTTAACATCGTTTTGTAAAACCCTAACTAGATAATCATAACTTGAAATTCGCAGACAAAGGGGATGTCTTATTGAAACTTATAAAATACTCACAGGCTGCTATAATGTACCTACCTGGTATCCAGGATTTATACAATCTGAACCAGAATAAACACTTACGAGGTCACTCACTGAAGTTATCAAAAATATCACATAAAGGCAACCCCCTAAAACACTTCCTACCAAACCGTGCAGTCACAGAATGGAACAAGCTGGCTGAGACTGTGATTAATGCGCCCACCTTGAACTGCTTCAAAAACCGACTTGACAACTTCTCCAAATCTAAAAACACCCACGCATCAGCTTACTAAGCTGCTAGTGCGGTTATACTATAATAGTCATACCTAAATACTAAAATAGTCATACCTAAATATTTGCACCATAGCTTGAAAATGCTCGATTTACCACCAAAAATGTACATCAACATCCAAAAGGCAGCTATTTTAAATACTTGCAGGATAGTGCGGAAATTTTTGCAGAATGATGAAACTGAACCACAAATCATAGATCAAACCAACACAGATCTTTCTTAAATGACTATTACTTGGTTATTAACCCGTAATAGTCATAAAAACACCGGTCTTAAACCGAGTATACTAAAATTTCTCAAATAATAATAATAATAGATCAACCTTCTCTCTCTTACAGTCTAGTAATTAATTGTTTGAATAAGAAACACGAGTGTGCAAGTGCGTATACTGTGTCACTATATTTGTATACGCAACCGCAAAAACCACCAATAAGAACTAAGTTTCCGTACCTACACCTAAACTTTTTGCTTTTATTATTTAAGAAGACATCGCTCGCACTAGGAATAAATCCAGCGTCGCGGGTGACTTTAAATGTATAAAATCAACGGAGACAACACATATACAGCTTAAAAGGACTGCTTTAACTTCGGATACATAATTATCGGTTTCAGTAAAGATTCAGAAAATACATAGGATAGAAAACAGCAGTGAATAGCTAATAACATTAAATTACTCCTTTCATTCCTTATATCACAACTAAGTTGACCTACATAATTATAAAATATGTTGATCTGCATTTCTTAAATATTAAAAACACAATATAGACCATATACTTGTCTTATTCACCTAAAATTATTTCATATAACAGTGTTGCGATGACATAAGACCCTATTTTCATTAACCCCTTGTATGCCGGAACGCATATCTACGCGAGACACAATAGCTTTTTAATTGTGTCTGGCATTCCGGCATACAAGAGGTTAAACGTTACTTAGAGAATAAACTGTTTACTGGCGCAGAAAATACTGCACAGTTGTTAGGTGTGCTTGTGTGATAGGTACCTGCAATGCGAGCTCGCGGCAATCAGCTGAGCGGCGGTGGCGGTCAATACACCGAGCTGATTTTTGAAATGCTTGATTACGAAAAAGTATTTAAAAATTTTAGTGAGTTTCTTTTTCATGTATTTGTATTCAGTTATAGTAGTATACTTACCCCTAAAAATATAATGCATATCCACTGCATATGTATAAATAAGCTTAACCTTGTATTTTTTGATCGCGCGGCAGCCTTCTCGGGTACCGCGAAGACTAAATGATGGCGGTGTGGTTCTCTCGCAATTCGCCGTTGCATAATCGAACAAGCCGGTTTGTCAAGCCTCTAGCCTTTTCAACTAGCGTTACTCAAAACAGTATGTTACATTGTTTACGCCAAACGCAAGCTATTATTTTAATTATGTTTTTCTGTTTATATAATGGGTGTAACCGCGGGCATCATCTAGTGATGATGCCCGCGGTTACACCCGCGTTGTTAAAGGCTGCTCTGCTTCCGTGGCTCCTAGCGTGATGTTAAATAGCCTATAGCCTTCCTCGATAAATGAACTAACTGACACTGAAAGAATTTTTCGAATCGGGCCTGCAGTTCCTGAGATTAGCGCGTTCAACCAAATAAACAAACAAACTCTTCAGCTTTATATATTAGTACTAGCTGACCCGGCAAACGTTGTTTTGCAAAATTTTTTTTTTTTTTTTGAAAATTAGATGTTGGCCTATTCTCATAGATACCGGATAAGCACAAAAAAATTCATCAAAATCGGTCAAGCCGTTTCGGAGGAGTATGGGAACGAAAACTGTGACACGAGAATTTTATATATTAGATTAGATACTAGAGGCAACGGTATATTGAGACCGTGCACGACAATAGCGCCACCTAGCATGCGCAACTATTCGGGATTATGCCAAATAATGACAGTATTTTATTGCTTCCTAGTATGTTATTAGAGTAAATTAAAGATAAATAAAAAGACGAAGTGGTATTTTTACTATCAACGGTCATCCACTGCTGTCGGTATTTCAATTCGGAATTCAGTACAGTCAATAATAACTCTTGTATTGATATAATCTGGACTGAAACACTATTGGTCATTGTCTACGGGGGCTCTGTTTGGCCAAAAGATTAAATTAGTAGTTGCACAAGCTAGATTTTGTAAGATCAATTGAAATATTCGTGAGATTGTGGTTCTGCTGTACACTAAATAATACACTCAATGCTTTTACATCATAATATGTAGTTAATCTTGTTACTAAAAACTGCAAATTGCTAAATGACACACCAGCAAGATCTAGGAGTTCTTGATCATTTTTATTGATGAAATACCAAAAAAATATTGGCTTATTGTTTCAGTACATTGATTATCATACAATATTTTGTCAGTGCAACAGATTTTATCTTTCATTCTTGCATTATCAATTGCTACAATTTTTGAAGTTGTTGCTATGTCCACTTGGATTTCAGCATCAGAGTGTTCACTGTAAATGAGATTATTACAAATAATGGTTGTTTCTTTTAAATTCGACTTAGAAAACAGATCGATTTGGCATCCTTGATCAGCCACACGAGGTTCGATTTGATTAAATTCATTTTCATCTTCATTTTTTACTCTTACTTGATTCGATGTAATATCTAAGACTTTTGTGGTACTACATTTTATAAAACGTGTATATCTAGCTAACACCTGTGACTCTCTATCTTTCTTTTGTCGATATATTAGAGGGAATATCGAAGGAACATAACTTGGACTTGTTTGCACGTCAGATGATTTGCCTCCAATAAAACGTTCACTACAAATTGTGTCGTGACATCTTGGAGTCCACGGCAAGCCATCAACACTGAAAAATAAAACATTATTTTATATCAAATAAAATACAGAACAAATAAAAATAATTGATTTCTTGTATCGTATCTAATCTTTCTTTGATCTAATTTCTACTGTTGGAAAAATATAGAATTTACACAGACTATTTGTGCCGTTATTTTTGCAGTCCACAACACAACAACAATTATGACCCATTTCAAAGATGATAATATTTAAGATAAACAATTTAATTATCAGATAATGTATTTGTTATGATAAAATTCAAATCAAAAATCAAATTGACTTCCCGAATAGTTACGGATTTCTGCCACGGCATGCGCTGCGATCGTTTCAGCTACCCCCTCCATGCACTTCGCACGTAGCGAATATATTAGTTTTGGCTGAAGCGTGTCTGTCAGTCAGTAAGTAACGCAAGGATTTTATATATTAAGATTATGGTCTATGTCTGATATCTGTGATCGTCACCTGGGGTTACCTCCTAAGATCAGGGTTGGTTTGTGGTCTTCGCTATAATCAACATAAGCCTGAGTGGTAACCTCGTTTTTATAGCATACCTGCTTGTGTTATTTTGTTGTGTATGTGTTAATGTAATATTTAACGGTTGTGTATGTTGTAAAAATAAATGCATCTTCTTCTTCTTCTTCTTCTAACCAACTGGTTGATAAGAAAACGAAATAAAATGTTTATAATTATTTTTATTACGTAACATATAAGTTCCCAAATCGAAGTATCTCTATCAATAATAGCCAATTTCTTGGTTCAGAGATTACTTCGATATTTTCCATCCAAATGATAGCTTTTATCGGAAAATTGCTTACGTTTACTCGAAAGGTTGTACATAGTCAAGTTTACGGATATTGCTGTATTAATTCTTGAATTTTTTAGATCTTTTCTTTCCTTTCTCTTTTGAGTATCTGGCCGACTTTAGATCGACTAAGGTAAAAGAGAAACTGACACTAAACATCTTTATTGACCCTGACTAATTATTTTGCTTAAATACATATATTAAACCAAAAAATACTATTGTAACTGACAAAAATTTTACACACGTCAAGCAAGACACTTTGATCTTTGACCTTTGATCCGTTCTTATGGCGTAGAAAATAACTATGAAAATCGTAACACAACTGTTAAGAGTGACCTGGATGCTACGTGACTAATGTCACCCTTATCATTCCTAAGTAATAAATTAAAGGAAAGCTTCGGATACATAAGAAAATTGTCCGTGTGGTGACGGATTAAGAATGCGCATTGTCACCACCCCATATCATCCTATGGGTGTCGTAAGAGCCGACAGAGGGAGCATATTATGAAGAAAACAGCACTGTAAGAGAAGGAAAACTTGATACAAACCCTATACCAACCCGTTTGGCCAGCGTGGTATAGTAGGCCAAGTCCTCCTTTCAAAGGAGAGGCCTAGTCCAGCAGTGGACTGTTAAAGGCTGATGATGATGATGATGACATAAGAAAACACGATAGTAGATATAATATAACTTGTCTACAACCGTAACAGATAACTGTTAACCAATATATTCATTCATATCGACATCTCTTACGTATAATATCGTAACTGTATTTATTCATTACTGCATCGCCATTGAAAGGTACATAAACGATTTGAAGCAGCAATATTACCTGTCTTGATTCACGTCAAGACACAAAGATATAAGTCCCACCGTTTCCAGTCCTTCTCGTAAATGGCCCGCAATTCTACGCTTTACTTCCCGAGATATGCCACTTGAGTAGCACCTTCTGTTTAAGTTTATGATGTCTAGCAATAAAGCCTTTGCCATTAGCACTAAAAGCATCGTAAATTATACGTTTTATCTATCTTTTTTACGGCTCGCCTCGTCGAAAGAATTTTTTGAAGTCGATTGTAAATGATTCCTATTATATGTTGCATCGCTTTGCTTGATGGGGAGGAAATTTAATGGGTTTTCTTATTAAGATTTATTTTTACTGATATCGTTGATGAGTTTTAATTATATGCTTTTTATTATCTAACTAGAGCATGCCCGCAGCTATGCCCGCATTTTATTACATTTAACTGTTTTCGCCTCGATCCCATGGGAATTTCAAGAAATTTCTTCTTACTTTCTTCTTCTTACAAACCCAAGAATCATACCTGCCTAATTACAGCGTCTAGTGCCCAATAGTTATGGCTGTGCGTTATCTGCCAGTCAGTCAGTGTCGCAAGAAATGTTTTATGTACAGATGATTCATCCAGTGACTTTGTTTGCGTCATATTTCATTTTCACCCTTAAGGATGATTGTTGAAGTAGCGTCACTTCGCTCGCGCGTATTGCGGTTCTAAGCGTTATAATTCTATGGTGCAACAATTGAATGTGAATCGCATAAAATGACTTTTTTACTAACACATGAAAAATATTGTTATAAAAAGATTCATTTTCTACCCACAATCTAAAAGTAGTAGCAAAAAGTTCAAGCAATTTACTTGAAAAATGCAAACGTCCAGGTGGTAATATTGCACCGCGCCGCGGTGAACCCAATAATAGTGTCGCGAACGAATGTTCATTGCATCGAATCTCACAGGAATAAGGGCGCACGGCCACTAGACATGTGTGAGATGACTAAACAGAGTGCGAGGTAATCGTTCCCCAAAGAACATCTATATAGTAGTAATTGTCTGTTTTAAACGTGCAGCCTTTATTTTTATCTTGTGAGGCAGATTTAAAGGGCCACTTCAGTTATGTTATTGCTCCTTCTTCGTATTCACCACTGAACTTGTTACGCTGAGTTGGCTTTTTAAATCTTAAGAGTCCGTCAGCTTAGCTTATTGCAACAGTTTTATAAAGCGCTTTTCTTTCAGAATTCCTATTATCATATTAATTATGTTAATAACCTAAATTCTTATGGGTATTTCATTAACTAAATATTCTCAAATTATGAGTTTCAATAGATCCAATAATAAATTGTCGCGTCAATGATAGTTTAAAAGGTTTTAATGACTTGGCTAGGCCAGTAGTTAAACATTATAGATGTAAATGATTTTCCGACCTGTTAGAATAAAGACATAAAGACATATTTATTTCTGCATTTTGATTGTTTACAACACTTATACATGTCAAAACCCTATTCTAGATGATGCCGGCTTTTCCTAGCTAAATGACTTCTTGAGAAGAAAGGCCGAAACAAACTCAGAGTCATTGTTTTTTTTGTCACTTCAATTTCTTTAGTCTTTTCTTCATCTTTTAAAGTCCAGACAAAAAAAGGGTTTAGTATGCAAGTAGAATGCAGGAAATAATCTAACGCTTTTGACCGACTCGGCCCACTGATGGCCCGCATTCAACAGCAATCGTACGGCTCAACCTTGATTGAGGGAGCCAGCACGATCTGTATCACTATGCCTCCACGCCATCAGAAGGTGTATGCATAAGCATGTCAGCCTAAGCCATCAGACAGGTTGCCACAACTACTTGTTTATATGTTTAATAATACCCACATCGTATTCACAACTTCACATGCTAATACACAGTAAAATACATGTTGCAAACAATAAGTAAAAATAATAAAAATTTAAACAATAAAATGTCATATATTTAAAATGTGAGAAAATATTATTGAATGTCAATTTAGGAATAATAATATATTACTTAAGTAATTTTAAATGTCAAAAGAAAATAAATAAAATAACAATGTCAAATCAAACAATGTCAAAACAAAATAAATAAAATTACAAATGTCAAATTAAAAATGTCAAAATGTAGAAATATAAGTATTACAAATGTAAATAAAAATATCATGTCACTAATTTCAAAATGTCAAAATTCATAATTTTTTAACTCAATTCCAGGCATTTTTGTCTGCTAAATAATCTTTAACTGTGTAATAAGCTTTTGAACACAAGCTCTGTTTAATATATACTTTGAATTTATTAATACTTTTTTATTTAACCTATATTGTCCCACTGCTGGGCAAAGGTCTCCCTTACACTCCTCCAAGCGTCCCTATCTTCTGCCAAATTGGGCCAGTCTCTGTCAAAATTGTCTAGATCGTCACGCCATCGTTTTCGGGGTCTGCCTCTTTTCCGCCGCCCGTCTTGCGGCACCCATTGCGTGACGATTTTCGCCCATCGGCTAGGATGCATCCGGATCACGTGGCCCGCCCAATCCCACTTTAGGTTGGCAGTCTTCCGTCCCACATCAGCAACACCCGTCAGTGATCGCAGAACGGCATTTTGCTTATACTTAGTTCCTGAATATTGCCTGGAATTTTGTTGTAAAAACGTATGCTTTGACACTTGTATGAGTTACTTATTTATTATAGAATTACTTCAGTCAGGCCGAAAATGAACATCGCTTTAATAAAGAAGCAAAGCTATTAATTGCACGGCTGAGTAAGCTAGCTGACTGCAACATTTAGGCACATTGCCATTCGTTAGGCCGTGTTCCTTCATGTTTTTCTTTGTGCCAGTTATGCTATTGTACTAAAACACATTCTCTGTGACGAAGCACGTCTTAGAGACCCAGTGACGTTACACTTTGGTGGAATAAACTAGCCATTTGTTTGAGCATTTTCGACTTATCGGGGACATTTTGATTTATTGGTGGCTCGTGTATTTTGCGTTGTTCGAAGATTGTGACATTTGCGATAACGTATAACAAAAAATCGAACTAATAAAGCATTATATCAACAATCTTTTTAACGTTAAACCCGTAATTAATAATTTATTATTAATTACTGGTTTCTTACTTCTCAATTTAATAGAAATCAGTTCTAAAATCAATAATGGGAATTGATTAGATCATCAATTAATATTGTAGGGTTTGCATAATTGAAGCGCTTAAATAATATTTTGAACCTAACTAGCTGTGCTCGCGATTACACCCGCCTTATCAATGGCTACTGCTTGGCACCTGCTGCTCATACCGTGATGTTATATAACCTTCCTCGATATATGAAGTAGCCAATACATAATTGTTCAACCGAAATCAATGAGTAACAACCTTTCTGCAATTAACGCGTTCAACCAAATAAGGTCATCATGTTTTTTTTTAATAATTATATATTCTAACATCTAGTCCCAAACTAAGCAGAGCTTGTACTATGGGAACTAGACAATGGATAAACATACATATATACTGTTTTTTGTAAATACATATATCTTAGCATAGATTTTAAAAGTAAAAATTAATGTGAGTTTGTTTTTTTTGTTGGGACATTTTCATGTTTAATACTTAATCAAACGTGGCAAAAATTACTACGTACTAACAGGTACAAAAAAACATTGAATAATTTTCACGTGTAGACGCTAGTATTTTATAAAAACCTTTCAACCTAAGCTTAAATAAAAAAAGACACGCACAAAAACATAAATACAAATTGAAAATGTCGTTTCATTCTGCAATACATTTTCACAATTGAATCAAAAGGCTTTTATTTACAATTTGTCGATTCAATTTATTTCTCTACAAAAGTACACGTAACTGTAATAGTTTTTTTATGCTGGTGCTACAATACTAAATTGCAGTAATTGTCTTATATTCGATAAAAAACCTAGAAGCTTCTCTCTTCTAAGATAGATACCTGGTCATTTTAAAGCTCTCCATTACAGACTAGTTTTGAGCCACCCACATCCAAACGACTTGACTTACACATCATGTCAACCTAGAGACGTTCACTGCGGGACATAGGCCTCCCCCAAGGTTCTCCACACACCTATTTTGAGCCGACCGCATCCTACCGCTTCCCGAGATCTTAACCAGATAATCGGCCACCATGCGGGAAGCCTACCCGTGCTGCGTCGACCGGTACGTGGTCGCCACTCCAGAACCCGCCTGCCCCAACAGCCATCGGTTTTTCGAGCTATCTGCCCTGCCCATTGCCATTTCAGACTATGATTTACACAACACAATGATTGACTTACACAATGACAACGAAGTATCATCATCATCCTAGAGCTATCCCGGTTGTCTTCAGGACTTACACGCCTAGTAGCCCGGGTTCCACTTACTAGTCTAACCACTGACTATAACTGAAACCAAACCTCTGCAACCAAATTGATAGCGATATTCTATGGCTTAGACCAGTATCAGTTTACTCGAGGGTACTGACTCCCCGTAACGACTGTCATAGATCTTGATGACAGCCGGCAACAATGGTTTAATGTGCTTTTCAAGGTTAAGGGCAAGCGCTATTGAAAAATTTACGACTTTGAAAAGCTAGTGGTGCTCGCCGTGGATTCAAACCCGATACCTTCTGCATGACAGTTTGTTGGTATCTCGACTAGGCTATCCCTGCCGCAATAATTCTTGATATATATATCGTAGTAAAAATATTGTAATTTGAAACTTAATTCACCCATTCCAACACTTTGAACACAAAGGTTGCAAGACCTCGTTTGCTAAGAATACATTCTGTGTGCATTCTGTGTTTGAATGCAGAAAAATCTTACTGTCAGTGTACCCTAGCATTTTTGGTAATCAAACGTTTTGGTTGCATAGGTACTAGATTGAGTTACGAAATCAAAAAGAAATGAGATTTAAAACGAGCTTGCGTTAGTGAAACATTCTGGTTTATGCTCCTGCTACACCTGCTTCTTGACTCGTTAATAAACGCGTTAATTTAGGCGCTACGTAGATGTAGCCAAGGTGTTAACGCGTTAAATTACTAATGGCATTAAACGTTAAGCGATAGCTCGGGTGTCGGTTTTTTGGACACATCAAAGGGTTTTAGCGCGTAGTTTAACGCGCTAAGTGATCTTGGCCACATTAACGCCGTCTCATTCGACGGGAGGCACACGTACAGTAAGCACTTTTTAAGATACAATTCGAATTTGGAACCTTTAAGAAGCGTGCATATTCTTTTTTTAAAGGTTCGTTTTTTGAAAATCCTTCAGGCGTGAATTCACGAGGAACGGCATTTTGCATTAATGTAACCACCGCGCATTTTAACGCGTTAATTAACGCGTCGTTGGCCATTGCCGTTAACGATAACGCTAACGCAGGTGTAGCAGCGGCATTAAATAGAAACGATTTTTTTTATAATGTTGAAGGAGTTTTGATGTGGAGTAGACACATAAATACTCGCATGTAATAAACGCTTTGGTAAGCCACATTCATGTCGGTTGGTATGGAGTTAATATGTTATTTATTAAACTAAAACTATTTACTTAACTCTTCTACACACAAAATGTATAAAGGCGGACTAAATGCCTTATGCATTTTCGTCCAATCTACCTTACAGTTGCGCAGAGACTAATAGTAGGTGTATTCTAAGGTTAAGTGAAGCTTTAGCCTATAGCCTTTTATTATGACTATTAGCATATCGAACACAATTTTAATTTTGGACTACTGGTACAGTGTTTATACATTTTCTGACACGATTTTTTGTGATTCGATGAAAAGCTTATGATATACTAGGAATACATACATACATACATAACGTCACGCCTTTTATCCCCGAAGGGGTAGGCAGAGGTGTATTTCTACACCCACTTTTCGCCAGATATACTTTAGTCCCACGTAATAAGGGGCGAGCCTATTGCCGTACCGGGCACATTTCCAGACTCCGTGCTGCTACTGAGAATTTCGTGACAGAAAAACCCAATAACACTGCCCGACCCAGGAATCGAACCCGGGACCTCCCGATCCCACGCGCACATTTACCTCGCGAGACCAACGAGGCAGTCGTATAGGGTTTGATGTCGAGTTTTCCGTCTCTATGCAAAGATGGTATTTGCATCGTGTTATCCCTTAGTCGCCTCTTACGACACCCACGGGAAGATAGGGGGTGGTGACACTTGTATTCTATGCCGTCAACCACACGGCACTACTATTATTTATTTACTTGCTGTTTTATGACCAGTCATCCTTCTTATGTTATTCCAGTAGGAACCTGGGGTCTACCTTCTAGTCTAAGCGGTCTTGATTGAATATTGACTTTTCCACAGAGCGACTACCGCTCTTATCTCATAGTTATAGCGATATGCCGTGGTTTCGACCAGTGTCAGATTATTCAAACGTACTGACTCCCTATAAAAAGTGATAAAAATGGGCCTGCGAGCGAAGTTTGTTAAAAAAAAATTGGTTGCCTGTAAAGTCGGTATACGGGCGAAAGTTTTACGTGACAACGACTTTGAGTGGTAAAATAATTTTAATGTGAATATTCATTCGTATAGTAGGAAGAAGGATGAAAGACGCGTGCCTTTCACTTTTTATGTCTGTCTCTCTCGCTCTTAGGCGGGACGCGTGCCTCTCACTCGCTCTCATTGTGAGCGCATAACGTGAGCGGAGCGTAACGCAGTTTCTTGAAGTGTCACCCGGCAAACCAATTTATAAGACGTTGTCACGTCAATAAGAGATCGATTTTGTTCATTAAAAATGATACAAGAGGATGCCCGCGGTTACACCCGCGTTATCTAAGGCTACTGCTCTGCTCCCGTCGCTCATAGTGTGATGTTATATAGCCTATAGCCTTCCTCAATAAATGGGCTATGTAACACTGAAATATTTTTTCAATTCGGACTAATAGTTCCTGAGATTAGCGCGTTCAACCAAACAAACAAACAAACTCTTCAGCTTCTTATATTAGTACTAGCTGACCCAGCGAACTTCGTATCGCCTTTTTAAGAGATTTTATTTAATTCCCTTTTTTCCAAGCCTCTTTTTCAAAGTTACCATTGACTTAGCGCTTAATCTCTTATCATTTCAGAGACTATAAATGATGAACAAACAAACATAGATTTTTATATAATATTGAATTCCCCATCCCTAAAATATTGGAGACGATACATACCCATATCGACTTTAAAAAAAAACCCGTCCGCCATCTTTAATTTTCTATCCACCATCTTTGATCACGAAATAGATGTTGTATTTGGATTCACCATCCCTTCAATCATCAGAGACGATACCCATATTGATTTTTTAAATTTTTCCCATCCGCTATCTTTGATTTCCCATCCGCCATCTTGAATCACGAAATAGATGTTGTATTTGGATTCCCCATCCCTTTAAACATCGGAGACGATAGCCATATGGATTTTTTTTAATTTCCCATCCGCCGTCTTTGATCACGAAATAGATGGTGTTTTTGAATTCCCCATTGCTTAAAATATCGGAGACGAAACCCATATCGACTTTAAAAAAAATCCCGCCCGTCATCTTTGATTTCCCATCCGCCATCTTTGATCAAGAAATAGATGTTGTATTTCGATTCTCCACACCTTAAAATATCGAATGCGATACCTAACCATATTGATTTTTTAAATTTTCTCATCCACCATCTTTGATTTCCCGTCCGCCATCTTGGATCACTAAATAAATTTCATATTATTAATCAGCGTCCCGAAAATCTCGAAAACGATACCCATAATAGATTTTATCCCATTCGTTTAGCCTTTTTTTGCCTTTGACCCAACCCTCCCCCTTCTCGTTTGACCATTTTATTATTTTTGTCTGGCACCTAAAAGTTATGGCGTAATTTAATATAGCCTTTCGGAATAATTGGGCTATCATAGGCAATAACAATTTTAAAAATCCGACTGCTAGTTCCTGAGATTAGCTGACATTATCTTTTAGCCTTTTTAGCCTTTTGCCCGGCCCAAAAGGGTCGAAGCGTTATATTATATAGCCTATAGCCTTCCGGAATAACTGGGCTATCGTATACAAAAAGAATTTTTCAGATCCGACCGGTAGTTCCTGAGATTAGCGCGTTCAAACAAACAAACAAACTCTTTCGCTTTATTATATTAGTATAGATAAGATAGTAATATACCTATTTAGAATTACTCATTATCATTTATTCGATATTCACTTTGCCAAAGCAGCATAATAAACATCACTTTGATAGACACTCTATTATAATATTGCATAATAATTATGAAATATGTTTACATTGAACTAAAGTCACAAATTAATCATGATAATTTGTTTACTTACCCAATATACTGTGACAACGAATGATTAATGTGTTAGTAACATTGAAATGATTAATCCGAAAACTATAAATGACACTAAGCTTCACGGTTTTTATAAAACGGTTTTTTAAACGGTTTTACTTAGCTTGACCTGTTTATTTGTTTTTAAACGGTTTGAACGGTTTTACTTAGTTTGACCTGTTTATTATTTGTTTGGGTCAAATTTTGTAATTGGAATTTTACCCCCTTCCTGATGACAAATTGATCTGATATTTGGTACACACTCTTAATCTTGATGACAATACAACATAATATATTCCTTATGATTGTAAATCCAAGATGGCCGCCGATACAAAATGGCGAATCACCTATTACTTCACAACAACCTCAATATGAGTATCAAATGAAAGGGCTTGATTGGTAGAATGCAACTGACTATGAAAAATTCAAGATGGCCCGGCGGCCATCTTGGATTTTTCATAGTTAGTTGCACTGTGTCAGTTGTGTGATCCGCCATTTTGTATCGGCTACAAAATGGCGGATCACATATTTCTTCACAACAAGCTCAATATGAGTATCAAATTAAAGGGCTTGATTGGTAGAATAGAGCTCACTATGAAAAATCCAAGATGGCTGCCGCCACAAAATGCCGGATTACATATTTTTCACAAATACCTCAATATGGGTATCGAATGAAAGGGCTTGATTAGTAGAATAGGGCTCACTATGAACTAACAACAAAACTAAAAACTTGAAAATATTTTATTTATTTATAGACTCACGCCTGTATCCCCGAAGGGGTAGGCAGAGGTGTAATATTACACCCGCTTTCGCCATGAATTTTTAGGTCCCACGTAATAGGGGGCGAGCCTCCGTGCTGCTACTGAGAATTTCCTAACGGAAAAACCCAATAACACTTTGCCTGACCCGGGAATCGAACCCGAGACCTCCCAATCCCACGCGCACATTTATGCCGTGAGACCAACGAGGCAGTCAACAATCGTTGGGCGTAGCGTATCCAGAGTAAACATTTTGATAGAAATTTCTCGCGCCCAACGAATTTATATTTATCTGATCAATACCCCAGATTGATAAGAAGATTGGTGCAATCTGGTAGCTAGGACTTACCGAATTATTTTTTAGCTTTTAGTACATAACTTAACTACATATTTTTTATTGTACTCGTAATAAAACCGTTTAACATAAAAAATGGTTTTATTCTATTTTATGCACTAAACATGTGTAAAGACGATATCCAAATGTCGAACTTTGAAATGTATGTAGTTTAATAGCTACTCTTTTGCGATTACTTGTGCTCTTTTGTGTATGACTGTGTGGTTGGTGTGACCATCTCGCCGCATGACACTGCTACGAGTGTTGTGGGTTCAATTCCCACACGAGACTACACATTGTGAGATCCATAAATTGTTGCTTCGACTCTGGGTGTTAATTGAGTCCGTTGGTTCTATGTTTGTATAGTTGCCCGCGACTCAGGATTTATTCCAAGTGCGGGAGTTGTCTTTTTATAAAATATATTAAGATCTATAATTTTTTACATCCGCGTTAGTGAGGACTACTGCTTCGCGTCCGTAACACATAGCGTGATGTTACATAGCGTTTAGCTTTTCTCAATAAATGAGCTACGCAACACTAAAATAATTATTCAAATCGAGCCAGTAGTTCCTGAGATTAACACGTTCAACCAAACTTTTCGGTTTTATAATATTAGTATAATCAGAGAGATGGCTAGTTTATACTTTGCGCCCATGCCCAGAACAAAGAAAGAGTGGTTCGTTACATCCAACTACAAAATTCTAAATACTTATCTGCTGTTTATGCAGTTTAAAATATTTTAAAATAATTTAAACTCCTAAAAATAAAATAAAAACATTTTTTATCTTAAACGGTTTTATTACAATAAAAAATATGTGGTTAGGTTATGTACTAAAAGCTGAAAAATAATTCGGTAAGTCCTAGCTACCAGATCGCACCAATCTTCTCATCAATCTGGTGTATTGATCAGATAAATACAAAATCGTTTTTTATTTTATTTTATTTTCAAGTTTTTAGTTTTGTTGTTAGTTCATAGTGATTTCTATTCTACTAATCAAGCCCTTTCATTCGATACCCATATTGAGGTATTTGTGAAAAATATGTAATCCGCCATTTTGTGGCGGCAGCCATCTTGGATTTTTCATAGTGAGCTCTATTCTACCAATCAAGCCCTTTCATTTGATACTCATATTGAGCTTGTTGTGAAGAAATATGTGATCCGCCATTTTGTATCGGCGGCCATCTTGGATTTTTCATAGTCAGTTGCATTTTACCAATCAAGTCCTTTCATTTGATACCCATATTGAGGTTGTTGTGAAGAAATATGTGATCCGCCATTTTGTATCGGCGGCCATCTTGGAAAACTCTCGCGGCAAATGCCTCGCGAGGAAACAGTCCCCGAACGAGCGAGGCCATAGAATAAAGCTGCGTTCACATTTATCTGACGTGATCTCTCGTGACGGTCTCTGTCGTAATTACTTACCGTTCACATTTATCTGTCGCCGTCTGTCGCGATCTGACACAATTTTAAATCTGTTCTGTCTTGACTCTCGTGGAGTTCACACTTTCGCAATGTTTTTGATGAATTATCCGATTCAGATTAAATAGATATCCAATTATATCCATAAATTATTTACATACATACATACATACATATCGTCACGCCTTTTATCCCCGAAGGGGTAGGCAGAGGTGTATTTCTACACCCACTTTTCGCCAGATATACTTTAGTCCCACGTAATAAGGGGCGAGCCTATTGCCGTACCGGGCACATTTCCAGACTCCGTGCTGCTACTGAGATTTTCGTGACAGAAAAACCCAATAACACTGCCCGACCCAGGAATCGAACCCGGAACCTCCCGATCCCACGCGCACATTTATGCCGCGAGACCAACGAGGCAGTCGTATAGGGTTTGATGTCGAGTTTTCCATCTCTACGCAAAGATGGTATTTGCATCGTGTTATCCCTTAGTCGCCTCTTACGACACCCACGGGAAGATAAGGGGTGGTGACACTTGTATTCTATGCCGTCAACCACACGGTAAATTATTTACATAGGATTATATTATTTCGTATTCAATTAGCTCATCTATAGGA
This sequence comes from Euclidia mi, assembly GCA_944739405.2. Taxonomy (NCBI): domain Eukaryota; kingdom Metazoa; phylum Arthropoda; class Insecta; order Lepidoptera; family Erebidae; genus Euclidia; species Euclidia mi. Next base: position 32,974,985 of record OX123203.2, read on the forward strand.
CTGTATACGAATAATATTATAAAAAGGAAGTCAATTAGTTCGTTGCGCACAATTGCAAACGCGCGTCTGACGCTTTACGACAGACAGTGGCGCGTCCACATTAGTCTGACGAGTTGTGTCGCGCGAGTTAACTGTACGGAACCCAACAATGTTAGCTTCGTCAGCACATCTCTCCCCACCAAATTATCTTGATAATCCTTTTGCCATCTTAGCATTAATTTATTATAAATACCTTTGTAGATCTAACATTAGCGATTACTATTTTAGATTTTAAATATGCTGTTATAATTAAATAAATGTTTTTTACAATTAATCTGAGTCCAATCTCTTAATTCGCGCTGTACCGTTCCCACACCCCTCCCCCCTCTCTGTCGCAGACCGGGACATTGTCTGTCGCGACACGACAGACGACGCCACGACAGATTACATCAGACAAATGTGAACGCGGCCTAGAGCGCGGCAGCCTCGGCACCGTAGGAAAAAACAAAATTGTAGTTGTCATAAAGTTTGAATTCAGAACATGAAAATATACAGTCCGTTCACAGTTATTTTACCTCTGACAGATGTCGGTGTTTATTTTCTTTATGTTGGAATTGTACTCTGTGATGACAGGAAAGTAAAATAGGGTTACCCGTGCATAACATTTTACCTAATATTAGTGGAAATGCTTCAAAAATTCAAATGCTTGAAGCTCATGGCCGCAAAGTGGTTAGATTACCGCCATACCACTGCGAGCTAAGCGCAATCGAACTTATGTGGAGTCTCATTAAAAGGCGAGTCACAAGCAAAAATTTAGGACAAGAGGCAACCAACATTGTGAATTTAGCTGAAGAAGCTTTTCAATCTATCACTGCAGAAGACTGACAAAAACAATGCAAACATGAGCGCCACATTGAAGACAAGCTTCGTGAAACAGATGGGTCTACGGATGCTGAAATGGACAGGTTCATAATAGAATTAAATTCTGAGTCTGATACAGAATATGACAGCAGTTACGAATCATCATAACATTGGCAGTCCACATGGATCATTCTTATAGACTCACGCCTGTTTCCATGCAGGGGTAGGCAGAGGTGTAATATGACACCCACATCATTCTTATTCAAAATAAATATGAAAATTAAATTTACAGTTTTTGTATTTGATAATTAGAACCTCACGTTGGCGTAATTATGATGCGTTTACCTTTATATATTAAATAGACAACATTTTTATTATAACTACTTATCTTCATAGGAAATTAGTTATTTTGTAAGAAAATAAATGTACATGCATATAGCCATGCCAATATCAAGAGGTTTTGTTACAAACATTACTTCCAAATATTTCATACGATCCCTTAGGCACTAAAAAAATAAGTACATTTTAGCAATAATGTATATTTAAAATGAGAGTATTATATACCAAATATAACAACACAACGCCCAGGTTGGCCAATCTAACAGCTAGAGGTAAAATAACTGTGAACGGACTATAGTTGAAAACTATTATGTATTGCGCATGTATCAAATTGTCGACTTGTGAATTAGAGTGAAATAGTACATTTGCCATCTATCGGTCTACGTATCAATGTGAGATTGTTGGTCTCTCCTCTCTCTTATTTTTAAATTTTGTTTATAAGTTTGGTACTTGGAAATGGTCATACTGCAATAGGGTTGTGGCATGTGTTTTTACTAGCCGGCTGCATGACTGACGCCAATTGCTGTACCTACTTTGGGTACTAGACAATGGTAATAATGGGCCATAATATACATATTTACTTATACTTACTTTTTTTGAAAATATATACATAGAAACACCCAGACCAAGACAAATATTCATGTTCATGCACACAAATGTTTGACATGAGCGGGAATCGAACCCGCGACCATCGGCGTTGTAGTCGCTTACACTCCCGCTTTGCCAACCGGTCGTCGATTATTGTTATATATACCTAAAGGATGGAATAGGTAGACATGGAAAAAATATAGAATGAATTATAGGAAATGAATATCTGTAGGCAAGGATACTGTAACCGAAGCACAGACTGAAGGATTATTATTCGTACAATAAATACCGTCAAAGATGAGAATGTTATGATGAATGTATCCTCCGTCATTCAGTGACCAGTGGATAGGGTATGCGACTGCTGAGCGGAGGTCCCGGGTTCGATTCCCGGGTCGGGCAAAAGTGTTACTGGGTTTTCCCGAATTCTCAGAAGCAGCATGGAGTCTGCTGACGTGCCCGTTAACGGCAATAGGCTCGTCCCCTATTACGTGGGACCTAAAAATTTAATGGTGAAATGTGGATGTAATAATATTATAACTCTGCCTATCCTTACGCGGATACAGACGTGAGTCTATAAAGAAAATATCCAACATACAAACACACTTGCGAATTTATAATATTATTAGTAAGGATTATTATGTTCGAGCGAGGCACGAAACAGCGTACAGACCGCGGCAAAACAAAAAACCAAACTCGATGGCTCGGCCGCTCGGTCGCTCGCCCGCGGCGGCACACGCGCTTGCCTCGGCCGCGGCACGTCCACACAGAGCGCCCAGCCTCGCGCGCCAATTCCTCGCGAGGCTGCGCGCTCTGTGTGGACGTGTCTAATTCGGTAGCTCGGGCGAACGCTAAGCTCGGCCGCGGCGGCACATGCGTTTTCCTCGACCGAGCCACGTCCACACAGACAGAGCAGCCTCGCGAAGCATTTTCCTCGCGAGGCTGCTCGGTCTGTGTGGACCCGCCTAATTACTAAATTTGACCCAAACAAATAAACAGGTCAAGCCAAGTAAAACCGTTTAATAAAAACCGTTTAATTAATAATAAAAATAAAGGCTTTAACAAAGATAATGAAAACACTGTCAGGCACAGATTCAAGCGCAGACGGACCGTTCAAGTCCATTTTTTTAAATACACCTGTAATTTAAATATTGTCTCTGCCTTTATAAGACCACTAGTTTTTTAAAGACTACAAACTAGAATGCAAAAGATAGGTAATTAAGGAGAGGCCTGACATTGGCCGAAACTGCGAACGTTTCTGAACAAAGCGGTAAGGCGGCGTAAGATAACAACGCCAAGAGTTCTCTGGGGAATTAAACGTGAAAGGAAGCTTTATGAATTTATGATTCCATAAAATTATTACTTATGACGCTTGTGGACGTGTTGGAAAGTCTAGTTTCCAACGCTGAAAGTTCTGATACCTTTTTGAAGTGAAACTCGTTTAAAATGCAAAAATCTCCTTTAGTAAAATTTCAATATTCAAACTATCCATGGATTTGGCTACTAGATATGTGACAAGCTCCATAAAAATATGTCAAACATAGATCTCTAGTTTTTGCCGCTTGCTACGTGACACGGAAAGCATCTTCATTTGGTCCCGGCTGTCGTCAAGATCTTTGCCAGTTGCTACGGGGCGTGACCATGATTTAAGTCAACCATAATATAACTATCCTTATATATTGAACTGTTGTTGAGAACAGACGTGTCAAATAGCATTAAGTGGTCATCATTAAATAATTAAACAATTTTAAATAATGACCTCTATATACGCGTACGACAACATTATGCGAACATAACAAAATTTTACTTGTGTTTAAACAATGTGTCGATTGTGAGTGAAACTGTATGCCAATACAATGGACCACAGTCCTTTCAATCGGAGTGGCAAGACTGCCCGCTCTCCACCTCCAACGCCGGTACCTGAACCAGAACCTCAACGTAGAGCACCGACGCAAGGTAGTCATGCCTTTGAAGCCATATCTACCCCAGAAATCCAGTCCTGGATGTCTTCCATTGAGCAGTACCTCAACGAAGTATGCTCCGTATCAGCAGAAGAAAACTCAACACTGTGCAGAAGATAAAAGTCAGCCATCTCTGTCGAAAAGTGGGCCATAAAGTTTCTATGTTAGCAGTTCAGTACCAGTCCCTGAAGTCAAATGCTATCCAGGCCCATTGTACAATCAAATCTCAACAAGACCAACTCGATTTGTCCCAAAGACTTCAAGATCTGCAACTATCTATACGAGAGACCTTGAAACCCACCACGAGTATTCCGTCTTTTGCTGACATGGTTAAAAAAAGTGCTCACAATAATTTCATACAGCCAATAAGTTTAAGTTCGGTGGCAATTTATCCGAACGACACGCTGAAATCTAGTGAAGAAACTAAATCATTAGTCCAAAAAATCATCTGCCCTGAACAAATACAACTACACGTGAGAGGACTACGCAAAACTAAGAACGGGGGCGTAATAATCAGCTCTGAGACCAAAGACGACATAGAGAAAGTTAAACAATCTGTCCAACTTTCAAACGCAGGACTTACAGTAAATGAGCCACATAAACGGAAGCCTTATCCCTCTGGGTTGCAAAAGTCATAACACAGTCTCTGAATAAAGTTAATATTCTTTCAATTCCATTCAGACTTATCAAATCGACAATATCAAAAGCGAGTGCTTATGAGTGGAACAAAGACTACAAAGCGTTCAAAACCGGTCGAGATGTGATGGAAGATTTGCCTCGCTCTTGTAGTCTGATGGTTTGGCTATCGCGGTGTTGTGCACTCGGAATTCTTGCTGCAAAGTCCAACGTTAAATGAGGAATACTAGAGGTCGCCCAGTGGTCGAAATTCGATCATAATTTAAAAAAGAATCTACATTATTAAACTTTTAACGTCAAATTCTCTACAATATCAGACCTCGTCGCATAATGAAAATAAGTAAAATATTTTATGAACCACAGTACTGGAACGGTTATTAAATACTTTATTTGGTTATAAATCTCTAAAGTCAATGTTCTATATTTAAAGACTAAATAATAAAACTCTGTAGACTTGTACTTTATAAACACGCCATTATCTTGCCCTTGTCTCAATGTATTTAAGGCCAGTGCAGTAAATGCTTCTGTTCTATACTTATCTATCGCCTGTCACCTACCCCTTTCTCTTACATATCCATCCTCGCACAGTCCTTCCATCCATTTCCTCCTATCCTTCCCATCTTTTCTTTGGCCTACCTCTTCCCTTTCGTTCTAGTTTCATATTCATTACTTATTTACCTATATACAAACCATCTCTTCAGCATGCTAAACGATTTCCTTTAATTTTTTTGCATATGGGCGACACTTTCAGACTACACATATCTAACATACCTACTCATTTCTTATTAACTACACACATCCATCGTAACATTCTTAGCTTTGCTACATGCAAGTGTTTCTCATCCATTTTCTTGACCAACACTCAGCGCCATACAATACGAAAGGCATGCGCACACTTCAATATAATGACTACCCAATATCCCCACAAGAGAAGCAGCGATAGCCGAGTGGAGAGACCGACAGACTGCTAAGCAGAGGGTCTGGGGTTCGAATCCACGGCACGCACCAATGACTTTTCGAAGTTAAGTGCGTATTAAGTTGTTAATTATTTTTTACTGTAGGTAAAGGAAAACATCGTGAGGAAACCTGCATGTCTAAGAGTTCTCCATAATGTTCTCGAAAGACAAGTGAAGTCTGCCAACTCGCACTTGGCCAGCGTGGTGGACTATGGCCTTACACCCTTCTCATACTCAGAAGAGGCTCGTGCCCAGCAGTGGGTCAGTATAAAGGGCTGATGATGATGATCCCTACAAAATTTCCACGCCTATAAAACTTTATTTGCTATCACACATATCTCCTGTCCCTCTTCTTTACAACAATAACATTCCCAAGGAGAGTTGGTGTTGGACAGTACACAAGTCACAAACCTATTCAAGTATGACCAGTCGTACTTTAAATACAAAGTTTTAATATAGGTATGAGAAACACGGAAAACTTACCAATACCATAAATTTCACATTGATACATAAAACCGGTAGATGAAAAGTTATTATTAAACTCTAATTCACAAATAAATAACAGAATTTATAAAAATATTTTGTATTAAATTTTCACAATTAATAAGAATTACGTACTGAAATCAAAATCTCCCGCGCGCTGTGTTCTGAATTCAAACCTTTTTCGACAATGCAATGCAATAATGTGTTTTTTTCCTACTTTCAATCAATTTTGTGATTTTACACTAGGTATATCAGAAATTTAATAATGACAATCTAAAAAATACATTATGCATTATACGTGTAGGTATATTCATAGATAAGTAGGCAGAATAAGATAAAACCTAAACAACAAAAAAAACTCTCTTTCCAGTTTGAACGTAGAGTAATTCTGTATACGTATACATGTCATGCGTGTGTGTGTGTGTGTGGCAATATCTGAGTGTATAAGTGTCGTTTATTTTCATTAAAGTCATATATTTCTAATACATATTAAATAAAAATATTAGCATTCTGCACAGCTTCTACATGTAAGAAATAAGTGTGCCAAAGGAGAATGACCAAAAGTGGTCTAGCAATGTTTCATGTTGCAAAACCAAAATAATATAGAATTTATTTTCTTATTTTTTACAACCTTTTGACGTCAGGAATTTTATTTTCGTATCCGGAATTATGATTTAAAAATAAACAGGAAATAAAAATAGCTACGCATTATTTCCGTATAAAGTCTTCTGTATTGACGTTCCGTTCTCTTCATTTGTACGAACTATATGTAAAGATGAGCCTTTAGAAAAAAACATCACAAGAATGATATGAAATTCAAAAATATATAAATAGTTTGTAACATAATTACGTTTTAAAATATGTATATTTAATTAATATTTTATAGCTTTGCTATAATAATAATAATTATTATTTTTGTGTTCCGTCTCACGCAGACTGTTATAGCCTGTTCACGAGATCGGTCTAAGCGGCGCGCGTCGCGGCGGGCGCCGCGGCAGAGCGTCGTGCACGCCACGACCCTACAGCAGCGGTAAACGCAGCGGCAAATGTGGACGAATTTGGGCCGACGGAGTTACCCATAAATATGGCGATAACCAAAATATCTTTGTGTAACTATACGGTATACCTACAAAATTGTCGACATTGGATCTTCATTTCTTACAAGTATTTTATATATCAAAGGATTAATACATATTCGCAATTAATTAATGAGGCGTTAAATAGGTACCTACACAACGTAGATTACCTTAAGTAGGTAGGTAAATCACCTTTTAACTTTCATAGTAGCTGTGTCTGTACCTAAATAGGTACATATGTACATTTCACAATGTTTTAATGTTTGCTATTTATATTAATACCTACCATTACATTCTGTAAAACATTGTTTCATTACATCTCGCAACGTTTTATTTACATTTTTGTATTTATACAGCGGATGTGTTGCTATACATACACGCGACCGTTTTAAAATCTCGACTTTAAATGTCTCCGTATTAATTACCGCCACAAATTATTTAACAAATAGTTTAACTGCCTAGTTCGTCCCTCGCGTAACGCTGTCTGTGCCGCTCGGAGTCGTGGCGTCGGACTCGGTCGCAGTACATTTGTTCCCGCCGCTCGCCGCACCGCCCGCCGCGCCGCTCGCCGCGCGCCGCTCAGAGCGGCAAGGTCGTGACAGGGCCGTTAAGCCAGATGACAACCGGCGTCTGGGACCGGCATCGGCCATTACTGTTTATTTCTTGATTGAGAATATTCATTGCGATAATCTCTCCGATTAAATAGTAATACTTACGAAACTCTGTTTGAATGTTTATTTTCAATAACTTAGCATATAAGTTACGACATAACGTTTTTATATTTAGTTACCTAAGTGTTTTATTACGACAGGGCGTTTCATGTGTTGTGTTAATGAACTCTTCGAGTCTACCTGTAATCATGTTGATGCTTGATCCTGATCAACCAATACCGGTAGTAAAGCAAAGAAGCCGATGTGTTTAGTAAGTTTATGATAATCTTTGGTTTTATGTTGCTAGTAGGTTTAAAACATAATTTTTGGTTATCTCAGTTTTTGTTAAATTACTTAAACACCCGGGTATTTGAATTAAAATGAACAATTTTATTTGATAATATATAAAGTGTAGTCTATAATACGTAAAGAATAATTGTGCAACAACTTGAGACGGAATTCCATACGTAGATGGTCATTCTCCTTTCATAATCTTCCGTTCGCGCATTTCTCGTAAAAAGGGATCACAAAATTACGCTTCGAGTATTTATATATAGATTATTTAAGCGTTATGTGGCGTTAAGAGAGCAAATTCGATGAAAAAGGCCAGATTTGTGGAAAGAAATAATCTTGGATTTTGCACTACGATAATGAACCTTCGCACAAGGCCATCATTGTGAACGAATTTTTGACCAAACACTAAACAAATACCATCGAGCAACCACCATATTCACCAGATATGGCTCCAGCCGACTTCTTTCTTTTTCCTAAACTCAAATTACCACTTCGTGGCACCCGTTTTCAATCGGTAGAAGACCTTCTCGGTGAAGACTGAACTCAATTACGGAAACAGCGTTTAAAAATGTTTTGATGATTGGATTATTCGTTGGCGTAAGAGAATTGTTTCTGAAGGAGCATACTTTGAAGGTGATAAAATAATTTTGGATGAATAACAAACAGTTTGTGCATTATTGATCTTTTCCCGGTACTTTCTTAACGGAGTAGTATGTATGTATTTATGTATTGTTGAGAGCCACATAAACGCAATAAAGTAAGCCGGCATAATACCTATCGTTCTAACAAACCTTTATTGGTCTAAGACGTTAATGAACTCAAATCAAACATATACCTACCTATATCTACGTACATAATTAATATATCACTGATCAATTCATAAACCAGGCAATGGAAGGCTGCGGCGCACCATATTTGGGTGAATGGACGAATATGGAACATATTATTAATATTACTGTCAAATATTTGAAGATAAATATTAACTGTGGGTTGAATGTGATTGACTATAACAATATGTTGTTGGTACTATTTACTTTATGCGATACCAGCTCTTGACCGCGGCTTTACCCGAGGATAAAAATTACAATATATCTTAACTTTCATACAAACTTCCGAGATTACACATCCTCAATCTAGCCCTGTTGAAAAATCCGTTCTTGGCGGACGCCAACTATGTATAAACTACTTCTCTGCCAACATTTGTTTGAGTGTTTTGAGCCTAGACAAATGATTGGTATCGCTTCGCTATACTAGACACCGCGCTGCCTAAGAAAAATAGGTCCATAAATGAGGCTCATTATGACAGTGAACTTATTAGGACAATGTGTGTCAAACAAAAGCGACAAAACGCATGCGTGAAAAATGGTGTTGTCAGCTGCTCAACTGTTACTCGAATAAATGGGAAAATATTTTATCCTGTGGTCTAGTAGATAAGTTATTGGTCTCAAAGTCAGTTAAGAAAATTCTTATAAATTTACAATTCATTAAAAGCATCGATATATTTGTGTATAGGTTAGGCGCACGCGTAAGTGCCATTATCAGAAAAAATATTGGTAAATTATCCAAAGGTCTTATTTTATTATGATGGATTGTTTTATATATTTATAGTATTTTGCTAATAATTATTAAAAATAACCATAGAGGAAATAAGGTGATTCCAAAACAGTGCTTTCTGTTTCTATGCTACTCGTCCATATAAATCTAGTTACACATAATTAATTTACAATGAATAGTCGTGAAAACATTAACTACTTTGAATAAAATAATAATCTCAAACACTTAATTACACGTATAATTAAACCATTTTTGACCTTCTTTGTAAAGGTATAAACATTAAATAATATAGAAATCGACGGTTCCTACGTACATAAGGTCAAGTCAAAACTCGAGGTTTACAGGAGAGCATAATTTGTGTTCAACACGGCCTAGAAATAGTTCTATGACCAATAATAAATATGTTCTTTCTACAATATTTTAAAAATTTTAAGGGATTTATAATGCTGTTTACACAAATTTATTTTTTTACGTTTTCTTGAAAAAACTGATAGATGACCGTTTCTACGCCGATAATAATGTCAGTCATGTCTATTATACCTTTTTATACGCTGTCCGTGTGGTGACGGATTAAGAATACGGAATGTCAAGACCCCATATCATCCCATGGGTGTCGTAAAAGCCGACAGAGGGAGCATATTATGCAGAGAACAGCACTGTAAGAGAAGGAAACTTGATACAAACCCTATACCAACCCCCTATACAAGACCGCATTCGCACCGAGTGGCACGCATTTTAAAACACCGTACAAAAAGATATGTACAGATGTCCGCATCTACGACACTTTTTCGTTTAATTTATAATACTTGTTTTTTTATACGATTTGTAAAACAAGGTACATAAATAAAGTTTAAAAAAATCGTATGTCAGTTTGTGCGCATAGATAATCTAAAGCCAATGATGCAATAAAAAAAATATGCCATTTTCGACATGTCTATATACGTAGGGACCGTCGAAATAGGTAAAATATATAATAAATAAGTTAGATAAAAGAAATAGTAAAATAAAACGAAATACAATAACTATAGATTCACATACTAAAAATCTCAACTGTGGGGAAGTTGGTTCTTGTAATCGCAGCAATACAGAATGGCGTTTTCGGTTTTTCGTAATTTTATGGTGAAATTTCAAAATGATTCTTATCTTACAGATGATAAATGTGATCCCAGAGTTCTTCTTATTTTTTGCTGTGTTTTTTTTACACAGGATAAAAGCGCAACTAGGCATTGTACAGCGAATTATTTCCGTAATTAATCTGGTGGATATATGCACCTGACACAAGGCTGTCAGTGTGACAGGCTCAACCATGCCAGTAGACATGGTTTTTTATGCATCATTTTACAATTATGAGGGCTCCGTAAATGGCTCCGTCTAGTAGAGCAGAGCGAGACCAATAATTAGTTTATGGTTTTGAGATTCATACGAAAACAAACATTCTTGGTTGAAGGAGATAAAATACTATTCACATAATGCCCTCTAAAATGCGTTCAAAAATAATGCAACACATTACACTGTAAAGTAGATGCGATTTTGGTGTCTTGTGGTTTCAAAGTTTACATGGGACAATAATCAATCATCATTCTCCTAGCGTCATCCCGTTGCAACTTACGATTTGACTGAATATTAGCTTCTCCATAGACCAACCGCCTGTCCGACCTCCAAAATCCAAAAGGATAGCGATATTCCATGGCTTAGACTACTGCCAGTTTATTCAGAGGTACTGACTCTTTATTGCATTTGTCAAAGATCTTCATGACTGCCGGGAACAATGAGTTACCGTGCTTTTCGAAGCACGGGACTGGCGATAATTAACAATCCAATACGCACATAACACCGATAAGTCAGTGGTGCGCACCGTTCATTCAGTCTTCAGTCTGTTGGTTCGGCCACTAAGCTATGAATTTCACAGATCTGTATATATAAAATCTTTGCGTTACGGGCTGACTGACAGACAGGCTACAGTGTAAACTATTAGACGTAAGAAGTTGAAATCTGGCATTTATGTTCCTTGGGGACCATATGGGTGCACTAAGAAGCGATTCGCGAAATACCAATTAAATGTGAATGTACATTCATTAAGTAATTGGCTTTAAAATATTGACTTTCATAAGCGTCACCTTGTAACCTAGTTGTATAAATGAGTTTGACTTTGACATTGACTTTCCTATGGGATCGGACATCCCCTAGTGTTGAATAAAATTGGAGATTTTATCTTAAACCTCGGATTTATTGTGTACGATTTATTCGTTGTCACAATATATCATCTCCTTAATGTGACTTTGCATAATATATAACATCCATTTTATATGTTTACCTAAATAATTTCCCGATACATCACTACTTGTTAATCTACATTATAACGGTACCTCATTTTCAAAGAAAAGTAAAATAAAGAGGGTAACGCTGGCCTTTGTTGGGCGGGCGGAAGTGGCCCGGAAGTGAGGGAAGGGGAATGGCGGCCGGAAGTGACGTATGTACGCACCCACCCTAACCAAGTATCTAGGTTAGGCCACAGAATAGATAGGTTAGGCTGAGAATAAACCTGGTTTTGAAATACCTTTTCAAACAAATGTGGGATTAGCGTTTTAAAATCTTTTATGAGACTTGTTTTAAGGTTGTTATTAACAAGTTATAAAATACTTTATTTAACTGAAGTTGATGCACTTGTTAAATATTATAGCTAAAAGTGTTTAATGTGTTTTTTTTTGTATATTCAAACATTTCTCTAATATTTCCATAGAAAATAATTGTACCAGAGAAATACTGGTATGATTCCACGACGCGCACCTATGTTAAGTGCGCATTAAATTGTTAAAGTGCGCATTAATTTTTCTGGGAGAGTTTAATATTCTGTACGCACGGACGAAAATAGATTTAACCATAACGCAAACATACTGACTACATAAAGAATTCAAAAAGGCTCAACCCACTTAGCAAGGCCGTCAGTCAGACTACAGGAATTATTGATAAGGTACAACCTTCTTTGGACATCATTCGTAGTTAGTTTTGCACTATTTCGCTAATGGGAGAAGTAATGAAGATAGTTTTAGAAGAACTCTGTTGAGGTATATGATTTTCAACGAAAATAAATTTTCTTTGACCGTCTTTTTTCAGATCTGGTGCTTAATTTACACTTTTTAAGTTTTTACACCATCTATCAAATCTTATTATTTACTTCAAAATAGATTTCTTTACTCACGTGTTGTATTGCACAAAAAAGTTACTTTCTATACGTATGATAACCTTTCCACAGATAAGCCAGGGGTCCATGCCGGGACCAAACTATTATGTATGTCCATGTTTTGAAATAAGGCAATTTGAAATAAGCAGGTAAATGTCAAATGGCAAGTGCCATTAAACATTGAATGAAAATCAAAAGGAGGATCAAGCTACAAAACTATGAATTCTGAATTTTTACCACCTACCTAAAACATTATCAAAGTTTTTGGATTTTTTTATTTAGCCTGCACTATAAATACATCTGTCCTTCTCTCTCACAACTGAGAGTAATGAAAGCAAGTGGCTCCTATCTCTCAAAGTATCCCACAAATATTACAAATCCACAAAATTCATAGCCTTACAGTAATAAAATGAAACGTGTCTGTAAACCAAAGCTATAGTAATTAAAATTGGCACTCACATCGGAAACGAATAAATTAAAAAGAAAAATGAATCGCATTCGACTGCATTCATTAAGGGAGTATGGCTCGAGGACATCAATCAATTAATTATTTGCAATCTGATTATTATTATTCGTTTATTTTCAGATAGACATCCATTTAGTGTTAGTATTGACTTAGAACTACGTTAGTAAAACGCATTATCTACACTATTTTGTACACTATTTAACATTAAAAAGTGGGGCTCTGGAACCCATATGGATGGTATTCCAGCGTTGCACCACAGGGCAGTCTACCCTGTCTAATATGGTGTTAAGGAGGGCGCTGGAGCTGCCCCGCACCCGACGCATCAATGACGCTACACGTTTTCTAATGATAGCGTGAAAACTATCCACATAGGTATTCGCGAACATACCAGATGCGCTACAGAAGCGGGGCAACCCCAACAGCATCCTTAGACCATTATTGTATTGGGCACGCAGGACATCAAGCGATTTGCTAGTACAATTAACCCAGAGGCTGCACGTATAAAATGTTTGACAATACGCCTTAAATAACGCTACCTTTACTTCGCTCGTACATTTCGCAAACCTACGTGCCAGCATGTTACATCGCATTGCCAATGCCCTACGCTCCCTCTCTATGTCTAAATCATCTGTCAGGTCCTCAGCAAGCCAGTGCCCCAGGTATTTAAATTTGGTGACTCTACTTAAAGCTGTATCTCCAAGGGTAAGCGTCGGTACTGACTTCGGGTATTTGTTACCCGCCTTAAATATAAGTAGTTCGCTTTTTGTTGAATTGTACCTGAGGCCATGCGCCGCTGCGTACCTCTCACATATTTTCAGCAGTTTTTTGTAATGAACATATCGATGGGCACAGCAGAACCATATCGTCAGCGTAACTAATGTTATTTACAATTTTCCCATCTATAGAGCATCCAATGCCGGTTCCACTGAGCTCACCGATCAGTTTGTTCATGTAAATGTTGAAGAGTCGCGGTGAAGACAGACCCCCTTGCCTCACCCCGCAATCTATTCAATGATTGTTTCGAATATCGTTTCGAGCAAGGATTAACTGCTGTCTTACAATTAAATTCTGTTTAACAGCTATTAAATTCTTTCATGTATGTGTGGCATAAGTACTTACATAGCGTATATACACACGCACACACACATACACCAACGCACGCACACTGATTAATCCAAACTTATAGTTCAACAAATGCACGTTTAATTGGCAAGCAAACTTGCTTATAAGTTAAAAAGATTTTAATTCGACGACGGAGCAAAACTGGCAGAAGTTTTCTTTAGTTTTAGTAGAGTTTATTCAATGTATTTCTATATTATGAAATGCTTGTTGTTTACATTCTTAAGTCTTGGTAACTTTTGTATTCATTAGTTGTTCTATAAGTACTCTGGACTAATTATATTTCTAATACATACACACAACACCATCGTCCTCCTAGCGTTATCCCGGTTTAGCGTTACCGTAGCTTCAACTACCAGCAATTCAGCGATTTAACCGTGAATGCGTAACAGACGGACTAACAGTCAGACTTTCGCAGCAATAATGGAATTGATTAAAAGGGTGTTTACTCAGCAATAGCCGGCACACATAATAAAGGGGACACTGGGCACCCTACTACTGGTACTGGTTTTAAGTGAAACTAGACGAGCTATAATATGTATGTATTTACAAAAAAAAAGGAATCTATGTATGTTTATCCATTATCTAGTACCCATAGTACAAGCTCTGCTTAGTTTGGGACTAGATGGTGATGTGTGTATGTGGTTTAATATTGTATTATACATATTATAATTAACTCACAATTTGATTGCTATTCTGCTACAATAATAATGTTATTATGTAGTTTAATTTGAAACATGTAGATCGACGTTGACACATAATTTGACACTTTGTTCAATTTTCTATCTTTTCGTGCTATCGTTCAAGTTAATTTACGAGAATATAATTTATGATACGGAGACTAGACTGAAGCTGCATTTTGATCAAATATAATTACGAGATTTGACCTTCAACTGATAACTGATAAACATGCTTCTATAAAAATACGTCTGAATGCATACATATTATAAAATGAAGATCAAATTTCAAAAGAGCTTATTAAGCATTGTAATAACTCCAGAAAATTGTATTAGCATGGAGTGCAAAAAGGTTTATAAACACAGCGCTAATGAATATCGCAATCGTGCGAAATAAACAAAAATATTTGTTTTGATTCTGTACAAAGGCATCTCTACAATTTCTTTCATTTATTAAGTGTCAAGTGAATACATTAGATTTATTTTCACATTTTTCAATAACCTTCGCACTGTATGCGTAATTATTTGAAGAATCGTTCAAATAGTTGCACAGATTTAATACTTAAAGATTTAAAAATTGTTTGCTGACATTGTAAATTGATATAGTCCATTGAAACGAAGTCGATAGATCAACTACATGACGTTTGTACAATTCATGTGCTCTCAACAAATCCAATAAAAAAGGCGAAATGAAAAATTTTCGTTATTTATATAGTACTACTGGGGACAGACAGAAAATAATGCCTACTGAACGGCAATCTGAAGATCATGAAATACTTTTTTTTTTTTAATGCAATGCACCCCTGTCCATTTTGACAGACAACGCATAGCCAAAGCTACAGGGCGCATGAACCTGAAATTTGACATGTATCTTCCTTGGGAACCTACGGGTGCACTAAGAAGGAAATTTCTGAAATTCCTACGGTATCGAGCAGAAACGGTTGAATTAAAATAAACGATACAAATTTTCAATCAAACACATTCACAGAAAATTGGGTAAGCAATGATTATTATTTTATTGGATCGTCGAAAAAATCCTATAAATCTGATCACTGAGATGATATTTTTTTTTTATCTCATTTTTGTCCTGCGAGCTGTCTTGTCGACATTAAGCTGGATTTGATGTGTTTAGATTATATGGCGTGCATGGTACAGTATTCAATGATATGTCCATCTATGACCTAGTTATATTTAGTTTAGAGAAGATCCTGAGGAGCACATCTCTTAAGTCTCACAAATGTCTGGTTTGGTTGTTTCTCCATTAGGCTTCTTGCCAATTTGTTAGGATGATTTCCTATTCTTCTGGCATAGGATATTAAAGTGTTTTTTTATTTCTTCTTTGACAGTTGTGATATTAAGATCACGATGCAGGTGATTATTTGTCATGTACCATGGTGCACCAGCTATTATCCGAAGGACTTTAGACTGGAATCGTTGCAGGATCTCAAGATCTCAATATTGGATTTGGATGCAGTTCCCCATAGTTGTAATGCATATGTCCAGACTGGTTTAAGTATACACTTATACAGAAGGAGTTTATTTTCCAGTGTAACTTGAGATTTTGTTCGAAGGAGCCAATTTAGCTTTCTTAGTTGTAAGTCGAGCGCTTTTCTTTTGGTGGTCACGTGTTTTTTCCAGGTTAGTCGTTTGTCCAAGTAGACTCCCAAGTATCGAACTTCATCTGCTTGGGGTATCTTTATTCGATTTAGTTCAACTTCTGGACATGTATGTTTTCTGAGAGAGAAGGTCACATGAACTGATTTATTTTCGTTCGCCTTTATACGCCAGTCTTTCAGCCAGTTCGAAATATCGTTCAAGCTTCTTTGTAATTTTGCCGATGCTCCAGTAGCAGTTGTATCAGTGGCAAGTACCGCCGTATCGTCGGCAAATGTCCCTGTCATTACGTCTTGTCTATTTGGTAGATCTGAGGTATATATTAGATACAGCATTGGGCCCATTACACTGCCTTGTGGCACACCTGCACTTATTTCATGTAACTTTGTTGTTACTTCGCCATATTTTACATAAAAGTGTCTGTCACTAAGATATGACTTAATAAAAAGATAGTAATTTATGGGTAAGTATTTATGAACCTTGTACAAAAGTCCATCATGC
This sequence comes from Euclidia mi, assembly GCA_944739405.2. Taxonomy (NCBI): domain Eukaryota; kingdom Metazoa; phylum Arthropoda; class Insecta; order Lepidoptera; family Erebidae; genus Euclidia; species Euclidia mi. The sequence goes on from OX123203.2 coordinate 32,991,917, forward strand.
CAGACACGATCGAAGGCTTGTGAAATATCTAAAAAGGCGGTGGAGCAGATTAGTTTCCGTTCGAATGTATGATTGATTTTTTCTACCAGCCTATGCACTTGCTCTATTGTACGATGGGCTTGTCTAAAACCAAACTGATGATCTGGTATTAGTTTGTTAGCTGCAATTTCTGGTGCAACTCGTTTAAGTAGTAGTATTTCCAACACTTTAGACGTAACTGGGAGAAGACTGATCGGTCGGTAAGATCTGACATCAGCGGGATCTTTTCCAGGTTTGGGAATAATGATTATTTCCGCGACCTTTCACTGCGGCGGGACAAAACTTTTGTAATTAGATCATACCCCGGCGCCTTATGGATATCGATTTTTTTAATAGCATTTTGAACTTCCTGTTTGCTAAACTTTTTGATCGGTCGGTCCAGCTGGTATGGTTTATCAAGTTCAGATTTGATTTTACTGGATCCGTGATCAGTGTTTGGCGTGAACACTTCAGATAGATGCTGAGCGAATGTAGTGGCATTTTGTTCATCACTCTTTGCCCAAGTACCGTCTGGTTTCATTATGGGAGACCGATGTGCTATTGGTTTTTTAGGCTTCTTTGTAGCTTTTCAGAGTGAGTATTCAGTGGCTTGGGTGGCATCAAGATTTCTAAGGTAATTTTCCATTTCTGTATTAGTATTCTCTTTTAGGGATGTTTTTAATTTGCTTGCTAGACTATTAAATATGGTTTTGTGTTGTGGATATCGTGTCTCATGCCATAGTTTTCTTGCTTTGCGCTTTGAATTTACCAGTTCCAAGATGTATTTTGGGTATAAACTTTTAGATTTAAATTTTTCACGTTGGACCGGGGTTGCCGTCCATGCGGCTTCCTGTATGATTTTATTAAAGTGCTCTACCGCCTGAATAATGTTCTCATCTGTACTGAGTGGTATATGGCAATCGAGCGATTGCTCAACAAGGTTGCGGAACAATGACCAGTTTGTTTTTTTTGTGTGTAGCTTACATGTCTTGGTGATATTTGCCGCGTTGTAGCTTACATGAACAAATACTGGTGAGTGGTCTGAGGTCATTTCAAAGCAAGAAGTACACTTTATAGATGATTGCGGTAGTCCTTTGCTTATAAAAAAATCTATGAAGTCCGGTTTTTTACTGGTGTCAGTGGGCCAGTACGTTGGTTCCCCCGTTGAAGTGACAGTCAGCTTAAGACCCCTGACAGCTTCTAGTAGTTGACGTCCTTTGGGGGAGGTTAGTCGTGACCCCCATTCTGTATGCTTTGCGTTGTAATCACCGCCAGCTATAAACCGATGTCCTAGAGTTTTGAAAAAATTATAATACTCATCGGTTTTTATATTATGTTTAGGAGGAGAATATATCGAAGACAATGTTATCTTGCCTTTAGACCCTTCGATTATTATATTAGTGGATTGTATTTTCTCAGTACATTAGGAAGCGGTAGTGTAGTGCCTTATTTTCTCTTTGATTAGGATAGCTGAGCCTCCGTGTGCTGTTCCATCTGGGTGCATCGTTTGGTATAATTTGTATTTCGGCATATTGAAGTAAGATTTATTTGTAAAATGTGTTTCTGTTACTAATAAGACATCAATATCGTTTGTTTCAAGGAAAAGTTTTACTTCATAGAAGTGTTGTGACAAGCCATTGGCATTCCATAAGACTAATTTGAGCTCGTTGAATTTTTTGTCAATAATGATATTAGATGAGAAATAACATTTGTTATTATGCCCATTTGATTCATTATTTGCTTGAACATTTCCATTAGTTGTTTCATATCGTTTAGCTGATCAGGAGCATTAATAGTGTGTGGTTTTGGTGTTTCGTACTCTTTGTTTAAAACGACATTGCTATAGGTTCTTTTGTTTTGTAAATGGTGTGTTTTGTTTTGTGACACAGGCTCATTAGCATTTTCAGGGTTGGCCTGGCACTCAATGTTTTTGTTTCGAAGAGGCAGGTATTTTTGTTTTTGTAAGTCCTTGTATACTTTGCAACCTTTATAATTTGCTGGGTGGTTTCCATCACAAAGCACGCATTTGACAGAATCAGATAGTTCTTTGCGGGTACAATTTGCAGACATGTGGCTGCCGGCACATTTTATGCACATGCGTGTACGACGACAGTATGCTTTTGTATGTCCATATTGCTGACCGTTAGCACATGGAGGTATGTTGCGTACTGGTCTTGGTGGCTCGACTTTTATACGTAGATGTAAAAGGCTTGTAAGTTCATATATTTGTTTATTGTTACTTTTTGGTTCTAATTCAACAATAAACATATGTAGAGGCTTTTTGGTCGTTTTCTGTTTGATGTTCCATATGTTGACTGTGTCATGTCCTAGCTCTTTTAAGGCTTGATGAATTTCATCTGTGTCAATCGATGGATGGATGTTTTTTAAAACTACTTTGAAAGCACGCTCCTGCTTAGGCTTGTATGTATAAAACTCAGTTTTTTTGCCTTCTAACTGTTTTACAATTTCTCTGTAAGTATTAGGTGTCATTGTTTGAATTTTCACCTTATTTTTATTTAAGACCTTTATTTCATAGTTTCCTGTAGCATGATCTTCAAGGAGTTGTTTCAGAGGAAGGTAAGGTAGAAAATATAGGGATATTTTCTACCTTGTCTACAAATATAGCAGGTGGCTTGGGGATTTTTGCCAGAACTTCTTTTTGTGCAGTGTCCTCTTGGCTTGGATCAACTTCTAGTTCTTCAAATCTATTTGTTGTTGGTACCGGTAGGCTGAGCCAGTAGCTGTTTAGAATGGTTTGCTTTTGAAGATGGTCGTTATTGTGGTCAGGACTCTCTCTTAGGCGCTTCTTTTCTTTCACTTCTGTCCATGGAGATGTGGAGTTTGGCTCGCTAGACGTGGTGTCTTCTGTGCTCTTACTAGATTCACACTCTCCTGGTGTTTTGTGAGCCGATTGATCATCACTAAGGAGTTGAGTCCGAGGCTTGTTCACGAATAGGCCTTTATGAAATATTTGCTGGGTTAGGATTTTCTTTTGCTGTTCAGTTTTGTTATTATGTGGTTTGTTTTAAAGTGGATTATCATTCATGTTGTTCCCACGAGTAGGGTCGAAATTTAACGGTCGCTAGGAGGGTGACGCCCATTCCCCCTAGAAGGTAAATACAACGGCGTTTACCAGGTCCACCGAGGTTGATCGCTTACGACTGATCTCCCCATCAGCCATGCATCCATAAGCACGTATCGCACCGTAGAGTTGGGGTAATTTTTTATAGAAGTTTTCTTCCTCTTGGCCCAGGCGGTAAAGGCAAGACCTCCGTCTACGCGTAATGTGCAAGGCAAAGTTACGGATTGTAAAGGTCATTTCATACCATTACTTACCAGGCTGGTTAGGCCGGTTGGGTCGGGTTAATTAACCGTCGCCCGAAACTCGACGTTGACGCTCGTTTTGCACCACCCACGGGACACGTGTAGGGTGGGTCTAGGAAAAGATGGTAAGTCCTACGGACGCGAGCATCTTCGCCCCCCGATATTTTTTATTTATAATATATCTATATATCCACCTCTCTTCTATTTTATTATATGTTGGCATGCCTTACAGGGTCCATAATGTATCCTTTACTGTGATATTGTAAGACCATTATGTAAATTATGGAGTGCAATAAAGTATAGAGAATTGAAAATGTCATTCGCCTTCAAATAAAATTATTCGTATTAAAGCTTTAACAAATTTCTGAAGAAGCAATACTTATGTGTAATTCCACCACTATTACCAATATAAAAGTTATTCAAAACGGCAGCGAATAGCAAATCAGACTTCAAATTCAACCATTCGTCAATTTAATCAGGCTCTTGAAGTGAGGCAAAGGAAACATTCCATGCAGACTTATTTCAACAAACTACTTTCCACCTTCGAGTTTCTAAATAAAACAAGCAAGTTTGTTTAAGTGTTGAACAAAATGCACAATCAAAGTTGTTATATGTATGAACAAATTAATGTAATTGCGTAATTTTAGGCATATACCGATCACCCTCAAATACCAACGCAGATGTTTTATTAATTCTTTAAACGAATATTTAGTTTCGATAAAATCGTACAATAATATAATTCTAACTGGGGATATAAATATAAATATTAGTCCACTTTGTTGGTACAAACACGCGAATGCAATAACAAACAAAATTATTTGACTATGTTAACTATGCATGGGTGCATAGGGTTCCCACCAAGAACTTAGGGTCCCAAGTCAACCTCACCTGCAAGTGGTGCACCTGCCGATCAACGGACGAGGCTCTGGCAAACAAAATATCCCAATAAGCGGCAATAGGCTCGCCACCTATTACGTGGGATCAAAACACTGGCGAAAAGTGGGCGTTTGATATGCCGCTGCCTACCCCTTCGGGGAAACAGGCGTGAGTCTATGTATGTATGTATGTATATATGTTAACTATGCATGGACTGATGCCTGGCCACAGTTTCCCTACTAGGCTGAATAACTGTTTAGACCATTTTATGGTTAAACTTCATAAGGAAACTACTTGTGCACATATTGCTGTAATAAAAACAACAATCACTGATCACTCTCTGATATTCCTAAACTTATCTAAAGCAAAATTAAATAATGAAACGAAGAAGACTAAAATTTCTACCGACTTCAATATGGCTCTCAAATCACTAGCGACCAAAAATCTTACAGAACTTTTATTGTTTGATGATCCCAATATCATAGCGACACATCTAATAGGAAAAATATCAGAATCTTTACAAGAAAATACAATAACAACTACAGTACCTAAACGAAACCAGATCTTAAAACCATGGATCACCCCTGGCGTACTGCGATGTATCAGACATAGAAACAAGATGCAAAATAACCTTAAACATGATCCACACAATGAAATTCTCAAAGTAAGTTACAAGAGGTACAGAAATTATTGCAATCAATTAATAAAGAAACTTAAACGTAGCTACGAAAAGGAACTATTAAAAAACTCAGCAAAGAACAGTAAAAAGCTTTGGAACAACATTAAAAATATAACACATATCAAACAACAACAAACTAAAATAGATAACACCAAACTTCTAAAAATAAAACCTAATCCTAATCAAGCAGTTAACTATGTTAATGATTATTTTGCTGAAGTAGGTAAACACGTTGCCGAAAATATTACTGTACCTAGCACCTATGACGTTTATTCTTTGGAAATAGAGCATAACCAATTAGACTCTTTTGTACTTTTTAACACAGATGAAACCGAAGTGAATGATATTTAAATGAGTTTAAAGTCTGATAGCGCACCGGGCTGGGATAATAAACCTACACATTTTCTGAAACTTGCCAAATTTGAAGTAATTCCCGTCATTGTACATCTGGCAAACCTGTCTTTTGACAAAGGCATATTTTCTATTACTCTTAAGAAATTTATTATAACACCAGTTTATAAAAATGGATCGCAAGAAGAAATTAATAATTATAGACCAATCTCCGTACTGCCCGCTATATCAAAAATATTAGAAAAATTACTAAATAAACGATTAGTAAAATATTTAAATAAAAATCAGACAATTTCAAACTCACAGTACGGATTTCAAAAAAATAAATCAACTGAAGATGCGGTAATAGCCTTAACTTCAATTATTGTAAAACAGCTAGATCAAGGTAAGAAATGTCTCGCGGTTTTTCTCGATTTAAGAAAGGCATTTGATACAGTTTATATTCCCATCCTTGTACAGAAATTAGAGCAAGTAGGTATTAGGGGCACCCCTTTAAAACTATTTGCAGATTATTTATCAGATCGTACACAACTGGTTAAGATTGGCCAACTCACTAGCAATTCTTCTAATGTCTCTTACGGAGTACCGCAAGGTAGCGTACTCGGCCCTAGCTTGTTTCTCATTTATATAAACAACCTATGTAAACTGAAACCAAATGGGGCTCAAATATTTTCTTACGCCGATGACACTGCTATCGTTTTTACTGTTGAGAATTGGGATGAGGTTCGCAATAGCACGGAGCTTGATATGTCTAAAATTGCTTCCTGGTTGAGAAATAACGTACTTACACTCAATACTGAAAAAACAAATTACATGTGTTTTTCTCTAAGAAGTCAAACTGAACCAAATACTAATTTTAATATCAAAATTCACCAATGTGACAGGACTGACTTTGAAAATTGTATATGCCCGATAATACAAAATGTACCTAAAACTAAATATCTAGGAGTTATCTTAGATCACCGACTAACATGGCATTACCTCATAGATTTAGTTAATCAACGTACCAGAAAATTAATTTGGATATTCAAACAATTAAGCATGTCTTAATTGTTTAAGCTTTAGTAGCTAATAATAATTTACTCAAACAAATATACACTGCTCTTGCTCAATCCTTCTTAACCTACTGTATTTCCGTATGGGGAATAAAACAAAATTTTTAGAAGTTGAACGATCTCAGCGTGCCCTTCTCAAAACTATGTTCTTCAAGCCATACAGATTTCCCACAGATGAACTTTATAAACTATTTGACCTTTTAACGGTAAGGAAATTATATATTTTAAATTCAATTCTAAAAATGCATAAAACTACTACATTTGATTCCAACATCTTAACAAAAAGGAGATATGCTGCAGTAATGATCAATAGAGTGAAAACTTCATTTGCGAGACATCAATTTATTACACAAGCTTCATTTCTTTATAACGCAGTGAACACAAACCTTAAAGTTTACACAAAAACCTATTATGATTGCAAAAGTACCGTTACTTCCTGGCTTAAATACCTCACATACACAGAAACAGAGTCACTTCTTCAACCCATAAATTAGAATACCCAACCCATAATGTCGATACAGCTAAGATGCACACCACGCATACACATATACATACACACACACACACACACACACATACACATACGAAAACACACCAGACAAACACGTACTTTTTCGTTTATAAATTCATTAAGTACATAACTTTTCTTTTGTTTAATTTTGTATTTGATACTTTTTATTACTTTCCACTTCTTTCACTTTTATTGTATTTTGATGAAACATACTAAATTTAAGGCTTCTATGTTTATTACATACTTGTTATGGAAGAGTGTGGTCTTCTGACACAAGTATTTCGATACTTAAAAGAAGGCCTCCGAAACGTTTTTTGTAAGAATTGTTGATGGAAAAAAAAAGTATTATTATAAATAATAATGGTAATGGTATATTTCTATATACCTATAAAATTACTCATTATCATTTATTCGCTATTCACTTTGCCAAAGCAGCATAATAAATATCACTTTGATAGACACTCTATTATAATATTGCCTATGAAATATGTTTACATTGAACTAAAGTCACATTAATCTTGATAATTTTACTTACCCAATATACTGTGACAACGAATGATTAATGCGTTAGTAACATTGAAATGATTAATCCGAAAACTATAAATGACACTTAGCTTTACGGTTTTGCAGTTAACATGTGTAAAGACGATATCCCAATGTCGAACTTTGAAATGTATGTAGTTTAATGGCTAATCTTTTGCGATTACTTGTGCTCTTTTGTGTATGACTGTACGGTTCGCATGACCACCTCGCCGCTTGACACTGCTACGAGTGTTGTGGGTTCGATTCCCACACGAGACTACACATTGTGAGATCCATAAATTGTTGCTTCGATTCTGGGTGTTAATTGTGTCCGTTGGTTGTATGTTTGTATAGTTTCCCGCGACTCAGGATTTATTCCAAGTGCGGGAGTTGTCTTTTTATAAAATATATTAAGATCTATAATTTTTTACATCTGCGTTATTGAGGATTACTGCTTTGCGTCCGTTATACATAGCGTTTAGCTTTCCTCAATAAATGAGCTAATAATTATTCAAATCGAGCCAGTAGTTCCTGAGATTAACACGTTCAACCAAACTCTTCTGTTTTATAATATTAGGATAATCAGAGAGATGGCTAGTTTATACTTTGTGCCCATGCCCAGAACAAAGAAAGAGTGGTTCGTTACATCCAACTACATCATCCTAAATACTTACCTGCTGTTTATGCAGTTTGAAATATCTTAAAATAATTTAAACTCCAAAAAATAAAGACTAACAAAGATAATGAAAACGCTGTCAGGCACAGATTCAAGCGTAGACGGACCGTTCAAGTCCATTCTTTTAAATACACCTGTAATTTAAATTTTATCTCTGCCTTTATAAGACTACTAGTTTTTTTAAGACTACAAACTAGAATGCAAAAGACAGGTAATTAAGAAGAGGCCTGGCATCGGCCGAAATAGCGAACGTTTCTGAACAAAGCGGTACGGCGGCGTAAGATAACAACGCCAAGAGTTCTCTGGGGAATGAAACTTGAAAGGAAGCTTTATGAATTTGTGATTCCATTAAATTATTACTTATTACGCTTGTGGACGTTTTTGAAAGTCTAGTTTCCAACGCTGAAAGTTCTGATACCTTTTTGAAGTGAAACTCTCTTAGAATGCAAAAATCTCCTTTAGAAAAAATTCAATATTCGAACTATCCGTGGATTTGGCTACTAGATATTTGACAAACGGCCATTTTTAATATTCGATCCATACATTTTGAGATTCGAGATTCGTGTTTGACATATTTTGTATGGAGCTTATGTCAAAAACGAATCTAAAATCTACAGATCGATCTATAGTTCGAATATTGAATTCCGTAGAAACTCCATAAAAATATGTAAAACATAGATCTCTAGTTTTTGCCGCTTGCTACGTGACACGGAAAGCATCTTCATTTGGTCCCGGCTGTCGTCAAGATCGTTGCCAGTCGCCACGGGGCGTGACCATGATTTAAGCCAACCATAATATAACTATACCTCTGGGTTGCAAAAGTCATAAAACAGTCTCTGAATAAAGATAATATTCTTTCAATTCCATTCACTTATCAAATCGACTTTCTCAAAAGCGAGTGCTTATGAATGGAGCAAAGACTACAATGCGTTCAAAAGTGGTCGAGATGTGATGGAAGATTTGCCTTGCTCTTGTAGTCTGATGGTTTGACTATCACGGTGTTATGCACTCGGAATTCTTGCTGGAAAGTCAAACGTTAAACAAGGAATACTAGAGGTCGCCCAGTGGTCGAAATTCGACCATAATTTATTAAAAAAAATAAGTTTCTACATTACTAAACTTTTAACGTCAAAGTCTCTACAATATCAGACCTCGTCGCATAATGAAAATAAGTAAAGTCTTTTATGAACACAGTACTGGAACGGTTATTAAATACTTTATTTGTTTATAAATCTCTAACTTGTACTTTATAAACACGCCATAATCTTGCCCTTGTCTCAATGTATTTAAGGCCAGTGCAGTAAATGCTTCTGTTCCATACTTCCCTATCGCCTGTCACCTACCCCTTTCTCTTACATATCCGTCCTCGCATAGTCCATCCATCCATTTCCTCCTATCCTTCCCATCTTTTCTTTGGCCTACCTTTTCCCTTTCGTCCTACTTTCATATTCATTACCTCCTTATTTACCTACATACAAACCATCTCTTCAGCATGCTAAACGATTTCCTTTAACTTTTTCGCATATGGGCAACACTTTCAGACTACGAGTACATATATCTAACATACCTACCTACTCATTTCTAATTTACTACACACATCCATCGTAACATTCTTAGCTTTGCTACATGCAAGTGTTTCTCATCCATCTTCTGGAACAACACTCAGCGCCATACAATACGAAAGGCATGCGCACACTTCAATATAATGACTACCCAATATCCCCACAAGAGAAGCAGCGATAGCCGATTGGATAGACCGACAGACTGCTAAGCAGAGGGTCTGGGGTTCGAATCCACGGCACGCACCAATGACTTTTCGAAGTTAAGTGCGTATTAAGTTTTTAATTATCTTTTTACTATAGGTAAAGGAAAAAATCGTGAGGAAACCTGCATGTCTGAGAGTTCTCTATAATGTTCTCGAAAGACTGCCAACTCGAACTTGGCCAGCGTGGTGGACTATGGCCTTACACCCTTCTCATACTCAGAAGAGGCTCGTACCCAGCAGTGGGTCAGTATAAAGGGCTGATGATGATGATCCCTACAAAATTTCCACGCCTACAAAACTTAATTTTCACATATCAGTCCCTGGCCTTTACAACAATAACATTTCCAAGGAGAGTTGGTGTTAGACAGTACACAAGTCACAAACCTATTAAAATATGACCAGTCGTACTTTAAATACAAAGTTTTAATATAGGTATGAGAAACACTGAAAACTTACCAATACCAGAAATTTCACATTGATACATAAAACCGGTAAGTAGATGAAAAATTATTAATAAACTCTAATTCACAAATAAATAACAGAATTTATAAAAATATTTTGTATTAAATTTTCACAATTAAATTGAATTACGTACTGAAATCAAAATCTCCCGCGCGCTGTGTTCTGAATTCAAACCTTTTTCGACAATACAATGCAAATATGTTTTTTTTTCCTACGGATATCAATTTTGTGATTTTACACTAGGTATATCAGAAATTTAATAATGACAATTTAAAAAATACATTATGCATTATACGTGTAATACGTGTATATTCATAGATAAGTAGGCAGAATAAGATAAAACTTAAACAACAAAAAAAAACCTCTTTCCAGTTTGAAAGTAGAGTAATTCTGTATACGTATACATGTCATGCGTAGGTGTGTGTGTCAATGTTTGAGTGTATAGGTGACGTTTATTTTCATTAAAATCATATATTTCTAATACATATTAAATAAAAATATTAGCATACTGCACACCTTCTACATGAAAGAAATATGTGTGCCAACATAATCTTCCGTTCGCGCATTTCTCGTAAAAAGGGATCACAAAATTTCGCTTACGTATTTATATAGATTTTGCACTACGATAATGCACCTACGCACAAGGCCATCATTGTGAACGAATTTTTGACCAAACACTAAACAAATACCATCGAGCAACCACCATATTCACCAGATATGGCTCCAGCCGACTTCTTTCTTTTTCCTAAACTCAAATTACCACTTCGTGGCACCCGTTTTCCATCGGTAGAAGACATAAAGGAGAATTCGCGGCGAGAACTGAACTCAATTACGGAAACAGCGTTTAAAAATGTTTTGATGATTGGATTATTCGTTGGCGTAAGAGTTTCGTTTCTGAAGGAGCATGCTTTGAAGGTGATAAAATAAATTTGGATGAATAACAAACAGTTTGTGCATTATTGATCTTTTCCCGGTACTTTCTTAACGGAGTAGTATGTATGTATTTATGTATTGTTGAGAGCCACATAAACGCAATAAAGTAAGCCGGCATAATACCTATCGTTCTAACAAACCTTTATTGGTCTAAAACGTTAATGAACTCAAATCAAACATATACCTATATCTACGTACATAATTAATATATCACTGATCAATTCATAAAGCAGGCAAACCATATTTGGGTAAATAGACGAATATGGAACATATTAATAATATTACTGTCAAATATTCGAAGATATTAACTGTGGGTTGAATGTTATTGACGATAACAATATGTTGTGGGTAGGTACTATGCACTTTATGCGATACTAGCTCTTGACCGCGGCTTCACCCGAGGATAAAAATTACAATATATCTTAACTTTCATACAAACTTCCGAGATTACACATCCTCAGTCTAGCCCTGTTGAAAAATCCGTTCTTGGCGGACGCCAACTATGTATAAACTACTTCTCTGCCAACATTTGTTTGAGTGTTTTGAGCCTAGACAAATGATTGGTATCGCTTCGCTATACTAGACACCGCGCTGCCTAAGAAAAATAGGTCCATAAATGAGGCTCATTATGACAGTGAACTTATTAGGACAGTGTGTGTCAAACAAAAGCGACAAAACGCATGCGTGAAAAATGGTGTTGTCAGCTGCTCAACTGTTACTCGAATAAATGGGAAAATATTTTATCCTGTGGTCTAGTAGATAAGTTTTTGGTCTCAAAGTCAGTTAAGAAAATTCTTATAAATTTACAATTCATTAAAAGCATCGATATATTTGTGTATAGGTTAGGCGCACGCGTAAGTTCCATTATCAGAAAAAATATTGGTAAATTATCCAATGATTAGGTCTTATTTTATTATGATGGATTGTTTTATATATTTATAGTATTTTGCTAATAATTATTAAAAATAACCATAGAGGAAATAAGGTGATTCCAAAACAGTGCTTTCTATTTCTATGCTACTCGTCCATATAAATCTAGTTACACATTATTAATTTACAATGAATAGTCGTGAAAACATTAACTACTTTGAATAAAATAATAATCTCAAACACTTAATTACACGTATAATTAAACCATTTTTGACCTTCCTTGTAAAGGTATAAACATTAAATAATATAGAAATCGACGGTTCCTACGTACATAAGGTCAAGTCAAAAATCGAGGTTTACAGGAGAGCATAATTTGTGTTCAACACGGCCTAGAAATAGTTCTATGACCAATAATAAATATGTTCTTTCTACAATATTTTAAAAATTTTAAGGGATTTATAATGCTGTTTACACAAATTTATTTTTTTACGTTTTCTTGAAAAAACTGATAGATGACCGTTTCTACGCCGATAATAATGTCAGTCATGTCTATTATAGCTTTTTATACGCTGTCCGTGTGGTGACGGATTAAGAATACGGAATGTCAAGACCCCATATCATCCCATGGGTGTCGTAAAAGCCGACAGAGGGAGCATATTATGCAGAGAACAGCACTGTAAGAGAAGGAAACTTGATACAAACCCTATACCAACCCCCTATACAAGACCGCATTCGCACTGAGTGGCACGCATTTTAAAACACCGTACAAAAAGATATGTACAGATGTCCGCATCTACGACACTTTTTCGTTTAATTTATAATACTTGTTTTTTTATACGATTTGTAAAACAAGGTAAATAAATAAAGTTTTAAAAAAATCGTATGTCAGTTTGTGCGCATAGATAATCTAAAGCCAATGATGCAATAAAAAAAATATGCCATTTTCGACATGTCTTTATATACGTAGGAGTAGTGTAGAATTGGCAAAAAACCCCAATTCCACACTTGAATTTAACACTATTTTAATTTATCAATTCAATCATTTTAGTCAATTTTCATTTTGCATTACCTACTCGATACTCAGATTCAACATTGAACCATGATCTCCTTCTGTAGAATAGGGTCATTTACTATAACTTCACCAATAAATAAAACAAGATAATATTTATTTCAAAAATGTATTGCATGGTAATTGTATTTATAATGTTATAGTTTTACACCATTTATCTAAACAGAGAACGTTTTTTAAAGCACATGTTGAATCATGATAAATACAACTATACAGATCATGAGACTGTTCATACTGTTTATACAAGTTTAATAAACTAGGACAACCTTTATCTTCTAAGTTATTAACATTATTATTATTTACAATACTTTTTAACCACAACACTTTTTCAGCACCTTTGGTAAAAATACATTTATCTCTTAAAATATTTATAATCAAATTCTGATAATTGAAGTAAGGCACAATTCCTTCATTCCAGTATATCTTTCTATTGCGTTCAATCCAGCTTACTTGTCGTCGTTCTTGTTTAGTCAAATCGTAGAATGGGAATGGAGCCTTTATTAGAAATACTTGTATTTTTTTATCGCATAATATCGCAATTTCTTTTATTATAAATTCGTTTGCTTCTGTTTTGAAACCTTGAACATCTACAATGGCAATCATGACAGCCTGCGCACAATATTACTTAACGGTTTGTATTCCACAAGTCGATCGTTTATAATTAAACAATATGCAGTTGTATTATCTGGTATTAATGTTGAACATTCAAATTCCAGCCTTACGTCTACCGGCCCCGTTTTTAGACAATCATTTTGCCTCGAGCAATCAATGATAAAAAGTGGAGCTTTTTCCTTAAAATCTTCCAGATCAAGTAAGGGATCGACTGGGCTGTTGTAATACGACTGACGAAATTTCACATACATTTCGTATAATATACTGTACTTATTTTCAGAAAACTTTAAGCCTAACGGTTCGTAGGGGTAATATTGAGAATTCAAAAATAGCGTTACGTTTGTTACGTCACAGTGATCAAATAGGGAACTGTCTTTTGATTTATTACTTTTTCTATTAGTTTGTAAGCAGAAAATTACATATCTTGGTTTTTCTAACTGTGAAGCCGTTTTAACTGACCAAGAATGCTTTGTAGATTTGGGGAGTATAGGATATTCATACAAATCCCAATTTCTAAATGCCATTTGAGTAGATTTATCTTTTTCCAAATATTTCAATAGTGTTAGTCGTTCCCGATCTGAGACTTTTATATGTGGCACCCGCCATTGCACTCTTTGAATATCTATTTTAAAATGAGTAATATCATCACTAAGTATGACACTGTTTAAATTTGAATTGCTTCTATTCATTATTAGTTCATGTTTACAATTAATTATAATTTTATTATAATCCTCAGCAAACCCGAAAATTTTATTTAACGGTATTACTGCACTAAAATGACCATCGCTTTTAAATCCGGCCAAATTCCAACCCCATAATGCAGCTACTTTATTTTCTGCTTCGTTTAATGAAATATATGACTTTATTGTTGAAGTTATGCCAGAATTTTTCATACGATCTATTTCAATTCCGTTTATTTCGTATCTGATGTCTTGAAACAAAAACATAACAGGATTATTAGTGAACGTAACAGGTTTTTTGATCGGATTCCCATCTTTTCCGATGAGTTTTGCTTCACCTTCGATGTAAATTGAGCTGGCTGATGGCAGCACATATACGTCTTGTTGGTGTACGGGAATTCTGATTTCATCATTTTCTCTAAAACTGTTATTGTAGGGATTGTAAGAATGGACTTCGTAACTTTCAATCGAAGTATCAAAGTGTGGTAACTCAGCAACCTGTAGTATATTCATATTTGGAATCCTAGGGCTTTAAGAAAATCTTTATTCGGTTTCGTCAATTTCTTCACTTGATTGCTACGTCTTTGCACCTTAAATGCTTTAGAAGAAGTAAGGCGTTTTATATTAACTGCAGGGCTTTTATAATACAAGATCATTTTGTCTTTTTTAAATGAAGGCGTAGTTCAATTTGTTCTTTTCCAAAGTCAATGCACTGACCGGACTGATCAACAATCTTAATAGATATAGATGTAATTAATGTTTTGTTTACAGGAAAATAAATAACGTTTTGTGGTGATTCTATGCACCAATTACCTGTAGCAGTATTAGCTATAAATTCGTGAATTACATGAACTGGTAATCCGTTGGAGTAAGAACCGTACACTAAATCACATTCAATTCTAATAACAGGTAGAATATTATCACGAAAATGATGTACTGAGTTTAATACAGAAAAGTATAGTAAACCACACTCATATTGACCAGATAAACTCAAAGGTGGTTGAAAGTATGAAGTCAATTCTGATTTATTTCCGGAGATAGTTACCGTTATAGACATGCTTACATACTGAACAATGCTGAAGTATCTTGTTTATTTTATCTTGCACCCATCCCAAAAATTCTTCAAAAAGTTTAAGCAAAGATGCCCGCAATTAAAAGGGTGATCACGTTGTATATTGTCATAATTATAGCTTATATTAGAACCTAAGTATCTTATAAATTCTTTTGGGGGTTTAAGATTACCATAACTATCAAAATATTCTATGTAATCATTATATTTTACATAGGCTACCCAATGAGAACCGAGATTTTTGGAAGTATCTAAATTAATGACACCACATTCTTTTTTAAAAGGTTGTGTTGGGAGTTCATCTCGCATAAAGACCCCTCGAAAATAGGGAATACTATTTCCATATTTCAAAATGTCTAAGTTAGATAAAGGACGATTGGGTAGCCGATACTTTAGTTTTTTTGTTTCGATACGTAAATCCCTAGTCCATTTTTATGAGGTTTAAGATGTAATCCTCTTCCGATGCAAAGAGCTTCCATTTTCTCATTATGCCTCTTCAATTCAGCGAAACGCTTTTTAAACATCTTGTATTCATTAATAGTTTTAGCAATACCGGCCGCACCACCTGCTAAGGCTCCAGTCGCCGATAATCCCGCAAAAATTGGAATTAAAGGCAGTACTCCACCAGTTTTTGGTAAAGGAATAATACGAGGAAGTTTTATAGACGAATCATCAATGATTTCTCTTGTAGCAGCCATAGCTAATTCTATTGCTTTTTCCCTGCATTTTGGCTTTAATTTTTGTATATGTTTTTTTGTTTTAGAAATCACATTCTTAAATTTATTTTTCAAATCAAGCTTCATTTTTCTTAAATATTTTGTTTTACGATCATGATGTTTTAAGCCAGCACCAGTTTTAACTTTAGCCAACATAGCTTTATTTACTACATGGGCTGCAATCTTTTCACTTACACTCGCATCAGAAGCAACCGTGCGTTTCCTTGCCATTTTCATTAAAACTAAATCTGCTTTATGTCTATCTTTCAAATTTGAAGATTTGTGATAGGCAATATCGTGTTCTTTGCAATATTCGTCTAATTTATTTAAACCCTTATCACCACGTAAAAGTCTTTTCTTTAATTTGGTACCAGGTCCACAATAATTGTATCCTGTTATATGTAATTCAAATGGTAAATTATTTATAAACCAATTGAGAAGACTAATCTCTCCTAAACACATTATAATACTGATTGATCATGAAAATAATGTTTAATATATAGGTTTAATTACAATATATTCGATTTATTAATCCAGCTGTTTTCAGAGCAGGGTAAACCTAACCATTTTACCAAAACCTCGTTTCCTTTTCTTCTAAGAACTTTTTCGACTAAGTATACATTAGGATTGGTAGCGCCATCTACCTTCATATCTACAACTAATCGCATCAACATGAATCGTTCCACGCTTGTCTAGTGCGAGCGATATCATATCTCCGTCCCTCTCTTTCCCTCTCCCTGGAAGAGGCACTGCCTTGCGCCTGATTTCGTCGCCGCGATCGTGAACGCGACGGACAGTCGAGAACATTCCTCCCGCTGAGAACGCCGTCTCGATACCGCTCCGCGCCGCACCGCTGTATCGCCGTCTCGTTCGTACCGCGCCGCTCCCGTATGTGTTTGTCACCGCTTCCACCAAGGAAAACCCGCTCGTGAGTGAAGTGAAACCAAGCAGCTGTAGCACGAAACCACCAAAGCTGTATAAGGTAAGTGCCTTCCATCCTTAAAATAGCCTATACCCACTCCATCACCTCCTCCCGTATCCATCTCCTCTTCCCTTATTCCTTTCTAGGCGGCGAAGAACCGCTATCCTCTGAATACAGTCCACTTCCTTCCCAAGTCGCCTAGAACCTAACCGGTTTCGGCACCACGCCATACCATTTTTTTTTGATCCATACGAGTCGGATTCATTTACGTTTTATACGTTATACCGCTATACCTAGGCAGTTATAGCACCTAGCTATACTCCTAATTAATATATTCATATAACCGTCACATGGTTATTTCCGCCCGCATTAGTAGGTAAACTTTTATGTAGCTACCTACTTATTAAATTATTATTTCTGCAACTATCATAGTTGTCTTATAAATCTCATATTTCAATCAACTTTTATTTCCTCAGCTCTAAAGTGTTGCCTACTTAGGTAAAAGAATAGATACATTAGATATTCTTATTTTGTTTCGGTCTCATTAGCTTATACTTACGTAAGCATGTCACAACAAAAGAAGTCACGCGTGTCGGAAGACAAAGAGATGACAATCTTAGAAGCGAAACGCAATATTTTATTTGAGCGCATTCAAAATATCTATGAAAGATCAAAAACCGCATCGATGTCTGACAGTAATAGCGAAGCATTTCTCAGTTATTGTACAACAGTAGATAGTATTCGAACGGATTTTCATAAGTTGTTAGACGATTATAACGCAAGATTACTTTCTATCAATCCTGATGAAAAACCGAACTATCAGGCGTATACCGCATTCGAAGATCTTTATTGTATTATTAAGCGTATACAATCGCAATTGGAGGGTAAATGTTCAGCAGAGCCCGTTGCCCGCAAACCGAGATTACCGCCAATCGAGATTATGTCGTTTGACGGAGATATACGAAATTGGCCGTTATTCTATGCAAGTTTTAAGTCTACAGTGCACGATAATGGTTCTCTGACAGATGCTGACAGGTTGTACTATTTAATAGGTAAACTGTCACCGAAGGCCCAGTCCGTATTTGCAGGTGTCACACCCAGTGCTGAGAATTATCAGGTCATATTTCAGTCACTACTTGACAGATATCAAGACACGCGCGTTCTAGCGTCTACGTACTTTGACCAAGCTTTAAATCTCAAACTGTCCAGCAACGCGTCTGTCTCGAATTTCCAGCTGTTTATTGATAACTTCGTAACCGCGGTTAATTCTCTTAGGAATTTAAAATTAGAAGATCTTTCCGACTTTATGTTGCTTCAACTCGCTTTAAAAAAGTTTGACACTGATACAATTCGCGCATTCGAGATGACGGAACGCAATAATAAAATACCTACACTAGATAGTTTTATTTCGTTCATCAAAGATCAGTGTCGAATATTTCATAATACGCAGTCTGGTTCACCTGGCCCGTCTAACACTAACAACAACAAACAAAGGTTGAATAAATCGCGAAATAGTAATAATAACTCAGTCCCTAATCCACAATCTTACGTAACATGTTCGGAATCTAATAGTAATAATTCACAGAAGTGTCTGTGCAGTAATATATTGCACGACCATTACTATAAGTGTCCCACCTTTAATGATTTAAATCCAATTGCTCGTTTTAAAAGCGTAAAAGATAACAAAGCTTGCATTAATTGCTTAAGCATAAAACATAAAACGAGTAATTGTTCCAGTAGAACGAGATGTCGCACATGTAAACAAAAGCATCATACACTGTTACATTTGGATAAAAATAACCGGTTGTCAAGCCAAGCCGCTAACCTTGACACACTCGCGCCGCAGGTGCAGCAGACCACGGTAGCTGCGCCTTCCGCGTCTGAGGGCGAAGTATCGTTATGTATGACATCCATTGCGCGGGCGACGCGCACGCGAGGACGGCACTCGCGCATCTATAATGATCCGCGCAGGGCCAAAACGCAGAGTACGGCGTCTAAGACGGTACTGTTAGCGACAGCGCAAGTTATCGTATATGATGTTAATGGGTCGCCGCACATGGTACGTTGTCTGCTAGATAGCGCATCTCAGACCAATCTAATAACATCGGAATGCTTCAAACGCCTCGGATTATGGAATAACTTTAAAAATACTAACTCAACCGTCAAAGGGATAGGCGGATCAGAAAGGCATTGCAGGGGTTCCGTAGATGTTAAAATACATTCGCGTTTTAATAGGGACATTAATTTTAACATTTCTTCGCTTATCGTGGAACGTATTACAGACACGTTGCCAAACGCTAATGTAGACGTAGCATCACTCACTCATCTCGAATCATTGCCGTTAGCCGACGCGGAGTTTGCGAATCCGGCAGGCATTGATCTTTTGATCGGAGCTTCAATATTTCCGCACTTGCTACTAACTAACATAGTTCGTAGTGAGCGATATGATTTACCGCCCGCTATTGAGACGGTACTTGGGTATGTGATTATGGGTACCGTACCTACGTTACATACTTCTCATTGTATTACGTCTTGTTGTTGTTCTGCTCCTCAAGAGATCAAGGTGGGTGCTAAAACTGTGTGTAAGATAAAGCACTAATTAGCTATGCTATGCTATGCTGCGCTATGCTGCGCCATGCTGCGCTATGCTGCGCCATGCTGCGCTATGCTGCGCCATGCTGCGCCATGCTGCGCTTTGCTGCGCCATGCTGCGCTATGCTGCGCCATGCTGCGCTATGCTGCGCTATGCTGCGCCATGCTGCGCCATGCTTCGCCATGCTGCGCCATGCTGCGCCATACTGCGCTTTGCTGCGCCATGCTGCGATATGCTGCGCCATGCTGCGCTATGCTGCGCCAAGCTGCGCCATGCAGCGCTATGCTGCGCCATGCTGCGCTATGCTGCGCCATGCTGCGCTATGCTGCGCCATGCTGCGCTATGCTGCGCTATGCTGCGCTATGCTACGCTATGCTAAGCTACGCTACGCTACACTATACTATACTACACTTCCGCTTTGTACATGGATGACATTGCCTGTAGTGTCATATCCGCTCCGCTAGCAATTTCGCTTTGTGAAGAGCTTATTCAGTTTTTGAAGCGAGGCCACATACCAGATTCTCATAAAGCTTCTCCAGACATTGAGTTTGAGAAGTCTGTACCGCATAAGGTTCTCGGTTTACGCTGGGACAAATCCTGTGATAGTTTTCGGTTTGACGTCTCACCGCTAGATGATAAGTGCGCCAAGCGCACTATGCTGTCCACAGTGGCTCGACTATGGGACATAATGGGTTTTGTGGCTCCCACAATTTTGTACGCCAAGCTCTTGATCAAAGAGCTTTGGCTATCAAAGTGTGAGTGGGATGAAACACCCCCTGACCATATTGTCGCCGCTTGGGGCCAGTTTTGTATTGAGCTTACCGCGCTCAATCAAGTTACTAATCCGCGTCATCTTGGGTTGGTAGATGGATGTACCGTCAACTTAATAGGTTTCGCTGACGCCAGCGAGCGTGCTTACGGCGGAGTCGTATATCTGCAAGTCCGCATTGGTTCTAACTACTCGGTGCAGTTAGTTTGTGCCAAGTCTAAGGTCTCGCCTGTTAAACCATTTCGGTTGCGAGACTGGAGTTGTGCGCGGCCCTTCCGCTGTCTCATTTGCTCCGCAAGGTTCAAGACACAGTTTTGCCCCACTACTCTATTAATAAATATACGCATTTTCCGACTCCAAGGTAGTGCTCGCTTGGATTTATTCTTCTCCTCACCGCTGGCAGACTTTGTCGCCAACCGCGTTCGTAAATTGATTGAACTTGTTCCCGCTACTTGTTTCAATCACGTCGCGGGTTATCGTACTCGTCTTCAGGAAGAACTTTCCATAGATCATATTGACTGGAAGTTTATTCCACCAGCATCCCCACATTTCGGTGGATGTTGGGCAAGCATGGTCAAAGTAATTAAAACGCATCTCTTCAAGGTTATAGGTCAACAGATCCTCTCTTACGAAGAGCTTTTAACTGTCCTTGCTCAAGTCGAGGCACTGATCAACTCGCGTCCGCTCACGGCATTGAGTAGTGACCCTGCAGAACCATCCGCGTTAAGCCCTGCACATTTTCTGAACACAGTGCCATTATCGTCATTTCCGGCTCCTGAAGCAGACTCTTCAAGCTTGCTCCAGAGACATACTCTGCTGGATAAACTCGTGCAGTCGTTCTGGCGGCGCTGGCGTGCGGAATATTTACACCAGCTTCAGGCTAGATCCAAGTGGAATAGTCCTGCATCCCCTATACAGGAGGGTACGTTGGTCGTCATAATACATGATAATGCTCCGCCGCTTTCATGGCCGTTAGCCATCGTAGAGAAATTGCATACTTCCAAGGACGGTACAACTCGCGTTGTTACCGTGAAAACCGCCAAGGGGAGTTACGTGCGCCCTGTCGTACGTCTCTGTCCGCTTCCAACTCAGTGAGATCTAGCCTGAAGTTGGACTTACCTCTTAGTTTAAGTATTTAGTTAGTAGTTTTCGCTATTATTGTGTTTGTAGTTTTCGCTAAATTTAGATTAATTTATTGTCATATCGCTGTCTTAGCCTATTGATGGGTTATGCGGTAGTACACCCAACGTAGCTAAGTTCAATTCTATTTTTTTTTAAAGGCAACCCTTTAGGGCCGGGGGGATATGGTAGCGCCATCTACCTTCATATCTACAACTAATCGCATCAACATGAATCGTTCCACGCTTGTCTAGTGCGAGCGATATCATATCTCCGTCCCTCTCTTTCCCTCTCCCTGGAAGAGGCACTGCCTTGCGCCTGATTTCGTCGCCGCGATCGTGAACGCGACGGACAGTCGAGAACATTCCTCCCGCTGAGAACGCCGTCTCGATACCGCTCCGCGCCGCACCGCTGTATCGCCGTCTCGTTCGTACCGCGCCGCTCCCGTATGTGTTTGTCACCGCTTCCACCAAGGAAAACCCGCTCGTGAGTGAAGTGAAACCAAGCAGCTGTAGCACGAAACCACCAAAGCTGTATAAGGTAAGTGCCTTCCATCCTTAAAATAGCCTATACCCACTCCATCACCTCCTCCCGTATCCATCTCCTCTTCCCTTATTCCTTTCTAGGCGGCGAAGAACCGCTATCCTCTGAATACAGTCCACTTCCTTCCCAAGTCGCCTAGAACCTAACCGGTTTCGGCACCACGCCATACCAAGGATGTTTTGTCTTTTGAAGTTCTTGAGCGTAGAATGCTCCTAAAATGGGATGACCTCTGATTGTGTCTTCAATTAAATAAGTGACAGGGGTTGTGTTTTGTATTTTTCTAACTTTAAATACTTCTGTCGACCAGTTGGGAGTGTATCCTTTTTCGAATGTACCTTTGTACTTACTGATTCGCACATAATCCCCTACTTTAAACTTACTCTTAGTATTAACTTTTTTTACTAACATAAGATATCTTTTTAATACAAGTGCTTTATTAATATCACTAACCTTTGCTGGAATTTCGTCAATTGTTCGATGTTTGGTGTGGTTATATCTATATGTAACGTTATTGAGTGTTTTATTTATCCAATTATAATTACCCTGTAAACTAAATTCCTTGTATAATTTAGATTTCAATGTTCTGATAAATCTTTCAACTATTGAAGCTTTCTTTGTCGAGAAGGTTGAATAATGATTAATATTATATGATTTCATGAGAGAATTAAATTTGTTGTTATAAAATTCTGTTCCATTATCAGTTTGTAGATTATTCGGGATACGTCCTTTATCCAACAAAAGTTTAAATGTATTATATACGTCGTCTTTATTCTTACTTTTCAAGGGAAAAGTCCAAGCATACTTAGAAAACGTATCAATAACGGCAAGAATAAATCTAAAGCTTTTATTTTCCTTAGAAACTGATTGCATATCAATTAAATCTGCTTGCCATAAATCATCTATATCCTTCATAATAACTTTTCTACGTGGAAAATGTATCCTCGCATTTTTATGAATTTCATTGACTATATCGGCTTTGCTCATAATAAGTTCGGAATTTATCTTATAGTTTGTATAACTCTGAAGCGAGTAGTACCTACTAAGAATTCAACAACCAGATATGCGGGAAGTAAAATATCCACGTTGCGTTAACAATAATTGGCCAATGATCATAATGAATGACTGTATAATACTAAAATAAAAACTATATAGCACATCTATTTATTTATTCCTTTATTACTCGAGCTTCTTTCAATTCTTCAATTATTGATAAAATTTCATTATCGTGATTCGTATTACCAGCATCTCTTGAAGCTATCAACAATTTTAACCTTTCAACCAATTCATTAGGGTCATCCCAATATACCAAGTCAGTTTGGGTTTTATATTTCTTGAGTTTAGGCAAACTACCTCCATGTTTGATATGATATTTATCATTCGAAATATTAGAAAACAAGGGTTTGATTATATCTCGATATTTATTTCCTTTATCACCTCTCATTTGACCCTTAGGATTAAAATCTCTCTTATGCGCATTTGTTTGAAGTAATATATTTTTATATACAATTTTATCTTCGCTCGTTATTGATGTCAGATCAGGATTTTTTCGAAGCAAAAGTTCTTTCAGGCCTGGAGTTAAATTGTAAGTTTTGTCGTCAATTTTTACCATTAATATATTATTTGCATCCAAACTGTCAATTTTTGAAAATGATACTTTTGAGTTACCTATCATTAATTGGTTATTATCAGTTCTTATTCCAAATGGTACATTTAGACCCTCATAAATTCCGTAGACATCTTCACCCTCTAATGACATTTCTAAATTATTACCTTTTTCTTTGCTGTTAGATGCACTTGCAATATTTAAATCGGCATCATAAAAATCATCACACTTAGTAGAACAACTTTGAATACTTTCATCTGATTCAAATACTTCTGAATTTGTCTCATTTTTTATTAGTTCATTATCCAGCGGTTTCTTTTTTAAATTCACTAATGTTTGGAGAGGCTCCGAAACAGGTTTTAGTATTTTATCGAGGGATAAATTCATTTCATATTCCTGGTTTTTCATCTGTTTTAATTTATTTTTTACTGAGTCAACAGACTTAATTAATTCTAATTTAATTTTTTCCTCCATATTATTACTCGATACTGTATTCAACCAGAGAATTGATAACACTGATCATTTTTAACGAATGTATTTATTTATATCTTCAGTCAAAATATAAAACCGATTTATTATTTTCTGTCTCTGAAAGAACTGACATGATCATAAAAATGCTTTTTATTAGTTATTCAAAATTTATATAGTTGTCAAATGATTGTCTGTATCTGCCATTGTTTAGTTCACAGTCTTTATTAATAGTCAAAAAATCGTACGGTGTCAGCCATATTTTAGAACAAATATTTTTGAACTTAGACCAATCCATATCAGAACTAACATGTTCATCATAAATATGCTTCAAGTTCAAATCATCCTGTTTAAAAATAACTAGAAAATTAACATTGTCACGTAGCAACTGCTTCGGTACTTTTGTATAAGTCTGAGACAAATAAAAACAATCTATTCCTCTATGCCTTCCCATTGTATAATAATTCCGTATATTCATTTGTTTTTCACCAACCACATCATCAAATATTATTATAGAATTTGGTAAGGCGTCATTAGGATGAATAACGTCCTCATCGAATTCAAAAGTGAACAGTTTTACTTTTGGTACTCTTGCTAAGATTTGTTTTAGAAAACAATATTTTGGTTGTAGGCTTGTTTTGGAATACAAATAAACATTTTGAAATTTTAAACCATTTTGATGTATTAACAAGCTAATCATGACGTTCGTTTTTCCACAATTCGAGGGACCGCATATTATACATCGTATATTGTTCGGTAGAAGTACGCTATGTTTCGGATGCAGTTTATTTTTTTTCACATCAATATTTTTAACTTCTAAGGATACTGGATGCTTAACCCACTTCATATTTAAATCTAATATATCAAGAACATTTGCAGCTGTATTTATACTATTTAGGGCATCTGAAATCATTCTTTTTCATGATCGACGTTTCATGTAGGAATAAATATTATAGTGGTGAAAATATTAGCCAGTCAACAACATTGATACCGAAGCTGACTGCCCAGGACGCGCCGGACGTACCTACTAGTGCTATAAGTATGTAGCGTCACTCGAGGAGGCTATTTTCATGCATCCCATGCATTGTTTATTAAACATAACCAGATAGTTCCAAGTCAGATATTAGAATAATACGAGTACAATAATAATAATAAGTAGAGGTGTTGGAATAAACATTACAATATATTAAAATAAAACACATAATTATTCAACTTATCTTATATTTTAGTCTTGTGTGTAGTACATAATCTATACATAATATTCTTAGAATTAAAATTATAATTAAGTACTTATGTTAAACATATTTTTTATACAAAATAAGTCAGCTGTTAACAAATGTGGCTGGAATGACCCCAAGGCACAGTGTCAATTTGATTTCTCAGTGTATACCTCTTATCATCTATTCTATTTAAGACTACTTTATTTACTTCTTGAGAGAACAGTACATGTTTCATTGATTTTATCATATTCATTTTACACTTTAGTGTTAGGTTTTTAAATAAAACATCTTTATAGTTATACAATGTTAAACGCTTAGAAATAGGTTTTGATACGCCTTTAGCTTTATTTATTTGTGTGTTTAACGATTTAATACAATACAGCTTTGCTCTTAACCCTATAAATTCACTGATTGGATCTCCTCCTAATTCGTCTTTAAATAATCCAGGTACTCTTTCATTTACTTTTGGTATACAATAAGGATTATTAGTTGCAAAATTACTTGTATCATAATGTGAAATATTATCACGCATATCTTTATAAAAATTTTCAGTATGTATTAGATACAATAAACTGTCTGTATCAGTATAGCATAATTTAACTTTATCACCATATTTACTCTTAATGATATTATAATGAAAATTGTACACATGTTGCTTGGAGTATTCTAACACCGCAAATCCAATATATATTGGTCTATCTAAAATAAGTTTCTCTGGGTTCAGCTGTACGGCTAAAAAGTTTTCGTTGAATACAGTAATATTTTTTAAATTAGGCTTTGTAATTATTTTTTCAGCACCTATTACTTTATTCGTTTTATTCAAATGATCACTCCATTTGGTTATCAATTTAACATCGACATGTTTACGTTTATTTTCAATTGTTTTACCAAATATTGAGTTATTTAAAAGTTTAAAGAAGTCTCTTTCAAAGAATGTTGAAGCAGCCTGTCGTAGCGTAGTATTCAAATCTATATACTTTTTCAAAAAACTTTCTTGTCTAAAACAAAGTATTCTATGAATTTTTCTTAAAATTAGACCATTTTTAAGACATTCTTTTAAATGAACATAATGAATGATGTAGTTATATTTATCATACAAATTTGCAATTAATTTTTGTGTTTTCCCTCCAATAGGTATGAATTTCTCAGGAGCAAAAGGCAAATCACTATGTGAATTATGTAAATGATCTGGATACTCTATATCTACTTCTAAAATATAGCCATAATCAGCGTTATCTGAAATATCAAATAAATTGAAATTATTTATTTCGTAATGTGACATGAATTTAAATTCTGAAATTGGTAATTTTCGTGTCATTGCATATCCATATAGATTATTACAGTCTAAATACATTAAATATGAGGATGGTTTGGAATTATCGAAATGAGGTAAATAAATGTTATTAGCTTTGGCGTATCGGTGAGAGCATTGAGCCAACCCTCCACGGATACCTTTTTCCAACATATTATACATTTCTAAATCATTAATTAATTCTAAGCGAACACCAGTGTAAAGAAGCATAGCATCCCAACTCAATCCAGGTGATGTTACGTAATACGCAGGATCGAGTTTATAATGCAACAAACAAATTTTTCTGAAATTTTCAAATACATCACATAATAATAGAACATCACACTTTAAATATAAGTCAGTATATTCACCAAGAGAATTTATGTTAAAGTATTTCCACACTGTTTGAGCATGTTGATAATCATCATCAGATATATGTTTCAACTGTAAAGTGTTATAAAAATCATCCTTTGCAGGAAGTTGTTTTTCTTCGTATTTCTGCCATGAACAAATATATTCATAAGGATAAATACCTTTCTTTTGTAATAAATTGAATTGCTTTTTATCTGGGAAATACGATGATAGATGAATAAAATCACTTTCTGTTAAACTTTTACTCAGATTATCAAGACTTGAATTTAGAAATTGAAATGAATCTATAAATTTAATTTGAATTGGTTTGTTTCCTTTTCCTGTATTTATTATTTTAGTTATGGTTAAATATTTTTCTTTAGTTTCTGCAATTATTTTTATTTCACCATCATATTTAGATAATTCTGTTATGAATATATGAGAGTCATACCCAGCCAAATTATGGAATATAATAGGTATAAATGGACACACTCTATACATTAAATTACAATGCGAATGTGCTGCACCTCTATACTCGCCTGTAATGTGGTCATGATCACAAACTTTATCGTCAAATAATAAATCATTACATATATGACATAAAGTTGCTTTTAAATAACAATCAATTTGCTCGGTCGTGAGAGGTTTCATGGGTTTTTTTGTTATTAAAATATTATGAATTAACTTTGCCTCTTCTATCAATCTTTTAATGAATACTTCCACACAGTCAGATCCTCTGTATGTTACAAATTTATTCAATCTGCTATCATGTGAGCAACACACATAAAATGCAAAACAAGATGGTTCATGTAATTTATTTTTAACTGTATTTTTATTATTCTCTTCCTCTTTATAGTTCAATAATATACTTTCAAAGTCAGCATATATAACAAAATTAATTTTTTGCTTTCGTTCATAATTTTTAAACTGTAAGTTAAAATTTTAGAGCAATTGTGGGAATGATACTTTGTTTTGGAAGTAAAAAATTGTAAACATGTTTCACATAAGTACATTGTACCTTTATGGCATGACACTTGTCGTCGTACTAGCCGCAAAAGGTTTTTTATCAAACAATAATTACCTGTATTTTTATTTTCAAAATATAACAAGTTAATGTGTTTATCTTTTTTATCACTCGTAATATAAAGAGGACCTGTTACTTTATCACGTTCATCCAATCCATATATATTAATACTTATCTCAGAATTATTTTTTTCAAAAAGTTTAATATCTCTTGGAGAAGGAGGAAATGAAATACCTTGTAAATTAAATATTGAACTAAAATGTGGATAGGAGTTCGTCCTGCACACATTATTTTTGGCTGGAAATAATGCAGCAACTATGCTCCATAAAAAACAGTATTCATCATTATTTTGTATATTCAAACAACTCTTTGTATTTTTAATAGCCTTGGGTAATTCCAAATAAGTACCACCCGCATAGGCGAATACTTATTTATATTTATCTCTAAATGATTTATAGAAACAAATGACCAACCAGACTCACAATGCTCAAATTCGGTAAATTTTATTTTAAATGTCTCTATTAAATTTAAATATATCTCATTAAAATCAGTACTATGGTATATAATTTCATATTTCGTATTAAATGATTTGAGTTGCTGCTCATTTAATTTAGGTAGTAAAAAATAAGCAAAAAGCTCAAAGTTAACTTTAATGCATGTATTTCTTAATAAGGAAAACTTAATAATTTTAAAGATATCTTTTCGTTTGTCATTTAAGAACATCTCAGGCGTAAGGTACTCGTTTTCTGAATATGATGGATTTAAACGATAAGTCATAATTCTGTTTTTGAATGCTGTAGCAATAATATCAATATTTTTAAACCTTGACTTTATTAAACAATTCGATTTGTGGATATTCGTTCTCTTATGATGTCTGTATTTATGTTCGAGGATATAAATTTTACATTTCTCACAATAAATTGTCTTTGATAAATAATCACGCTCATCAACATTCATATTATATTCGGGGATATCAATTCGACATGTATCAGTATTATCAATAATGTTATCAGAACTTGCTGATGGGTCATCGCTGGGTTGTGTTACTGAAAACAAAAGAAATACGACAGATATCATACTAAATTGTTTAATTGATAATTTAATTATTCGATTACAATGTAAGTTATATAATCCACAAGAGTGCCTACCTACGAAATACAAATAATAAGGTTATAATTAGTACATAATTATTACTATGCTTAAAATAACAATAATAGGTAATTTAAATTATTGGTACGAGCCTATAAATGTCGGAGTGCAGTTCTTGAAATCCTTTCTAACGCTCGCTATATATGCGTTAAGGTGGCGCCAAGACTCTGAATCGTCATCAGTTTTGTCTTTGACCGTAATAATAGAGTGACGCCACCTATTTACGGGTTGGACTCGCTCTATCTCGTCACATTTATAAATTTTCAGTTCTACATAGAACGCACCTTTCTTCTCCTCGTTAATTTGGCGAGAGAAGCCGTTCGCCAATCTCCTCGTAATATACGAGTAAATCGGTGGAGGCTTCTTGTCAGCCGCCACTTGAAGGTCGTCGTCGTCGCTGTCGTCTCCGAACAAGTCACGAGCTGTTGACTTGGTCACAGGAGTGATGGGATGAATGGTGGGCTTATTCTTCTTGCTCGTGGACGGCTGCGACGCACAGCTTGATGTTGGCTTGCGCTTTTTATTTTCTTTTGGCTTGGCCTTCATCTGCACCTCGTCGGACGACTCGTCCTCGGAGGGGAAAAGATGCTCAGCGGTGTGCTTAGACCTGAAAATTAATAATACAAAGAATTAGTAAGCAGTCAAACTACATCTTTTTCAATCAGTAAACAGTTAATTGTGTCATCAGATAAGTGAATGAAAGAAATGCTTGAATGATTGAATAGTAAGAAAAATATCAATAATATTTTTTATTAATGTAATTCATTATTAATGTGTTGAATGAAGTTAGAGCGAATGGCATACTCTAACACAGGCAAGAAATGTAATCCCCCCCGTGGGATCTCCACCTTGTCGTGGTGGGGGGGCTCAGTAACCGTGGATTGGGCATCCGCGGTGAAGCTAAGAGGGATCCAGGAGGGGACGCTCCGCGTGGGCTTGGAGAGGCCTGCGCAGGATGCGTCCAACGGTGCGGGTGCGGGGGACAGTTCTGTCTGTCCCTCGCAGTCGGGTGCGGTCGCGGGAGGAGAGGCGTGTCGGTGTTGCGTTGCCGCGCGCCCTATCTCCCGCGACCAAATGGGGGCGCACCATTCGATGCGTCGCGGTGGGGCCGCAGAGGAAGAGGAGATGCGGTGTTGCGTTGCCGTCCTCCCTATCCTCTGCGGCCGCTGAGTGTTTTGGCGGCGGAGCCCAACACCTTAATCCGCCGCCAAGGGGGTTTTGTTCGGGGCCCGCCTGACCATCTGGCGGGCCAATACCCGTCGGGGGGTAGCGATGAATGCTTATGCGAATCCCTACCCTCCGACACATGGGTACATGAGGAAAACGGGTTGGTTTTTAGTCAGTAAGAGTCTGACAGTCCCCTTCGTCCTTCCCCCGGGGCGGAGGGACTCCATGAGGATTTTCCAACCCGACACCAAAAAAAAAAAAAAAAAAAAAAGGCAAGAAATGTAATAATAGGGACCAGTATATTAAATAAAAAGTTATTATATAATAGAAGAAGATTAAGTCATTATTGAAAAGTGAATACTTACATTATGGTAGAATTAGGTAGGTAGTAGAGGTAGTTTCAAGTTCAGATGTGACTGCTTCTAGATGAAGATTTGTTGTGATTCAGCTTCGGCAGCTGCCCTCTTAAATAGTTGTAAATCCTCACTATAGAATCCCATTTAAGGAATAAGGAGTACATAGATAAAACGCTTCGTCAACTCTATCACCAAATATGAAAATAGATTATGTTGCATAAAATCACTTAGTAACATATTTGAGATCATATAATTTCTACTTTATGTGCATAGTGCAAGATACAAAATAACATTCAATTACAGCGTATTATGTTTTATTTGTATTAAAAAGCAATCACATACTATAATTGCACCTGGATTTGTCTCCTCTTAGATGAGATTTATTTTTGATCATTAACTAAATATTAGATTTTGTTCACGCATCTTGAAAAAAACTAAACTTTTACATTATATACAATTCAGTTTGATTATGTAGGTAAGTACATGTAATTATGTGATATGTAGTGTTTGTTTTTACCAACAATTGTATAGAAGATAAACCGGTATACTCGTAGTAGATATTTAACGCAGGTGAAAACTAGCTTTAAAAGACCGATATATTTCTCATACCAAGTATAGAATAGAATAATGACATACAAACATACACACATAAAGGTTCTCCTTTTTTAATCTGCGTAGATACAAAAGAGTATTTTATGTGGACTATGCATTGTACACATCCGTGCACTAAGTGCATGGATGATTTGAGTTGTGCCTCCGTGGTACGACGAGAACAAGTGTAAAATGGCAGCCGGGACGCATAATTCGTATGTTTCACGCCGGTTGCTTTGCCGGTTTCGGTAAGTCAGTGTTGTCTTTAATATTAGGAATGCAAGCTGAGGCGGTATGGTGCCGTATTGTCTCGAATATAGAATTACATTGTCACGTTTGAAGTAAAGATAATTTCGTAACCAATTTGAACTTTATGTCTTTAGAAGAGATTTTTTTTAAAATCTATATAAAGGATAAAATATGAGGGGAAAAATAAATATAAATTAGTTGAATTATAACAGCGAGTGAGAGCAAGCAGCCTATCAATATGTCGGTGAGTAATATTTTATTTTATTTATAATTATTGTGTTGCAATTTTTCGTAATGTTCGCACCGTGATTAAATCATGTTTCACACAGCATTATGGTTACCGAGCTATTGAATATTCAATTCAATAACTGAAAAAAAAAACAAATACTTGCACAAACACTTTTATAATTCATTTATTTAATTTTATACTAACATAAAATGCGGATGGAATGCCCATCATTCCTGTAAATGACCTGTAGAGAATAGTTTTTGAGTAAGTTATAGTCAAAATAAGTACAAGCAGTTCGATTCCTAGTTGAATTGGTGTTAAATTTATTTCTACCTTTATTTATTCATTCATACACACACCACTCATACCAATCCGAAGGGCCAAGCAGAGGTGTGATACTACATCCACATTTCGCCATTCTATGAATTTTTAGGTGCCACGTAATAGGAGGGGCACGCCTAGTGCCATCATCGGGCACATTTCCAGACTTCGAGCTGCTACTAAGAATTAGGAAAACTCAGTAAACACTTTGCCGATCCGGGAATCGAACCCGGGACCTCTCGATCAGCAGACGCATACGCTATTCATTGGACATTGGGCAGCCAGTATTTTACATAACTCCATTTTGTACTGTTTTGTGTTGGAAAGTATTTTAACAGGACTCATGTTATTTTCAGGACACAGAAGAACTATTCAATTTTATACCCGTGGATCAACCATCAGTTCAACATCATCAGCGACCTGGCCAAAAAACTCTCGGTCTTACTCGCAAGAGATCGAAAACAGAACAAATTATTTTTCAATACATTAAGAAACCGGTCACGCGAGGGACAAAAATAATAAAGATTGAAATCTACGATGCGGACAGTTTCCTAAATTCCCAACAACAGATATGTAACTGTGAAGCTGATGTGTGCGTTCAGCACGTCGTCAAAACTATATTATTTGATGATATATATTCAAGTACAAGAGAATTAATTGCCAAGATTCAAGAGGATATCGAGCCAAAAACATAGGTTTAATAAAATTATACACTACACCGCATAGTATGTAGGTACATACTTACTTAATATCCACTAAGACATATAAAATTTTCGTAAAGATAGGTATGTAATTCATAAGCGAATGTATTTTACTAAAATATTTCAACTAGGTAGGCACTTTGTAAATGATGTAATTCAAATAATTCTTATGTGATTAAATTATTATATTATATAATTATAATCAAATAATGTATGATATTAATAATTAATGATGATAGTTTATTTCATTGCTTGATTGTTTTATGAGTATTTAATAAAAATAATGAAACGATATTTAGTTTTATTTCTACAATTTAGCACAATTTAAACACCTATTGTTTTATACGAGTATATAAGGCAGCGGTCGACAGTGATGAGCACGCATTCCATTCTCATTAGGTCACAAAGTTGAATCGATTACATATCAACATGACATCTTAGTGATTAGATCATATAACGAATACTTACTTGAACGAATAAGCATTGCCTTATTGTGAATAAGTATTTTTCTGAATGATTAAAAAATTATTGAGTAAGTAATTATAATAATTAATGAGATTACTTATAATATTAATTGACTAATAACCCAGTTCACATCAAGTGTGATTCATATGCGAATATTTACGGGTAAATCGATTTAATGATGACTGCCTCCATGGTCCTGTGGATAGCGAATGCGACCGTTGATCGGGAGGTCTCGGGTTCGATTCCTGGGTCGGGCAAAAGAAAGAAGACTAGAATAGCTGAATGATTGAATTGGTGACAAAAAAAAGTCTTATAATTCAAGTGTGGAATTGGGGTTTCTGGATCTGTGATCCAGAAACCCCAATTCTACACTACTCGTAGGGACCGTCGAAATAGGTAAAATATATAATAAATAAGTTAGATAAAAGAAATAGTAAAATAAAACGAAAAACAATAACTATAGATTCACATACTAAAAATCTCAACTGTGGCGAAGTTGGTTCTTGTAATCGCAGCAATACAGAATGGCGTTTTCGGTTTTTCGTAATTTTATGGTGAAATTTCAAAATGATTCTTATCTTACAGATGATAAATGTGATCCCAGAGTCCTTCTTATTTTTTGCTGTGTTTTTTTTACACAGGATAAAAGCGCAACTAGGCATTGTACAGCGAATTATTTCCGTAATTAATCTGGTGGATATAATATGCACCTGACACAAGGCTGTCAGTGTGACAGGCTCAACCATGCCGGTAGACATGGTTTTTTATGCATCATTTTACAATAAAATTATGAGGGCTCCGTAAATGGCTCCGTCTAGTAGAGCAGAGCGAGACCAATAATTAGTTTTTGGTTTTGAGATTCATACGAAAACAAACATTCTTGGTTGAAGGAGATAAAATACTATTCACATAATGCACTCTAAAATGCGTTCAAAAATAATGCAACACATTACACTGTAAAGTAGATGCGATTTTGGTGTCTTGTGGTTTCAAAGTTTACATGGGACAATAATCAATCATCATTCTCCTAGCGTCATCCCGTTGCAACTTACGATTTGACTGAATATTAGCTTCTCCTTAGACCAACCGCCTGTCCGACCTCCAAAATCCAAAAGGATAGCGATATTCCATGGCTTAGACTACTGCCAGTTTATTCAGATGTACTGACTCTTTATTGCATTTGTCAAAGATCTTCATGACTGCCGGGAACAATGAGTTACCGTGCTTTTCGAAGCACGGGACTGGCGATAATTAACAATCCAATACGCACATAACACCGATAAGTCAGTGGTACGCACCGTTCATTCTGTCTTCAGTCTGTTGGTTCGGCCACTAAGCTATGAATTTCACAGATCTGTATATATAAAATCTTTGCGTTACTGGCTGACTGACAGACAGGCTACAGTGTAAACTATTAGACGTAAGAAGTTGAAATCTGGCATTTATGTTCCTTGGGGACCATATGGGTGCACTAAGAAGCGATTCGCGAAATACCAATTAAATGTGAATGTAGATTCATTAAGTAATTGGCTTTAAAATATTGACTTTCATAAGCGTCACCTTGTAACCTAGTTGTATAAATGAGTTTGACTTTGACATTGACTTTCCTATGGGATCGGACATCCCCTAGTATTGAATAAAATTGGAGATTTTATCTTAAACCTCGGATTTATTGTGTACGATTTATTCGTTGTCACAATATATCATCTCCTTAATGTGACTTTGCATAATATATAACATCCATTTTATCATCATCATCATCAGCCTTTAAAAGTCCACTGCTGGACTAGGCCTCTCCTTTGAAAGGAGGAATTGGCCTACTATACCACGCTGGCCAAACGGGTTGGTATAGGGTTTGTATCAAGTTTTCCTTCTCTTACAGTGCTGTTCTCTGCATAATATGCTCCCTCTGTCGGCTCTTACGACACCCATGGGATGATATGGGGTGGTGACATTCCGTATTCTTAATCCGTCACCACACGGACATCCATTCCATTTTATATGTTTACCTAAATAATTTCCCGATACATCACTACTTGTTAATCTACATTATAACGGTACCTCATTTTCAAAGAAAAGTAAAATAAAGAGGGTAACGCTGGCCTTTGTTGGGCGGGCGGAAGTGGCCCGGAAGTGAGGGAAGGGGAATGGCGGCCGGAAGTGACGTATGTACGCACCCACCCTAACCAAGTATCTAGGTTAGGCCACAGAATAGATAGCTTAGGCTGAGAATAAACCTGGTTTTGAAATACCTTTTCAAACAAATGTGGGATTAGCGTTTTAAAATCTTTTATGAGACTTGTTTTAAGGTTGTTATAACCAAATGATAAAAAATACTTTATTTAACTGAAGTTGATGCACTTGTTAAATATTATAGCTAAAAGTGTTTAATGTGTTTTTTTTGTATATTCAAACATTTCTCTAATATTTCCATAGAAAATAATTGTACCAGAGAAATACTGGTATGATTCCACGACGCGCACCTATGTTAAGTGCGCATTAAATTGTTAAAGTGCGCATTAATTTTTCTGGGAGAGTTTAATATTCTGTACGCACGGACGAAAATAGATTTAACCATAACGCAAACATACTGACTACATAAAGAATTCAAAAAGGCTCAACCCACTTAGCAAGGCCGTCAGTCAGACTACAGGAATTATTGATAAGGTACAACCTTCTTTGGACATCATTCGTAGTTAGTTTTGCACTATTTCGCTAATGGGAGAAGTAATGAAGATAGTTTTAGAAGAACTCTGTTGAGGTATATGATTTTCAACCAAAATAAATTTTCTTTGACCGTCTTTTTTCAGATCTGGTGCTTAATTTACACTTTTTAAGTTTTTACACCATCTATCAAATCTTATTATTTACTTCAAAATAGATTTCTTTACTCACTTGTTGTATTGCACAAAAAAGTTACTTTCTATACGTATGATAACCTTTCCACAGATAAGCCAGGGGTCCATGCCGGGACCAAACTATTATGTATGTCCATGTTTTGAAAAAAATAAGGCAATTTGAAATAAGCAGGTAAATGTCAAATGGCAAGTGCCATTAAACATTGAATGAAAATAAAAAGGAGGATCAAGCTACAAAACTATGAATTCTGAATTTTTACCACCTACCTAAAACATTATCAAAGTTTTTGGTTTTTTTTTTATTTAGCCTGAACTATAAATACATCTGTCCTTCTCTCTCACGACTGAGAGTAATGAAAGCAAGTGGCTCCTATCTCTCAGAGTATCCCACAAATATTACAAATCCACAAAATTCATAGCCTTACAGTAATAAAATGAAACGTGTCTGTAAACCAAAGCTATAGTAATTAAAATTGGCACTCACATCGGAAACGAATAAATTAAAAAGAAAAATGAATCGCATTCGACTGCATTCATTAAGGGAGTGTGGCTCGAGGACATCAATCAATTAATTATTTGCAATCTGATTATTATTATTCGTTTATTTTCAGATAGACATCCATTTAGTGTTAGTATTGACTTAGAACTACGTTAGTAAAACACATTATCTACACTATTTTGTGCACTATTTAACATTAAAAAGTGGGGCTCTGGAACCCATATGTATGGTATTCCAGCGTTGCACCACAGGGCAGTCTACCCTGTCTAATATGGTGTTTAGGAGGGCGCTGGAGCTGCCCCGCACCCGACGCATCAATGACGCTACACGTTTTCTAATGATAGCGTGAAAACTATCCACATAGGTATTCGCGAACATACCAGATGCGCTACAGAAGCGGGGCAACCCCAACAGCATCCTTAGACCATTATTGTATTGGGCACGCAGGACATCAAGCGATTTGCGAGTACAATTAACCCAGAGGCTGCACGTATAAAATGTTTGGCAATACGCCTTAAATAACGCTACCTTTACTTCGCTCGTACATTTCGCAAACCTACGTGCCAGCATGTTACATCGCATTGCCAATGCCCTACGCTCCCTCTCTATGTCTAAATCATCTGTCAGGTCCTCAGCAAGCCAGTGCCCCAGGTATTTAAATTTGGTGACGCAACTTAAAACTGTATCTCCAAGGGTAAGCGTTGGTACTGACTTCGGGTATTTGTTACCCGCCTTAAATATAATTAGTTCGCTTTTTGTTGAATTGTACCTGAGGCCATGCGCCGCTGCGTACCTCTCACATATTTTCAGCAGTTTTTGTAATGAACATATCGATGGGCACAGCAGAACCATATCGTCAGCGTAACTAATGTTATTTACAATTTTCCCATCTATAGAGCATCCAATGCTGGTTCCACTGAGCTCACCGATCAGTTTTATTCATGTAAATGTTGAAGAGTCGCGGTGAAGACAGACCCCCTTGCCTCACCCCGCAATCTATTCAATGATTGTTTCGAATATCGTTTCGAGCAAGGATTAACTGCTGTCTTACAATTAAATTCTGTTTAACAGCTATTAAATTCTTTCATGTATGTGTGGCATACGTACTTACATAGCGTATATACACACGCACACACACATACACCAACGCACGCACACTGATTAATCCAAACTTATAGTTCAACAAATGCACGTTTAATTGGCAAGCAAACTTGCTTATAAGTTAAAAAGATTTTAATTCGACGACGGAGCAAAACTGGCAGAAGTTTTCTTTAGTTTTAGTAGAGTTTATTCAATGTCTTTCTATATTATGAAATGCTTATTGTTTACATTCTTAAGTCTTGGTAACTTTTGTATTCATTAGTTGTTCTATAAGTACTCTGGACTAATTATATTTCTAATACATACACACAACACCATCGTCCTCCTAGCGTTATCCCGGTTTAGCGTTACCGTAGCTTCAACTACCAGCAATTCAGCGATTTAACCGTGAATGCGTAACAGACGGACTAACAGTCAGACTTTCGCAGCAATAATGGAATTGATTAAAAGGGTGTTTACTCAGCAATAGCCGGCACACATTATAAAGGGGACACTGGGCACCCTACTACTGGTACTGGTTTTAAGTGAAACTAGACGAGCTATAATATGTATGTATTTACAAAAAAAAAGGAATCTATGTATGTTTATCCATTATCTAGTACCCATAGTACAAGCTCTGCTTAGTTTGGGACTAGATGGTGATGTGTGTATGTGGTTTAATATTGTATTATACATATTATAATTAACTCACAATTTGATTGCTATTCTGCTACAATAATAATGTTATTATGTAGTTTAATTTGAGACATGTAGATCGACGTTGACACATAATTTGACACTTTGTTCAATTTTCTATCTTTTCGTGCTATCGTTCAAGTTAATTTACGAGAATATAATTTATGATACGGAGACTAGACTGAAGCTGCATTTTGAACAAATATAATTACGAGATTTGACCTTCAACTGATAACTGATAAACATGCTTCTATAATAATATGTCTAAATGCATACGTATTATAAAATGAAGATCAAATTTCAAAAGAGCTTATGAAGCATTGTAATAACTCCAGAAAATTGTATTAGCATGGAGTGCAAAAAGGTTTATAAACACAGCGCTCATGAATATCGCAATCGTGCGAAATAAACAAAAATATTTGTTTTGATTCTGTACAAAGGCATCTCTACAATTTCTTTCATTTATTAAGTGTCAAGTGAATACATTAGATTTATTTTCACATTTTTCAATAACCTTCGCACTGTATGCGTAATTATTTGAAGAATCGTTCAAATAGTTGCACAGATTTAATACTTAAAGATTTAAAAATTGTTTGCTGACATTGTAAATTGATATAGTCCATTGAAACGAAGTCGATAGATCAACTACATGACGTTTGTACAATTCATGTGCTCTCAACAAATCCAATAAAAAAGGCGAAATGAAAAATTTTCGTTATTTATATAGTACTACTGGGGTCAGACAGAAAATAATGCCTACTGAACGGCAATCTGAAGATCATGAAATACTTTTTTTTTTAATGCAATGCACCATGTCCATTTTGACAGACAACGCATAGCCAAAGCTACAGGGCGCATGAACCTGAAATTTGACATGTATCTTCCTTGGGAACCTACGGGTGCACTAAGAAGGAAATTTCTGAAATTCCTACGGTATCGAGCAGAAACGGTTGAATTAAAATAAACGATACAAATTTTCAATCAAACACATTCACAGAAAATTGGGTAAGCAATGATTATTATTTTATTGGATCGTCGAAAAAATCCTATAAATCTGATCACTGAGATGATATTTTTTTTTATCTCATTTTTGTCCTGCGAGCTGTCTTGTCGACATTAAGCTGGATTTTATGTGTTTAGATTATATGGCGTGCATGGTACAGTATCCAATGATATGTCCATCTATGACCTAGTTATATTTAGTTTAGAGAAGATCCTGAGGAGCACATCTCTTAAGTCTCACAAATGTCTGGTTTGGTTGTTTCTCCATTAGGCTTCTTGCCAATTTGTTAGGATGATTTCCTATTCTTCTGGCATAGGATATTAAAGTGTTTTTTTATTTCTTCTTTGACAGTTGTGATATTAAGATCACGATGCAGGTGATTATTTGTCATGTACCATGGTGCACCAGCTATTATCCGAAGGACTTTAGACTGGAATCGTTGCAGGATCTCAAGATCTCAATATTGGATTTGGATGCAGTTCCCCATAGTTGTAATGCATATGTCCAGACTGGTTTAAGTATACACTTATACAGAAGGAGTTTATTTTCCAGTGTAACTTGAGATTTTGTTCGAAGGAGCCAATTTAGCTTTCTTAGTTGTAAGTCGAGCGCTTTTCTTTTGGTGGTCACGTGTTTTTTCCAGGTTAGTCGTTTGTCCAAGTAGACTCCCAAGTATCGAACTTCATCTGCTTGGGGTATCTTTATTCGATTTAGTTCAACTTCTGGACATGTATGTTTTCTGAGAGAGAAGGTCACATGAACTGATTTATTTTCATTCGCCTTTATACGCCAGTCTTTCAGCCAGTTCGAAATATCGTTCAAGCTTCTTTGTAATTTTGCCGATGCTCCAGTAGCAGTTGTATCAGTGGCAAGTACCGCCGTATCGTCGGCAAATGTCCCTGTCATTACGTCTTGTCTATTTGGTAGATCTGAGGTATATATTAGATACAGCATTGGGCCCATTACACTGCCTTGTGGCACACCTGCACTTATTTCATGTAACTTTGTTGTTACTTCGCCATATTTTACATAAAAGTGTCTGTCACTAAGATATGACTTAATAAAAAGATAGTAATTTATGGGTAAGTATTTATGAACCTTGTACAAAAGTCCATCATGCCAGACACGATCGAAGGCTTGTGAAATATCTAAAAAGGCGGTGGAGCAGATTAGTTTCCGTTCGAATGTATGATTGATTTTTTCTACCAGCCTATGCACTTGCTCTATTGTACGATGGGCTTGTCTAAAACCAAACTGATGATCTGGTATTAGTTTGTTAGCTGCAATTTCTGGTGCAACTCGTTTAAGTAGTAGTATTTCCAACACTTTAGACGTAACTGGGAGAAGACTGATCGGTCGGTAAGATCTGACATCAGCGGGATCTTTTCCAGGTTTGGGAATAATGATTATTTCCGCGACCTTTCACTGCGGCGGGACAAAACTTTTGTAATTAGATCATACCCCGGCGCCTTATGGATATCGATTTTTTTAATAGCATTTTGAACTTCCTGTTTGCTAAACTTTTTGATCGGTCGGTCCAGCTGGTATGGTTTATCAAGTTCAGATTTGATTTTACTGGATCCGTGATCAGTGTTTGGCGTGAACACTTCAGATAGATGCTGAGCGAATGTAGTGGCATTTTGTTCATCACTCTTTGCCCAAGTACCGTCTGGTTTCATTATGGGAGACCGATGTGCTATTGGTTTTTTAGGCTTCTTTGTAGCTTTTCAGAGTGAGTATTCAGTGGCTTGGGTGGCATCAAGATTTCTAAGGTAATTTTCCATTTCTGTATTAGTATTCTCTTTTAGGGATGTTTTTAATTTGCTTGCTAGACTATTAAATATGGTTTTGTGTTGTGGATATCGTGTCTCATGCCATAGTTTTCTTGCTTTGCGCTTTGAATTTACCAGTTCCAAGATGTATTTTGGGTATAAACTTTTAGATTTAAATTTTTCACGTTGGACCGGGGTTGCCGTCCATGCGGCTTCCTGTATGATTTTATTAAAGTGCTCTACCGCCTGAATAATGTTCTCATCTGTACTGAGTGGTATATGGCAATCGAGCGATTGCTCAACAAGGTTGCGGAACAATGACCAGTTTGTTTTTTTTGTGTGTAGCTTACATGTTTTGGTGATATTTGCCGCGTTGTAGCTTACATGAACAAATACTGGTGAGTGGTCTGAGGTCATTTCAAAGCAAGAAGTACACTTTATAGATGATTGCGGTAGTCCTTTGCTTATAAAAAAATCTATGAAGTCCGGTTTTTTACTGGTGTCAGTGGGCCAGTACGTTGGTTCCCCCGTTGAAGTGACAGTCAGCTTAAGACCCCTGACAGCTTCTAGTAGTTGACGTCCTTTGGGGGAGGTTAGTCGTGACCCCCATTCTGTATGCTTTGCGTTGTAATCACCGCCAGCTATAAACCGATGTCCTAGAGTTTTGAAAAAATTATAATACTCATCGGTTTTTATATTATGTTTAGGAGGAGAATATATCGAAGACAATGTTATCTTGCCTTTAGACCCTTCGATTATTATATTAGTGGATTGTATTTTCTCAGTACATTAGGAAGCGGTAGTGTAGTGCCTTATTTTCTCTTTGATTAGGATAGCTGAGCCTCCGTGTGCTGTTCCATCTGGGTGCATCGTTTGGTATAATTTGTATTTCGGCATATTGAAGTAAGATTTATTTGTAAAATGTGTTTCTGTTACTAATAAGACATCAATATCGTTTGTTTCAAGGAAAAGTTTTACTTCATAGAAGTGTTGTGACAAGCCATTGGCATTCCATAAGACTAATTTGAGCTCGTTGAATTTTTTGTCAATAATGATATTAGATGAGAAATAACATTTGTTATTATGCCCATTTGATTCATTATTTGCTTGAACATTTCCATTAGTTGTTTCATATCGTTTAGCTGATCAGGAGCATTAATAGTGTGTGGTTTTGGTGTTTCGTACTCTTTGTTTAAAACGACATTGCTATAGGTTCTTTTGTTTTGTAAATGGTGTGTTTTGTTTTGTGACACAGGCTCATTAGCATTTTCAGGGTTGGCCTGGCACTCAATGTTTTTGTTTCGAAGAGGCAGGTATTTTTGTTTTTGTAAGTCCTTGTATACTTTGCAACCTTTATAATTTGCTGGGTGGTTTCCATCACAAAGCACGCATTTGACAGAATCAGATAGTTCTTTGCGGGTACAATTTGCAGACAAGTGGCTGCCGGCACATTTTATGCACATGCGTGTACGACGACAGTATGCTTTTGTATGTCCATATTGCTGACCGTTAGCACATGGAGGTATGTTGCGTACTGGTCTTGGTGGCTCGACTTTTATACGTAGATGTAAAAGGCTTGTAAGTTCATATATTTGTTTATTGTTACTTTTTGGTTCTAATTCAACAATAAACATATGTAGAGGCTTTTTGGTCGTTTTCTGTTTTATGTTCCATATGTTGACTGTGTCATGTCCTAGCTCTTTTAAGGCTTGATGAATTTCATCTGTGTCAATCGATGGATGGATGTTTTTTAAAACTACTTTGAAAGCACGCTCCTGCTTAGGCTTGTATGTATAAAACTCAGTTTTTTTGCCTTCTAACTGTTTTACAATTTCTCTGTAAGTATTAGGTGTCATTGTTTGAATTTTCACCTTATTTTTATTTAAGACCTTTATTTCATAGTTTCCTGTAGCATGATCTTCAAGGAGTTGTTTCAGAGGAAGGTAAGGTAGAAAATATAGGGATATTTTCTACCTTGTCTACAAATATAGCAGGTGGCTTGGGGATTTTTGCCAGAACTTCTTTTTGTGCAGTGTCCTCTTGGCTTGGATCAACTTCTAGTTCTTCAAATCTATTTGT
This sequence comes from Euclidia mi, assembly GCA_944739405.2. Taxonomy (NCBI): domain Eukaryota; kingdom Metazoa; phylum Arthropoda; class Insecta; order Lepidoptera; family Erebidae; genus Euclidia; species Euclidia mi. The sequence goes on from OX123203.2 coordinate 33,035,223, forward strand.
TGTTGGTACCGGTAGGCTGAGCCAGTAGCTGTTTAGAATGGTTTGCTTTTGAAGATGGTCGTTATTGTGGTCAGGACTCTCTCTTAGGCGCTTCTTTTCTTTCACTTCTGTCCATGGAGATGTGGAGTTTGGCTCGCTAGACGTGGTGTCTTCTGTGCTCTTACTAGATTCACACTCTCCTGGTGTTTTGTGAGCCGATTGATCATCACTAAGGAGTTGAGTCCGAGGCTTGTTCACGAATAGGCCTTTATGAAATATTTGCTGGGTTAGGATTTTCTTTTGCTGTTCAGTTTTGTTATTATGTGGTTTGTTTTAAAGTGGATTATCATTCATGTTGTTCCCACGAGTAGGGTCGAAATTTAACGGTCGCTAGGAGGGTGACGCCCATTCCCCCTAGAAGGTAAATACAACGGCGTTTACCAGGTCCACCGAGGTTGATCGCTTACGACTGATCTCCCCATCAGCCATGCATCCATAAGCACGTATCGCACCGTAGAGTTGGGGTAATTTTTTATAGAGGTTTTCTTCCTCTTGGCCCAGGCGGTAAAGGCAAGACCTCCGTCTACGCGTAATGTGCAAGGCAAAGTTACGGATTGTAAAGGTCATTTCATACCATTACTTACCAGGCTGGTTAGGCCGGTTGGGTCGGGTTAATTAACCATCGCCCGAAACTCGACGTTGACGCTCGTTTTGCACCACCCACGGGACACGTGTAGGGTGGGTCTAGGAAAAGATGGTAAGTCCTACGGACGCGAGCATCTTCGCCCCCCGATATTTTTTATTTATAATATATCTATATATCCACCTCTCTTCTATTTTATTATATGTTGGCATGCCTTACAGGGTCCATAATGTATCCTTTACTGTGATATTGTAAGACCATTATGTAAATTATGGAGTGCAATAAAGTATAGAGAATTGAAAATGTCATTCGCCTTCAAATAAAATTATTCGTATTAAAGCTTTAACAAATTTCTGAAGAAGCAATACTTATGTGTAATTCCACCACTATTACCAATATAAAAGTTATTCAAAACGGCAGCGAATAGCAAATCAGACTTCAAATTCAACCATTCGTCAATTTAATCAGGCTCTTGAAGTGAGGCAAAGGAAACATTCCATGCAGACTTATTTCAACAAACTACTTTCCACCTTCGAGTTTCTAAATAAAACAAGCAAGTTTGTTTAAGTGTTGAACAAAATGCACAATCAAAGTTGTTATATGTATGAACAAATTAATGTAATTGCGTAATTTTAGGCATATACCGATCACCCTCAAATACCAACGCAGATGTTTTATTAATTCTTTAAACGAATATTTAGTTTCGATAAAATCGTACAATAATATAATTCTAACTGGGGATATAAATATAAATATTAGTCCACTTTGTTGGTACAAACACGCGAATGCAATAACAAACAAAATTATTTGACTATGTTAACTATGCATGGGTGCATAGGGTTCCCACCAAGAACTTAGGGTCCCAAGTCAACCTCACCTGCAAGTGGTGCACCTGCCGATCAACGGACGAGGCTCTGGCAAACAAAATATCCCAATAAGCGGCAATAGGCTCGCCACCTATTACGTGGGATCAAAACACTGGCGAAAAGTGGGCGTTTGATATGCCTCTGCCTACCCCTTCGGGGAAACAGGCGTGAGTCTATGTATGTATGTATGTATGTATGTTAACTATGCATGGACTGATGCCTGGCCACAGTTTCCCTACTAGGCTGAATAACTGTTTAGACCATTTTATGGTTAAACTTCATAAGGAAACTACTTGTGCACATATTGCTGTAATAAAAACAACAATCACTGATCACTCTCTGATATTCCTAAACTTATCTAAAGCAAAATTAAATAATGAAACGAAGAAGACTAAAATTTCTACCGACTTCAATATGGCTCTCAAATCACTAGCGACCAAAAATCTTACAGAACTTTTATTGTTTGATGATCCCAATATCATAGCGACACATCTAATAGGAAAAATATCAGAATCTTTACAAGAAAATACAATAACAACTACAGTACCTAAACGAAACCAGATCTTAAAACCATGGATCACCCCTGGCGTACTGCGATGTATCAGACATAGAAACAAGATGCAAAATAACCTTAAACATGATCCACACAATGAAATTCTCAAAGTAAGTTACAAGAGGTACAGAAATTATTGCAATCAATTAATAAAGAAACTTAAACGTAGCTACGAAAAGGAACTATTAAAAAACTCAGCAAAGAACAGTAAAAAGCTTTGGAACAACATTAAAAATATAACACATATCAAACAACAACAAACTAAAATAGATAACACCAAACTTCTAAAAATAAAACCTAATCCTAATCAAGCAGTTAACTATGTTAATGATTATTTTGCTGAAGTAGGTAAACACGTTGCCGAAAATATTACTGTACCTAGCACCTATGACGTTTATTCTTTGGAAATAGAGCATAACCAATTAGACTCTTTTGTACTTTTTAACACAGATAAAACCGAAGTGAATGATATTTAAATGAGTTTAAAGTCTGATAGCGCACCGGGCTGGGATAATAAACCTACACATTTTCTGAAACTTGCCAAATTTGAAGTAATTCCCGTCATTGTACATCTGGCAAACCTGTCTTTTGACAAAGGCATATTTTCTATTACTCTTAAGAAATTTATTATAACACCAGTTTATAAAAATGGATCGCAAGAAGAAATTAATAATTATAGACCAATCTCCGTACTGCCCGCTATATCAAAAATATTAGAAAAATTACTAAATAAACGATTAGTAAAATATTTAAATAAAAATCAGACAATTTCAAACTCACAGTACGGATTTCAAAAAAATAAATCAACTGAAGATGCGGTAATAGCCTTAACTTCAATTATTGTAAAACAGCTAGATCAAGGTAAGAAATGTCTCGCGGTTTTTCTCGATTTAAGAAAGGCATTTGATACAGTTTATATTCCCATCCTTGTACAGAAATTAGAGCAAGTAGGTATTAGGGGCACCCCTTTAAAACTATTTGCAGATTATTTATCAGATCGTACACAACTGGTTAAGATTGGCCAACTCACTAGCAATTCTTCTAATGTCTCTTACGGAGTACCGCAAGGTAGCGTACTCGGCCCTAGCTTGTTTCTCATTTATATAAACAACCTATGTAAACTGAAACCAAATGGGGCTCAAATATTTTCTTACGCCGATGACACTGCTATCGTTTTTACTGTTGAGAATTGGGATGAGGTTCGCAATAGCACGGAGCTTGATATGTCTAAAATTGCTTCTTGGTTGAGAAATAACGTACTTACACTCAATACTGAAAAAACAAATTACATGTGTTTTTCTCTAAGAAGTCAAACTGAACCAAATACTAATTTTAATATCAAAATTCACCAATGTGACAGGACTGACTTTGAAAATTGTATATGCCCGATAATACAAAATGTACCTAAAACTAAATATCTAGGAGTTATCTTAGATCACCGACTAACATGGCATTACCTCATAGATTTAGTTAATCAACGTACCAGAAAATTAATTTGGATATTCAAACAATTAAGCATGTCTTAATTGTTTAAGCTTTAGTAGCTAATAATAATTTACTCAAACAAATATACACTGCTCTTGCTCAATCCTTCTTAACCTACTGTATTTCCGTATGGGGAATAAAACAAAATTTTTAGAAGTTGAACGATCTCAGCGTGCCCTTCTCAAAACTATGTTCTTCAAGCCATACAGATTTCCCACAGATGAACTTTATAAACTATTTGACCTTTTAACGGTAAGGAAATTATATATTTTAAATTCAATTCTAAAAATGCATAAAACTACTACATTTGATTCCAACATCTTAACAAAAAGGAGATATGCTGCAGTAATGATCAATAGAGTGAAAACTTCATTTGCGAGACATCAATTTATTACACAAGCTTCATTTCTTTATAACGCAGTGAACACAAACCTTAAAGTTTACACAAAAACCTATTATGATTGCAAAAGTACCGTTACTTCCTGGCTTAAATACCTCACATACACAGAAACAGAGTCACTTCTTCAACCCATAAATTAGAATACCCAACCCATAATGTCGATACAGCTAAGATGCACACCACGCATACACATATACATACACACACACACACACACACACATACACATACGAAAACACACCAGACAAACACGTACTTTTTCGTTTATAAATTCATTAAGTACATAACTTTTCTTTTGTTTAATTTTGTATTTGATACTTTTTATTACTTTCCACTTCTTTCACTTTTATTGTATTTTGATGAAACATACTAAATATAAGGCTTCTATGTTTATTACATACTTGTTATGGAAGAGTGTGGTCTTCTGACACAAGTATTTCGATACTTAAAAGAAGGCCTCCGAAACGTTTTTTGTAAGAATTGTTGATGGAAAAAAAAAGTATTATTATAAATAATAATGGTAATGGTATATTTCTATATACCTATAAAATTACTCATTATCATTTATTCGCTATTCACTTTGCCAAAGCAGCATAATAAATATCACTTTGATAGACACTCTATTATAATATTGCCTATGAAATATGTTTACATTGAACTAAAGTCACATTAATCTTGATAATTTTACTTACCCAATATACTGTGACAACGAATGATTAATGCGTTAGTAACATTGAAATGATTAATCCGAAAACTATAAATGACACTTAGCTTTACGGTTTTGCAGTTAACATGTGTAAAGACGATATCCCAATGTCGAACTTTGAAATGTATGTAGTTTAATGGCTAATCTTTTGCGATTACTTGTGCTCTTTTGTGTATGACTGTACGGTTCGCATGACCACCTCGCCGCTTGACACTGCTACGAGTGTTGTGGGTTCGATTCCCACACGAGACTACACATTGTGAGATCCATAAATTGTTGCTTCGATTCTGGGTGTTAATTGTGTCCGTTGGTTGTATGTTTGTATAGTTTCCCGCGACTCAGGATTTATTCCAAGTGCGGGAGTTGTCTTTTTATAAAATATATTAAGATCTATAATTTTTTACATCTGCGTTATTGAGGATTACTGCTTTGCGTCCGTTATACATAGCGTTTAGCTTTCCTCAATAAATGAGCTAATAATTATTCAAATCGAGCCAGTAGTTCCTGAGATTAACACGTTCAACCAAACTCTTCTGTTTTATAATATTAGGATAATCAGAGAGATGGCTAGTTTATACTTTGTGCCCATGCCCAGAACAAAGAAAGAGTGGTTCGTTACATCCAACTACATCATCCTAAATACTTACCTGCTGTTTATGCAGTTTGAAATATCTTAAAATAATTTAAACTCCAAAAAATAAAGACTAACAAAGATAATGAAAACGCTGTCAGGCACAGATTCAAGCGTAGACGGACCGTTCAAGTCCATTCTTTTAAATACACCTGTAATTTAAATTTTATCTCTGCCTTTATAAGACTACTAGTTTTTTTAAGACTACAAACTAGAATGCAAAAGACAGGTAATTAAGAAGAGGCCTGGCATCGGCCGAAATAGCGAACGTTTCTGAACAAAGCGGTACGGCGGCGTAAGATAACAACGCCAAGAGTTCTCTGGGGAATGAAACTTGAAAGGAAGCTTTATGAATTTGTGATTCCATTAAATTATTACTTATTACGCTTGTGGACGTTTTTGAAAGTCTAGTTTCCAACGCTGAAAGTTCTGATACCTTTTTGAAGTGAAACTCTCTTAGAATGCAAAAATCTCCTTTAGAAAAAATTCAATATTCGAACTATCCGTGGATTTGGCTACTAGATATTTGACAAACGGCCATTTTTAATATTCGATCCATACATTTTGAGATTCGAGATTCGTGTTTGACATATTTTGTATGGAGCTTATGTCAAAAACGAATCTAAAATCTACAGATCGATCTATAGTTCGAATATTGAATTCCGTAGAAACTCCATAAAAATATGTAAAACATAGATCTCTAGTTTTTGCCGCTTGCTACGTGACACGGAAAGCATCTTCATTTGGTCCCGGCTGTCGTCAAGATCGTTGCCAGTCGCCACGGGGCGTGACCATGATTTAAGCCAACCATAATATAACTATACCTCTGGGTTGCAAAAGTCATAAAACAGTCTCTGAATAAAGATAATATTCTTTCAATTCCATTCACTTATCAAATCGACTTTCTCAAAAGCGAGTGCTTATGAATGGAGCAAAGACTACAATGCGTTCAAAAGTGGTCGAGATGTGATGGAAGATTTGCCTTGCTCTTGTAGTCTGATGGTTTGACTATCACGGTGTTATGCACTCGGAATTCTTGCTGGAAAGTCAAACGTTAAACAAGGAATACTAGAGGTCGCCCAGTGGTCGAAATTCGACCATAATTTATTAAAAAAAATAAGTTTCTACATACTAAACTTTTAACGTCAAAGTCTCTACAATATCAGACCTCGTCGCATAATGAAAATAAGTAAAGTCTTTTATGAACACAGTACTGGAACGGTTATTAAATACTTTATTTGTTTATAAATCTCTAACTTGTACTTTATAAACACGCCATAATCTTGCCCTTGTCTCAATGTATTTAAGGCCAGTGCAGTAAATGCTTCTGTTCCATACTTCCCTATCGCCTGTCACCTACCCCTTTCTCTTACATATCCGTCCTCGCATAGTCCATCCATCCATTTCCTCCTATCCTTCCCATCTTTTCTTTGGCCTACCTTTTCCCTTTCGTCCTACTTTCATATTCATTACCTCCTTATTTACCTACATACAAACCATCTCTTCAGCATGCTAAACGATTTCCTTTAACTTTTTCGCATATGGGCAACACTTTCAGACTACGAGTACATATATCTAACATACCTACCTACTCATTTCTAATTTACTACACACATCCATCGTAACATTCTTAGCTTTGCTACATGCAAGTGTTTCTCATCCATCTTCTGGAACAACACTCAGCGCCATACAATACGAAAGGCATGCGCACACTTCAATATAATGACTACCCAATATCCCCACAAGAGAAGCAGCGATAGCCGATTGGATAGACCGACAGACTGCTAAGCAGAGGGTCTGGGGTTCGAATCCACGGCACGCACCAATGACTTTTCGAAGTTAAGTGCGTATTAAGTTTTTAATTATCTTTTTACTATAGGTAAAGGAAAAAATCGTGAGGAAACCTGCATGTCTGAGAGTTCTCTATAATGTTCTCGAAAGACTGCCAACTCGAACTTGGCCAGCGTGGTGGACTATGGCCTTACACCCTTCTCATACTCAGAAGAGGCTCGTACCCAGCAGTGGGTCAGTATAAAGGGCTGATGATGATGATCCCTACAAAATTTCCACGCCTACAAAACTTAATTTTCACATATCAGTCCCTGGCCTTTACAACAATAACATTTCCAAGGAGAGTTGGTGTTAGACAGTACACAAGTCACAAACCTATTAAAATATGACCAGTCGTACTTTAAATACAAAGTTTTAATATAGGTATGAGAAACACTGAAAACTTACCAATACCAGAAATTTCACATTGATACATAAAACCGGTAAGTAGATGAAAAATTATTAATAAACTCTAATTCACAAATAAATAACAGAATTTATAAAAATATTTTGTATTAAATTTTCACAATTAAATTGAATTACGTACTGAAATCAAAATCTCCCGCGCGCTGTGTTCTGAATTCAAACCTTTTTCGACAATACAATGCAAATATGTTTTTTTTTCCTACGGATATCAATTTTGTGATTTTACACTAGGTATATCAGAAATTTAATAATGACAATTTAAAAAATACATTATGCATTATACGTGTAATACGTGTATATTCATAGATAAGTAGGCAGAATAAGATAAAACTTAAACAACAAAAAAAAACCTCTTTCCAGTTTGAAAGTAGAGTAATTCTGTATACGTATACATGTCATGCGTAGGTGTGTGTGTCAATGTTTGAGTGTATAGGTGACGTTTATTTTCATTAAAATCATATATTTCTAATACATATTAAATAAAAATATTAGCATACTGCACACCTTCTACATGAAAGAAATATGTGTGCCAACATAATCTTCCGTTCGCGCATTTCTCGTAAAAAGGGATCACAAAATTTCGCTTACGTATTTATATAGATTTTGCACTACGATAATGCACCTACGCACAAGGCCATCATTGTGAACGAATTTTTGACCAAACACTAAACAAATACCATCGAGCAACCACCATATTCACCAGATATGGCTCCAGCCGACTTCTTTCTTTTTCCTAAACTCAAATTACCACTTCGTGGCACCCGTTTTCCATCGGTAGAAGACATAAAGGAGAATTCGCGGCGAGAACTGAACTCAATTACGGAAACAGCGTTTAAAAATGTTTTGATGATTGGATTATTCGTTGGCGTAAGAGTTTCGTTTCTGAAGGAGCATGCTTTGAAGGTGATAAAATAAATTTGGATGAATAACAAACAGTTTGTGCATTATTGATCTTTTCCCGGTACTTTCTTAACGGAGTAGTATGTATGTATTTATGTATTGTTGAGAGCCACATAAACGCAATAAAGTAAGCCGGCATAATACCTATCGTTCTAACAAACCTTTATTGGTCTAAAACGTTAATGAACTCAAATCAAACATATACCTATATCTACGTACATAATTAATATATCACTGATCAATTCATAAAGCAGGCAAACCATATTTGGGTAAATAGACGAATATGGAACATATTAATAATATTACTGTCAAATATTCGAAGATATTAACTGTGGGTTGAATGTTATTGACGATAACAATATGTTGTGGGTAGGTACTATGCACTTTATGCGATACTAGCTCTTGACCGCGGCTTCACCCGAGGATAAAAATTACAATATATCTTAACTTTCATACAAACTTCCGAGATTACACATCCTCAGTCTAGCCCTGTTGAAAAATCCGTTCTTGGCGGACGCCAACTATGTATAAACTACTTCTCTGCCAACATTTGTTTGAGTGTTTTGAGCCTAGACAAATGATTGGTATCGCTTCGCTATACTAGACACCGCGCTGCCTAAGAAAAATAGGTCCATAAATGAGGCTCATTATGACAGTGAACTTATTAGGACAGTGTGTGTCAAACAAAAGCGACAAAACGCATGCGTGAAAAATGGTGTTGTCAGCTGCTCAACTGTTACTCGAATAAATGGGAAAATATTTTATCCTGTGGTCTAGTAGATAAGTTTTTGGTCTCAAAGTCAGTTAAGAAAATTCTTATAAATTTACAATTCATTAAAAGCATCGATATATTTGTGTATAGGTTAGGCGCACGCGTAAGTTCCATTATCAGAAAAAATATTGGTAAATTATCCAATGATTAGGTCTTATTTTATTATGATGGATTGTTTTATATATTTATAGTATTTTGCTAATAATTATTAAAAATAACCATAGAGGAAATAAGGTGATTCCAAAACAGTGCTTTCTATTTCTATGCTACTCGTCCATATAAATCTAGTTACACATTATTAATTTACAATGAATAGTCGTGAAAACATTAACTACTTTGAATAAAATAATAATCTCAAACACTTAATTACACGTATAATTAAACCATTTTTGACCTTCCTTGTAAAGGTATAAACATTAAATAATATAGAAATCGACGGTTCCTACGTACATAAGGTCAAGTCAAAAATCGAGGTTTACAGGAGAGCATAATTTGTGTTCAACACGGCCTAGAAATAGTTCTATGACCAATAATAAATATGTTCTTTCTACAATATTTTAAAAATTTTAAGGGATTTATAATGCTGTTTACACAAATTTATTTTTTTACGTTTTCTTGAAAAAACTGATAGATGACCGTTTCTACGCCGATAATAATGTCAGTCATGTCTATTATAGCTTTTTATACGCTGTCCGTGTGGTGACGGATTAAGAATACGGAATGTCAAGACCCCATATCATCCCATGGGTGTCGTAAAAGCCGACAGAGGGAGCATATTATGCAGAGAACAGCACTGTAAGAGAAGGAAACTTGATACAAACCCTATACCAACCCCCTATACAAGACCGCATTCGCACTGAGTGGCACGCATTTTAAAACACCGTACAAAAAGATATGTACAGATGTCCGCATCTACGACACTTTTTCGTTTAATTTATAATACTTGTTTTTTTATACGATTTGTAAAACAAGGTAAATAAATAAAGTTTAAAAAAAATCGTATGTCAGTTTGTGCGCATAGATAATCTAATGCCAATGATGCAATAAAAAAAATATGCCATTTTCGACATGTCTTTATATACGTAGGGACCGTCGAAATAGGTAAAATATATAATAAATAAGTTAGATAAAAGAAATAGTAAAATAAAACGAAATACAATAACTATAGATTCACATACTAAAAATCTCAACTGTGGCGAAGTTGGTTCTTGTAATCGCAGCAATACAGAATGGCGTTTTCGGTTTTTCGTAATTTTATGGTGAAATTTCAAAATGATTCTTATCTTACAGATGATAAATGTGATCCCAGAGTCCTTCTTATTTTTTGCTGTGTTTTTTTTACACAGGATAAAAGCGCAACTAGGCATTGTACAGCGAATTATTTCCGTAATTAATCTGGTGGATATAATATGCACCTGACACAAGGCTGTCAGTGTGACAGGCTCAACCATGCCGGTAGACATGGTTTTTTATGCATCATTTTACAATAAAATTATGAGGGCTCCGTAAATGGCTCCGTCTAGTAGAGCAGAGCGAGACCAATAATTAGTTTTTGGTTTTGAGATTCATACGAAAACAAACATTCTTGGTTGAAGGAGATAAAATACTATTCACATAATGCACTCTAAAATGCGTTCAAAAATAATGCAACACATTACACTGTAAAGTAGATGCGATTTTGGTGTCTTGTGGTTTCAAAGTTTACATGGGACAATAATCAATCATCATTCTCCTAGCGTCATCCCGTTGCAACTTACGATTTGACTGAATATTAGCTTCTCCTTAGACCAACCGCCTGTCCGACCTCCAAAATCCAAAAGGATAGCGATATTCCATGGCTTAGACTACTGCCAGTTTATTCAGAGGTACTGACTCTTTATTGCATTTGTCAAAGATCTTCATGACTGCCGGGAACAATGAGTTACCGTGCTTTTCGAAGCACGGGACTGGCGATAATTAACAATCCAATACGCACATAACACCGATAAGTCAGTGGTACGCACCGTTCATTCAGTCTTCAGTCTGTTGGTTCGGCCACTAAGCTATGAATTTCACAGATCTGTATATATAAAATCTTTGCGTTACTGGCTGACTGACAGACAGGCTACAGTGTAAACTATTAGACGTAAGAAGTTGAAATCTGGCATTTATGTTCCTTGGGGACCATATGGGTGCACTAAGAAGCGATTCGCGAAATACCAATTAAATGTGAATGTAGATTCATTAAGTAATTGGCTTTAAAATATTGACTTTCATAAGCGTCACCTTGTAACCTAGTTGTATAAATGAGTTTGACTTTGACATTGACTTTCCTATGGGATCGGACATCCCCTAGTATTGAATAAAATTGGAGATTTTATCTTAAACCTCGGATTTATTGTGTACGATTTATTCGTTGTCACAATATATCATCTCCTTAATGTGACTTTGCATAATATATAACATCCATTTTATCATCATCATCATCATCATCAGCCTTTAAAAGTCCACTGCTGGACTAGGCCTCTCCTTTGAAAGGAGGAATTGGCCTACTATACCACGCTGGCCAAACGGGTTGGTATAGGGTTTGTATCAAGTTTTCCTTCTCTTACAGTGCTGTTCTCTGCATAATATGCTCCCTCTGTCGGCTCTTACGACACCCATGGGATGATATGGGGTGGTGACATTCCGTATTCTTAATCCGTCACCACACGGACATCCATTCCATTTTATATGTTTACCTAAATAATTTCCCGATACATCACTACTTGTTAATCTACATTATAACGGTACCTCATTTTCAAAGAAAAGTAAAATAAAGAGGGTAACGCTGGCCTTTGTTGGGCGGGCGGAAGTGGCCCGGAAGTGAGGGAAGGGGAATGGCGGCCGGAAGTGACGTATGTACGCACCCACCCTAACCAAGTATCTAGGTTAGGCCACAGAATAGATAGCTTAGGCTGAGAATAAACCTGGTTTTGAAATACCTTTTCAAACAAATGTGGGATTAGCGTTTTAAAATCTTTTATGAGACTTGTTTTAAGGTTGTTATAACCAAATGATAAAAAATACTTTATTTAACTGAAGTTGATGCACTTGTTAAATATTATAGCTAAAAGTGTTTAATGTGTTTTTTTTGTATATTCAAACATTTCTCTAATATTTCCATAGAAAATAATTGTACCAGAGAAATACTGGTATGATTCCACGACGCGCACCTATGTTAAGTGCGCATTAAATTGTTAAAGTGCGCATTAATTTTTCTGGGAGAGTTTAATATTCTGTACGCACGGACGAAAATAGATTTAACCATAACGCAAACATACTGACTACATAAAGAATTCAAAAAGGCTCAACCCACTTAGCAAGGCCGTCAGTCAGACTACAGGAATTATTGATAAGGTACAACCTTCTTTGGACATCATTCGTAGTTAGTTTTGCACTATTTCGCTAATGGGAGAAGTAATGAAGATAGTTTTAGAAGAACTCTGTTGAGGTATATGATTTTCAACCAAAATAAATTTTCTTTGACCGTCTTTTTTCAGATCTGGTGCTTAATTTACACTTTTTAAGTTTTTACACCATCTATCAAATCTTATTATTTACTTCAAAATAGATTTCTTTACTCACTTGTTGTATTGCACAAAAAAGTTACTTTCTATACGTATGATAACCTTTCCACAGATAAGCCAGGGGTCCATGCCGGGACCAAACTATTATGTATGTCCATGTTTTGAAAAAAATAAGGCAATTTGAAATAAGCAGGTAAATGTCAAATGGCAAGTGCCATTAAACATTGAATGAAAATCAAAAGGAGGATCAAGCTACAAAACTATGAATTCTGAATTTTTACCACCTACCTAAAACATTATCAAAGTTTTTGGTTTTTTTTTTATTTAGCCTGAACTATAAATACATCTGTCCTTCTCTCTCACGACTGAGAGTAATGAAAGCAAGTGGCTCCTATCTCTCAGAGTATCCCACAAATATTACAAATCCACAAAATTCATAGCCTTACAGTAATAAAATGAAACGTGTCTGTAAACCAAAGCTATAGTAATTAAAATTGGCACTCACATCGGAAACGAATAAATTAAAAAGAAAAATGAATCGCATTCGACTGCATTCATTAAGGGAGTGTGGCTCGAGGACATCAATCAATTAATTATTTGCAATCTGATTATTATTATTCGTTTATTTTCAGATAGACATCCATTTAGTGTTAGTATTGACTTAGAACTACGTTAGTAAAACACATTATCTACACTATTTTGTGCACTATTTAACATTAAAAAGTGGGGCTCTGGAACCCATATGTATGGTATTCCAGCGTTGCACCACAGGGCAGTCTACCCTGTCTAATATGGTGTTTAGGAGGGCGCTGGAGCTGCCCCGCACCCGACGCATCAATGACGCTACACGTTTTCTAATGATAGCGTGAAAACTATCCACATAGGTATTCGCGAACATACCAGATGCGCTACAGAAGCGGGGCAACCCCAACAGCATCCTTAGACCATTATTGTATTGGGCACGCAGGACATCAAGCGATTTGCGAGTACAATTAACCCAGAGGCTGCACGTATAAAATGTTTGGCAATACGCCTTAAATAACGCTACCTTTACTTCGCTCGTACATTTCGCAAACCTACGTGCCAGCATGTTACATCGCATTGCCAATGCCCTACGCTCCCTCTCTATGTCTAAATCATCTGTCAGGTCCTCAGCAAGCCAGTGCCCCAGGTATTTAAATTTGGTGACGCAACTTAAAACTGTATCTCCAAGGGTAAGCGTTGGTACTGACTTCGGGTATTTGTTACCCGCCTTAAATATAATTAGTTCGCTTTTTGTTGAATTGTACCTGAGGCCATGCGCCGCTGCGTACCTCTCACATATTTTCAGCAGTTTTTGTAATGAACATATCGATGGGCACAGCAGAACCATATCGTCAGCGTAACTAATGTTATTTACAATTTTCCCATCTATAGAGCATCCAATGCTGGTTCCACTGAGCTCACCGATCAGTTTTATTCATGTAAATGTTGAAGAGTCGCGGTGAAGACAGACCCCCTTGCCTCACCCCGCAATCTATTCAATGATTGTTTCGAATATCGTTTCGAGCAAGGATTAACTGCTGTCTTACAATTAAATTCTGTTTAACAGCTATTAAATTCTTTCATGTATGTGTGGCATACGTACTTACATAGCGTATATACACACGCACACACACATACACCAACGCACGCACACTGATTAATCCAAACTTATAGTTCAACAAATGCACGTTTAATTGGCAAGCAAACTTGCTTATAAGTTAAAAAGATTTTAATTCGACGACGGAGCAAAACTGGCAGAAGTTTTCTTTAGTTTTAGTAGAGTTTATTCAATGTCTTTCTATATTATGAAATGCTTATTGTTTACATTCTTAAGTCTTGGTAACTTTTGTATTCATTAGTTGTTCTATAAGTACTCTGGACTAATTATATTTCTAATACATACACACAACACCATCGTCCTCCTAGCGTTATCCCGGTTTAGCGTTACCGTAGCTTCAACTACCAGCAATTCAGCGATTTAACCGTGAATGCGTAACAGACGGACTAACAGTCAGACTTTCGCAGCAATAATGGAATTGATTAAAAGGGTGTTTACTCAGCAATAGCCGGCACACATTATAAAGGGGACACTGGGCACCCTACTACTGGTACTGGTTTTAAGTGAAACTAGACGAGCTATAATATGTATGTATTTACAAAAAAAAAGGAATCTATGTATGTTTATCCATTATCTAGTACCCATAGTACAAGCTCTGCTTAGTTTGGGACTAGATGGTGATGTGTGTATGTGGTTTAATATTGTATTATACATATTATAATTAACTCACAATTTGATTGCTATTCTGCTACAATAATAATGTTATTATGTAGTTTAATTTGAGACATGTAGATCGACGTTGACACATAATTTGACACTTTGTTCAATTTTCTATCTTTTCGTGCTATCGTTCAAGTTAATTTACGAGAATATAATTTATGATACGGAGACTAGACTGAAGCTGCATTTTGAACAAATATAATTACGAGATTTGACCTTCAACTGATAACTGATAAACATGCTTCTATAATAATATGTCTAAATGCATACGTATTATAAAATGAAGATCAAATTTCAAAAGAGCTTATGAAGCATTGTAATAACTCCAGAAAATTGTATTAGCATGGAGTGCAAAAAGGTTTATAAACACAGCGCTCATGAATATCGCAATCGTGCGAAATAAACAAAAATATTTGTTTTGATTCTGTACAAAGGCATCTCTACAATTTCTTTCATTTATTAAGTGTCAAGTGAATACATTAGATTTATTTTCACATTTTTCAATAACCTTCGCACTGTATGCGTAATTATTTGAAGAATCGTTCAAATAGTTGCACAGATTTAATACTTATACCGTGTGGTTGACGGCATAGAATACAAGTGTCACCACCCCCTATCTTCCCGTGGGTGTCGTAAGAGGCGACTAAGGGATAACACGATGCAAATACCATCTTTGCGTAGAGACGGAAAACTCGACATCAAACCCTATACGACTGCCTCGCGTGGGATCGGGAGGTCCCGGGTTCGATTCCTGGGCGGGCAGTGTTATTGGGTTTTTCATGTCTCATGCAGTAACGGTTTGTTTTACATGTCTCATGCAGTAACGGTTTAAGAATAAATGTGACACTACCCCGTTTCAGTCGTGGGTGGGTGTTGTGAGACGTAAAAATTTACATCAAACCCTTTATCAACTCATCTGGCTAACGTTGTATAGTAACCAAAATCAGGAGAGATCTGACTCAAATTAGAATAGGCATATGTTCAGCGCAGCGATAGCCTAGTGGAGAGGCAGAAAGACTGCTACGCAGAGGGTCCGGTTTCGAATCCACGGCGCGCACCAATGACTTTTCGGAGGTATGTGCATAATCAATTGTTAGTTATCGCTTGCTTGCGTATAGGAAATCATCGTAAGGAAACCTGCATGTCTGATAGTTCTCCATAATGTTCACGAAAGATATGTGAAGTCAGCCACCCCGCACTAGGCCAGCGTGGTGGACTAGGCCTTACCCTTCTCATAGTGAGAAGAGGCCCGTGCCTAGCAGTGGCACAGTTTTTAAACAGCGCTGATGATGAATCATGATACGTCCAGCGGTGGATTGCAAAAGGCTATGTGACGACCAGTAAAAATGTCATTTGTTTTTGCAAAAATATGTTTAATGAAATATATATATACATGAAAATAAATAAAAGGGTCTCCCTTTTTTTGTCTGGTAAAAAGCGGTCTGATTACTGATTACAGCCCGACCGCCGGGAAAATACGACAAAGGCGTTTACATATAAGAATGTAGACAGCTCACCTCATATAAAGCATAAAATAATGAAGCTAAATAGCAATGTTAATAAGTAAGTCTTTAGTTGAATTGATTGAAACTTAATATAGTATATTCTGTAAAATGTTAAATTACGACCGTTGAAAGATTATAAATGGTCATTTTCGAAAATTAATAATTACCATTTTAAATGAGCTCTATTTTGTACAATTTATGATATTATATATTAAAGGGTTCAGCTTAGGCTGGATAATATCACGCGTGTACGTATAATAAGTGCGGCGAGTAGCAAGTCATTTACTGGAGGGTATCAACACTGGGATAACGCTTTGTCTGTAGCAAGTATCAGTGAAAGTCCTCATCGATTGCGCCATTTGTTTTCAGTAATGCTGTAGTTCTGCAAACTTTCAGATGCTGCACAGTTATAGCATAGATTTCAAAACGAATTTGCCGAGAACATTTTCAGGCACGCACAACCAACTAATGAATCGTTGTTTGCTTGCTATTCAAGACATAGCTTTAACTATTCTATTACTCAATATGTCTGACTGAACCATCATTTGGTGGTGTAAGTATTGATACAGATTACGCAATCGATATGAATAAACTATTACCGATTATGACTAACCGAAATCCTGCAAAATTATGTCCCGAGACTAACTGAAGAACAGCGTTTAATATAATTATGATCGTGTGCGTGGATAGTGCTTTGGGCAAAATACTATTAATAGATGACCCGGGTGGAATGGGAAAGACTTTTTTTATCAAGATGATTTTGGCGAAGGAACGAAGCTAAAGTAAGATTGCGATTACTGTCACTTTATCGGGAACTAGAGGTTGACATCAGCTACGGCCGCACATTTTTATTAATTTTACAATTTCCAATTTCCCGAGAAATTCCTTCACAACGCACCTCTACGGTCCCCTAGCAACATATGTACATGCATAATTCCAGCTTCTTGCTACCAATAGTTTTGGCCGTGCGCTGTATCTAAGTCAGTCAGTAACGCAATCTTAATATATAAAATCCTTGCGTTACTGACTGACTAACAGACACGCTACAGCCGAGACTATTGGGCGCAGGAAGCTGAAATTTGGCATGTATGTTCCTTGGGGACCGTAGGGGTGCACTAAGAAGGGATTTCCCGAAATACCCACGGGATCGGCTAAAACGGGTAAATTTAAAAATAATGCAGGCGTAGCTGCTGGCGTTCTCTAGTAATTTTATATTTATATACAGACCGATAGCAGCCACATTGTCGCCAGGAGGAAAACTACCCTTCAACGCATAAAATTCCAATTGGCTTAGACAACACAGAGCTCTGTTTGTAAAATATCTAGAAATAGCGACAAAGCTAAGATTTTACGTAATGGTAAGCTTACCATAATGGGATGAATACACGATGGCAAACAGTGAAGCGGTCGAAGCATGTAGATGACATATCGAGGGATATCAAACAAAATGAACCCATGGGCGTTATTTTTTGTGGCGATTTTAGTCAGACTGCCTGTTATGCCACGTGGGACAAGAGCTGAGTAAGTTAGAGCCTGTCTAAAGAGTTCTAGACTGTGGGATTGTATTTTCGCTATGTATTTGAGATTAAACATGCGAGTGCGATTCGGAGGCAACGAACATTTACAGGAATTCTCTGATTTTTTTACTCGCAATTGGCACCTTTGCGGTGTGTATCCGCACGATCAAGAGAAAGTAATTCTTACGGAATGAATGAAAACCTGTATTGCACAGATTCATTGATGCAAAATTGCAATTATGTGTGTCTAAAAACTATGGAAATACCAGTGGAATTTTTGGAATCCAGCAATGCTACTAGATTGCCATCTCAAAAGATTAATTTAAAAGTCAGCGTACCTATAATACTTTTTAGAAATGTAACTAAAACTAAAATATGGTTAACTGTCAGTTACTAACAAAGTTAGATTCTTATTAACTGTTTTGTATGTAAACTATGAAACATTTAAAAGTTGTGTTTTTTTT
This sequence comes from Euclidia mi, assembly GCA_944739405.2. Classification (NCBI taxonomy): domain Eukaryota; kingdom Metazoa; phylum Arthropoda; class Insecta; order Lepidoptera; family Erebidae; genus Euclidia; species Euclidia mi. Next base: position 33,053,750 of record OX123203.2, read on the forward strand.
TAAGTAAACCTGCTTATATAATTCTATTTCGTGACTTATCAAAGGGCAGAGCGCTGATGTCTGAAATACAGATGTTTTCCATCTAGTTCAGACAAATGTTTATGTACAACATTGTAAAATAAGTTGGTTATTTTTGGTATCAATAAATTATTATTTATTTATTATTTACTTCAACATTTTAACTATCCAGCATTCCATGTAAATATCGTAGGTGTTTTTAGTTCCCTCCCGTGGGAATTGGGATCTCCACCTTGTTCTTGGGGGCTCAGTTACCGTGGTTAGGTCTGCTACGGTGAAGCTAAGCGAGAACCTCCCGCGGACGCGCCCGACTGCGAGGGACAGTTCTTCTGTCCCTCGCAGTCGGGCGCGTTCGCGGGAGGTGAGGCGTGTCGGTGTTGCGTTGCCGCGCGCCCTATCTCCCGCGACCAAATGGGAGCGCACCATTGTTGCAACGCGGTGGTGCCGCAGAGGAAGAGGAGATACGGTGTTGCGTTGTCGTCCTCTCTATCCTCTGCGGCCGCTGGGTGTGTGATTTTAATTCGAATACCAGTTTTAAATAAATTTATAACACGTACTTAAAAGAGACAGCAAGCAATCATACATTTTAAATGTGCATTCTTTAACCGAATCGCAAATTAATTTATTAAATTGAATAATTAATTTTCAAACTCAAGGACTTGAAAGTTAACGTCAAATGACGTTCTAGACGAAAACTCTTAAGAAAACTAGGTATTTAATTGAATACATATTTAATATTTTAATCACACAGCTTAAAGCATACACTATTTTATAAGTTTAATTTGTTTCGACAGAATCTTATTATTTTTAAATTGCAAAACATTGTAATAAATTACTCGTCAGCTGATTGTAATATTTTACATTTCAGAAATTAATCAAGAGCGTCTCAACTATTTGCATAATTCAAAACATTCAGATTGCTTCTATAGCCAAAACTAATGCCAAATGTTTGCATTCATGTTTGACAAACAACTTCTGAATAACAATAATTCAGAACAAAGATACATTTGAGCAGAATAATGTAGCATATCTTGATTGTTATGGAAGCGATTACATTTAAGTATATCTATACTAATATTACAAAATGAAATGGTTGTTTGTTTTGCTATTGGTTAGATTTGAATTTTATTTTTTGTGTTCGATATCCCATTTAAAGAACATCACGCTATGAGCCATGGGTGCAGTAGCAGTAAATAACGCGGCTCAGCTAATGCAACCATATGAAAGAACTTTCAATTCGAACGATGTCTATTTTGTATGTACATACATTTTTAAGAGCAGCGATAGCCCATAACGGACTGCCGAGACGATGGTCTCGGGTTCGATTCCCAGTTACCCCGGGCACACACCTCTGACTTTTCGAAGTTATGTGTGTACTAAAATGTTAATTTTCGCCCCCTATTACATTGGGACCTAAACATAACCGGCGAAACGTGGGTGTGTAATACACCTGCCTACCCCTTCGGGGATAAAAGGCGTGAAGTTATGTTATGTTACAAATTTTGAAAGTATATACTAAGTTTGTAATAATAAAGTCAAATAAAAATGTCACTTATGTTTTGGTTAAATGATTTATGGTTCGGTACATTAGTGCTGTCGTTTCTTGCTCTACTAAATTATTCGATTCGTTTAATGACTGACGTTTTATTTTGGTTATAAATCATAATTGTATGGTAAAGTTAATAATTTTTTTTGGATGAATTAAGGACGCGTTTACGCTTGTATCAAAAAACCACATATTTCCGGTACATTTTACGACAATTTTAGATAATAACTAATAAAACTAATGATTACGATAAATTGATTACTTTTTTATCTATAAATCAATTTGAAAATAAATAAAAAATATTTAATTAATATTAATGTAAAATCGATTCGAAACGGCCTCTTAAATCAAAAATAGGCATATACGGCTATTTTTGGGTACAATTTTCTCTCTATTTTTACATTTATTTAGATTTTCAAAGATAGAATAGGGTAGTAAATATAGTCAACTCAAAAACAATTAGATATTTTTTTTTCAAAATATTGTAAATTGACTCAAAAAAAGCAAAAAATCATCTTACATTTTTCTTCTATTTTGCTCGCATACGTGTGTCTTAATGTGTGGCAATAAGGTTCGTTTTATTTAGCCACTTTCTTGATTTATATATCCAAATTCTGCAATGAGATCTCAGTCTGCGCTTGAGCGCCGTCGAGAGTGGACTCTTTGTCGCTTGTCGCTGCAGCCCGAAGACGAAAAAAGCAATATACGAATACAAAATATTCGCTAAAATCAATTTGATACTTCTCGTATTCTGTGCGAATTACGTACAAGTAAATTTCTTTTGTATAAATGGACATTATTACTTTATTTTCTCCGTTATGTTGAGTCAGGATATATTTCGGTATTTAGATATTATTTTGTTTCTTGCGTTGAAATCTGGTAAGATTATCTGGACTGATGGTATACCATTCCGTTCAAGTGTTGCGACTGGAACTCATAGAAGAGTAGACCTAGTTATGCCAGGTTGATGCTCATTTTATTTGTTTTGGTGAGACCCTACCACTGGTACTAGTGAAGTAACCTTCCAAGGTTATTCGATGAGTCTTGCTGGTACTCATATGTGAGTAAAGCTACGCATGTCGAGTTTGGGCTCATTTTGTTTGTACATAAGAGACCCTACCACTGGAACTTATGAAGTAACCTTCCAGGGTTATTCGTTGACTCTTACTGGTACTCATATGTGAGTAGAGCTAGGCATGCCGAGTTTGGGCTCATTTTGTTTGTACATAAGAGACCCTACCACTGGAACTTATGAAGTAACCTTCCAGGGTTATTCAATGACTCTTGCTGGTACTCATGTGTGAGTAGAGCTAGGCATGCCGAGTTTGGGCTCATTTTGTTTGAACATAAGAGATCCTACCACTGGAACTTATGAAGTAATCTTCCAGGGTTATTCAATGACTCTTGCTGGTACTCATGTGTGAGTAGAGCTAGGCATGCCGAGTTTGGGCTCATTTTGTTTGTACATAAGAGACCCTACCACTGCATTTTATGAAGTAACCTTCCAGGGTTATTCAATGACTTTTACTGGTACTCATATGTCAGTACAGCTAGGCATGCCGAGTTTGGGTTCATTTTGTTTGTACATAAGTGACCCTACCACTGGAACTTATGAAGTAACCTTCCAGGGTTATTCGATGGCTCTTGCTGGTACTCATATGTGAGTAGAGCTAGGCATGCCGAGTTTGGGCTCATTTTGTTTGTACATAAGAGACCCTACCACTGGAACTTATGAAGTAACCTTCCAGGGTTATTCAATGACTCTTGCTGGTACTCATATGTCAGTACAGCTAGGCATGCCGAGTTTGGGCTCATTTTGTTTGTACATAAGTGACCCTACCACTGGAACTTATGAAGTAACCTTCCAGGGTTATTCGATGACTCTTGCTGGTACTCATATGTGAGTAGAGCTAGGCATGCCGAGTTTGGGCTCATTTTGTTTGTACATAAGAGACCTTACCACTGGCACTTACGAAGTAACCTTCCAGGGTTATTCGATGACTCTTGCTGGTACTCATATGGAAGTAAAGCTAGGCATGCCGAGTTTGGGCTCATTTTGTTTGTACATAAGAGACCCTACCACTGGAACTTATGAAGTAACCTTTCAGGTTTTTCAGTTTTATTCGAAGACACTTAGTGGTACTCATATGTCTCTGATGTTCATACAAAATGAGCCTAAACTCGGTATGCCTAGCTCTATTCACATATGAGTACCAGCAAGAGTGATCGAATAACCCTGGAAGGTTACTTCATAAGTTCCAGTGGTAGGGACTTTTATGTACAAACAAAATGAGCCCAAACTCGGCATGCCTTGCTTTACGCACATTTGAGTACCAGCAAGAGTCATCGAATAACCCTGGAAGGTTACTTCATAAGTTCCAGTGGTAGGGTCTCTTATGTATAAACAAAATGAGCCCAAACTCGGCATGCCTAGCTCTACTCACACATGAGTACCAGCAAGAGTCATTGAATAACCCTGGAAGGTTACTTCATAAGTTGCAGTGGTAAGGTCTTTTATGTACAAACAAAATGAGCCCAAACTCGGCATGCCTTGCTTTACGCACATATGAGTACCAGCAAGAGTCATCGAATAACCCTGGAAGGTTACTTCATAAGTTCCAGTGGTAGGGTCTCTTATGTACAAACAAAATGAGCCCAAACTCGGCATGCCTAGCTCTACTCACACATGAGTACCAGCAAGAGTCATTGAATAACCCTGGAAGGTTACTTCATAAGTTCCAGTGGTAGGGTCTCTTATGTACAAACAAAATGAGCCCAAACTCGGCATGCCTAGCTCTACTCACATATGAGTACCAGCAAGAGTCATCGAATAACCCTGGAAGGTTACTTCATAAGTTCCAGGGGTAGGGTCTCTTATGTACAAACAAAATGAGCCCAAACTTGGCATGCCTAGCTCTACTCACATAAGAGTACTAGTAAGACTCATCGAATAACCTTGGAAGGTTACTTCACTAGTACCAGTGGTAGGGTCTCACTAAAACAAATAAAATGAGCCCCAACCTGGCATAACTAGGTCTACTCTTTTATGAGTTCCAGTCGCAACACTTGAATGGGATGGTATACCATCAGTCCACATAATCTTACCAGATTTCAACGCAAGAAACAAAATAATATCTAAATACCGGAATATATCCTGAATCAACATAATGGAAAAATAAAGTAATAATGTCCATTTAGGTATATAAAAATAAGAAACTTATTTGTACGTAACTCGCACAGCCAGGCCTATAACACATAGATACATATCACAAAAAACTCTAAGTCTCAAAGTTATTTAGTTGAACTACATTTCCGCAAGTTACCGTACGTAGTACGTACTGTTGCCGCCGTGTCGCTGTAGTGACGCGATTTTGTACCTACTAATTTTGTAAACGCGTCCTTAATGTAGTTATTTATGTTAGTAATGATGTGGTTTAAAGAAGGTAGACTTCGCGTGCGGCTCCGCCTGCGTGAATAATACCTAATCCTTCCTCAAAACCACAACATCTATTGGTGAAAACCGCACGAAAATCCTTTCGGTGGTTTATAAGTTTATGGCGATCATACATACAAACAGACAGGATGAAAGGGTGACTTCATCTTAATATATAAAATCCTTGCGTTACTTATTGACTGACAGACACGCTACAGCCGAAACTATTGGGCGCAGGAAGCTGAAATTTGGCATGTATGTTCCTTGGGGGCGCGTAGGGGTGCACTAATAAGGGATTTCCCGAAATTCCCACGGGATCGGCCAAAACGGGTAAATTTTGAAAAAATTCAGGCGCAGCTGCTGGCGACCTCTAGTTTGATAATATTAATATATGAAAATGTTTGTTTTACATGTCTCATGCAGTAACGGTTTAAGAATAAATGTGACACTACACCGTTTCAGTCGTGGGTGGGTGTTGTGAGACGTAAAAATGTACATCAAACCCTATATCAACTCGTCTGGCTAACGTGGTTTAGTAACCAAAATCAGGGGAGATTTGACTCAAATTAGAATAGGCATATGTTCAGCGCAGCGATAGCCTAGTGGAGAGACAGAAAGACTGCTACGCAGAGGGTCCGGTTGCGAATCCACGGCGCGCACCAGTGGCTTTTCTGAGGTATGTGCATAATCAATTGTTAGTTATCGCTTGCTTGCGTGAAGGAAATCATCGTAAGGAAACCTGCATGTCTGATAGTTCTCCATAATGTTCACGAAAGACATGTGAAGTCAGCCACCCCGCACTAGGCCAGCGTGGTGGACTAGGCCTTACCCTTCTCATAGTGAGAAGAGGCCCGTGCCTAGCAGTGGCACAGTTTATATACAGCGCTGATGATGAATCATGATACGTCCAGCAGTGGATTGCAAAAGGCTGTGTGATGACCAGTAATAAATGGCATTGTCTTTTTTCAAAAAAATGCTGAATGGAATACATTGTACATGAAAATAAATAAAAGGGTGTCCTTTTTTGTCTGGTAAAAAGCGGTCTGATTACTGATTACAGCCCGACCGCCGGGAAAATACGACAAAGGCGTTTATATATAAGAATGATAGACAGCTCACCTCATATAAAGCATAAAATGGAATTTAATTAAGCTGACATCTAAGTTCAAAGGCAATGTAAATTTGATGCAAATGAGTATTTTTAATAACACGGTTATGCGCATTATTAATGCATTACAATGTTTTACGTAACTTAACTTTTTTATGGTAATAGGCGGCAAACGAGCAGACGGATCGCCTGATGGTAAGCAATTACCGCCGCCCATGGACACAAGTAACACCACAGGATTCACAAGTGCGTTGCCGCCCCTTTGGGTTGGGAAAAGGGATAGGATGAGGAGTGGGATCGGGGAGAAGGAATAGGGGATAGGGCCTCCGGCCCTCTCACTCACCGAACGAAACGCAACAGTTTAGGTACTGTTACTTTACGTCGATTTTCTGTAAGAGGGTAGTACTTCCCCGGTCGAGCTGGCCCATTCATGCTGGAATCAGCAAGGCTCTACTACCTTGGAAAAGTAGGCTATGGCTTGAGAGCAGACTTAGCCTACTTAAAGACTTCAATCAGACCGGCATTCAGGGGTATCGGGTTCACCCACGGCATGCATCACTGACTTTTTGAAGTTATGGGCGAACTAAATAGCAAATAAAATGACTGTGTCATACGGACGGACAGGCAGACAGACAGACATAGCGAATCTATAAGGGTTCAGGTTTTTGCTATTTTTGGCTACGTAACCCGCCTAATTAACGCTTACCCCGTTGCATCAGAGAGTACGTTACGCCGTCGGTCCCATCTGCCATGAACATCTTTGACACTCGTTATGACGAGTCAATACCGCTAAATAGATTGACAATAATCTAAACCATGGAATATCGCTATTCCTTTGCGTTGCGGAGATCAGACTACAGTACCTTTGTGCTAAAGCTTCAGTCTAATCTAGTTAAACTATTAAGCGGACCCCAGGTTGCAACTGAGATAAAGCTAGAACGATAATGACATTGTTAAAGTTAAATTAAAACACCCCACAATTGTGATAACAGTAATGATTTACTTAAATAGAATCAAACAAAATAGAAGATAAGTAAATCTAGTGATGAAAAATATACAATCAACCTGTCAACAGCGATGTGTCGATAGTAAATATAATTATCTACAACGTAGAACTTTCTTGCTTTCGTGACAAGTTGAATTGTAATACTGACACTCTCCAATTGACATAGTAATCATAGCACAATCATCCCATCAAGGAGACAATATATCATTTTTTTAACATTCAATACATGAAACGATAGTACAGATATTTTTTCTTAACTTACTTTATTGTACTCATATTGTAGTATTTTTATAGACTCACGCCTGTATCCCCGAAGGGGTAGGCAGAGGTGTATGAATGAAAATGTGAATATTACACCAACATTTCGCCATTAATTTTTAGGTCCCACGTAATAGGGGGCGAGCCTATTGCCGTTACCGGGCACATCACCAGACTCCGCGCTGCTAATGAGAATTTGGAAAAACCCAGTAACACTTTTGCCCGAACTGGGAATCGAACCGTCGCATACGCTATCGACAAAACATGGAGGCAGTATTTATGTAACAGCTCTTATAAACGAAATTATTTAAAAGATAAAAATGATTTACACCAGTCGAGTTCAGGGTATGACCCACCGATGACTGTTCCATGACCACGGCTGGTGCAACCCATGACAAAACATCAGTGAAAACAGGAGGTCTCCTTTACGGCCTTTTGCAGTCCACTACAGACTGGACTTCATCATCAGCCCTTATACTGTCCCACTGCTGGGCACGGTAAGGCCATAGTCCACCACGCTGGCCAAGTGCGGGTTGGCAGACTTCACATGTCTTTCGAAAACATCATGGAGAACTCTCAGACATGCAGGTTTCCTCACGATGTTTTCCTTCACCGTTTAGCAAGCGATAATTAACAATTTAATACGCATTTAACTCCGAAAAGTCATTGGTGCGTGCCGTGGATTCGAACCCGAGACCCTCTGCATAGCAGTCTGTCGGTCTCTCCACTCAGCTATCGCAGCTCTTTTATATTTATGTAAGTCATTTTATGTCGATTTAGTTATATTTAAGTCATTTTATTTTAATTGGAGCAAAAATGTCTTGGAGCCTCTAGAGATGCTTTGTCGAGCCCTGGCGCTCCGCGGAGCACACTTTGAGAATGGTAGATCTATAGATTTACATTATTTCGCGCTAATTTTTACTACTGAATTGCACGATAACTTTGCTTACTTGCGTATGCTATAAATATAAATATTAAATAATTTCACCTATTGACATTTATTTGATTGGAATCTCTTTAAATTTATATTTTCTCGAAGAAGAAATAAATAAAAATACTTATTTAAAAACGAAAGAAGGCTCATTAATACCCCAATTAAATAAGTCAAGTTGTTTAGTTTCCTTCAACTTTACTAATTTCATTAAAATATTTTCGAGCGCGGAAGAACTAAGTTACTCAATTTAGCTTTAGCTCAATTTTATTTCATTTCATACTCAAGTGATCAGAAGTCACAGTTGTTCATTTATTTATAGAGTTAGTAATTTTTTCTATGAATATTTAATGTATATTTATACATAAATCTATTTCTACAATTGAAACACAAAAATGGCTTTATTTTTGGACTGGGTTAAGATATAAGAATGTTTGTTAGACCAAAAGATGCGGTACATTGTGGGGTTCACGAGAATGGTAAAAGGTCAATTCGGCCAAAATCTGAGTTATTTAGTTCTTCCATTATACCCACGACGTGGGTATAATGGAACTGAATAACTCAAAATTTCAAGTTTCGAGATAATCGCGATTTACTGGTTTTTTGACACTTCTTTTTACATCACTAAGAAACGGTGAACAATTTTACTTAGACCATTTCGTTATAAAATCAACTAAGTCAACCATAACATTAATAACTAATTCATCATTAACAGATCACTGTGCTATTCTATTAACATTAAAATTAACTTTGCCCAGGAACCACTGCACACGCAGCTATGCAAAAGTGGACATGAATTGGCACCAGACAATGAAATACTTTCCGTATCATATAAAAGATACAGAAACTTCTGCAACAATCTTTTAAAAAAATTAAAAATTCAATATGATAAAAATCAATTGCAAAAGGCAGGGAAAAACAGTAAGCTCGTCTGGCAGTTTATAAAGAAAAATACATTTATTTGTAAAAACTCAGAAGCACCACTCGACCTTCTGTCGACAGACATAACTCCAACATAAGCAATTGATAAGATAAACGATTATTTCATTAACGTCGGTAGAACATTAACGGAAAATACAACTAAATCTAGTAGCTTTTCATCTCAAACTAGCCATTCACCAACGCTAAATTCGTTTGCATTGCTGGATACGGACGTTGATGAAGTAATAAGTATCATAAGTGGTTTGAAAGAGGTGTGTGCAGTTGGGTGGGATAATATACCAAACAATATTATCAAAAAATTCTAACACATATTTGCGCCGGTGTTAACACATATTTTTAATTTATGTTTACACGAAGGAATTTTCCCTCGCTTATTTAAAAAAGCAGTAGTTACTCCTATTTTAAAATCCGGTGACAAAAAATGTATATCAGATTATAGGCCAATCTCAGTCTTATCGGGCCTCTCTAAGATCTTAGAGAAAATAATAAACATTAGATTGATTAAGTACCTCGAAGATAATAAGCTGCTTTCAGATAACCAATTTGGCTTCAGGCCAAAAAAATCGATTAACCAAACAGTTCCCCAGCTTACGGCGCACATAACCAATAGGCTAGATAAGAGCATGCACTCCATGGGAAACTTTTTAGACCTTGCCAAGGCGTTTGATACAATATCCTGCTCCATACTGTTTTATTTTATTTTATTTTATTTGGAAAACAAACAACTATACACAAATTCTTACTCTAAATACATATACACAATATATAATTATATGTACAGTCCACAGCGTTTTCACATATTACAATACAGTGTACAGTGATACAAACAACATAGGTACAATTGTAATTTTTTTTTTTACACGATATTACTTATTATCTATTGATCTGGTACGACAGATGCAAATAAAATAAAATTTATATTCTTATGGTGACCACTTAGGAACATAAAGTTAAAATAAGAAGTATAATAATAATAAAAATATCTATAGCAACCATCTTAGACTGTGATAGTTTTAAGAATCTAAAACAAATTATGTTAATTTATCGGATAGCAGAATATCCATTACCTCCCTTCTGAAAGTCGTGCGGTTTAAGGCAAATATATCTACACGTGAGAAGTACATGTTATACGTTTTAATAATTCTATTTAGAGGCGCCCGCTCACCTGCGTTCGTACGAATAGTTCTTGTAGCAAAAAGGGGATAAGCACGCGCCTGACGCCTAATTACAGTTCTTGGGACTATATAAAATATACTACGAATAAGTTCCGGACAGTCAATCGTGTCATGAATGAGTCCATATAGCAACGTCGCTTGTAGAAATAAACGTCTAGACTGTAAAGAGAGTAATTTGAATTTTTGCAGTGATTCAATGTAAGAAGAATGTTGTATTCGACACTTATAATGCAAGCTTCTTAAGTATCTACGTTGAACCCTTTCGATAGCATTGCTGTATTTATCATAGTGCGGATCCCATATCACGCTAGCATATTCTACCTGTGGGCGTATTAAAGAATTAAAAAGTTGGAGGAAAGTAGCAGGTCGCTTAAAGTCTGACGAGGCTCTCATGACTAGGTTGTGCAATTGCTGGGCTTTGGTGGTTATTTTGTCTATGTGTAGGTTAAGGTGTAGTTTATGATCCAACAGAATACCAAGATCATTAATGCAAGACTCCTTCACTAATAATTGATCACAAAGGGAATAAGGGTACTCTATAATGTTTTTGTTTTTAGTGAAACTAATGATCTTACATTTCGGTAATCTTAACTTAAGTTTATTATTATCACAATAAGCTGATAATCTACGTAAGTCATCCTGAAGTAAACCACAATCATGAGGTGACTTAATAGATTTAAAAACCTTTAAATCGTCGGCGTATAATAAGAACCTGCTACTATGGAAGCAGTCGGCTATGTCATTTATATATAGTATAAACAACAAAGGGCCTAATATAGATCCCTGTGGAATACCTGATGTAGCATAAAATGTATCAGAGCTGTATCCATTACATACTACTGTCTGGTTACGATTAGATATATACGATTGAAGCCAGCGTAGCAAATTGCCGCGTATCCCGTTGTATGCAACTTTTTCTAATAGTATTTCATGGTCGACTCTATCAAAAGCTTTTTTGAAATCTGTATACACAGCGTCGGTTTGTGTTTGACTATCCATATTTTCAAAGAGAAAGTTGGTAAAAATGATAAGATTAGTAATGGTCGATTTTGATTTAACAAAGCCGTGTTGTTCCGCTAAGATTTTGGTTTTAAAGTATGGATACAAGGCTTGGTGTACAAGTTTTTCAAATAGTTTTGATAGGCTATTTAGTATTGAGATAGGGCGGTAGTTTTCAATATTTTGCCTAGAGCCGTTCTTATATACAGGGATTATGTTAGCACTCTTCCAAACATTGGGGAATGTACCACTATCCAGACACTTATTAAATATAATGTAAAGGGGTTTACTTATTGACGTTGCTGTATATTTAAAAAAACTCGGAGGTATTCCATCAGGTCCGGGGCCTTTAGATACATCAAGCAAACTCAGGTGCCTAGATACGCAATGAAGATTGATATGCAAGGTGTTGAAGATATTATTGTCGGTATTTATATTCACATTGCTAGGGCACCAGTTGACATGAAGAGTCGAAGGTTCGTACACTGACTGAAAAAACGATGAAAATAGGTTACAGATCATATTTGGATCGTTGGTAGTATCATTTTTATAATGCATACGTGATGGAATCCCGGGCCTACCACGGCGACCATTTATATAGGTCCAGAAATATTTTGTGTTTTTTGGTATGCTGTCCTCTACATTATGTATATATTTACGATAGCATTTGCTACATTCAGTAGTAAATCGGGCTCTGTAAAGCGAAAACAATTCGTAATCCGATAAATTGCGATACTTTTTCCACTTAATCCACGCCTTCTTTTTATACTTGAAGATATGGATTAATGGTGTAGAGAACCAGTTAGGGAAATGTGGATTTTTAGCCTTAGATAGGGGAACGTTATTTTTTATTATGCCATATATTGTATTATAGAAAACATCTACAGATTTTTCAGCCAAATCACTATTTAGAATTACATCCCAATTTACACTGTCGATTTCGTTATTTATAGTAGTGTAATCCGCTCTGTAATAATTGTATTTTGGGTTGATTTTGGGTCGTAATTGCGTGAATTTAACGTTTAAGGGTAGTAATGCCAGGAAAGGAGGATGGTGGTTATCGGTTGGAAGTAGGTCTTGATTAGGTTTGAATACAGAACAGCTGGTAGTAGACAGTATAAGGTCAAGTATGCGATTATTTGTATTACGTATGCTATTAAATTGTTTAGTGTCATGTATGGATATAAAATCTCGTAAGCGACTGCATATTGGATTAGTGCCAGTATGAGTTAAAAAGTTTTGAGTATTGTTATAATGTGACCATTGAGCTGTTGGTATATTATAATCGCCCAATATTATGGTATTCTCATAAGTTGATGAGTTAATTATACTATCAAGATTTTCAAAATGAAGGTTATAAACAGAATATGGTGAGTTGTTGGGTATATATACTGCACTTATAAGAGTTTGTGTAGAATTATTATTTGAGGGGACTGAAATAACTATCTGTTCTATATATCTTTCTAAGGTACGTAATTGCGGTAGTAGGACACTGACAGGATTATATTGGCGGAGGACAGCAATAAGTACCCCACCTCCATCAGATTTGTTTGTGGCGTCTCTATTGCGATCACATCGAAAGACTACATAACGATTGTCGATAAATTCATTATTGTTTATACTTGGGGTGAGCCATGTTTCACTGAGTACAATTATGTCATAGCAATTAGATAGAATATTCATAAACAGGGTGTTTAATTTGGTACGTATGCCTCTGCAATTTTGATAATATATACATAAATCATTGTGGTAGGTAGCCATGTCAATTACTAAAATATTACAGATACAGCCTAGGTTTGCTTTATTTAGTTAGCTTTGTTTGTTTTGAACTTATTGAGGTCATCTATAGATCTTATGGCTATTGTAGGAGACAATTCAGATTCTTTAGCTAGAACAGTGGAGTGTTTCACCCAAACAAATTTGTAATTATACCTCTTTGCAGCTTCGCGTGCAGCCCTCAGCAGTTGTTTTCTTTGGAGTGTTAAATGCTCATTGACGTATATGGGTTGGGATGTTCCTGAGATGCCCAATAGAGTGGTGGTGAGACCTTTCTTCAACCGATATGCGCTGATGAAATTATCTCTCAGAATGCGTGTAGTGAATTTTGCAATAATGTTTTTAGGTCTATCATTTGTTGATGCGTGAGGAACTCGATGAATAGCTGTTACTTCGCCTCGTGATATAGAACAATCAATGTTTTTACCAATATTTTCGATCATTGTAAGTAAGTTTTCGCCGCGCTTTTCAGGAATATTCGAGATTTCTACGTTACACTACCTCGCCTGCTGCTCCAAGTTCTCAAGCTTGGCTTCCAACGCTTTTATTGTATTGGGGTTGCTTGCCCGTTCCTCTAGTTCAGCCAGTCTTTTCTGATGCTCATCGTATTGACTCGAGATGTATTCAGCAGATTTCATGGTTTCAGCGACCTCTTCTGACAGCTTATTGACGCGTGTCTTAAGTACAGTATTTTCAGAGCGTAAATGGTCCATTTCTTTTACTGATACTGTTGCGCAAGCTCGAGACATTCGGTATAAGGGGTACACAACTTGCATTGTTTTCTGACTATCTTAACGATCGCTATCAATGTGTGAAAATTGGTAAATATGTTGGTGCTGAATGTAAAAATAGTGGTTTAGGCATACCACAGGGTAGTATTTTGGGGCCAACTTTGTTTCTTATCTATATAAACGACATTTACAGCTTAAATGTTCAAAATGGTATTAATATCATATGCTGACGTTATTCTCGGCCAATACATACTCTGAGCTTTATGACAGTGCGCAAAATGGTTTTAATATTGTTTCAAATTGGCTACTCCAAAATGTTAACCATGAATATAGACAAAACGAAATACATATTATTTAGAATGAGAAATACTTTTTTTTTTTTTGGTTTCGGGTTGGAAAATCCTCATCACCCTCCGCCCTGGGGGATGGGCGAAGGGGACTGTCAGACTCTTACTGACTAAAAACCAACCCGTGTGCCTCATGTACCCGTGTGTCGGAGGGTCGGGTTTCACCCAAGCATACGTCGCAACCCCCCGACGGGTATCGGCCCGTCAGATGGTCAGGCGGGCCCCGAACAAAACCCCCTTGGCGGCGGATTAAGGTATTGGGCTCCGCCGCCAAAACACCCAGCGGCCGCAGAGGATAGGGAGGACGGCAACGCAACACTGCATCTCCTCTTCCTCTGCGGCCCCACCGCGACGCCTCGAATGGTGCGCCCCCATTTGGTCGCGGGAGATAGGGCGCGCGGCAACGCAACACCGACACGCCTCTCCTCCCGCGACCGCACCCGACTGCGAGGGACAGACAGAACTGTCCCCCGCACCCGCACCGTTGGACGCATCCTGCGCAGGCCCCGTCAAGCCTACGCGGAGCCTCCCCTCCTGGATCCCTCTTAGCTTCACCGCGGGTCACCAATCCACGGTTACTGAGCCCCCCCACCACGACAAGGTGGAGATCCCACGGGGGGGAGAATGAAAAATACTAATCCATCACCTGCTAACCTACACATTTATGCACACAACTGTAGAATGCACACTGACCTAGCATGTACTTGTCCTACATTAATTAAAACTGACAATATTAAATATCTAGGTATAACACTCGACACAAATCTAAATTTTCGTAAACACATTGATATTGTATGCACGAGAACGCGTAAATTAATTCATATTTTCAAAAAACTACGTAACATAGCCGATTACAAATTAATAAAACAGGTTTATTTAGCTTTGTGTCAATCCATACTAACATATTGTATTACAACATGGGATGGCGCGGCAAAATCAGCTCTATTGCCGCTAGAACGAGGACAAAGAGCAATACTTAAAGTTGCTATTTTCGTCCTTTTAAATTCCCTACGCACCAACTCTACTTGTCATGCAACGTACTAACAGTGCGCTATTTATACTCAACATTATACTAAAACAGCACACTGAAATTCCTTTTTCTCTATTCCTTTTGAAAGAAGAAGAAAGTTTGTACAACACCTCACACGAATCATGTCTTTGTTAATATATTTTACACATTTCTAGGCCCGTTCTTGTATAATAAGTTTAATAAATTACTCAATATATATAGTCATAGTTATAAAATGTGCAGTAAAACATTATTAGAATATTTACAAAAGCTCAATTACGACGACACAGAAAAATTACTAGACATTTTAAAATGAACTTTAGCAATATTGTCAGAATATTATGTTTATTTTTACGTGTTGTGTTTTATTTTTACGTGTGGCTACGCACTGATAAATTTCATTACTAACTGATCTGAAATTTTAAATTGTATTTCGTATTTGTATTATTATTTTTAAATAAATTAGTCTATAAAGTTTTACTATAAATCATAATAAGTTTAATTACTTAAATCATCATCATCAGCCCTTAACTGTTAAGGGCTGATGATGATGATTTCTGGACTAGGCCTCTGGACCACTGCTGGACTAGGCCTCTCCTTTGAAAGGAGGGATTGGCCTACTATACCACGCTGGCCAAACGGGTTGGTATAGGGTTTGTATCAAGTTTTCCTTCTCTTGCAGTGCTGTTCTCTGCATAATATGCTCCCTCTGTCGGCTCTTACGACACCCATGGGATGATATGGGGTGGTGACATTTCGTATTCTTAATCCGTCACCACACGGTTACTTAAATACTATGTTTTAATGTTTGCAAACAACAAAATATTATTGTCGATTGTATCATTATGTAATAATTAAGCGTCAGCTCGAAACACAGGTATAACCTAGTTCGAGCAGGTAGCCGATGTATTATAACGCAATCTTTGTTTTTTGCCAATAGTGCAAATAGATATATTTTTTTTGGCTTATGTACACTATTGTTTTTTCAGCCATGTATTATATTATGTAAGACTAAATATAAGACATTAGACTAGTTATACCAATTCAACTAATTTAAGGCTAATTGTAGTGTACCTTTTTGTATTTTTGATGATAAATAAATTATTATTATTAAAACAAGATTTGAATTTATTATTTATTTTATTTATTGAGTTTACGGCTACATTAACATAGTAGATATGAATATGAGTTACATATATATGCCAAGCTATACGACTGCCTTAAAATTACCTGTACCTAAATACGAATATATAGCAAATTAACGTTTGTCGCATCAGCAGCAGTTATAATAAACGCCCCCTTACATTCCACTTCAAAATCTACCTAATGATAAGTCCATAAAGCGCGTGACGGTTACAACTTAAATAGCGTCAGAATGGCGCTATTTCAGCTGCGGATACGTTGACGGATGAATGCGCTCGCTGTAGAGATATGGGCGTCTATTTGAGGGACCCGATGTCAAACTGGAATGGCAGTTGGGTTCTAGTTGTTCATTTGCATGCAAGGTTAGCATTAATCTTGTATATCTAGGTTTCGTGATGGAATAATAATATTCTACCACATACACACAACACTATCTAGTCTCAAACGGAGCAGAGCTTGTAATGTGGGTACTAGGCCATTGCCTAGTACCCACATTACAAGCTCTGCTTTATCCATTGATAAACATACCTTCATGTCATGCATATAATCAAGCTTCATGTATATTGTTTTGTAGATACACACATATTACAAATAGAAACACTCACAACAAGACAAACATTCATGTTCACGCGCATAAATGTTTGACATGAGCGGGAATCGAACCCGCAACCTTCGGTGTGGCAGTCGTTTAGACTCCCGCTACGTTACGGTAATTAAAGAGTTTGAAACTTTGGTTCGATCCTTTTTGTATTGGCAGCTATAATTGAACCCTTCTAATATTTTAATTAATGTTATATATAGACTTAATAGTATCTTCTACACTAAGAATAATTATTTACGCTCTCGATCGAACAGCCAAAAATAATATCTATCAAAAGTGTATAAGAAAAAGTTACTTGCTCTTAAAGTGAAAAGAAAACTTTGAAATCATTCTAAGTGGATGCTTATGCAATAAACCGAATCCCAGTAGCGATCTACAACCTTCGCTTTACAGACCGAGATCCGCTTTTTGACTGTATTTCCTCTACTTTCACGATCTTCGATATCCCTTGTCATTCCAGCAATACTAAGGCCTACCCTGTTTATCGAGGCCCGGTCCCAGTATATTATCTATTCATAAATTCATAAATAGATCGGGTTATGAGCCCGGCAGCAAACAGGACAGTTAAGACATTTGTTACTAAGTTACATATTTAGATTTTTCGTATCCAGTCCATCTAGAACAACTCACACATCACAATGAAAACTAAAACAAATGCCAAGCAAAAGTAAGTAATAAAAACAAAAACAATAGCTCACGATCAAACGCCTAAAGAAAACTGTCAATTGATTTCCACCATTAAGCACAGTGACTCCCCTTTATCTCTATTTACGTAACGATCCATTTATATATCAAGTTCAAGACCCCACCATTTTCCGAACACCAACAGCCGAGCCGAAATTGAATCGCTAACAGACTGATATATGGTTATTTCTTCCGACATTGCTTACCTGTGACCCTTAAAATTTATAACCGACCCTAAAATGAGATAGTAAAAAAAAATTACTATTTTACAAAATCTTACAGCAACTCGTACTCTAATGACCACCATTCATAAGTTTTGAACGGCACTTAAGTTCATTCTCTACGATACCGTTTTCAGGCGAGAAATACGTGAGTTGCAGTGTAATAGTAAATGTCTGGGCAACGTAAACTGAATTTATAGAACCTTCATAGCATTAAAAGGAGACTGATAGGCACCGATCTCTTGCGCCGAAACTGTGAGTTACGGAGAAAAGCACTTATTCATAAAAACGAGTTTGCGATTATTTATATTATAGCGTGAGGGACGTAAGCGAGGCCGGGACGGGCGATGGACGAGCTCTGGATACAAAACGTGACATATTTTCTGAGGTTAAGTACACACCGTTACTGATGACTTTGTGTGAACCTTACCTATACATCAAATGATAGGATGGTGACCTCATTTTTTAAATTGTTGTCTGGTCCTGATAAATGTCGCTCTGCTTTTGCCTTAACTGAATTGATTTTGTTGTGAGTTGATCAATATTATAAATAAGTCGAGTGTTGGTAGTATGGTGTATAAATGGGTTAAACTTACATTTTGTGTGATCCTCAGGTAACTAGTGTCTTAGAAACCGATAGCTGAGAAAAACCATACAACGCTTCGTAGTGGGTCGTAGATTTAGATCGTCATCTTCGTGAGGTAGCCTGCAAGTCAAATATGTACCTATCTATAATGTTCTCGAAATATATGACTGTGAAATCTGGCAGCCCACATGCCAGCCCGCGTATAGATGTGACTATAGCCTAGCCCTTCATAAAGTGAGAAGAGGAGGAATACAATAAAGATAAAGAGTTTGTTCGTCTGATTGATTGACGCTAATCTCACGAACCACTGGTCCGATATGAATAATTATTTTTGTATTCGATAGCCCATTTATCGAGGTGCTATATAACATCACGCTATGAGTTACGAGTTCGGAGTAGTAGTCATAAATAACGCAAGTGTAACCGCGGGCTCAGCTAGTATTATTAACCCTTAATTATAAGTATTTCAGCTGCTATTGGTTCAAAATGTCGATATTGAGTTTTAAGATTGACATATCAATTAAACTGTAATACGTAATAAGTACTTTCGTAATTAATTAAATTTGCTGCGTGAACTTTGATTTGATTGACTACCTGTTTGATAACACGAACGGCTTGGTATTTATATGCAAATTCGCCTAATTGGTAAACATATCTGGCTCTCTTCCTATATTTTAAAGTTTTCAGTGAATAAACAATCCAATTCATTCCGTGTTTCAGAGTAATTTAGAAACAATTCGATTAACGGGGATACAAACCACCCAGTTTCGAAACACTTATTTGTAGATCACACAAAATGGCCTGGCGATAGCCCAGTGGAGATATCAACAGCCTGCTATGCCAAGAGTATCGGGTTCGGATCCACCTTTGACTTTTTGAAGTCTTTTTTTTTACTTCGCTGTGGTAATGCATTGACGCACGTATGTGGGACTAGACGGCTGGAGTGCAAGGCCGTAATACCCACTAAAACCTCAGCGCATACTTCAACGTCATTTTGGGAGTGCCAGGGCGACGCGTTAGCATTCTACCCTGACACCCCGGCGGATAGCCCGAGGGCCACAACCTCCTTGGCGGCGGATGAAGGTGTTGGGCTCCGCCACCAAAACACCCAGCGGCCGCAAAGGATAGAGAGGACGGCAACCTGACAACACCGCATCTCCTCTTCCTCTTCGGCCCCACCGCAACGCAACAATGATGCGCCCCCATTTGGTCGCGGTAAATAGGGCGCGCGGCAATGCAACACCGACACGTCTCTTCTCCCGCGACTGCGCCCGACTGCGAGGGACAGACAGAACTGTCCCCCGCACCCGCACCTTTGGACGCTTTTGCGCAGACCCACGCTAAGCCCACGCGGAGCGTCCACTCCGGGATCTCTCTTAGCTTTTCCGCGGGTGTCATAGCCACGGTTACTAACACCACGACTCTCACTTAACTCACCACGATAAGGCGGAGATCCCACGGGGGGATCGCTTGCAGCATGTTTCGGCGAGCTCTTTAAGACATTGGCCTCGGTTACAATGAAGATCTATGCGATTCGTTATAAGTTTTTTTTTAAAGTCAACTCCCACACTAGGAATTACTCCTGTGTCGCGGAGGAATTTACAAACATACAACCAACGGATACAATGAACACCCAGACTCGAAACTACAATTTATGGATCACACAAAATGTTGTCTCGTGTGGGAATTGAACTCACAACACTCGGCACAGTATCAAGCGGCGAGGCGGCCGCTTAAACCATTACGCCAACCGTGTGTCTGACAATCAATTCTGTTCATTCAGTACCTACCTGTGAATGAACTGACGCTGGCAGGGATAGTGATATTCTATGATTTAGCATAAAACGAGCAGTTGCTCTCTGAAAAACTAATATCCAGTTAAATCCAGTTAGGCGACGGGGTAGCAACTGGGACAGCGCTAGGAGCATGATGACAAAGTGAAGTCGGATGTAGGGACTAGAATCCATCCATTCATCAACAAAATATGAAACGGCGAAATGGCCTCTTTACAACATCATTCGGACTGTCAACTTTTTATGTCTTTTAAGACAACGATTTGTTACCAAGATATCCTTTACTGTTTTAGAAAAGATGATCAACTATTTAAGACACTCATAACATCAAAAAAATTTGAGCGTAGAAAAGATTATTATCTTTTCTTTAGTATCTCTGGTCTGTTAGACACTAAGGTATAGAGTATCAACCGCACTATTATCTTCCTTTAAATTCTATACGTCTGTGCCACACTAAAATTTTCCACCACAATTCCCTTGAGTCATGCGGAAATCTCAAGGAGTCATTCTTAGAGCTCCTTATACACGTATTCAGCTTGATCCAGTCCCGGCGTACTATGAATTCAGTCATCCCTCTTTACTTACCTGAGTGGCAACGTTATATTTATGTGCTTTAAAGTTTCTAAATTCTAAGAAGTTTTGCTTCAATAAGAATTTAACTTTCCTGTGACGAATTTATGATTTCCGGAGCATAAGATGGAATAAATACTTCTTTGAAAATCGTCGTAGCTTAAAGTTGAGATGTACCTATGATACTCAATAGATACAAACTTTTTTACCGCACTAAATATATTGCTTATGTGGTATGGTGATGTCTTTTACAAATTTTGGATTTCATGCCATTGGAGAATTAACACTTTCTGAGAAAGAGGGTGAATTAGAGTGAGCCTTCGCATCAAGTCTTCTACGGCCGATCACAATCACTTCTATCTGTCATAGTAATACCTTTTTTTTAAGATTTACGCCTGTATCTCCACAGATGTAGGCAAAGGAGAATGGGCGGTTTCGTTCCAAGTGTTGTAACATTTTCCTACCTATACAATATGAAAGATCTCAATTAGTGTTATGTTTTTTTGTATGGGCGTAACTCTGTATCTTGTGCAGGGAATCTGTTAAAGTGGTTTCATTTATTTAATAAAATATTAAATAAAACTTAATCAATTAGTATTTTAGTGACGAAAGGGCTGAAACTATTTTAAAAATCAAGTGGAAAACCACACGGGCGACTGTGCGCCTACTCTAACCCAACACCCCCCCTCCCACCGCGCGCCACACGCTGCCATATTGTAAGCGCAGTAGCAGCGAACGATATTTTATGAGACAGCGCTATACGTTAGAAAGAGATGATTGCCGGTGCCCGCAAATGCAATTAACAAAAAAATGATAATAATTAATAATAATAATAAATAATAATTATTATTAATAATAATAATTAATATTAATTAATAATATTAATTAATAATAATTAAATAATTAAAATATATAAACACAATTACAATTATTATTTTTTATTATTTACACAATTGAAATATGCATAGGAGCTATTCCTAACCTAGTACGATACAACATAAATACTTCAGAAGGTATTCTGTTGAGGGGGCGCATAAAATCGCGGCATGTATCGGGTAGAATTTATTACTCATATATTTTGATAAAAATTAGAGCAGAAACAGTGAGAAATGCAATTGCCCATTACTATTGCTCATGTTTAACGGTAAAAAGAACAGTAGGTACTTGTGCTCACATAATGAGTATCATTTGGTACCTTGGCTGGGCTAGACACCAGCCAAGCATATTGTTACCCGCGACATTTTTAGATGAAGTTATCATAGATAATAATCACTATTAAAAGTACCTGTAAACGATTTGCATATGTTTAAGCTGTACTCTAACGTAAGGGTTATATTCCATTATTATTTATGTATTTGAAAATATTTAAATAACAAAGGAAATAATACAATTATCAGAATTGTATTATTTCCTTCGTTATTTACATATTTTCAACTGTGCAGTTGTTAATAACGGCAAAAAAATAACTACTACTGCCTGTGATTACTGTACAATTATTATAAATGTAATAATTATGTTTACATGTAACGCAAAGTGTAATAAAGTAAGATTAAAGCATTATTTAAAACAAAAACCTTTTTTCCACTTGAAGCCCAGTAACTTTTGACCTGCACGCAATTACAGTAAAAACTTAGCATATTGATCATAAAAAAGCTTAATTGAACATGTTTATAGTAGTCGCAACTTGTTACAAGGGTTGGGACACAGCTCCTACAATAATGCCCATTGTCCTTTTAATATTACACCCACATTTCGCTATGTTATGATTTTTTATTACGCCTATTGACGTTATTAGGCACGTTGCCAGACTCAGAGTTAAGACCGATAATTATAATTTACAAAAATCAGTAACACTCTAGCCCCGCCCGCCGTTTGTTTTTAAGGATTGTAGGGAAGTACTGGTAGAACCGCTCCTGCACTTATTTAATGTATGCATTGAGACCGCAACGTTTCCCGATCGCTGGAAGCTAACTCGAGTTGTACCCGTACCGAAAGGTGGTGGTGGTCCAGCTGCTAGCGATTATAGACCAGTGGCAGCCCTTTGCACCCCAACAAAAGTATTCGAGACAGTCATCCACGTTGTCTATATCCACAGATAAGCGCTCAGTTGTCCGAAGCAAAGAACGGCTTTCATCCTGGGCGTGGGACCACTGGGACATTGCTGGATCTAATGACTCATCTTGTACCAACGGTGGATCCTGGCCAACAAGTGGACGTTGCCTATTTTGATTTTAGGAAAGCTTTTGACACAGTTGATAACGATGTGCTGCTATTGAAGTCGGCCAGCGTAGGTTGTACACCACATACATTAAATTTCTTTGCCAGTTATTTACGGGACAGACGTCAATATGATGACTGTGGTGGATGCCATACGGAACCATATTATACCAGATCGGGCGTGAGTCAGGGCAGTAATTTGGGACTTTTACTGTTTATTTTAACTATAAATGACTTACCTGATATAGTACTTAGATCAACACCCTTGTTGTTTGCTGATGACCTTAAATTAGTACGAGAAATTAAACAAAACGAGGATCATGATAATCTGCAGCAAGATATAGATAAGATAGTAGAGTGGAGCCTAGCAAATAATTTATACTTTAACGCATTGAGATAACATAACGTCACTAAATGCTCTGTGATATGATAACTTTCAGTCGCTCACACACCTCAAGCCACTATCAAAATCAGATGGAAGGTATGCCGCTACAACGCGTCACAGAGTTTAGGGACTTAGGCGTGTACATCTCTGCAGATCTTAGCTTCAAGAAGCATGTGTTACACATTTGCAAGAGAGCATATCGCAATTTGGGGTTAGTACTACGCCAAGCTAATCAATTTACAAACGCTGGGGCACTGAGAGCGTCGTACGAGGCACTGGTAAAGAGCCATTTAGAACATAATTCTGCAAAATGGTCACCGCACGAAGCAAAATATATTTTAATGTTAGAACTTATCCAGAATAAATTTATTAGATTTTTATATTCTAAGCAGTATGGAGTGTATCCAGGATATAAATCCACTTTTGTACCCGACACTGTTTCTGTTAGGCATGGTAGGATACCACAAACTTGAGATAAGAACTGAGGTAGCTCTTACTACCTATCTATCTGCAAAGTGCAAAACGCAAGCGTATAGCGTACAATCGGGTGTGTGTTCCGGATGGGTACGCGGAGCGGCGGCGATGACCGCCGCTGTTTTCGGTGGCGCGAGCGCGCACCAACTTGCTGCAGCGCGCACCGCTCACGAGATAGATGCGCACGCTCAGTGCACTGTCTGACGTAGTAGATTTGTTTTCGTGCTCACTGAGTGAACTCACACGGGCCGCTTGTTGTCACTTTTCCAATATAAATTTTTAGTTATAGGTATATTATAGTTACTGTATATTGTTTTATTTTTTTGTGTTGCTACACTATTGCAATGGGTTATCCTATAATGATAGTTGTATGTAAAGATGTGATAAATAAATAAAATAATAAAAAATATGTCAGATTTCAGGTTTAAGAGAAAAATATTACTAAGGGAGGTGAGTAAACAGCGCATTATGAAATCCAATAAATTTTGGTGGATAGGAAGAAAGGCGGGACGGCTAGCAAAGTTTGCGATATCTGCTAACTATTCTACTTCAACAAAGGCAGAAAATTTAAAACAAATTATTTATGGAATCTGGATCGCAAATTGGTGTTTCATTGACTTTCTGTTAACTTCGTTGTGCCATTAATTGTAAAGAATAGGTGGATGAAGTTAATAATCTGTTCCCTGAAAAAGTGATTTTTACGTTTCTTGTGCATACAATTTTCAATGGGTAACCGACGAGTACAAGGGAGCTTATTATACCAGTGCACTTATATCCAGCCTCAAACATTTTGCTATTCGTCATATTTTATGTTAGGCTGATGACTCATGTCTATGATCCAATATTACCGCTTACTTTTAGCGCCTATCTGTTTGATATAAATCCTTCTTTTTCGTGTGACTATGTGATTATCTCTAGTGTCAGCATTTATAGGCTCCCTGAAGGCCTAGGGAAGAACCAAGCCAGAATGCTTTACGAGCCCTCCGAAACGCGGTAACATTTGATATAAATGCCACACAAGTAGTTACCCACCCAAGACTTCAGCAAACGCTGCTGGTTAGCTTTACCAGTAAAATGTCTAGTTATGTCGCGCTATAGGCACTGAGAGCCACTTACTATCAGTCAAAACTATCTATTTTTAAATTTCTTACACTTCAACGCACACACCTACCAATTCATCTTAGCACACATCCAAAATAAATACTTCAATAAACATTGCAGGTAGAAACATGAAATATAAATAGAATATAATAATATTCTCGTGAGTCGCTGCTGCGATTCTTATCAGACAGTCTCATTATCTATATCCCTGCGTGACATGATATCTTTTTTTTTTGTGGTGTCGGGTTGGAAAATCCTCATGGAGTCCCTTCGCCCTGGGGGGGAAGGACGAACGGGACTGTTAGACTCTTACTGACTAAAAACCAACCCGTGCTCCTCATGTACCCATGTGTCGGAGGGTAGGGTTTCACCGAAGCATTCCTCGCTACCCTCCGACGGGTATTGGCCCGCCAGATGGTCAGGCGGGCCCCGAACGAAACCCTCTTGGCAGCGGATGAAGGTGTTGGGCTCCGCCGCCAAAACACCCAACGGCCGCAGAGGATAGGGAGGACGGCAACGCAACACCGCATCTCCTCTTCCTCTGCGGCCCCATCACGACGCAACGATGGTGCGCCCCCATTTGGTCGCGGGAGATAGGGTGCGCGGCAACGCAACACCGACATGCCTCTCCTCCCGCGACCGCGCCCGACTGCGAGGGACAGACAACTGTCCCCCGCACCCGCACCTATGGACGCATCCTACGCAGGCTTCACCCAAGCCCACGTGGAGCGTCCACTCCCGGGATCTCGCTTAGCTTCACCGTGGGAGAAAATCAAACCCACGGTTACTAAGCCCCCCCACCACGACAAGGTGGAGATCCCACGGGGGGGGGACATGATATCTTTCTGAAGTATCTGCTTGTCTTGAGTATTAGCCCGATTTTCAAACAGATTTATTTTAATACCGCATTAACATTTGATGTTTTAATATCTTTTTAGAACAGCTTCTGGACGTTTCTTATTATTTAATTATTCACTAGTGGCTTAGTGTTGTTGTTATGGTAATAATTTCCGGTTATTTCATGAGGTACATAATGTTGACTTTATTATGGAATATGCGTATGAAAAACTGCAAAAGACCTTAAAACCGTAAAAAAATATTTTTTATTCTCTTTTCCAATATTATTATATATTTTTTAACAGAAAATAACTATAATTCAACAACCTCTTAAAATCATATCTTAGCCATATCCCAGTTGCAACCCGGGGTCTGCTTACTAATCAAACTGGCTGTTTAGAGATGCCGTAGGCAGGTAGGAAATTGTTCAGAGTGCGCAGTGGAAGTTTGTATTACATCTATCTGACTATGACAAGGCAAAAGGTCTAAACTATATACTGTGATAGCACAGTGATTATATTTCAACTATTACATGTGCAAATTTACCTGAGATCTTCTTGTGATGTTCCGGAGTAGACCTATAAGATTACGCTCATAATTTTGACCAAAATGACAAGCAAATCGTTATAGCTACCCAGCCGGTCCAGCTCGGAGTCCTTCTTCAGAACACGATACAAGTGGATGACGACACACAAATTTTACAAGGGTTCAATAGTTCACAATTTTATCACAATTCTTGTCGGTAATGTTCATGGGGCGGCAGATACAACAATTTACAAGACAAATTCACTTCAATACCACTACGATTCGCGAAGCACCCATGTGCTTTCAAAGGGCGATATTTCACTAGACGACGACAATTTAAATCACTAACTTTATCAATCGCTCACAACCTTTGTCGGGCACTTCAATAGCGACAGTTGCAAGGTTATTAACCGATTTTATTCTACAAATCACAAAATTGAACGTGTTCACAAAAGGGAATTTTCCAGAACGACCTGGTAGCGAGTTTTTTGCGGATCCGATAATGAATTAATGATTTGACAGTTCATAGTGTGACCAGAGTCAGAAATTTTCAATAGACCAAGTAACACGCTACTAAACTGATATTATCGATTTAACTTATCATAAAAAATATTTCTATTTCAAACACTGGCTTTGACTGAATATAAACTTCTCCACGGCGTAACAGCCTACCTGACCTCCGCAACCAAGGCACGGGCAAGCGATAATTAACTATTCAATACGCGCATAACTCCAAAAAGTCAGAGGTGCGCATCGTGTATTAGAACCCGAAAATGGTCGTGGTTCATGTCATGGTCGTCGATTACCAACAATCAGTCATGCTGTGCTCTCTCCACAAAGCTATCGCAAAGTTAAAAAGTACATAACATTATTTCCAAGTAAAATGAGATGTAAAAAAGTCTAATAATGCTTTGATTCACGTAAGTGTAATTATAGTTTCTGGTATTTCCGTCTGTCGACGCATCAATCTCTCCAGTCAGTTTGGCGCGCGGTCCAAAATCAACAAATACTTAGATGTGAAAAGCTAGGTCGTACTGCAATTACTTTGGGTCCGCAAAGTGATGGATTAAGCATAAAAAGTGTCACTACCGGTTGACGACCGGTTGACGACCGGTTGGCGCAGCGGGAGTGTAAGCGACTGCTACGCCGAAGGTCGCGGGGTCGATTCCCGCTCAAGTCAAACATTTGTGTGCATGGACATGGATGTTTGTCTTGGGCTGGGTGTTTCTATGTATAACATGTATGTATTTACAAAAAAATGTATATTATGTATGTTTATCCATTATCTAGTACCCATAACACAAGCTTTGCTTAGCTTGGGACTAGATGGTGATGTGTGTATGGGGTAGAATATTATTATTATATTATTATTACATGTTTGTATGTTTGTTTGTACTACCCTATTTCTTTCCGTGGGTGTCGTAAAATGCGACTTGGAAAAGACACAAAGCAAATAGCATCATGTGGAAGAGACGGTAAGTTCGTCTACAAAACCTTTACCAACTTACTAAAAATAATTAGAGCTGACACCTATTGTATTTCTCTCAAAGTATAATAACGCCTAGCTTACATCTATTTTCCCTAAATATAATAAAATCTTTGTGTATAGGTTGCTTATACTATTCGTCAACCAAAACAATTCACTTTCATGTCGTATTTTAATTAACCTTCACTCAACGAGTAGTTAAACTAGTTTAACGAACGTAAGTAAAAAGCGGTTTCAATTTCAACAATCTTCTACTTTAAATTTATGTTAGAGTGATAACATTTTTACGGAGGCCTCTAATTGCTGTATGTTTGAAAACTTTCTGTTTTCTTTACGATATTAAACTCTTTGATCTTTACGAAAACTTAGAGCTGTATAATAGCTTGCTTATTAGTTTTGTAGATTGTTGAAGTTTGGATGTTATGTTAAATAATATATGTCCACACTATTACATAAAGTCAGATTTACGTTTCAATTTGAACGTGAATCTAAGCTTCAATATTAGTATCAGCATATTGAAACTCTACAGGCTCTTCATTATTCACTCCATTTTCGGCGGCTTTTCAGGGGTGGTTTTTCTTTAATAAAATATGTTATGGCTGAAACAAAGGTCTCATCGCCTTTGCCGTGGAAATACGAGTCCATATTCTATCAGTATGACGCCAGCTTTACACCACACATCAGTCAATGCAGAATTAACTTTGATTCGTGTAGTGTGTGCTGTGTGTAGCATAATGTATAATTTTGTACCAATGCATTCATCCGCGTCACTATCAATGTGTGTATTTTGTATACGTGTATTTTACACACGCCATTCATACTATACATGAACTCGTTTAAACTCATATATTTTAAATATTTTTCAGATATGAGGTACCAGGTTATAAAAAGTTCATAAGGTATGTTTATTTTTGTTAAATGTGACTTAGGGTTCCCACCAAGAACTAGTGTCCCCACCAAGAACTTAGGGTCCCAAGCCAACCTCAACTGCAAGTGGTGCACCTGCCGAAAAACGGACGAGGTTCTGGCAAACAAAATATCCCGATAAGCGGCAATAGGCTCGCCACCTATTACGTGGGATCAAAACACTGGCGAAAAGTCGGCGTTTAATATGCCTCTGCCTACCCCTTTGGGGAAACAGGCGTGAGTACGGTGATACTATGTATGTATGTATGTATGTATGTAAATGTGACTTCAGAAGTAACATAATATGGACGTGTTATATAATACAAGTTAAACAACAATATGGTTGTTACAGTCATAAACTGTACGCCCTCCTAATGTACATACGTACTCACCTTTGCATTTCCCGTTCTTATTAAAAAAAAATACGTTGTGATATTTATAGTTATGAAATAATTTTTAAGAAGGTTCATTTGCGTGAATTTTATTTGCTGTAAATGCTTAATGTACTCTACCTCCACGTTCCGTGTAAAACGTCTACTCTACATTATATTTAGAGATATCAGACGTATAGGTAAATTATTTTTTTGTAAAGTAAATTAAATAAATAATAGCCAAACTAAATTATAACGACATTCAAGAAAACTCGTTACATTTTAATATTTTGTTTAACCAGTAATCTAGTTGAAACTTCGTTGGCGCTTTAAAATGAAATTGACGTGAAATGAATAATTCAAACAAAATATGAGTTTGAATGATTTAAATAATATTATCAGAGGCGCCCATACTTTGATTAATCAATTTTCTTATTATAATCTGGAGTTTCTTAGGCTCAATGGACAGTTTTACTTGATTAGTAAACTAAATTGTGTTTGTTTTATTATTTAGTTAAGTTCTAGCACAGTTAAATAAACTTTTGGGTTTACTGGTAGGTAGATGGTGCTTCCTTGTTTCAGTTATTATATTAATAAATATAAGCAAATGCCTGCTTACTTAAAATGAGGCGAACCTTCTACTAAGCTTAGTTTAAGGCCCGACGCTGATAACGAAGCAGCCGAGAACATTTTCACTGTCAAACAATTATCGTCATTTTTATAATTTTGAAATAGTCCAAAATCAATTATCACAAAAGTTGTATTTGTGCGTGCATGCGTTATGTTAAAAATTTTAACCAGAAGAATGGCGATAATAGTTTGAAAGTAAATAACGTGTTGGTGCTATGCTTTGCCATATGTGCACGAAATACATCTATCGAATACTTTCATAGAAAATACGGTGATATCGTTCCTCGTGCGTTGGTAAATTTGGAAACATTCCCGTGAACAATCACTGCACATTTGGCGTAATTTAAACGGTCACTTCTCCTTTTAAAACTGCGCCCAGTATAAGGAGTTTGATACTCACACGACACAACAATGTGATATATAAATTGTTGTTTCTTATCTTGTTGTACTTTACGTCCTTAAATTGGATATTTATGAAGGCCCCCATATGATTTATTCTTAGCGTATCATAAAAATTGGTCTCATGATTTTTGACGCAAGTTTCTTATCGTGCCTCTCTTTCCTAATGCCTGTTTGGCTGTTCAAACTATTAACAAAGCTCAAATACTACGGTTTAGTTGATAAAAGGGTGAATGTACTCACAACACGATTGATGATGATTGATGCAAATTATTTGTTAAGTAAAGTGGCGGTATGGCAGATTGAATTATTGCAAATAATATTCGGCAAACAATAGCAAATCTAATATATCCAATCTATCACATATTATTGACAGATAATTTTATTTTTTATTGTCACTACAATTACATTTTGTTCAAAACACAAATATATGTTAACTGTACATTTGTAATATCAAAAAGAAAATAAGTAATAACTGCAAATAAAATTTTAATACCTTAGCTTTTGCTCGCGATTTCACACGCGTTTTTTTCGCGTAATGAACTACTTATAATTGACAAAAAACATCGTTACTTTGAAATAACCGACAAAAACATATTTATTCATCTATCTACACTAATATTATAAAGAGGAAAAATTTGTGTTTTTGTTTGTTTGTTTGTTTGTAATGGATAAACTAAAAAAATACTGGACCGATTTAAAAAAATCTTTGACCATTGGAAAGCTACATTCTCTGCGAGTAACATAGGCTATATATATTTTGAGAAAAAATAGGGGTCCGAAAGATATTTGGGTTTTTCGGGTACGGGAAGTAGTTCACTCAGAACGCAGGTGAAACCGCGGGCAACGGCTAGTATGGTATGTGTAATTAGAGAGAGCTTTCAGATTTAACTGCGAAACCGCTTCGAATGCCTGGGAGAGTGCGTAGACGTGGACGACTCCAGTGACAGGTTCGTGGATGCTGTTCATACAACGGGCTCGAAGTTCTTTAAGCCCAAAACGGAGAAAAGAGTGGATAAAATCTCTGGTCCGACCCTTGAGCTCATAGAGGAAAGTCGTAGGATGCTTCTGATAACCTCCGACGACATGCCAAAATATCGGCGTCTCAATAGGCAGATCTCTAAGTCTCTGACTCGCGATCTCCGCCAATACAATACTAAGTGTGTTCGAGAGGCGATTGAGCGGAATAAGGGTTCCAAAGTGTTCCAAAGAGATCTGTCTATCGGGCAGAGTCAGCTGACAAAGCTGAAGACGGAGGATGGCAGAAATATCTCGTCCAAACCTCAGCTCCTGGAGGAGATCGAACGGTTCTATGGAGAGCCATACACGACTACACGAACACCTGTTACTACTCCAGCCTCTGACCCTAGAGCTGGATTGACCCGACACTATACCGAAGATATCGCGGACGTCAGCATGCACGAGATTAATGTAGCCCTAGAGTAACTAAAAAACAACAAGGCACCGGGTGATGACGGAATAACTACAGAGCTTCTGAAAGCGTGCGGCGCACCTGCAGTGGAAATGCTGCGGAAGCTACTCAATGCCGTCATACTCGAGGGCAAAACGCCACAGGCATGGCACAGAAGTGTGGTGGTGTTTTTCTTCAAGAAGGGCGATAAAACCCTTTTGAAGACCTATCTCACATCTGAGTCACGTCTATAATAATAATAATAATAATGTTTATTTGACAAGTAACAGAGACTCAATATGTTAGTAAAACCTTATGAACTATGTTAGTTTTTCTTTTTAATTTTACATTTTATTTATATCATCCCATGTGAGATGGCATTCCAGTGGTTCACATACGTGCAATCCAGCCTGCTAGCTATCATTTTCAGGATACTGTTGGAGCTGGCCCGCACCGTGCGCACCAAAGAAGCACATCTCGTTCGCATTGTAGCGTAAAAGCAGTTAATATGT
Source organism: Euclidia mi (assembly GCA_944739405.2). Lineage (NCBI taxonomy): Eukaryota > Metazoa > Arthropoda > Insecta > Lepidoptera > Erebidae > Euclidia > Euclidia mi. Next base: position 33,085,881 of record OX123203.2, read on the forward strand.
GCATCCGCGAACATCCCCGATGCGCTACAGAAACGAGGCAGCCCCACCAATGTGTGGAGAACCTTGGGGGAAACCTATGTCCAGCAGTGGACGTCTCTAGGCTGACATAATAATTATGTAATTATATATAGATGATAAGTAAAACTATAAAACTTAGTGTTTGTTTCTGTTTGTGCTAGTCTATCTCAGAAGCGACGCCGCAGATTTTAGCGTGACTTCTACTATCAGATAGTTGATTTAAAATCAAGCAAGATCAAAAGAAAAACTTAATTTATTTAAACCATAAGTGTTATTCACGTGAAAATAAATATAAATATATGCGTTCTCAGCTTGTAAATAACTAAAAAAGGTACAACATTAAATTACAAACTCGAATGGGACTAAAAAATAACATTGTGAAAAGTAAGTAATTCTTTAAATAGAGCCATCAAGGAGAGTGTTGTAAAAACTAACAAATATAAAATATTACGCTCATTTCTTTTTCATGTAGCATATTGTATTTTACGTTTGTACAAATTGAATTTGTAATGTTGTTTTTCGTTTGACTTATTTTTGTCATTTTGTATTTATTTACGTTAAGGTAGGCCATTAAACAAAACTGCGTGGACACTGGTATATACAACGTGTAATGGAAATAACGCACATCCTCAGACACCCCAATTAGAAAACCTTGTTACAATCATAATGCATGCATTTAAATATTTTTTTTATTTGTGTTAATAATGTTTTTTAGAGAAAGTATTAACTCAATTAAAAGTGAAAATCGTGGTCACTGTAAATCTGCGCACGCGCACAAACGAAACGGTTGCTATGGTAAACAAACAACAGCGATCTGATAGGAACGAAACACGATACGATATAACAAAATGTATGAAATTCAGTCTGTAAACCACACTCTGATAGAGAGGGGTTTACAAAAATGATGTTTGAACAATTTGTCGGCCACTGTTGATATTACCAAAGATATTATGAGTATTTCTTTCCATCACACTTTTAGGCTATGGAGTGGACAGTCGAATTATTTATTGTTTGTTATTAATATGCACGATCTATTGTTTCTTAACATCGTAAGTGACTATTGTGACTATCTTAACTTAATCATACCTAGTTAGCATTATTGATCGATAAAGTAAAAGAATATCAACGAGAGAAATAAACAAGAACGGCGTGTTTAAAGTTGTCTTTTGAATCTAAATAGTTACAATAATAGAATATCATAATAACTTACAGGCGTAAATCACATTTATTTAGTCCACGTAGCACTTCACTATTTGCTCACAAATCACATCTTTTCACTGTTTCAAACGCAGCTAGTATCTTAATTACTTAACTACTCGACACTGTTTCTCTCGTCACAATAAACTAGTGATTTAATATTTCTCCACAATGAGAAAGTCCAGGGGTGTCAAGTCAACATCAATATGATGTTGAACATTCCACACCGGCACCGTCTTGTTGATAATTATCAAATTATACACCATTACACATTTAGTAAACGAGTGAACTTTTAAAAAGGTTTTCACAGCACTGACTGATAGATAGGAAGATAGATAATTAGATATTCCCGGTTGTACTTGTCATAACATGTCTAAGCGCATCGCCTGCTGCGCTTGTCATGCGCCAGCGCGAGCGAGACATTACGTCTCGCTCTTTCCCGTTGTTTATTACCTACGTTAGTGAAAGATAGATGATAGACATTTTGGTGGTCAATTGTGTGCTATTGTCTTTTGCCGTCTATTGTGTTGTATTGATGTGTGCGTTTGTGTAAGTCAACGTGGAGCCATTTAACAAATGCATTTAAAAATTAGCCGTTCTGCTTTGATTTAAGGTTTATTTTCGAATAGCAAATTTTTTTTTAAAAGTGAGTGACTACAATTTACGTTATTTTAATTATTTTAAGACTAAAAATAAACAATATTAAAAATGACGGAAATGGATTCAGTTGCCGATTCTGAACAAAGTACTTTCAGGATGTGCATTTAAACTTGTTACATGTTGTATAACATTGCCTTTACCACTTTATGAGAATTGTAACATTATGCATCTCTTATGATAAATACTATTTTTTATTGTGCTGAGCTTATTTTGCATTCACATATACATATCTGGTGTACACATGACTGCAATTTTATGAAAACGTTTTGAAGCGGTGTCGCGTCCGTGCCAAACTCTTTTCACATATTTCCTATATAATTCACGCCTTAGAGTGGGCATAATTCTTCCAGACGACTAGACCGATAATTGTGTTCAATATTATTACAAGCACGCTTTAATCACGGGAAATACGCCTGTCGAATTCATATTATTACTACACACTATTCTATCCTGATATTATTATGCGAAAGTCTGGCCGTCTGTCTGTTACGGTTGCATGGTTAAACCGCTGCCCTGAACCGATATTGAAGAGCCGAGGTCAATAAAACGTAACCTAAATTTATTTTCTCAAAATCCACCTGTACCTGCAACAAGAGTCAAATATTATATGAAATATGGCAACACCTGGGCGTAACTTTGGCAACACCTATAACTTAATACTTATAAAAATCACGCTTTTTTTAACAAAAAGCTTGATTTTTATAAGTAGCGGCGGCGAGCAAAAGCTGTACAATTAATAGGTCAGGATAGTATTACGCATTGTATTAGCATTACTGGTAGTACCTACGGAGCTAAATAAATTAAGGGCAACGTGTCGACGGAGTCACGTGCGACCAAAATAATCATCAATTTGTTTTAGGAATGGCGCAGAATTGATTAATATAATATTTATTACGTAAATTAAGAGATGATAAAATTAAATAGGGGGAAGAATATCTTATTTGCTCCCATCCCAATTGTAGCCGATACTGGTGAAATATTATGATTCTTCTGAGTGGAACGACTATTTACGCAAAGCGGCTGGCAATGGTTGGACGAAGAGCCAAAAATGGAACTCAATCACATGCCATTCGAAAAGCCTACAACCAGCAGTAGCATAAGACAAGCTAATGAAGATGAAGCATTCATGTTATGTTTTCATATATAAAAGCAATGAAATGTCACGATTCAACTACGTGATCGTTGATTATATTTACCTACAAGACAACTGTATGCGTATATCCCTACACAACCAAAATCATAGTCCCATTAATTTACTATACTTATACGACTATGTATATATGATGTACGACTTCTAGCATAATACAAACAAGGTTAAGTTTCAACTATAACAAAATTTTAATATGCCCCGTTGCGCTTTTTACATCAATAATCCATAACCATATCCCCCGCAATGACTTCCACTTCAAAGCTCATATTGAATCTTACACGTAAGTCAAGTAGTCCTTTCTCATTGCAATATTGATGTTGGTATTGTCTTTAAAATGCTTATTGAAGGAAACAAGTGAGAAAAATCAGTCACACAGCAGCGATCCGTACTCGTTTCTTTTCAGCTTATAATTATTGAAGCGTTTCAAGAAACAAAGCATTCCTTTCTTTCCAACTGTGACGCCCATCATTGACAATCCTGATGAAAATTGCCTCTATCTGTGTGGAAATAAAGTGACAATTGTGACGTAAAATGCCAATTCACCAACAATAGGGGACCCTTCTCAATAGAACACGGAACAACACTCAAGGAATAATAGATTGAAATACACCCGAGTGTTCATTATCGCTGCAGTGATCAATCAATGAGTAAATGTGGTGTAAATTCGGGAAAGATATATTTGAATGGCTTTTATTACAGAGATAGTGTTGTAGATAAAAAGTGGTATCGAATTCTCTGTCAAATATTTTATGTTGAAACAATTTTCGCATTTTGTTCGACATGATTTCAAAATCGAAGTTCATTCAGTAAGTACCTACATCGTTTTATGTATCGTGCATCTATAGATGCAAATTGACTGCGGTAGCGTTATTTTACGATTTATAGGTTTTAGCTGTTAAGTGTTCTAAGAAACGGCTCGTCTTGATGTAAGAGATTGCCAAGTTTGCCACTTTAGTATTTTTTTTTACTTTTGAAAGTGTTAAAGCCTTTAGAAGAATTATTATAATATCAGAACGGGTAAAATAAATTGTGTGATGATAATTTGTAGTGCTGTTAAAAATAGCGAGTAAAGAAGAATATGAAGTCATGTTTATTAATTTCAACTTAAATCTTAGTAGTTTAACTTTAGCCACTAACATAATAACTAAAATGTTCATCGGAATATTTTTTACCATGGATCGTAAGTTGAATATTCCGCAGTAAAAAAGTACTTACTAACAATAATTAATTAATATTTTAGTTTTAATTTCACTTTCAATTTATTTGTATTATATATTGTTGTATTTTAAGAACTGGTGATATATACCTCCATAAACAGAAAGCGTGAACAGTATCATTCAATTCGTAACAAAAAGTCAGATAAAAAAGGTACGAATAAAAAGTGTGTGAAAGAACTTCGACATCGAGATGGACAGAAAATAAATGATCCTTACTGAGAAATGGGTACGTGTACTACATATTTTTGAATCATGTTTATCTTCGGGCGAACATAGAATGTTTGTGCATTCATGTATATAGGTATATGTTAATTTTGATAAATATAATAATGTAACTTCTAATATAGTCAGGTGTAATTCATAGATACGTTCATATTACTAGCCTGTTGGTCAAGAGGTTAGGGACCTGATCACAGAAATCCAGATGTCGTGGGTTTCATACCCAGGCAGAATATATGTATCATTATTTATGTGATGTATGATATTATGATGAACATGACGAATTATTCATTGAGATTTGATGCCATGCCATCTATAATGAGAGTAACTAAGTATTAATTGTATCTGTATGTCAGCGAGTCTGAATGTGAGAATTTGGCGTACTATAAATATCTCTCTGGCCAGACAGGTTGATAAAAGGTTTGGAGTCAAGTTTTCCGTCTCTTCTCAAAGAGATTTTCCGTCTCGTACTCCAAGTAATGTAATCCATTAACCTTCAACCATTCATGTATGCTCAATAAAAATCTATAATTAATTGCCTATGCGCACTAACACTGTTGCAGGAAACGGTTGGATTATTTTGACAGATCTCGCACTTCCGGTGCAAAACTGTCACTTATGCGATTTTTTTCAAAATTGACCTAAATATGAGGAAATGTTACTAAAGTCATTTCTTACTTGGTGTGTTATTGTCGCTTGTGTAGTGGGTATACTTTCTGCGTGAGAGACTTGTGTCGTTGTGGTTTTGGTGCGAATCTAGCCGGCTCGGCTCTTGGAGAAACAAAATTTTGTTTGGTCAGTTGTGCTGCGGCTCCTCTGGGCTCCCCGCACGAGTATCAGTCTCCAGGAGTTAAAAGACAGAAAACAGTTATTCGCAATAAAAAACTTAATTTTTATACAAAAACGAAAAGAAATATATATGTCTAGTAGTCTAGTCAGCGTAAAATAGCATTCGGTGTTCCCCAAGGCAGTGTTTTGGGCCGCTGTTATTAATTTGTTTACATAAATGACTTACCTAAAGCAGTAAAACATCCCGTAACATTATTCCCTGATGACAGTACTGTTACCATAGCTTGCAACAAACTTGATCTCTATGAGTCGGACATTAATGGGGCACTTAGTTCAATTATATTGTAGCTTGATAATAATAATTTAAAGATAAATTTAAACAAGACTCAAATAATGCAGCTTAGACAAATACAGTCTCATGATCACAAGCTGAAAATTAACTACCAAATTGACCAAAGTAAGTACAAGTTTGACAATTATTGACAGTCAGTTAAATTGGAAAGACCATATAGAGGTTATTTGTAAAAATATAAGTAGCTCGTCCTATGCTCTACAAAAACTGACACAAGTAGTAAATAAAGAAGCCGTTATAACTGCCTGTCATGGTATTGTTGCATCTATTCGTAGATACTGCATTATTTTCTGGAGAAACTCTACCCACAAAGAAATAGCATTAAAATTTCAAAAAAGATGTATCAGAGCTATGTTAGGCTTCAAGTAATGGAAAGCTGCAGACCGTATTTCATTGAATACTAGCTGACCCGGTGATCATTTTACCGCCTAACAGTCGATTCTTAACTATTATTTTTTTATTTTTCTCTCCGTAAGAACCATGCAACACATACAGTGATTCATTTTTATATTATAGACTAGCTGTTTCCCGCGGTTTCACCCGCGTCCTGAGGCAACTACTTCGCGTACCCGGTTAATTTATAGCCTAAGTTACTCCTTGGTACATCAGCTATATATCTATCGCCAGTGAACGTCCCGTCAAATCCAGTCCAGCCGTTCCAGAGATTAGCGAGAACAAATAGACAGACAGACAGACCGACATACGGAGAGATAGACAAAAATTGTAAAAATGTTATTTTGGCATATGTACCGTGTATACATCCATATGCATTTAGTAAAACGCGGTTATTTTAATATTACAAACAGACACTCCAATTTTATTTATATGTATAAGTAGATTGATTTCGCCATAACTTTCGAACCAAACGTAAAATTTTAATGAATTAAAAACTAAATATTATTATCTACATAAACAGTACTTGTGACAAAATAGTTCATTTAGATAAGGAATAATGACATGTGTAAAATAAATGCGTTTAAGTGAAGTCCTAAAAAATTCAAGATTTTTGTACCTATAAAAAATGGTGTGCTTAACTCGAAATTAATAGGTATAGTATGTCCCGGACTTTTTTGTAGATATTTTTAAGGTCTTTATTTAATTAGATTATTTTATGGTTCTATCTTTTATAGTTTAGGCGGCGTACGCCAAATAAGGAACTTTTATGGATGATTTTTTACACCTTGGCTGGGTCCGAAAAACCCAAATATTTTACGGACTCCTATTTTTTCTAAAATAAAATATAGCTTATGTTACTCGCAGATAATATAGCTTTCTAATGGTGAAATAACTTTTGAAATCGGTCCAGTAGTTTTTGAGTTTATCCATTACAAACAAACAAACAAACAAACAAACAAACAAAAATAAAAATTTTTCCTCTTTATATTATAGTGTGTTGATAAAATTTTGACACTTCCATGTTTGTTTATATTTGAAGTAGCGTTATTGGTGAAGAAAAATCACCATTTATTTATTAGATTGGCAGATCTGATGTCGTCATACGCAGTAGAGGTAAAAACAATATATTATGAACTAGCTTTTGCCCGCGGCTTCGCGCGCGTTAAATTCGGGGTAACACAAATCTACTTTCAGTCTCAAGTTGTGTGAAGATACTCCTAATTATTCTAAAGACTTCAGAAACTCTATAGGGTACAAAGTAGCTCGGTCATATCTACCGAAAGGTACACAATAACACCGCCTTGCATACAGTCAAATGCCAGAGCCTTGAAACATGGCTTGGTACATGTCCAATATATATCTATAAACACTTTTGCATTTATAATATTAGTAGAGAAAATCGTTTCAGCCGTTTAAGCGTAGTCTATAATTATAAGTTTAAATATGCGAACAATGTAATCACCGTGCACAATATGACAATATGTATGATGTGTCAGTACTGACAGATATACGCACATGCGCACTCAAATATTATAGCGCATGCGTTCTTACTTCAAAGAGGTAAATTTGTGCCGAACAAACTTCTTAATTTTTGCATCTCATGGTAGCCTATGTCCGTCTCCATGGTCCTGTAACTCCAGTATATCTCTATATCAAATTTCAACAAAATCGATTCAGCCGTTTTAGCGTGAAAACGGAACATACATACATACATACATACAAACTTTCGAATTTATAATATTACTAGCTTTTGCCCGCCGCTTCGCGCGCGTTAAATTCGGTGCAACACAAATCTACTTTCAGTCTCAAGTTGTGTGAAGGCAACTCTATAGGGTATAAAGTAACTCAGTCAGTATCCATGACATTACATCTACCGACAGGTACATAATAACATCACCTTGGATACAACCAAATGTCAAAGCCATGTTCTAATACATGTCCAATATAATTATATCTATAAACATTTTCGCATTTATAATATTAGTACGGAAAATCGTTTCAGCAGTTTAAGCGTAGTATATAACTTATTACTTTATATATGCGAACAATTTAATCACCGTGCACAATGACATTATGTATGACGTGACAGTACTGACAGATATGCGAAGGCACATGCGCAGCACTCAATTATTAGCGCATGCGTTCTTACTTCCAAGAGGTAAATTTGTGCCGTACAAACTTCTACCCTCCCTACAATCCCTCCCAGTTTAATTTTTGCAACTTATGGTAGCCTATGTCTGTCTCTATAGTTCAATATATCTCTATATTAAATTTCAACAAAATCGGTTCAGCCGTTTTAGCGTGAAACGAAACATACATACATACATACATACGAACATACATATATACATACACACTTTCGAATTTATAATATTAAAAAGAAAAATGAAAAGAAAATAAAATGTTTATTTTGTGCCTCACACAATAAATATCAGAAAACACAATAAAAATTAAAATTAATACTATATCTAATACTTAGGTACAAACATTTTGATATAAAAACATTAGTGAGGCCAAAATTGGAACCTGCCTCAGCTAATGCTGCGACAAACTTTGCCGCTGCGCTGGTATTCTGGCAGGTCCATTAAGTGGTGTCACGGAATCATAATATAAATGAGATATTAAAAAAATAAAATATAAACCTATTAAATAAAACATATATGTACAACAAAAAAAAAGATAGTCTATGGCTTGGCTTATTGGCTATGGCATTGCGCATCAAAAATGGCGTATGGATTGATCATTGAAGTCAAGTATAAAATTATTTGTAGTTTAAATGACAATTTTGTGTATTTGTGACACATGTGTTCTATGTTTGTGTAGTGTTCTTTTTTGTATATATGTGTGTGGTGTTATGTGTTGATAAGATTTTGAACATATGGAACTCTTCGGACACGAAATTCAAGAAGTTTTCATATAGAACATTTTAAAATGTTTTTGTCACATTCTATCGTCAAAAAACGGAAACATTGTGATCGTAAATAAAATATTGTATTTAATTTATTATATTCAGTTAATAAAAACCAACAGCTTATGGGCCCAGGAAATAATCGTAACTGAGTAAAAAATAAACACTACTGAAATGGCTGGTACATCGTACCGCATTGAATTACTATATAAAAACAACTATGACACGTGGAAAATTCAGGCTCAAGCAGTACTGATTAAAGCTGGCTTGTGGAAATATGTAATTAATCCTAAGTCAACCATAAAAGAAGATTCTATGATACAAAGTACGAGGAGAGTGAACTTCTTGCCAGGTCAGAACTTATTTTAATCATATCATCTCAAGAAATAAAAAATGTTAAAAATTGTAAAACTGCTTATGAAGTATGGAAAAAGCTTGAGGATGCATATGAAAGTAAGCGACCCACCAGGAAAGCTTCACTACTTAAAAAAATAATTGTGTTGAAGTATAAGGAAGGCAGTGATTTGAGAGAGCACTTGGATCATTTAATGGACACCGTAGATAAACTTCATAAAATGGATGTTGACATAAATAAAGATCTTTTATCCGTAATTATGCTTTACTCAGTCCTTATCATCAAAATTTGAAAATTTCCGCATAGCTATAGAATCACGAGACACCTTGCCTTCACCGGAGGAGTTAAAAATTAAAAAAATTGAAGAAACAGAAGCTCGTATATATACCGAAGATACTAAATTGGAAACCAATGCAATGTTTACAAAAAATAATAAAATAACTTATAAAAAGAAACAAGATTTTTGTCAAATTGAGGACCGAGGAAAACGAAATATTTTTTGATATAGATGATGGTCACGGCGAACCAGAAATGGAAGAAAATCACATAAATGATGATCGAATAACAGAAACTGAGGTAATACAAAATAATGACGTAACAATAAATGAAAGACCTCAAAGAGCTAAAAAGCAGCCAGTTTGGACTAAAGATTATATATGTATTAGCGAAGACGAAAAGCCAGAATGGAACGATGCAATCATTTCCGAAATTACGGCACACTGAAAAATGAAACGTGGTCAATAGTGAAGAAGCCACCTTGTCGTAATGTGATAGATAGTAAAATCATCTTAAAAAATAAATTGGGACAAGACGGTAACATCGAACGCAAAAAAGCAAGATTAGTAGCCCGAGGATTTTCACAAATACCAGGTATTGATTACCAGGAAATATTTGCACCTGTAACTCGCCTAAGTTCAATAAGGATATTAGTGGCCTTGGCTGTACAAGAAGATATGCATTTGAATCAGATCTGTACAGCATTTCTAAATGGAGATATTCAAGAAGAAATTTTCATGAAAAAGCCTAAGAATTTAGAACTGTACCTTCAAAAGATAATAAAAACTACAAAAGACTTAGAAATTAACCAAAAGGCTAATAAAATGTTGCGCGACTTAACCTTAGACAAAGAAAATGCTGTATGCAAACTGAATAAGGCAGTCTATAGTTTGAAACAGTCGGGAAGGCAGTGGTACATAAAGCTAGATGCCGAATTAAAATCGATAGGTTTTACACCTACGAAATTAGACCCATTTATGTACATATATGCGAAAGGCGGAGACTGTATTATTGTTAGCATATATGTTTATGACATAATAATCGCGTGCAAATCTCAAGACAGGATAAACAAAATCAAGAATTTAATTCTGAAGAAACTTGAAATGCGAGACTTGGGTGAAATAAAACACTGTCTTGGTATAACTTTTGAAAGAGAGGAAACACAAATAGTACTGAAACAAAAAAATTACATTGAGTCCATATTGGAAAAATTTGGACGCAAAGATTGCAAATCTGCATCCACTCCAATGGAAACAGGACTAAAGCTAGTAAGGAGTACAAGTCCAATGAAAGAAAAAGAGTTGCCTTACCAGAATCTTATAGGTTCTCTTATGTACTTAGCAGTTGCCACACGACCAGATATAATGTTTGCAGTATGCCATCTAAGTCAATTTAATAACAGCTACACTCATGAACATTTTAATGCGGCAAAAAAAGTTTTACGTTATTTACAAGGAACCAAGGACTTAGGCCTTACTTATATAAAAGAAAATAAAATTGGAAGGTGCAGCGGATGCTGATTGGGCATCATGCTCTATTGATCGTCGGTCAGTGACTGGATACATTTGTACGTATGGCCGGACGCTAATAAGTTGGGAATCTAAAAAGCAAAGAACAGTTGCACTTAGTACAGCAGAGGCGGAGTACATGGCCCTAACAGAAGCATCAAAAGAAGCTATTTACCAGAAAAACTTACTAAATGAACTTAACATAAAACAGACATAATAAATATTTATAATGATAACCAAGCCGCTCAAAAATTGGCTTATAATCTAATTACAAGTACTTAGTCGAAACATATTAGCATCAGGGAGCATTTTATAAAAGATGCAGTCAAAAATGGACATGTAGATGTCAAAAATCGTCCTACAGAAGACATGGAGGCAGACATTCTAACAAAAGCTTTGCCAGCCCAAAAATTTATCCAACTTAGGACAAAGTTGAATATCGTCTAATTTCGTGAGGCGGAGTGTTGAAAAGAGTTTGAACTTATGGAACTCTTTGGACACGAAATTCAAGAAGTTTTCATATAGAACATTTTTAAATGTTTTTGTCACATTCTATTGTCAAAAAAAGGAAACATTATGATCATAAATAAAATATTGTATTTATAGTCCGTGCCACGAGAAGATAGACTTTTTGTAAACAAAGAATTTCTACTAAGTGACTTAGCGATAGTTCTGTCAAAAACAAATAATGTCAAATCCATTGAGCGCAACGGTACATAGATACGTGTCATTGGAAACTAATATGTCAACGGATCGGGTTTTTATCGATATTGTGCGCTGTCAACAGGATCTTTTAATGTTTTGAGGTACTGGCGCCTAGAATGTCAACATTTGGCGTTAGTTCATTGAAATGTTACATTCTTGGGCTTAACATGCATTTATCAGAGGACAAAATATTTTTTTTAGTTATCAAGAAGGGGTAAATGTAAAGTTAAATACAAGTTTATAGGATCGCAACACTCTTTCCGCTGCTGGCATCTCGAAAACGCGGGTGAGAATAGCAGATGGCAGAAAATTATTTATACTTACCTAAAAAAGAAATTGCGTTTTCAGACGTAACTTGTTAGATTTTGTTTAAGTTCATTCTGACGATTTCATTCACAGAAAACGTAAAATCTCCATGCCTAGATTTTTTTATGCAATGTACTAGCTAGTTCTCTATAATAATATTCTTTGTTGGTCAATAATTTAATATTTTAGGATAGGTATGCTACATTGAGCAAATGATTTATTGTCTATGATTAAAAAAAAATCGTGTCAATAATAGAGTAACATGTATGTACTCTATCATTAACATATATGGTACTCTATTTTTCCTTAATTTACATAATAAATTACGTGTAAAACTACAAAAAAATCGGCAAATTTATGAAAATTCGACCATTCAAACACAAAATCAAATATTTTTATTTCAGTAAAATTTAACAATATAAACTAAAAAAAACATAGTGACATAATTAGGCCTTAAAAAAATTGTTTGAAAAGTATAAAATCTATAGACACAACTGTTTGAAAAAAGGTTGTGAAGCCCTGAATGTTTGTTTACAAAAAGTCTATCTTCTCGTGGCACCAACTATAATTTATTATATTCAGTTAACCGCTGAGATGAATGCGCCGTTATCTTACAATTGCCGCCGGGTGAACCCGATAGCTTATAATGGCCGCCGCCGCGCGATAACATAAACAATTTTTTGTCGACTCGTATATAACACGAATCTGCTCTGAAGTGATATTTTTCTGAAAGCTAATGAATGACTCTTTGAAGTGTTAGCAAGTGTTTGTTGATATTTGGTTTCTAATTTATTATACTTAGTGTCAAACATTGACGAGCGTTGACAACACGTTTATATTAACTTTGAACGGGTATAAATTAAAAAGTAAATCGATGACATATGTATTTTATGACTTTTATCGACGTAATGGTTAGATCTGCATGCGATAAATTAAAAAAAACCACCACTTTTTAATAATTAAAATAATTTTATCAATGTTCAATTGGCGCGAAATTTTTGCCGACGGCGGGACCGCACGGGAACAAAACTTTGAACGTGTTTATATTAAAAAGTAAATCGGTGACATGTGTATTTTATGGCGTTTATCGACGTAATGGTTACATCTGCATGCGATAAATTAAAAAAATCACCACTTTTTAATAATAAAAAATATTTTATCAATGTTCAATTGGCGCGAACTTTTGCCGACGGCGGGACCGCACGGTAACAATTGACGTTTTGTGTAATGGTTTATTTAATCTAAATAAACCATTACATTACTGTTGCAATGTTTTTTAACTAGGAAATGTATTGAAGTAAGAAGTTAAACAAAGAACAAGGCAAGTCACCGTAGAGTGAACAGCTACAAAACTAAAAACACCGCAAGTGCTCACTCTAAAAAGTTGCATACATTATTATAGCAAAAAAAGGGACAAAAGTCACTTGGGTTCACTCAACGGATATTGAATCAAAGTGACAAAAGTCACTGAGGTTCATTTGAGCGGATATTAAAAACCAACATTATGACTGCACAATTTCATAACGAGACTATTATTCTACCAGCTATGCGATTACAAGTATTAGGTAAGCTATTATTTTTATTGTTTTTGTACTGCAATCGTTCATGTATATGCAGATCCTACCTCCCGAGCTTCTGCTCGTTTAATAAAATCTTCTTTAGCCTAATGCGGAATGTATGTGACGTTTAAAGAGTACGAAGAGGAGGCGGCAGATCGTTCCAGCATCGTGTGGCAGCATATCTAAAACTACCACTAAAAGCAGTTGTTCTGTGTCGCGATACAACTAAAAGATGTCTAGATGCTCTTGTGCGATGGCAATTGATGTCCCTGGACCAAGATAGCTTCTTGAACAGATAATCTGGGTGCAAACAGATAACTAGGTGAAAACGCCTGCGTGCAGACATTTTCAACAGATTACCATCATTCAAGTAAGTAGTGACATGAGTACGGGGTGGAATATTATAACAAAAGCGCGCACATGCATTCTGTACCCGCTGAATTAGCCTCTGAGTTCTGCCTAATATACAAGGACCATACACATTATCAGCATAATTTAGTTTAGATAGGATCAGAGACTCGCAAAGCATGATTCTCATGTCTGTACTGAGGTATTGCCGCACTCTGTACAACAATTTGAGACGGTAAAAACAGTTTTGTACAGCCTCAAGAACATGCGTCTCAAACTGAAGTTAACCATCCATTACTAGTCCTAGATTGCGAGCCTCTGATACCTGCTCTATTGGACAGCCATCAATTTTTATGAGAGGATGCATTGCCTTAATTTTTGAATACTTTTCTTAGAGCCCATTATAATAAATTTCGATTTTAAGTGTTTAAGTACTACGGAGTTAATTTTTGCCCATTTTGATATTCTATCTAAGTCTGCATTAATGTTATTTACAGCCAACTCACAGTCCTGAGGAAGGAATGATAAATATATTTGCAGATCGTCAGCATAAAGATGCAATTTGGAGTTGAGTATTTGGTTGGCAAAATCAGCACTATACAATATAAAAAGGAGAGGGCCAAGGATAGACCTTGAGGTACACCCCTGGCTACCTGACAGCAAGAAGAACTGGCCTTATTACCTTCCATGTCACTACCCATTTGGACAAATTGAGATCTATCAGTCAGATAACTATGGAACCATTTTACTGTTGCCGAGTCACATCCGTAGTAAGAGAGCTTGGAGAGTAGAAGAGAAATGTTAATACAATCAAATGCCCTCGAAAAATCGAGCAGTACAAACACAGTTCCCATCTCCTTATCCCTAGCCTGCAATAAATCATCAACAACATCAATAAGGGCGGTGGTTGTGCTGTGACCTTGCCGAAAACCAGACTGCTTTAGAGGTAACATTTTGTTTTTCTCCACAAATTTTCTTAGCTGACTACATACCACCTTCTCCAAGACCTTGGAAAGGCATGGCAGTAGACTAATGGGCCTGAGATCTTTGGCAGATGTAGGATTAGGAGTTTTTGGTATCGGCCTAACTAAAGCAATCTTCAATGCATCTGGAAATGTGGCAGTGTTAATGGACTTGTTTATAATTTCAGAGATACAGTGAAATATCATCGATACCCATGGCATTTGTATTAAGACTGCGGAGGTGGAACAGGACTATGTCTTCGCTGACTGGCTCAAGCTTGAAAGTGGCAGTGTGAAATCGATTGGACTCAAAATAAATTATGTCAGAGAGTGTAATAGCATCTTTACCAGGAACATCTAGAAAATGCTTATTTAAAACTTCAGGGTTAAGTAGAAATTGCGGTAAAACATTATTTCTTTGTTTATTTACAACAATTGTTCCCTTCAGGTTTTTCCATAGTTTCCTAGGGCTCTTAATATTATTATTAATAAACATTTTAAAGTAAGCTACCTTTTTATTGTGAAATGCAGTTGCAATCATGGCTTTAAGATTCTTATAACTATCTTTATGTATCTCTGATCTGGTCGTTTTGTAGCGCTCATGGTACTTGTCACGCAGTTTCACTATTTCCCTAATTGTATCTGTTATCCATGGAGGTGATTTTTCTCTAACTAACATTTTCTTTACTGGTGCATGTAGATCAAACAGAGAAATAATGAATGCATTCAATGTCAACACCATCTCGTTTACATTTGATTGGCAGATTATGCTATGCCAGTCTATGTTATAGGTCGGCATCAAATATATCTAACATTATGTTGTATAATGACCTGTGCCAGATCCAATAGGGAGATGGTTTATTAACTTTAAATGTAAACTGTACCAATATATTAGATAGATTTTCATTCATTTCATTCATTCATATAATTGCATGTTGTCCCAAGTCTGGTTTGTGTAAAATAGTAACATTTTTAACTTGAGCATCAGTGCACACCACATCTATTAGTGTCTCGCTGTGCTTGGTAAAATGAGTTCGTTGTTGTATAACCTGCGTCAGACTACAGCATTGTAGAAAACTGTTCAACTGCTTAGTTTTACTGTCACCATTATTTGAAAGATCAATATTGAAATCGCCTACTAGTATTATCCTATCAGCCTTGCTAAAAGAAGTAAGAGACTCTGTGATAGCATCAAGAAAAATGTTAACATCTAACCACGGAGGCCTGTATGCTGTGCCAATAATTACAGTTTCTTTGTTTACAGTTAGCTTTAGCCATATTTGCTCGACATTTGACGTAACAGGATGTGTCAGGACTCGTGCTGATAGATGACTACGTATGTAGAAGCCGATTCCACCGCCCCGGTTCCGTATGCGAGGGGGCCGTGGTACATGGCGCAACCGGTAGTTAGGAACTATCGGCGCCCGACCTTCTTCACCATTCCGGAGCCAGGTCTTATTAATTGCATAATGTCTACAGCAAGCTCATCCATCGCCATCAGAAATTCATCATGGCGTGTACCCAACGACCCAGCATTGAACAACCCAACTGTCAAGTTTTTAAGCTTGATCATTTACGTATAATTATAATATAAATAATTATAATTGTTTTTCTATTTGTTGTATGTAGCTTGTGAGTGTTTTGTATATTATATTATTAGTAGGGAAGTAGGGATTCATAAGGATACTACGGCGCTCTTATGGCAAAATGTGTTTTGTTTAGTGCCGTAAACATACAAGAAACTACTGGAGACAATAAAAACATTAAACATAAGCCTTTTTAGAAATCAATTACGAATACTATTGACTGAAAAGTGCTATTATTCGTAAAATGTGTTAGTTTTTAGGTTTGATATTTTAGAGGTTTGTGTTATTTGTATTGTTATTGCATTCTTAGTATTTTTTGTTCATTATAAATGTCAATATATATGTACGCCAACATTGGCAGGACAGGTCCATGAACTTATAATACATGGCAACAAATCTACGGGCTCTTTGCTAATCCAGTTGTTATACAGATCAATGGGCAGGACACAGAACTGCACTTCTGTTATTTTGTAACATGTCACCATATACCTGTGTTTAACAGATAAATTTAATTTGAATTTGAATTTAATTTGAATCGCCGACTTCCAAACGCCAAAAGTTAACAATTCGTAATAATTTTAGCCCGGATGTTACGCAGAACGCGTATTTTTGGACAAGTGCAATGTTAACGAGAACATTTTTTACTTTTCGTTCGTGTAAAAACACACGGCTGTTACGGATAAACGTGTCAGTACATTTTAGCGAGCGAATTAGACTTCGTATTTATTAAAGATGAGCGAAACAGTTGAGCAGATTTCGAGAAACGTTCGGCTTCACTGTATTCGACGAGGTCTGGTATGTGACAGAAATTAAGAAAGAAAATTTTCTTTGCTATTAGGTCATTAATGGAAGCAATGATATAAATTATATTATTTATAATAATATTATTTTTATCGTTGCTGACAATGTAAACTAGCTCCAAAAGCCTCCTTCCTTTAAAAAGGTCCTTTAATAATACACACATACATGCACTTGTGCATGAAAAGCACAAAAAGAAATATATACTTAAAAATATATAAACTCGAAGATGCATTTGATAAGTAGCATGATCGCTGGTTAAACTGTAGCTTCGTAAAATATATTACCTGGCACATAGCTCCTCGGGCTCAGTGGCGTGCCATTGGAGAGGCCTATATCCAGCAGTTGACTATGGCAGGCTGACGATGATGATGATGATACAGCTCCTACTGAGATCTGAACAGTTCAGATAGAAACGCAACCTTAACCACCTATAAATAGTTGCTAAAAATAAAGCGATGAATCTGATAAATCTATATGTGACGTAATTTACCACGATGAAAGACAGATGATGGAATCAATCACAACATAAGAAAAACGTGTTTAGTTGAATTATAAAAGCCAGATGTTCCGTTTACCAACTTTACGGTGCTAATGACTGTTTGATTTGAGTTTTTTTTTTTTAATTTTTGGGTGTGTGACCAGGTCTGATGCCGGGAGTTTCAGATCTCCCGAAGGTCTCCGAGTTAGTCTAACGATTCTTGTAATAAGACAAGAATCGGCACCGACGGCTTTGCGTGCTCCTCGAAGCACGGCAATGCTCTCTAATTACCATAAGAAGCGATGTGATCAGTGATCACCCATTGAAGTAGTGACTTGTGTCGATAAAACCAATGTCAATTGATAATGATCACAAGCAACAGTCTCCCTAATATTACCTTAATTGTTAACTCTGTGGAATAATAGAGGCAGCGATTATGATAGCCTAGTGGAGATATCAACGGACTGCCATACTGAGGGTATCGGGTTCGAATCCACGGCACGCACGACTTTTCGAAGTTAAGTGCGTATTTAATTGTTAATGTGTGTGTGTGAACCGTCGGTCCTGGCTGTCATGAAGATCTTTGACAGCCGTTACAGTGATTCAATACCCTCAAATAAACTGATACTGGTCTAAGCCATGGAATATCGCTATCCCTTTGGGTTGCGGAGGTCAGACGGCAGTCGCTCTGTGGAAAAGTTGATATTCTGTCATATCTGGTAAGACCAGTAAGCGGATGCAACCTGGATAACGCTAGGGCGATGATGAACGATAACTCTGTGGAATCACAAATTATTTTTCAATCGATTGCACGTACACACACTGCTAAAAGTCGAGCTTTACAGTCTGTTGCAGTACGATTTTGATACTTATTCCCTAAGCCCTAAGAATAGAACAAAAGTCAAAGTGATTAGCTTGATCAGTATCCGTGTGTACATATACGCAAATCGAGAAACAAGGCTATCAATCTTTAATACACCCTCTTATATCCCAGACACCCTCTAACGACATTCTAAAGAAAAAAGGGCACTTTCTTTTACTTATCTTTTTGTAAGATCCCCGAGGGATATAGGAACATAAAGAAATCAATTAACATAACCTTCACCTAATCTCTGAGCCGTCGGGAATTGAAATTGTGGATACAAGTCGAGGTCGCATAAACCTTCGATAAATAGTCAAGTCACGTTCTTAAATAAGGTCATAAATCTTAACGCGAAACGTGAAAGAATTAAAATGTTCGGTGTAAAATAGGTCATAGCGGTAAATGCTTTATAGATTAGCAAATAAAATTTTACGGCTTGATATGCTTTGTGATCGCATGAGTACGCTATAAACATATGCTTATATTATATTTATGGAGAATTAGGGTCATAATAATTTTCATGTTTGATTTTTGACCGACTCTGATGTTGAACATTTTCACGAATTTGTGGCAGAATTGGGACCAATGGTTAAATATTCTTCCAAAGTACGATTGTGCCTGAACATATAAGCCTTAGATTTCACTGCAATATTTATTTCTACGTTAATATTTTGTAAAAAAACTTGTCTATTCATGTTTTTGTGGTTTATTTATATGATGGATAATTCAATTCAATTAACTTATTTATTCGTTGATCATAGGTACAAAATATATTAATATTACATAATAACAATGTCGATCTATCAATGTCCTGCCATGCATCAGGCGTACAAATATTAAATGCAAAATTATACACAATTACTATTCAAGTCATTGTGCAAACAACACTGGTACCTACTACATATATAATATTATAGGTAATGATTTACTAAGTATAAATCATTATTTTGTCTAAGTTAGTCCATTGTTACCAAATCTAAAGCTGTGTCCCTAATTTTGTGACATAACGGTCTAATGCACATCGTGTCAATTTCAAGCTGATTGTCACGCGATCCGTCCCAAATTTCCCAACTGAGTACACCTGGTCCCAAATTAATCACAATAGCCATTCATTTGGGAGTTTCGGAACTATTGTATTATACCGAAACATAATCGATATAATTGGCCAACAGATTATTTACATTGCTTCTGTAACTATTTACGATTGCTGTTGAATGCGGGCCATCAGTGGGCCGAGTCAGTCAAAAGCGTCAGATGATTTCCTGCATTGTACTTGCATACTAAACCCTTTTTTTGTCTGGACTTTAAAAGATAATAATAATAATAATGAGGGATGGGACGGTTGACATATGTCAGGCATGTCACCAGCCTGGTGAATCGCTTAGACATATAGTATCCGGTTGTTCTCGTCTTGCCAATGGCGAATATTTGCATAGACCAAGTAGCCTGGATTGTCCACCAGCAACTTGCCTTAAAGTACCAACTTGTCAACTCTGAAATACTGTACTACCGGTATGTGCCCGACCCAGTTCTTGAAAATGGTCGTGCTACTCTGTATTGGGATCGGTCTATCATTACTGACAGAACTATTGTGGCTAACAAGCCGGACATAGTGGTGATAGACCGATTAGAGCGCCTTGCAATGATCATCGACGTCACCATACCCCATGACGAGAATCTCGTGAAAGCCGAAAAAGATAAACAAATGAAGTATTTGGTCCCTGTGCCCGATGCCGGTGGGTCTCCGTGGTCCCATTTTATATAATTAAATTTATTTTTAATCGTAATATTTATTAAGTATATAAAATGTGACAATGAGAAAAATGTTTAATAAACGGAATAATAATAATAATAACCCCTCTGGCAGCCGTTATCTCATCATGAGACTAACGCAATCTCGGAGGGCAGAGTAACGGCTTTCAAACATCACCTTCAACTTTAGATATAAACAAATAATGTATTACAAGATGAAAAGAAAGGCTACAAACCGCAGGACAGCCTTGTGACGAGCTGAATGTGTGTGGCGACACTGCGGTCCCGAATGCTTCAGAGAGTCGGTCAGGGCCTCGTCTCCGGCTTGCCTTTATTGGCTGGTAGGAGTTGATACCCAAGAGCGCCTGCAGGACTCTCAACTCTGGCTTGCCTTGGTTGGGCGGCCAGAGGGAAGTCGCAAGAGCTATTTGCTCGGGGGTGGAAGTGTCATTTTCAAGGGCGTAATTACGGGGAAACCCGCTCCGGGTCACGACCCGCGATGGCGAAACAGGTGCCGCACCGCCCTACACCCGTAGCCACTCGCACCGGTGTTGCCCTTTGGCTGCCTTTACGGCAGACTTCGTTTACCATGGTGGCTATTTAGAGAGGGCCCATCTAGTGAGTTGGCGAGTCACCGTCTGCCCCTTTTCGACGTACTATAAGAGTACTTAGGGCAGACGCCGTTTGTCATCCATAGTTTCCATATTCACTCATCCATTGAACACCCGTCACAATAGCCCGGAGTAAGTAGTTTCCATACAAGTAGCAATAGTCCTACACCTGCTGCGGCTAATTCGTGGTTGTACTTCATAGTGCAGTTATGGAGGCTCCTCACTAGGTGTCCCACCGCATACTAGATTAACATTCTCAAGGGGCCTCTGCGCGTTGGACCAATGTCTCCGTGTACGCCTGCCAAAGGGCCGTGTACTTTTTTAACATCATATGTTAGAAAAGTACGCGTGAAAGAGAAACAAATAATAATAGTAATATTCTACCACATTCACACAACACCATCTAGTCCCAAACTAAGCAGAAGCTATTACTATGGGTACTAGATAATGGATAAACATACATATATACTTTTTTTTTGTAAATACATACATATTATACATAGAAACACCCAGACCAGAAAAGACTAAAGAAATTGAAGTGACAAAAAAAAAACAATGACTCTGAGTTTGTTTCGGCCTTTCTTCTCAAGAAGTCATTTAGCTAGGAAAAGCCGGCATCATCTAGAATAGGGTTTTGACATGTTAAGTGTTGTAAACAACCAAAATGCAGAAATAAAAATGTCTTTATGTCTTTATTTAATCAAATAAAACAATTGGTAAAACAGTGACACAGAAAATAAATAGATAAAAGAAATATATTAAGTCTGTTTTTTAACTAGCATGTACTCGCGTCAATTTACACGTTGTTTTCCGCTAACGTGAGCAAGAAAAATATAATTTTGCGTACATATTTATCGCACTTTTTATTTTTATTTTAGACCTACGAGATTTAAGATTGATATAAAATAAAACCTCTGTAGTCAAGTACATTCCAAATATTACTTTTACCGCTTACTATCAATGTGATCAAGCCTATACAAAAACAAAATGGAGACTAGTCGCGCGTGCATAATTGTGAGTGACATAATATTGAGAAGCTTGGGCAGAGCGATATTATCCATATAAAGATAAAATAATTTAAATGCCCCTTATATAAATAATATCCAATGTTTTCATAACATGAGACATATATCGTCTTTATAATACGGAAGGCATATTAAATTGCTAAGTGCAATTGAAAACAAAATTTACAGCCAGAGATATAAAATGTTGCCTTTATCTAATCTGCATGAATAAGAACGGCACACAAGTTTTGATATAAATTATTTAGTTAGCATGCACTTGGTGAACAAATAACTTAACTTAAAAGCGGATCATCAGGGAATGCTTCTAAGCAATAAACAAATAATTTAAGTTGCTGCTCGCACTACTAAAAGAAAATGAAAATTTAAATTTCAAATTATTTTTTTAAGTAATTTTTATAATCAAATTCGACTTTCAAATTTCTACGATGGCAAGTGTTTATATACAAATTCTCCCATGAACTTAGTGTTCATACCGACTCATTGAAAGCTTTTGTTTTTTGAACCATCTTTGTTCAAATTAGAATCTAAATTAATAATATTTTAATGGATGATTACAGATTACACTAGACCCTGGCCAGACTGCCTCTGTGGTCCAGTGGATAGCGTATGCGACTGCTGATCGGAGGTCCCGGTTTCGATTCCCGGGTCGGGCAAAAAGTGTTACTGGGGTTTTACGAATACTCAGTAGTAGCCCGGAGTCTGGTGATGTGCCCGGTAACGGCAATAGGCTCGCCTCCTATCACGTGGAACGTAAAATTTCATGGCGAAATGTGTGTGTAATATTTACATCTCAGCGTACCCCTTCGAGGATACAGGCGTGAGACTATAAATACGAAACAGGCATAAGTTATATGCCCTTATCATCGTTTACATAAAGTTAATATTTTTTTTTGTAAGTCTAGGTGTATATACGAATGTATATACAATAAAATACCAAATAGTCTTTTAGAATCCCCATTTAGTACGTTAAAAAGTAAAATAAAAGACTGCCTTATTAGGAAAGGTATACTATACCATCAATGATCATTTCAGTGATAAGGATAGATGGTCACTTACACTAGCCAACTCTTGATCTTTGTACTTTCTCTGAATTTATATAGATACCTTGCTTTTCAGTTTTTTTATATAGTATCTCTAGTTCTTTTAAATTACTATTCATGTATTATTAGGTCATTCAACTTTCTACATTTACATGTGCATTGTTGTTCCACTAAGTTTATTAAAATTTGCTACAGTTTTAGTTGAAGATAACTCGTGATCATGGGCTCTATACTAAAGTTTTTGTAATTTTTGTGTATTCATATATCGTCACTTTCTATAACATACATTTCCACCATAGTTCTGAACATGATCGCGAGTTGCCTACATTATAAGACGTAAGTGGATGCTCCTGTTACACAAGATTCACATTGGAAGGCTACTACGGCTACTAATTTTTAGTATTATGTATGTTCCTATTTACTATTTACAAGTAATTAATTACAATGTGTAACAGTTGCAGCTCCTTACAAAAACGAAATATGTACCATAACACTGGCGATTAAAAAGAGTGACCACGAGTTTAATTGCCCGCTCTATCTCGTGATTCTACCTATTGATTTGCGAACGAGGCAGTAAATGTATATGTAGAAGCATTAAGTAATTGACTTTAAAAATTTGACATTCATAAGCGTCACCTATTTTTAAGCGGTTTTAAGAATCAACAATTCGCGCTTATCACTAAGTAGATTTGAACCCGAGACTTTCTACGTGGTAGTCTGGTAGTCTTTCATTAGCCTGTATAAATCACGAACATTAAATCTATCAATTCTACTTCCAATAAGTAAACAAAACTTTTAAGCTAGGTTCTTGTCAATTTATTATGTTCGATTTCCACAGTGTTATAAATGTAATGGCTACGTCTGTATCTTTTAACAAACACTAAAAGAGAACGACGGCTTTCCAGAAATATGAATTCAGTACACTAGTGTTAGACGACACACATATAAGTGGTCTACCATAAATTTTCGCAAATATGAATTCATCGTCCTTGATGATATTCAGGAAAACAAAATACTCAACTAACACATTTATCTTAATATATAAAATCCTTGCGTTACTGACTGACTGACAGACACGCTACAGCCGAAACTTTTGGGCGCAGGAAGCTGAAATTTGGCATGTATGTTCCTTGGGGACCGTAGGGGTGCACTAAGAAGGGATTTCTCAAAAAGGGTAAATTAAAAAAAATTGCGGGCGTAGCTGCTATAAAATCGGCTAATGTTGTACTTACATATATATTCGAAGAATGGCAATCTATTATTAATCATATGTCCACGATTGCTTAAATTATTTCTTACATTATTATTTTTACATTACATTGAATACAGGGATTAAGATATTTTTTATCCATGAATAAGAAAAGCGCTAATAAAACAACCATGAAAAGTAATAAATACTCCCTATTTTTACCCTATTTTTTAATCATTTATTCATCTAGGTCAAAACCTAGATGAATAAATGATTAAAAAAATAGATGACACTAGATCTTCATGAATATGTAGAGAGTCTAAACGTGAACACAAATTTTGATAAACATCATTCTACACACAAAAGTAAATATAGTGACCACAGGGTATTGACCTGGGCCCATTTTACGTTTAACTGTAGCTCCATGATCTTCCAATTTCAAATACTTTCAAATGTATCAATAAAACAACCACAAAGCTGACTTAAGGTTAAATATAAAGAACAAGAAAATTAATTGCAATAACAATCATCAAACCAGAAAATAATGCCTGTTAATAATAATTAAATAGTGGATATAATTAAACAATTTTAATAGTTGCTCAATTACTATTCTTATACATATTACTTCTAATTGAGACAGGCGCAGGCGTCTCATTTAGAAGGAATATGTCAGACTAACTGTTGGCGTTTGGAAGTCGGTAGTACAGAAATATTTTTCTCGTTTTTCATAGCTGTGTTTCATGTGACGTATTCACCCGACGAGTATAGTCAGAGGAAAAAACAATTAAGGTACTCATTTTTGTAAAGAAGCGTGTTGGTGAAATTTTTTTGGGATATAAATCGACACAAAATTGTAATCACACTTATTTTCAACTAGGTGTGCCCGTGGTTGCACCCGCGTTATTTATGGCTTTTCCTGTGCCCGTGGCTCATATCACCACCTTTTTCGATAAATGGACTATATATAAGGCAAAATAATTATTCAAATCATCGGAACAAACAAACTACACGAAAATCTGTTTGATCCTTCTAGAAAACTCGCATAGACTAATACACATCACCACTTATTACCTTAAAGTATACCTTAAAACATTTGATGCGAATAACAAAGTTAATAAAAATAATAAACATTATATAGCGTATTGTGGGCACTGCGCCGAGTATTGTGTGTTCGATTCCCACTCGAGACAACAGTTTGTGTGATCAATACAATGGTGTTTCAAGTCTGGGTGTTCATTGTCTCCGTTGGTTGTTTGTTTGTAAAGTCCAACGCGATACAAGATTAATTCCAAGTGCGTGAGTTGCCTTCAAAAGGACTGTTAGGTTTTTAAGCTGAACAGTTTAAAATCTAGAAATTATTCGAGTTGAATATTGAAAAATATCACCATTATAAAGAGATTGAGTATTTATTACTTTTCATGGTTGTTTTATTAGCGCTTTTCTTATTCATGGATAAAAAATATCTTAATCCCTGTATTCAATGTAATGTAAAAATAATAATGTAAGAAATAATTTAAGCAATCGTGGACATATGATTAATAATAGATTGCTATTCTTCGAATATATATGTAAGTACAACAATAGCCGATTTTATTTTTTATTTAATATAAATGTGTTAGTTGAGTATTTTGTTTTCCTGAATATCATCAAGGACGATGAATTCATATTTGCGAAAATTTATGGTAGACCACTTATATGTGTGTCGTCTCACACTAATGTACTGAATTCATATTTCTGGAAAGCCGTCGTTCTCTTTTAGTGTTTGTTAAAAGATACAGACGTAGCCATTACATTTATAATACTGTGGAAATCGAACATAATAAATTGACGAGAACCTAGCTTAAATGTTTTGTTTACTTATTGGAAGTAGAATTGATAGATTTAATGTTCGTGATTTATACAGGCTAATGAAAGACTACCAGACTACCACGTAGAAAGTCTCGGGTTCAAATCTACTTAGTGATAAGCGCGAATTGTTGTTTCTTAAAACCGGGTAGACAAACAACGTGAGGCAATTGCATGTCTGAGAGTTCTTTATAATTTTAAAGATATGTGTAGTCTGGCAGTGTCCGTATAGCACTGAAACAAGGAGTGTGGGTGCATCTCTTACAGGCGTTCGGGGCTACTCACCACGCTGTCCCTCTATGACCCCTAGTGGTAAGCCATGTGAATGGCAAATAACATAGTTTACCGCGACCCCATTGAGCAAGACTTCAACAACATAATTCATTCATATCAGCCTAGAGACGTCCACTGCTGGATATAAGCTCTTTCAACTCATTCCACACAGACCGATATTGCATCCATCGTCCATACATCTTGCGCGAGACCTACCGTCCTTTGCTGCTTCATCGGGTGCAAGGCCGATAACGTTGTATATAGCTGGTATTTTAATTTGTATGTGTATTTATGTAACACTAAAATTACATATTTTTGGACATGGAAGATTAAGACATATTATTAAAACTTATTCTGGCAGCACAATATATTCAGCATGTCAAATTTAATATTTAGTTCGAAACCTTGAAAATAAGACAGAATTAAATGGCCATCTTTTCACATAATTATATCACTCAAGAGCTAAAATGATGATAATTGTTACCAACAACGTGTTTCATATTATATTAATGGCGATGTAAAACTTTTAGCAGACTAAATAAGCTCAATTTTAATTTGTACTATTTATTGTCAATCAGTAAAATAATAGTATTATGGTATAGTGTAGTTATTAGATTATTGCTCAAAAATACAAAATATTAAATGCTACCGGTATATATATAGTCCGTGTGGTGACGGATTAAAATACGAAATGTCACCACCCCATATCATCTCATGGGTGTCGTAAGAGCCGACAGAGAGAGCATATTATGGAGAGAACAGCACTGTAAGAGAAGGAAAACTTGATACAAACCCTATACCAACCCGTTTGGCCAGCGTGGTATAGTAGACCAATTCCTCCTTTCAAAGGAGAGGCCTAGTCCAGCAGTGGACTGTTAAAGGCTGATGATGATGATGATGATGATGACCGGTATATATCTATACATATATACGAAGTGTATACAAAATGAAGACCTTTCCTAATTGTCTAGTCTGTAAGAACGCGATTAAGTCGACAACTATCGAACGAAATATTATACCAATAAATAGTGTGATTCCTGAGGAAGATTAAGGTGTATAATGAACGATTGAGCCGAGGGCGAAGTCTAGTATTGTACGATACCTACAATGTTTTAGGTCTGACAATATAGCTATTAATAATGGTTGGATACTTTGAATAAAAAAGGGCAATTACCGTATGCATGTAATTAATTTAAAATTCTATAGTGCAAATGAAAGCAAAACCGGGCAAGTGCGAGTGTCATTCGCATTTAAATAATTATTTTTCATACGTCTCAAATTTATAATAGACTGAATCAATAATATCTGTATTAAATTTCCGTTAACGACTGTCTGACAAATAACGCAACGCCAAAACTATCGGAAATAGGAATCGGCAAATCAAGACTATAAAATAAAAGTCATTACTTTCATAATAGTCTAGTTACAAGCAATTTACTATTCCTAATTAGACATAGAGGTTTAACACCATATGAGACGTTAATAAGTAGCAAGAATCGTCATATTTATCGGCGGCTGCCACGTACAAAAAAATAAGTTTGCAGGCAAGGATGGAAACATTATAATCGGGTATACTTTGACTCTTTATGTCATAGATTTGCTTGAGTTAACATCTCATTGAGGAATTATTAGTAAGTAATCTTAATATATAAAATCCTTACGTTACTGACTGACTGACAGACACGCTACAGCCGAAACTATTGGGCCCAGGAAGCTGAAATTTGGCATGTATGTTCCTTGGGGACCGTAGGGGTGCACTAAGAAGGGATTTCCCGAAATTCCCACGGGATCGGCCAAAACGGGTAAATTTAAAAAAAGCAGGCGTAGCTGCTGGCGTCCTCTAGTCTTTTCATATTTAGATATTTATCAAATTCCTTAGTAGTCAGTGTTACCAAGTAAATGCTATTTTTTAAATTTGTATTAATAAGTTATTACATACTTAAACCGAATATATTCGGATCCGTATCAGGAGTTGTATAGAATTCGATTAGGCTGGATATATAGGTATATAAGTTTATTTTGATACTTAAGCACACACGATCAACGTCTGAAAATATTCGAGACCGTTCTGAATTGAGACACACTAAATAAAACCCGACCTTGTAATCAGATTTATTTTACAGCATAGTAATAAATTCAAGATATTTATTCATCGGAGAAACATACAAATAAACAATTTGGATTATCACTCCTTCTTTACCCTTTTGTACCCTATCTAATTCCGTATAGCCTTAATAACTAAAACTAAAGTACATAGTCAGAAGGTGTTACCTATTTACTGAGTGCGTTCGCTTCGTGTTTGACATAGGGTCTAAACACAGGGGATTTGGGGCAATTAATATTGTAGGGTAATTTGACAGCGGTGGTATTAGGATTAAATATCTGTATTGCATCTTGTGTAGACTGTAGTTGATTAGTTTTGATCAAGTAGTGAAGTAATAAATGATTTTATGCGTCATAGTTTTTGAGTTTAATTCGTTTAGATTATGATTAATTAGAAAAACAAATTTCTTCTACAGATAGTTCAACTCAGTTGTGCGCGCGGCCCTATGTGTGCAAGGGCTTGTAAATATACAACTTTCATTCAGTGACGCGGCAGTCGCCCGAGCACGACGTGTTCTTATCGCTTTTTCTTACGGGTACAGTCGTTTACGAAAATGTCTAGTTCTTCACGGAGAAAATGTTTAAGGAGTCAGGTAAATATTTATTTTATTTTAAATTTAGATGTAATTAATATTTACTATGATTCTATATGCGAAAAAATTTATCCTTGTTGGCGTTTACGTATTATTGTTTTAACCTCGAGAAACCATTGCTAAGGTATATGAATTTCTGAAAATAGATGCGAGAGATATATTGGAACTAGTAAGTGATCCCGTTTGCAGTGCAAGTCCAATTTTAATATCGAAATTAAGTGAACATTTAAATAGCGTACGGAAAAGAATAGCAATGGCAGTGGGGGTATCAGAGAGAACAATTACTAATATATTGGCTGAAGGAAACGAATCTGACTCTAAATTGAAATCTCCGCATAAAGACCGAAAAAAACGTTTAAAGAAGTTAGAATTAGACAACTTTAACGTTGATGTTATACGTTGCACTATTCAAAATTACCGTTTAGAACATCGCCAGTTACCTACCTTGCTAAAGTTGAAAAGAATATTTCAAGATAAACTTAACTATGATGGAAGTATTTCGACTCTGTGTACAGCTTTGTTAAAGTTGCGATACAAATGGCGAAAAACTATGGATAACAGACGTGTTATTATAGAGCGGCATGACATCCAAAAACTACGATTTTCCTACCTAAATAATTTACTCAAATACCGTCAAGAAAATCGGTGTATCGTATATACAGATGAGAGCTACATCTTAACTAATCATGTGCAAAACAAAGGATGGGGTAATAAAGATGGACAACCTTTAAAGAGAAACCTGTCGAAAGGACAAAGAATTATCATTATTCATGCTGGTTCAGAACAAGGTGTCGTACCTAACGCACTATTGACATACAAACCAAATAGTGTTTTTGGTGATTACCACTTTAACATGAACGCAGAAAACTATGATAAGTTGCTAAAAGAACGTCTAGTACCGAATCTTTCACCTAATTCTGTGGTTGTGCTTGATAATGCCTCATACCATAACGTTCAAAATGACAAAGCCCCAAATTCTAATTTCCAAAAAAATAGAAATGCAGAGATGGCTGACAGAAAAAAATATAGCTTTAAATCAAGATATGAAAAAAATTTAACTGTATGATTTGATTAAAAAAAATAAAGAAAAATATATCTGTTACAAGATTGACAAAATACTTCAGCCATATGGCATAAAAGTTCTTCGATTGCCACCATATCATCCTGAACTAAACCCCATAGAAAATGTGTGGGGAATTTAAAAAAATTATATTGCTTCACATAATGTCGACCAAAATGTGACGGAAATAATAAAACTCAGAAAATGAACGTTTAAGTCAAATTGATGAACGGATGCGGGGTAATACTTGTCGACATGTACAAAAGAAAGAAGAAGAATACTTTAGACATTGTGTTGTATGTATTAAATAACGAGATAACTGTTTTTTAAAAAAAACAGTATATAACCCGAAAATAACTGTATTTGTATTTGTACCCGACTGTACCTCTTGTCACGCACACAAAGTCACTGTATATGTACAAGGCTTACCCACAGCTGAACTATCTATAACATACTTATTAGGTAACCTTATTTTGAATATTATTTTGAGTTCACGAAGCACGAATTATGTTTAGTAAACCGTCTGCGCGGCTTGAGCTTTAAATCAGATCATTTTATGGAAGCCATTTTAGCCATAATTTAAGCTACCGAATTTTTTATTCTACTAATATTTTATTGCACTCCATAAGCTACATAAAGATAATAATATCATACAAAAGACGATGCTGTAAAATAAATAGCACCCAAAAAGAATTAGTTGTATCTAGATACAGGTGAGCGCTATTTCTTTCATCTACAAGAGAAATAAAATCAATTCGTTATAACGTACAAGTGTATCATAAACTATACCTTACAACCCCAATCTCCTTATTCACGGAAATTATGAACACATAAATTTACAGATAAAACATTTATGAGATACTTGCTGTTGACAAATAAACTTGAAAATATGAGAAATGCATCAACGTCATAATTCAAGACAGTTTCAGCCGATTTGTAAACTTGTTACGGCTGATTTCCTTTATTAATCATTTTTGAACATTTGGCTCGAGGCCTCAGCATACGTGAACACTAAACATCTCATTGATGCTTATTTATATCAGCTTATGGTGTGATTCATAACTTACTGTGTAGGAAGTCGGAAGGCATTAGGTATATTTATTGTTAGCTAGTTCTGATAGAATGTTGGCTCGTATGAAAGTATTAATAGTAAGAGTCAACTAAAATGTCAACTACATAAAATGATTAAGAGACCGCAAAACGCCCGCCTCCAGTAGGACGATCGTATTGATTTTATTTTTAACTAGCGGGTTTTTATTTAACGGTTTTTACCCGATCCCGTTTGATGAACCCAAAGAACAGACCTAGATGCCGAATTTCAGCTTCCTGCGTCAGTAGTTTCAACTGTGCGTTGTTTGTCAAGCAGGCAGTATAGCAAAACTTTTTTATAAATGCAGACGAATATAGCTTAATATACATATATTTTTAATGTGAGTTTGAACGTGATAGGCCAAGGATCTAAACAAAGAATAATATTTTTCAGATGACGGCCCAAAAAGTAAGGTAATTTGGTAACATCAAGCTATAACTTAGCAGAAATAATAATTAATGATTGGCGAAAAAAAATTATGAACAAAACCACACATGCACACTCTTGCTAATATTAAGGAAAGTTGTAAGCAAATATATTTTGTAATATTTAGAAAACTAAAATTGAATATTGATTAATATGATAAAGCTAGAAAACAATATGGACGCTACATCAATTTACCGAACACAAACAACAACATACTTCAAAATAAAGTTCTGCTCTAAACTAATAATCACATTTTAAAAACAAAAAAGCTCGGTAAAGAAACAACCAAGGCTGTCAATATATTATAAACTCTTTAACAAATGAAATAAAAATCAAAACATAGTGTTAATATTAAAAGATAAATTGATAAAAGGATTGTCTATCAAATATTTTAAATGTACGAGGAATATACAGTCCTAAATAAATATTCCGAATACTTCAAGAAAATGGTTACCTTTAATAATATTGCAATATTTTCCAGCACCTGATATTTGCACAGAGCTCAAGTTGTCTACAAACAGTATTCTTAGTTTTATTCCTTTAATGTTCTTATATCTAAGACTATATTTAACCTTGACTACCATTTAATTTGCGGTGGAGTACGAATGACTGAGTTCATTTTGGTTTAATGAACTTCATAGTTCTATTCAAATAATAATGTTAGGTAGGTATTTATTTATTTTTATTTAGGTCGTCACCCACGTCACCCACGTCTTAGTATGTTCATTTTGCAGAATTCTTTGTAATTAAGAAATAAATATTATTTGCTTGTTTTTTATCGAACAAATTAATTAGGAGAATTTAATAGTCCTCCTACCACGAGATAATCTAAAACAAGAGAAAAACTGAATAATGAAGCAGTGGAGCCAAGATAAATTTTAAGAGAATTTAGTTCTACAATCCATAAATCATCTTTTTACAAACATTTTCATAAAACTCATATGAATAGAGTGATACCTTAATTACATGAAAATAAATATTTTACAGTAAAGTTTATTAAATATACGATGACTATTTTACTACATACTTGTACTATAATTTTAAAAGTTTGTAAGGATTAATAGATGGATACTTTGATTAGAAGATGTATGTTCGTTACATTTTCATGTAAAATCATCGATTTGGAAAAAAAAATAACCTGTAATGACACATTGTATTCTTAAGCAGCCAAGCCGACCAGATAGGTGACGTACTGAAAAAGGGCCCAAATCAAAAGTACCTATAACCGCCGGGCAAGCCAATGAGCTATGTTTGTACCGAAGCATGTGGCGTTTCATAGACCCCGCCTACCCCAAAGGGAGACAGGCGTGACGATACACCATTCATGTTTGCTCAGTAAAAATCTATAATTCAATGCCTCTGCGCACTTGTCAGGAAACAAACGGACTATTTTGACAGATCTGATATTTGTATATCAGGTGTTTGTATTTGATTAATTTACTATTGGAACATTTCTTATGAGTTTCTCCACAACAAGTGACAGTTCATTGCAACATTCATTAGTCGCCGGACGCAACGTCCTACGCAGAATATCGAAAATGGATTTTCAAAGAAGTGTTGGATACTTGTTGTTTATTTTGGTGTAGTTTAAGAACTCTTTTTTACTGGCTTTCAGAATTAGCAGATATTGCGTGTGTTACTAAATAGCGGAGACAAGCTGAAGGTATTGAAAATTAATGAAAAGTTTTTGTATGGGCAATTGGTTACGTCTTCATCCTTGTCATATTGGTCTTTTGATTTTCGGCTAGAACAAAATGCCTTTCGAATTATAGTGTGCTTCTTATTTGTGGTGATATTAAATAATCAAGTAGTCGGTGGATGATAATTATTATAATGGTGATATTTTTTAATATTCAACTCGAATAATTTCTAGATTTTAAACTGTTCAGCTTAAAAACATAACAGTCCTTTTAAAGGCAACTCACGCACTTGGAATTAATCTTGTATCGCGTCGGACTTTACAAACAAACAACCAACGGATACAATGAACACCCAGACTTGAAACAACATTGTATTAATCACACAAACTGTTGTCTCGAGTGGGAATCGAACCCACAACACTCGGCGCAGTGTCAAGCGGCGAGGTGGCCATTTAAACCACTACTCCAACCGTGCAGTCAGTCGGATAAATTATGTTGATTCCGTATTAATTTATATTATACTGCAAAATAAATTGTAGATATTTTCTCAAAAAATCCGAAGCCATTGCCAAGCAATAAGTAATCAAAAGAACTTATTTCAGTTAATAAACTGCTGTTGAACGAATCAATTAATAACAATTTTATTGTAATGTTTACCTTCGCCGATAATGTTGTTTGTGGAAACAATCCGAGTTTATTTGTTAACATTTATTTCGTCGAGGTTTGAGTTATTTCATACAATTTCGTATTATTTGTTTATTATTTTTTACTAACTTTGTTATTCGCATCAAATGTATTAAGGTATATTTTAAGGTAATTTGTGATGATGTGTATTAGTCTATGCGAGTTTTCTAGAAGGATCACACAGATTTTCGTGTAGTTTGTTTGTTCCGATTTGAATAATTATTTTGCCTTATATAGTCCATTTATCGAAAAAGGTGGTGATATGAGCCACGGGCACAGGAAAAGCCATAAATAACGCGGGTGCAACCACGGGCACACCTAGTTGAAAATAAGTGTGATTACAATTGAAACACAGCTATGAAAAATATTTCTGTACTAAATCGCCGACTTCCAAACGCCAACAGTTAATAATCCGAAATAATTTTAGCCCGAATTTGAACGCGTATTTTTGGACAAGTTCAATGTTAACGAGAATATTTTTACTTTTCGTTCGTGTCTAAAAACACGGCTGTTCCGGATAAACGTGTCAGTAAATTTTAGCGAGCCATTTAGACTTCCTATTCATTAAAGATGAGCGAAACAG
This sequence comes from Euclidia mi, assembly GCA_944739405.2. Taxonomy (NCBI): domain Eukaryota; kingdom Metazoa; phylum Arthropoda; class Insecta; order Lepidoptera; family Erebidae; genus Euclidia; species Euclidia mi. The sequence continues at coordinate 33,120,447 of OX123203.2, forward strand.
CTGAGCAGATTTCGAGAAACGTACAGCTTCACTGCATTTGACGAGGTTCAATCTGGTTGTTTGAGATAGAACTAGTTTTTATTATAAGTCAAATCGATTAGATCGATTCAGTAACATTTTGTTTAGTCTATTGAAAATTTCTGACAATGGTCACACTGAACTGTCACTTCCGTCCTTCCGCTTGAAAAATTAACACGCCGTTTGCAAGCTCGCGTGCCTTGTACCTAAATTAAATTGATCGCCCTTTGAATTAACGCGAATTGAATCAACTTGTAATTAACTTAATACGTAATTGCCGCTTTTGACTTCCGGCAAGTTTTGTTGTAAATTGATGACATATTGAACTTTTGTGAAAAGTTTTGTGAACCGCTAACGTGCATCGTGGTCTGGAGAAGGACTTCGCCGAATTGTAAACTGGTATCTATTGATTCTCTTGTTATTTTGGCCAAAATTATAAGTTAATCTATAGGTCCACTTCAAGAACATCACCAGGAGCTATAAGGTAAAATTTTCATATAACTAAGATTATAAGTCATCGCTGTGCTACCACAGTGAAGGTGTTTAGATAAATTGTCTATCGTGGTCAGGTGGATGTATTACAGCTTCCACTGCAACTCTGTTCTCAACAGTTTCCCACCTGGCTGCGGTAACTCTAGACATAAATCTTGGTAGCAGAGCGTGGTTGAAATTTAGTCGCTGTTGCATTACTGAGTATAAACTCAGATTGGTATGAGCTTGTATCTTATCACCTTGTAGACAGTATTGTAGTGTTTGTCAGGTCAGTTATTGTCTAAAATACATAATATTTAATTGTATAAGTTGACCTAGATAATTTGAAACACATTGTCACATAACCTCAATCAGTAATTGTTGATTTGTATTGTTGAAAAATCTAACTTAAATTTGTTGTTGCATTAATAAGTCAGTTTGTTTGGATACATAACAGCTGTATGTATCAATAAATTTAGTAAATTTAGTTAATTGCATATATTCATAAACATTATAACATCCAACTTGACCTTGCCACTTGGGCGGGTCACATTAATAAACTTTGTTTTGTTATAATATAGATAATATTGCTAGGTAACACATATTCTGTGCTTACTTCCTATTGTATATCTCAAATAACACAGCCAGTCTGTCTGTTGCAAGTAATTAGTTAATTTATTTGAATATTTAACTTTAATTAACTTATTTGAGGTTTCAACTTTGATAGCTTTGACTTTGTTTTGTGTCAATATATATTGAAACTATTAATTTTGTTGGGCAGTAAATACCTGCCACTTGCTTGTACCAGCAGTAAACAGGCTAATACCTTGTTGGTTTCAAAGAATTAACAAATATTAAGTTTTGCTTGTTAATTTTATTTAACGCTTGTCCGGGCTCTTTTGAATTTTGATTATGTCAGCTATCAAGGACTTGCGTGCGGCCGCTGGTGCCATTGCATCAGATTTGTGCTGGTTTGCCTCGGCCAGTGCTTTAGTGAACCGGCCTGATCGCCAGCAGGCCTTACTTCAAAGGTACGAGCGGATCGATGATCGCCTGGCAAGTGTGGAACAGCAGTTCCGCACTTTCAGCGCTTGCTGTCTCGAAGTGTCAGTCACTGATTTCACTGCTGGTCTTAGACCTGTATGATGCTGTCTCCAATGGTGCGAGACAACTAGTTGCCGATAGGGAAGGGCAACCCGGCCTGAAGCAGGAGCTTCCTAGGTCAGCACCGGGGCTGGTGAGTAGGCTCCCTACTTTGGACCTCCCCCATTTTGATGGCTGCCTAGGAAGCTACCTGGGCTTCGTTAATTTGTTCGACAGCCTAGTCAATGATAGGGCTGACCTTCGGCCGGCACAAAAGTTGGCCTATCTAATGTCGGTTCTGGATGGGGAGGCTAAGGGCCTCATCCAGCATCTGCCCGTGTCTGACGAGGCGTACCAGACGGCTCGGGACCTAATCACCCGTAGGTACCATAATAAGCGTGGCCTCGCCGACACGCACATCGAGCAGATTTTGGGTTTGCCGACGCTCACCCGGGTCTCTGGGTTGCGCACCCAACTTTTGAACCCGCTTTTGGTGGCCATCAACGCACTTAAGTGCCTTGACCTGCCCGTGGACCAATGGTCCTATCTATTGGTGCACATTGTACTGAAAAAGCTGCCTGCCGACCTGAGGTCGCGTTTTGAACAGCGCTTTGGTGGGGATAGCGCGACCCATCTGCTCCCCTTTGCTGACCTGGAGAAGTTCCTGGAGGATGAGTGCCGGGTCTTGGACAACTCCGGTGGTGACACGCCGGCTAAGTCGCAGCTGCCCAAGGTCAAGGAGCAGGCTCGCGTTCACACCCGAGCCAATGTTGACCGGCGCCCTCCTCGCTTTGCGGTCACGCAGAGCCCAGCGGAGTGCTCCTACTGCAAGGTCACGGGGCACAGAACGGCCAGTTGCAGGGCATTTTTGGACCTTCATGTCGCCTCTCGTAGGCGCATCGCGAATGCCCACCGCCTTTGCTTCTCTTGCTTGAGGTCCCACTACCAGCGAGACTGCCCAAACTCTCGCCCCTGTCCTCACTTCGGAGGACAGCATTTGGACATTCTCTGCATGAATGCCAGAGAGGTAGGCCGCTTGTCCAACCAGCCGACGCCGCGCACGGGCGGGTGTTTTGAAGGTGGCAGCCGAGGCTCACCGGCACGCAGCCGAGAGTCGCCTCGCTTAATTGATCGCCGCTCACCCCGCTTGGAGAACCGTAGCGTGCGCACGCCTCCTCTCTCTCGTGCACCTGAATGTGCTGTTCAGCGTCACCAGCACCATGACTGCTGCCCCAGGTATTCCCCTCCTTTGGCGGAGCGTCCCCGCCTTGACTCGCGCCCACCTCGTTTTGGGCGGGTGCGTCATTATGACCCCCCACAGATGGCGCGCGGATCGAGTCATCGCGCCTTTGAGGACTTCAAGCCGCACCCTCGCTTTGACTTGCCTGGTCCTGGCCAACGGTCGCCGCCCAGGCAACAATAGGTCATTGACCCCTGCCCTATAACTCCAACCTCCCCCATTGAGACCGTTATCCTACCAACGGTTGCTGTTAGGGTCTGGGGACCCACGGGGACCTCAGTTGTTGTCCGTGCTATATTGGACACAGGTTCACAAGGTTGCATTGTTTCCACTTATTTGGTAGGGCAGGTTAAATTAAATATGGGTTTATTTCCAAATTGTATACGGGGCATAGGTGACGTAGCCTCTAATGTTGAAGGACAAGTTAAGGTTTTGTTTGGCCCTGTTGAATCTTCACACCCGAGGATTAAAACCTCGGCTATTGTGTTGAAGAATATTTTGGGTATGCACCCACAGAAGCAGCTACCTGCTGCTGTGGTGAATTTGACATCGGGATTGGAACTGGCAGACCCCAAATTTGACACACCGGGACAAATCGACTTGTTGATTGGCTCTGATGTCCTCGGTGGAATTTTGATTGGTGGGAAAAGGGTCTTGGTGCCAAATAGTTTGACTGCCATCCCGACCATATTTGGATTTGCTTTGATGGGCCCTGTACCTAGGGACCCCCCTCCCCCTGAACTTGATAATTTGTTGGCTGTAGGCTCCGCTCTCTCTGATGCGGTTCAGAGGTTTTGGGAGGTAGAGGAGCCCCCTCAAGCTGCCCGTTTGAATCCAGAACATGAGGAGTGCGAGCTGTTCTTCCAGAACAACACTGGTCGACTCCGTTCTGGTCGGATTATTACGAGGCTACCCTTCCTGTCTGTTCGGCCTCCGCTTGGTGAGTCACGACCTTTAGCCGAAAAGAGGTTGTTGGCCATGGAGCGCCGCATGGGTCGTGATCCGGAGCTCAGACAGAAGTACATTGAGTTCATGCGGGAATATGAACTGTTGGGACACATGTCTGTGTCAAATTTGGATTGGCGTTCGGTGGAGCATTACTTTCTCCCGCATCATGCGGTATTGAAGCCATCGACTGGCAAGCTGCGCACAGAATTTGATGGTTCTGCGCAGACTTCAACGGGCGTATCCTTGAACCAGTGCTTGCATTCTGGTCCCAAGTTGGTCAAGGACCTTTGTGACGTCATCACCAGCTTCCGGCGACATCAGGTTGTCTTTGTGGCCGATATGAAAATGATGTTCAGGCAGACGATTATCCACCCTGATGACCGTCGCTTCCAGCTGATCCTTTGGAGAGAGTCTCCTCGTGACCCCATGGTCGTCTACGAGCTCAATACTAATACGTACGGGTTAAGGTCAAGCCCCTACTTGGCAATACGTTCCCTTTGGGAGCTCGCAGACCGCGAAGGCTTACGTTTCCCACGAGCCTCCGCTGGAAGGATCATCCATCTTGAAGGACGATATTTACGTCGATGACATTTGCTCGGGCGCCTCCACAGCGGACGAGGCGATCCTCCTGCGGGACGAATTGATAGGTATTTTGGCCTCCGCTGGTTATGAGTTGCGCAAATGGATTTCCAACTCACCAGCGCTTTTGGAAGGCTTGCCAGAGGATCATCAGCAAGATCCACATTTGTTTGAGATTGTTGACAACCCCGCCATGATGGCTGTTCTAGGCGTTCCGTACAGACCAGTCCAAGACATCTTTACATATAACGTAGACTTGAAATTGCCGTGTTCTTGGACTAAACGTCTCGTATTGTCTACTGTCGCCAGAACCTTTGATCCGAACGGTTGGATCTGTCCAATTATATTTTGGGCAAAATGCTTCTTGCAGAAGCTTTGGACAGCAGGATTGACCTGGGACGAACCTCTGCACGGCACTCTTGTTGAGGAATGGACCTCTTTTGTATCCTCACTTCCTGCCGTCAACGAGATCTCCTTGCCTCGTCCCATCCTTCCTCCCGGGAAGTACAAGGCCACCCTTCACGGGTTTTGTGACGCCTCGGAACGTGGTCACGCCGCCGTGGTGTACTTGCGCACAGTCAGTGCCTCAGGTCAGGTGAGAGTTTCCCTGATCATGGCGAAGAGCAAGGTTGCACCCCTTCGGACATCTCTGACCATTCCGAAATTGGAGCTCTCGGGAGCAGCCCTACTTGTACGCCTGTTGAACCACGTGTACAGTACTTTGGGTAAAAGCATTTGTATTAATGGGACCTACGCCTGGACAGACAGCCAAATTGTTCTTTGTTGGTTGAAGGCTTCTGTCCACACCTTGGAGGTATTTGTCGCTAATCGCGTTTCCCAAATCCAGAAATCCGAAGTCAAGCTTGTTTGGAGACACGTGCCAGGTGAGCTCAACCCCGCTGACTGTGCCTCGCGCGGATGCTTGACGCCTAGTTTGATAGGTCATTCGCTGTGGTGGGGTCCGGAATGGTTGAGTCGACCAGAAACTGATTGGCCTCGAACGCCAGTTTTGAATACTTCTAATTTGCCGGGTCTACGAACACTCGCTCTTGAGAAGGTGGAATGCGCCTTCGACCCCGATTTCCTGTTGAATCGTTACAGCTCCTTCGACAAGTTGTTAGGTGTTACTGCTTGGATAAAGCGTTTTGTTTTTAATTTTAGGCACCCACAACAGAAACGACTGACACCGTTTCTCTCACCACAGGAACGACAGGAGTCCCTCACCTTTTGGGTTCGTTCTGTGCAATTGGCGCATTTTGAAAAGGAGATTGCTATCCTTAAATCAGGGAGATCGAAATTGTCGGGAGCTGTCTCTAAATTGAACCCCTTTTTGGACGATACGAGTCTCTTGCGCGTTGGAGGGCGTCTCAAGAACGCCAACCTCCCTTACGGGGCTCGTCACCCCCTTTTGTTACCTAAGGACGGTCATTTGGTACGCTTGATGGTAACTGACCGTCACCTTAAAAATTCGCATGCTGGTTGTAATGCTTTGTTGGCCATTTTGCAACGCGAGTTTTGGATTTTGTCTGCCCGAAGAATTATTTGGAGTGTAGTCTTTCGCTGCATCCCTTGCTATAAGCTCAAGGCTTCTACCATGCAGCCCTTGATGGGAGACTTACCGGCAGATCGCGTAACTGAGAGCAGGACGTTTGACGGTGTTGGCACGGACTTCGCAGGTCCCTTTTTGGTGAAAACGTCGACACTTCGAAACAGCAAGCCTGTTAAGGCCTACTTGTGTGTTTTTGTTTGTCTTTCCACAAAGGCCGTACATTTAGAACTGGTCTCCTCGCTTACGACCGAGGCGTTTGTAGCCACATTTGACAAATTTGTATCCCGCAGAGGGCTGCCGTCCTTGATCCGCTCTGACTGCGGCACTAACTTCAAGGGCACGTATAATTATTTGAATGATGTTGTTAATTTTCTTGAAACCAACAAGGCCAATATAGGTGATAGGCTTGCCCGACGTGGGATAAATTGGTTGTTTTCCCCACCAAATTGTCCACACTGGGGTAGTATTTTTGAGGCCGCTGTAAAATCGGCCAAAACACACTTGCGCAGGACAATTGGTGAGTCTGTCCTTACATTTGAGGAACTCGCAACTGTGTTTTGTAAGATTGAGGCCGTTTTGAACTCTCGGCCATTGTGCCCGATCTCCTCACAACCGAATGATTTGGAGGCCCTTACGCCGGGCCATTTTTTGATTGGTCGCCCACTTATCGCCTTGCCTGAGTACCCCTATACTGATACGAGACCTGGTCGTCTCTCGCGTTTTGAATTAGTACGCCAGATTACTCAGAGCTTTTGGAAACGCTGGAATTTGGAATATTTGCACATACTCCAGCAACGCGTTAAGGGGACCGACAAGACCGATCCACCCAAGATTGGTGACCTCGTTTTGATCAAGGAGGCTAACCTTCCGCCACTCAGATGGCGCAGGGGGCGCATCCTTCGTTTGGTAACTGGGGCTGATAGAATTCCCCGATTTGCTGAGGTCTTGGTGGACGGTTCGATTCTGAGGAGAGCGGTTGCAACATTGTCACGTCTACCAACCGATTAGCGGACCGGTAGGCCGGTCCGGGGCGGGTGGATGTTTGAAATAGAATTAGTTTTTATTATAAGTCAAATCGATTAGATCGATTGAGTAACATTTTGTTTAGTCTATTGAAAATTTCTGACAATGGTGACACTGAACTGTCACTTCCGTCCTTCCGCTTGAAAAATTAACACGCCGTTTGCAAGCTCGCGTGCCTTGTACCTAAATTAAATTGATCGCCCTTTGAATTAACGCGAATTGAATCAACTTGTAATTAACTTAATACGTAATTGCCGCTTTTGACTTCCGGCAAGGTTTGTTGTAAATTGATGACATATTGAACTTTTGTGAAAAGTTTTATGAACCGCTAACGTGCATCGTGGTCTGGAGAAGGACTTCGCCGAATTGTAAACTGGTATCTATTGATTCTCTTGTTATTTTGGCCAAAATTATAAGTTAATCTATAGGTCCACTTCAAGAACATCACCAGGAGCTATAAGGTAAAATTTTCATATAACTAAGATTATAAGTCATCGCTGTGCTACCAAAGTGAAGGTGTTTTGATAAATTGTCTATCGTGGTCAGGTGGATGTATTAGCTTCCACTGCAACTCTGTTCTCAACAGTTTCCCACCTGGCTGCGGTAACTCTAGACACTGGTATGTGGCAGAAAATTTTCTTTGCTATTAGGTCACTTATGGAAGCAATAACATAAATTATAATTATTTATAATAATATTATTTTCTCGTTGCTGACAAACTGGCTTCAAAAACCTCCTTCCTTTGAAAACGTCCTTTCATAATACTAAAATACATGCACTTTCGCATGAAAAGCCTAAAGACAAAGATATACACAAAAAAATATAAACTCGAAGATGCATTTGATAAGTAGCATGATCGCTGGTTCATCTGCAGCTTCGTAAAATATATTACCTAGCACATAGCTACTCGGGATCAGTGGTGTGCCATTGGAGAGGCCTACAACCAGTAGTGGACTATGGCAGGCTGATGATGATGATGACGCAGCTCCTACTGAGATCTGAACATTTCAGATAGAAACGCAACCTTAACCACCTATAAATAGTTGGTAAAAATCATGCGATGAATCTGATGAATCAATTTGTGACGTAATTTACCACGATGAAAGACAGATGATGGAATCAATCGCAACATAAGAAAAACGTGTTTAGTTGAACTATAAACGCCAGATCACCAGCGTTTACCAACTTAACAGTGCTATTGAAGTTTTGATTTGAGTTTTTTTTGGGTGTGTGACCAAGTGTGATGAAATTCCAGAACTCCCGAAGGGCTCCGAGTTGGCCTAACGATTCTTGTAATAAGACAAATACCGGCACCGACGGCTTTAAGTGCTCCTCAAAGCACGGCAGTGCTCTGGTGTAATTGCCATAAGAAGCGATGTGATCAGTGATCACCTATCAAAGTAGTGACCTGTGTCGATAAAACCAATGTAAATTGATAATGATCTCAAGCGACAGTCTCGCTAATATTACTTTATTTGATAACCCTGTGGAATCACAAATTATTATTGAATCTTTTGCACGTACACACACTGCAACCAGTCGAGCTGGACAGTCTGTAGCAGTACAATTTTGATACTTATTCCCTAAGCCCTAAGAACGGTACAAAAGTCAAAGTGTTTAGCTTGGTGAGTATCCGTGTGTACATATACGCCAATCGACAAACAAGGCTATCAATCTTTAATACACCTTCTTATATCCCAGACACCATTTAACGACATTCTAAAGTAAAAAGGGCACTTTCTTTTACTTATCTCTTTGTGCGATCCCCCGAGGGATATAGGAAGATAAATAAATCAATTAACAAAACCTTCACCTAATCTCTGAGCTGTTGGGAATTAAAATTGTGGATACAATTCGAGGTCGCATAAACCTTTGATAAATAGTCAAGTCTATACCAACCCGTTTGGCCAGCGTGGTATAGTAGGTCAATTCCTCCTTTCAAAGGAGAGGCTTAGTACAGCAGTGGACTGTTAAAGGCTGATGATGATGCAATAGTCAAGTCGCGTTCTGAATTAAGGTCATTAATCCTAACGCGAAACGCGAAGGAATTAAAATGTTCGTTGTAAAATAGGTCATAGCTCACATTGCGATAAATACTTTATAGATTAGCAAATAAAAATGTTACGACTTGATATGCTCTGTGAACTATCGGATGAGTACGCTATAAAAATATGCTTATTACTAATGGAGAATTAGGGTCATAATCATTTTCATGTTTGACTTTTTGGCCGACTCTGATGTTGTAAATATCCATATACCTTATCCGCTCCCCCGAAGTTTTCCAATACGGCTTCGTTCATAATATTATGTAGAAAGTTTGTCATTCTATGTTTTTTGCGTAATATTAGTCTGAAATTGAAAAATATGGAAAATTTAATAAAACCAATTCTTTAATTATTGTGAGTCATGAGTACATACGATATTGTTACGAGCTGGGGTTCGTGATAAATTATATACACTATGCCAGAAAAACTGCACTTTATTCACTAACACAATAACACTAGATACACACACTTAATTTTCACTTCACAAATAAAACAACACTAAAAACTTCCAACTTATTTCCTTCGCTTCTTGTTGATCGCTTCGATATTCAATTGTAACTGTCCTGTCTCGCGCGCTCTCGCTCTATTTATACTGGCCGGATAACATCACTAGCGCATTCTAGACTCTTCCACAAAACTGTCGAAATAATCTCGAACAGTCTATACTCGATACAGCAACGCCATCTAGTACAGAGTAGCTGAATTACCTTTAAATCACCGATACATTCAATCTCATCTAGTACCCCCATTCACCGATAGATGGCGTAACACTGCCCCCCTCTTAAACGTGTTCGTCTCGAACATCGTTGGACCCATAGTAACGAGCCAACCGGTCCACATGAACTATCTTCGGTGCACCTCGCGACCCCTTCTGGATTCGATAGGTAACGTCGTTCATCCTGGTAATTATGCGATATGGCCCGTCCCATCTGGCTTGTAACTTAGGCGATTTTCCTTTGCTTCGTTCTGGGTTATGAAGCCACACCAATGATCCCTCATCGAAGCCTTTGTTGTTTGCCTTCCGGTCGTAGCGAGTCTTCATCTTTTCAGACATCTGTTGTCCTGACTCCCTGATGTGCTCGTATACGTCGTTCATCTTGTTGCGTAGTTCGGTCGCGTAATCCGTTATATTGCGTGGAGATTCTGGTGGAATACCGGTGATAAGGTCTGCAGGTAAACGGAGTTCTCTACCGAAATTGGCAAAAGCTGGTGTTACTCCTGTAGTTTCGTGGACCGCACTGCGATATGACAGGAGAAATGGTTGGATGTGCTTGTCCCAATCTCTTTGTTTGCTCTCCACGACCTTCGCCAGGTACCTTTCCAGTGATTGGTTAAACCGTTCAACCATGCCATCTGATTGCGGATGATAAGCCGTGGTCCTGGTTTTATGTGCACCCATTACGCGACAAGTCTCCTTGAACACCTCAGATTCGAAGTTCCGGCCTTGATCGCTGTGGATTTCCAAGGGCACCCCGAACCGACAAAAGACTTCATGCACCAGCTTATCGGCCACTGTGGTAGCTTCTTGATTTGGGATTGCAAACACTTCAGGCCACTTCGTGAAGTAATCCATCACAATCAAGAAGTACTTGTTTCCGTCCTGGCTCTCAGGAAACGGCCCAGCGACATCCAACGCTATGCGCTCCCATGGAGCTCCCATATTGTACACCTTTAATGCACCTCTGCTTCGAGTATGTGGCCCCTTGACAGCCGCACAACTTGTGCATTTGCGGCACCAATCCTCGACGTCATCCCGACAGTGGAGCCAATAAAACCGCTCCCGGATCTTAGTAAGGGTCTTCTTAACTCCCATGTGACCTCCCTAAGCACCATTGTGATAGAGCTGCAAGACTTCCGGCACCTTAGTTTTGGGCACTACCATTTGCAAATGGCACTGGTTACCGCGAGCGTTTTCCCATTTGCGGCACAGAACTCCATCCTGGACGACCAAGCTTTCCCACTGTGCCCAATAACTCTTGGTGATGGGGCTCATTGCTGCGATATCACTCCATTTGGGCCTAGGCGCATCTGATTTCTTCCATTCAAGAATCTGCTGTACATCCTTGTCATCTTGCTGAGCACTCTGCAAAGCTTCTCTCCATTCATCGCTTAGATCCGTCTTTAACATCCTCACTAGCGCTGCCTGCTTTGCTTCCTGTCGGCTACAGTGCTTGCACTGGTCGGGACACGGCCTACGCGATAGGGCATCTGCGTTACCATTGGACTTGCCGCTGCGATGTTGTATTACAAAATCAAACTCTTGCAGTAGTTCAATCCATCTAGCTACTTGTCCTTCTGGGTCCTTAAATTGAAGTAGCCATTTCAGCGCTGCATGGTCGGTTCGCAGGTGGAATTTACGGCCCAACAAGTATTTGTTGAAATGCTGCAACGTCTTTACTACAGCCAAGAGTTCCCACCTGGTGACGCAGTAGTTTCTTTCGGGTTTGGATAAGGTCTTGCTGAAGTATGCTATAACAACTTCTTGATCACCCTTCTTCTGTGACAGCACGCCGCCAATTCCGGTGTTACTGGCATCTGTGTCAACTATAAATCCATGCTCATTGTCAGGGTAGCCTAGAATAGGTGCAGTACACAGATGTTCCTTGAGCTTCTGGAATGCAACGTCACAGCTCTCATTCCAACAGAACTGTACTCTGTCTTCGGTGAGCTTATGATGGTCGACCAATGTCAGCAAAGTTCTTCACAAACCGTCTATAGTAGGAGCATAATCCGAGGAATGCTCTGACCTGCGTTTTGTTCTCTGGATTTGGCCATTCCTTCACAGCAATGATCTTATCCGGGTCAGTTTGAATACCGTTCTCCGAGATCACATGTCCTAGAAAGTTCACTTGCCGTCTGAATATCGCGCATTTCTTCGGACTCAGCTTCAAATTAGCTCCTCGTATCTTTGACAGCACTTGCTCCAAGTTTCGAAGGTGATCCTGGAAGGTGCGCCCCACGATGATGATGTCATCCAAGTAGACCAGGCAGGCGTCTCCAATCAGTCCCATAAGCACTCGCTCCATCAGTCTCTCAAAAGTAGCCGGAGCGTTGCACAATCCAAAGGGCATGACGTTAAATTGCCACAATCCTTTGCCTGTGGAGAATGCCGTCTTCTCTTTGTCTCGAGGATCTATTTCCACCTGCCAGTAGCCACTTTTTAGGTCTAAGGTAGAAAACCACTTCATCCCCGCCAGCGTATCCAGTGTGTCATCGATCCTTGGCAGCGGGTAGCTGTCCTTCTTCGTGATGTCATTCAATCGGCGGTAGTCTACACAGAAGCGCATGCTGCCATCCTTCTTCTTAACTAGGACAACCGGAGAGCACCACGGGCTGGACGAAGGCTCGATTACGCCTTCGTTCACCATACCGTCGATCATAGCTTCCACTTCACGTTCCCGTGCTACTGGCACACGTCTTGGTCGCTGGCGAATCGGTGCTTCACTTCCCGTGTTTATTTTGTGCTGGACTAGTGCTGTCTTCCATATGTCGGCATCACTGGTCGAGAAAATATCCGCGAACCGGTTCAACATCTTCTGAGCCTCGGTTTTCTCTTCTTCTGACAGGGTACTTTGGCAGTCCTCCAAAAGTGAAGACACGTCGAATCGTGCACCCTGAACCTTGGCGCTGGTAGGTTGCTCTTGACATCTACGCATCCAAGCCGCTCCTTCATAGGTGCCCAATTCCGTCCCTTTCTTGAGCGACACTTCCTTGTCACTTGCATTCAGTGCGCGTACTGATGAAACTTTGGTACCCCTTACCAAGGTTCGTGCAATCTTCCACGGGGCCTCTTTCTCTAGGCCTTCGATTAGTACGCAGCGGTTCTCTCGACCAGAATTCCCTGGTAGACAAACTGGTATAACCGTTTCCGACCGCGGGTGAAGAATGACATTCTTCAGGCAGTACACTTTTCCTGAAGTTGCACCTTCCATGAAGACTTCTTCCGAGCCAAACTACAATACTCCCTGGTTAACATCGATCTCGCAGCGATACTTCCGCATGAAGTCTAGGCCCAGGATGCAGTCGTCCACTATATCGGCTACGATGACTTTGTGACGGTAAACTTTGTTGCCTAGCTTCAGATCCACCTCCATTTCACCTCGGACGGTTATGTGCTGACCGGTAGCTGTTCTCAGATTCACACATTCATTGTTCCTGAAGCAGCCCCGAAGAACTCGTCTTGCCAGATGGAAACCGATGACTGTGCGAGAAGCACCCGTGTCCAATGTCAGCTTGCATGGTGTTCTGTTAATTTCGCCTTCGATGATTAGGCTGTTCCCGTCGCATGATTGCGAGATCGAGATACTTGGGGCTCTTCCATTACCAGCCAGCACCCGCCCCGCAGTCCTGGCTTCTACTCGTTTCCCTGCTCTCGCTGCCTGGCAGGCACATCAGGAGACCCCTTTGGTGGAGACAGGGTGTCACCAGGCTGCCTACGCTTTGGGCAGCTCAAGCGGATATGGCCTCTTTCTCCGCAGTTGTAGCACCGAGGTGACGACACAACTTCCCTGATGCGGTGACCTCGATCGTCGCGTCGCACTGCTTCCACCTCCAGGTCCTTGAAGTGCCCAAGCCTCACTGCTGCTCTTACCTCCAGGTCCCGGATCCCATCCGTAAACGCATGTACGAGGTTCCCATCAATAAGCGCAGGCGACGACTGGTATGCCTTCCTGACCAGCTTTTCCACCTCTAGAGCCCACTGCTGCAGAGTTTCTCCGGTGCGTTGTGTCCTGTCCTTCAGCTGAGCACGATAAACGTGTTCAAGGTGCGCGTCACCGTATCTGGCCTCTAGCGCCTCCAGGAGCTTTTCGTAGGTGACGTCTTGCCCGAGTGCCTCCAACACTGTCAAGGCCCGGTCGCGAAGGCCCAAGGTTAGGGCGGTTAAGGCCTGTTCTTTGGTCCACCCATTCGATCGCATCACAGCCTCGAACTGGATCTTGTATGCAGACCATGATGACGAGCCATCGAATGGTGGGACCTTAAATCCACGAGGTGAGGGCGCTACAGCCACTGGTGTCACTTCGAGCCCACGCAACTTCTTCTCCACTTCAGCAACACAGGTCTCGTGGTGGTCGTGTACACGCTTCTCTATAAAGGCGACGCGAGTCTCAAGCTTGTCGTGTACGAGCATCTCTACGTCGCTGATACGGGCCTCGTGCTGCTGAAGTTCTTCCTTGACCGCCTTCAAGTCCTTCCCTACAGCGGCGCTGAGGTCCTTCATAAGCACCACCTACTCTTCTAGGCGGCGCGCGTGCTCCTCCTTGTCGCGCTGGAGCAGTTCTTCTAGGCGGCGCGCGTGCTCCTCTTGACGGCAAGCCTGCTCCTCCTTGTCGCGCTGAAGCTGTTCCTCCAGGCGGCGCGCATGCTCCTCTTGACGGCGAGCCTGCTCCTCCTGACGGCGCGCGTGCTCCTCTTGACGGCGAGCCTGCTCCTCCTTGTCGCGCTGAAGCTGTTCCTCCAGGCGGCGCGCGTGCTCCTCTTGACGGCGAGCCTGCTCCTCCTTGTCGCGCTGAAGCTGTTCCTCCAGGCGGCGCGCGTGCTCCTCTTGACGGCGAGCCTGCTCCTCCTTGTCGCGCTGTCGCTGTTCCTCCATGCGGCGCGCGTGCTCCTCTTGACGGCGGGCCTGCTCTTGCATGAACGCCATCAGAGCCGCGATGTCGGGCACCGCCACGGAGTGTGCGCTTGCAGGCTCCACTGCAGCCGCGGAGTCGCCTGGTCCACCAGGCGATGGAGAAGGAACGTCTCTGAAGCGTCTCTGGTCCAGGTCTTGCTGGCGCTGGTTCCTGGTACGCACACCTTCAGTTTCTTCCTTCGGCATAACCGGCATAATTTATCCCTTTCTTCTGACACCAATTTGTTACGAGCTGGGGTTCGTGATAAATTATATACACTATGCCAGAAAAACTGCACTTTATTCACTAACACAATAACACTAGATACACACACTTAATTTTCACTTCACTAATAAAACAACACTAAACACTTCCGACTTATTTCCCTCGCTTCTTGTTGATCGCTTCGATATTCAATTGTAACTGTCCTGTCTCGCGCGCTCTCGCTCTATTTATACTGGCCAGATAACATCACTAGCGCATTCTAGACTCTTCCACAAAACTGTCGAAATAATCTCGAACAGTCTATACTCGATACAGCAACGCCATCTAGTACAGAGTAGCTGAATTACCTTTAAATCACCGATACATTCAATCTCTTCTAGTATTCACCGATAGATGGCGTAACAATATTATTAGACAATTTCTTTGTGGATCCATCTATGTCCTGCCCTGTATCAGGGTCCTGTATCAGGCATGTAAAAATTATATTTTAAATTATACAAAAGTGCCATTCAAATCATTGTGAAAACGTTGGTACATTCATATCTTTTGATTATCTAAATTTTAATCATTACATTGTCAAAGGTAGTCCATTCATCCATTGTTACCAAATCTACAGCTGTGTCCCAAATTATGTGACATAGCGGTCTAATGCACACCCTAACGTGTCAATTTCAAGCTGATTGTCACGCGATCTGTCCCAAGTGTCCCAACTGAGTACATCTGGTCCCAAATGAATCACAATAGCGATTCATTTGGGAGTTTTGGGACTATTGTATTATACCAAAATTATACTTTATATCTAATAAAGGAATAGGTAAAATTTAATAGTGTCAGAGAAAACAAGTAGATAATTTAATTTTTATTTACAAGTTGTTTACTGCCACCGTATGCAAAACACACCGTCTGAGTAGGTATTTCACGTAGGTACTTTTTATTTTTATTTTAGACACAGGAGATTTTAGATTCAAATAAAGATAAATACATATTTATTTCTGCATTTTAGTTGTTTACAATACTTATTCTAGATTATGCCGGCATTTCCTAGCAAAATGAATTCTTGAGAAGAAAGGCGAAAACAAACTCAGATTCATTGTTTATTTTTGTTAAATCAATTTCTTTAATCTTTTCTTGGTCTTTTAAAGTCCAGAAATAAAATAAAACCTCTAAATTCACATACAATCCGAATATTTTAGTAACCGCTCACTAACTAGGTGCTTAAAGCTCAAGATTATACTAGAAATTGCGTGTATGCGTGTACATGTACACATTCAAATAACTGTAAGTAATTATTATGAGTGACATAAATTTGAGCAGCCGGGGCAGAGTGGTATTATCCATATATTAGGATAATAAAATAATTTAAATGACCCTTACAATTATTAATCACAACAAATGGTTAAACATCATTAGACATATGTCATCTTTACAATACAATGCAAGGCACATTAAATTGCTAAGTGCAATTGAAAACAAAACTTTACAGGCAGAGTTGTATACATAAAATATCGCCATTATCTAATTGGCATGAATAAGAACGGCGCACAAGTTTAGATATAAATTATTCAGTTAGCATGCACTCGGTGAACAAATAATTCAAGTTGTAAGCAAATCATCAGGGAATTCTTTTAAGCAATAAGCGAACAATTTAAATTGCTGCTCACAATACTAATAAAATATGAAAATAAACAAAACAAATAAAAATCAAATATACTTTTAAAGTAATTTATATAACTAGATTCGACTTTCTGCCTTCTATAATCAATTATAGACACACCAGCTCCCATGTACTTGGCTTATACTGACTCCTTGAGGCTTTTGGTTTTGTGAACAACGCAATGCCTCTTTAAAATTGGAATCCAGGCAACTTATATTTTAATTGACGCCAACAGATAACAGAAGAGCTTCTAAAATATGCACAAAGTCTAAACGTGAACTCAAATATACATCATCTTAAAAGGTAAGTAAATATGGGACAGGAAATATGACCACAGGGAATTGTCCTGGGGCCACTTTATGTTTAACTATATCTTCATGGTCGTCGTCGCTCACTATGGGCCATATCAGAAGGCTCAAGGTCACTCAGAGGGCGATGGAGAGAGCTATGCTTGGAGTTTCCCTGCGAGATCGAATCAGAAATGAGGAGATCCGCAGTAGAACCAAAGTCGCCGACATAGCTCTCCAGATAGCCAAGCTGAAGTGGCAGTGGGCAGGGCACATAGCTCGAAGAACCGATGGCTGTTGGGGCAGAAAGGTTCTGGAGTGGGGGCCACGTACCGGACGACGCAGCAGAGGTAGGCCCCCGCAGGGTGGACCGACGATCTCGTCAAGATCGCGGGAGGCGGTTGGATGCGGGCGGCTCAAGACCGGTCTGTGTGGAGAACCTTGGGGGAGGCCTATGTCCAGCAGTGGACGTCGTTTGGCTGATATGATGATGATACCTTCATGATCTTCCAGTTCCAAATACATCATTTCACTTTCAAATGTATCCTTAAAACCACCTCGGAACCTTGACTTCTGAATAAATTTGCATTTTTTTTTTTGGTGTCCGGTTGGAAAATCCTCATGGAGTCCCTCTGCCCTGGCGAAAGGACGAAGGGGACTGTCAGACTCTTACTAACTAAAAACTAACCCGTTTTCCTCATGTACCCGTGTGTCGGAGGGTCGGGTATCGCCGAAGCATTCCTTGCTACCCCCCGACGGGTATTAGCCCGCTATATGGTCAGGCGGGCCCCAAACAAAACCCCTTTGGCGGCGCATGAAGGTGTTGGGCTCCGCCGCCAAAACACCAAGCGGCCGCAGAGGACAGGGAGAACGGCAACGCAACACCGCATCTCCTCTTCCTCTGCGGCCCCACCGCGACGCAACAATGGTGCGCCCCCATTTGGTCGCGGGAGATAGGGCGCGCGGCAACGCAACACCGACACGACGACACCGGGACAGAACAACTGTCCCTCGCACCCGCCCCATTGGACGCATCCTGCGCAGGCCTCCATCAAGCCCACGGGATCTCGCTTAGCTTCACCGTGGGTGACCTAACTACAGTTACTGAGCCCCCCCACCACGACAAGATGGAGATCCCACGGGGGGGGGGGGCAATTATTGCACTTAAAAAATACACAACAAACAAGAACAACAAACAACAAAGTCGGAAAATATTCCTTGTTAATAATAATTAAACAGTGGATATACTTAAACATTTTTTATAATTGCTCAATTAACACAAACGGCTCATGTAGAAGTAATAAAAGAACCTATGTATGTCAGAAATTGAGTGTTTAACTACTTTTCACAGGTTTTTTATTAGCGTTTTTATTACTCGTAGACAAAAACATAGTACTCAATTTTTGTATACAATGTTAAAAAGAGTAGTACAAGAAATAATTTTAACATTCCTGCAATTGTGATTAATAAATAGAGTGTCATTCTTTAAACACATTTACAACATTAGCGGATTTTATTTTTGATATTAGTATAAATGTGTTAGTTAGACATTTTTTTTTTAATTTCATCAAGGACGATGTCTTCATATTTGTGAAAATTAATGGTAGAATATGTGTATCGACTAAAACTAATGGCCTAATTTCATATGTTTAGAAATCTGTCCTTTTCTTCTATTGTATGTTAAAAAGAGACAGACGTAGCTATTACATTTATATCGCTATAAATCCAATATATTAAGCTGACAAGCACATAGCCATACTATTTTGTTATTAAAAACAGAAGTTGCTAAACGTATCGTGTGTATTTATTTAATAAGTGTTCTGCCCTATTTTTTTATGCATTTGATAGCCTAATGGAGATATAAACAGATTGATACGCAGAATATCTCGGTTTCAAACCTACACCTGGAAATGACGAGCGTATTAAATTATTGATTGCATAACCAAGAAGAGAATACACGTGAGGAAAGCTGCATGTCTAAGAGTTCTTCATAATGTTTAAAACATGAGAAGTCTGGTATTCCGCACTAGGTCTGTGTGACGGATTATAGTCCGATTCTGACATACACGGGTGTAACTCTCTGTTACAGGCGTTCGGGGCTTACTCACCGCGGTGCCTCACTATGACCCCCTACTGGCAAGCCACTCGAAATAACCGCGATCCTGTTGAGCAAGACTGAAATAAGGTAATGCATGCATATCAGCTTATAGACTTCCACTGCTGGACAAAAGTTTCCCCCAACGCACTTCACACACTGAGCTTGAGACGCTCGCATCCATCCTCGTTCCAACTTGCGGTAGGCCCACCACCGCTATGTCGTCCGGTGCGTGACCGATAACATCATATTTAGCTGATAATTCATTTTTATTTGTATTTATGTTAAACTTGTTACAATGAAATATTTTTCATTGCCATGGAAGATTAAAACGTATTATTTAAACTTATTCTAGCATCGCAATATATTCAGCATGTAAAATTAAATATAATACTTCAAAACCGCCTTGAAAATAAGACGGATTTAAATGCCCATCGTCTCACATATATCACTGAAGAGCTTCAAGCTGCGTATCCATTATGCGCTTCTGGCGCGCGCGCCATGAACGCCCGCGCCGAGAGCGCGTTCACGGAACGCGCTCCGAATATTTAAATGATATCAACTCCGCGCGCCATGGCGCGACCGGCAGCTGTTCCAGTGTTCGGTCGTTCAACATGCAGGCCCGTCGTACACGAGCAGCAGCTGCGTTTATGTTTATATTCACAGTATTATACAGAAGAAAAAACATAAACGTAAAGTGCGTTGGTGGATGAAAGAGTTGTTTCACAACTTATTTCCCTCCAAGCGTCTTCTCTGAGCGGCAATTTTGATTATCCATCGCTCGAAACGTAGCGAACACACAAAATAATATCACGTCCGTCTCAACTGGCGCGCGCGCCACAATTGAGTTGCCTTTGATGCGCGGTAAAAAACCGACTCCAGATGGAACGGGGCGCTCCATGTTCGAGCGTTCCAACAAACACATTGGCGCGCGTTCCAAAATGGTAACAATTTCGCGCGGCTGTAACGCGCGCCAATGTTCGTCCCTTTGGAGCGCGAAGTCGATACGCGGCTTAACTGAACAGAATGATTACCAACAACGTGTTTCATATATATTATATTATATATATTTTTATAGACTCACGCCTGTATCCCCGAAGGGGTAGGCAGAGGTGTAATATTACACCCACATTTCGCCATGAATTTGTAGGTCCCACGTAATAGGCGGCGAGCCTATTGCCCTACCGGGTACATAACCAGACTCCGTGCTGCTACTGAGAATTTCCCAACGGAAAAACCCAAGAATGTTTACTATTTATTATCAATCACTAAAACAATTATTCAATACTTTAGTGATTAATTTTGGATGTGTAGTAAAGAAATTAGATTATGGCTACAAAATACTACCGGTCGACAGCGGAAGGACGGCGGATTCTTTTGACCCATCTCATTTTATATTAAAAAAAATATATTTTCGTTTATTTTCCTGTTTTGTCCCTGATTTAGTAGGTGTTAATAGTTTATATTTTGTAATTTACGTATTTAGCCTAAGTTCGAATGTACTCTGAATAAATTAGAAAAGATTTATCATCATCAATCAATCTCTATACATTTCTAGAGGTAGCTCTACTGACTGATAGACAACACACATACAAAACTACTGGGATACTTTAAGAAGCTGAAATTTGGAATTCCTTGGAGAGCGTAGGGGTGCTGTGGTGGGTGCAGGGGTGGGGTGAGCTTTTTTTTTTTTTTTTTGGTTTCTGGCAACACTGGTAGTAAGACCTAAAACTGTGCTTCTCCCAATAATAATTTTATTTTATTTGATTTAATTCATTTTATTAGGTATTATTTGTATGTTAAGTGCGTATTAGTGTGTTATAATGGTAATTAACTGTTTAATATCAATTAATAATGGTAATTAACTGTTTAATATAATTAGAAGTGAATGTTGGTGAATAACACAAAGTAAAAGTTTTGCAAAGTCATCTGTCAAACGAACTGTTATTTAAAATACTTTTGCATTACTTTTTCTAATATACGAGCAGTTGAGGTAAGTTTACGATATATTGTACATCTAAACAATTTTGCACAAGTAATAAACACCTAGTGAACATATCTCGATTGCCCGGCTCATTTTGGTTGGTGACTTACCCAAACCTAAGTGTCATACAATAAGTACTTTATTATTTTTGTCTTTTGTTCTTAAGTTTCTTGCGATCCAATTATTTTAAATCTATTAACCAGATGATGACCAGGAAGGCGCGTCTAGAGGAGGAAAAATTACAATTAACGCTTAAAGAACTTAAGAAATACAAGGATTTGTGTGAGACACTACAAAGTGAGCATGATGACAATGAGAGGGAGATGCTACAGATTTTAGAGAAAAATTCTCAACTAAGAACTGAGATGGCAGAAATTCATTCTCATTTAATTACATCTTTAGATGAACGCGATAAATTACAATCAGTTGTAAACAAGTTTGACAGTTGTAGTAATGAGTTTGAGACCGCACTCAAGCGCATCACCCAGTTAGAGGGCCTCCTAAGTGAGGCTAACAATCATATTAATAGATTGGAGTGTGCAGACCGGTCCATCAAATCAGCCACTACACAATCACTGTTTAATGAGCTGGTTGGTAGCGCTCCATCTATGGTTTCTGCCAACTCAAACTCAAACTCAAACATGGAAGTTATTACAATTGACTTAACTAAAGACAATTCAATTGTTCAAGCTAGTAAAACCATAAACTCAGCAAATAAACTGAAAAAGTATGTTAAGTTGAATAAACAAATTAAGAAAAAGGAAAAGTTATTAAGAAAATTTAGAAATTCAAAGTCAAATGTCAATTATTGCCGAAAGTATATAGCTCTAAAGGAAGATTTGTCTATTTGCATGACTAAACTAGATAATAATCTTATAAAGTATGAGGCTGATATCCATTGTCTGCAGACAGAGATTGACCGCTTACAAGATTCCCTATGTAACATGACAAAGAAATATCAATTATCTCAAAATCAAATTAATGAACATATCTTGGCCATGGACGACTTAGTGGATTTGTGTAAATACAATGAGCAAAGACTCATATCATTAACTAATAATAATCAGGCCAATGAACCTAGCCTGACACCACAAAGTTTTTCACAGCCTACCAACTTGAAAGATAGTTCTGCTATGTCATCTCAGTCAGCGGTGATGAGTAACAGCTTCATGAATGCTAGCACTTCCCTCTCACATCTGAATACAAATACGAACACCAACAATTTAGTAATGTTTAGTGATGAGATAGGTAGGAATATGAGCCAATTGTTGAGAAAAAGGACAGGTCAAACAGTAACCAACTTTTGTATGCCCGGAGCAAGTTTTACACATATCTTACAAAACATTTTAAGTAAAACATACTGTCCTGATTCAACAATAATCATTTTTATTGGGAGAAGGGGTAATGCAAATTTAAATACTATAAAAAGATATTTCAATAAATTATTAAACATAAAAGTTAGAAAAATAATTTTAGTTGCATTTCCCTACAGTAAGTTGTTGTCACAGGCCGAAAATGATTTTAGACATAAGTTAAATAGCAAATTACATACACTGACATTTTACAATGATTTTATTGACATAATTGACTCTAATGCTTTCATTAGAAACTTTTATTTGACATGTGATAGTTGTTATCTATCTCAATAATATCTGATATGTAGTCGTAGGTACAGTTTATACAAAGATATCACTCATAACACTTAGTTTCACCTGCAGAAAAAATAATCATGCGGTACGCCCTCGTTTGTACCTCAATCACGTTAGTCAAAACGGCATTTATGAGTACTTTTAATTTAATTATAAGTAATTTTAATCATCTACCGTGTCTACTGCTAGGCACAGCTTATTGTCACTAAGAGAAGGTTAAGGCCATCGTCCAACAAGCTGGCCAAGTGCGGGTCTGCATATTTCACATGCTTTTGAGAACACTATGGTGAACTCTCAGATAGCGATCAGCGATGATGCTATTTGTCTTATAATCAAAGACAAATAGCATCATCGCTAGCATATTTTATTAATAACACAGCCAAAATTTTGGCTAATAACTCTGCTTTTATTGAGCAGTCTAATTTGACATTAAATATTAGCTTGGAATCCGTTCCAAATTCTTTAAATTAAGTAATGAGACAATAGAGTCAATCTCTGGCAATAACCTTGATAAGACATTAGTTACCTTTTTTAATACCACACCTATTATAAGTAAGAAAAACACACTTTCATCAACCACACATTGTAAACAAAATAATTTAAAGAATTGTATCAACCTGGTGCATCAGAATATACAAGGGTTGATGAGTAAGGAATTAGAATTGGAATTGTTTATGAACTGTAACAATATTGACATCTTATGTATTCAATAACCACCAGGTTGCAAGCTCATTCAGCAGAGAAAACTTTATTCGAGGCGGCTCGTTAATTATAATAAATAAACTTTTAAAATTTAAGGAAAGATCTGATATTGTGAGCCTTTCTGTTGAGCGAGTTATAGAGATATCATGTGTCGAATTTGAGCAGTTCATTGTTATGAGTGTATACAAGCCTCCATGTGCGCCTTTTGAAAGTTTTATAGTAATTATGGAGGACGCCCTAAGCAAAGTTAATAATTGCCATAAAACGGTTGCTGTTTGTGGTGACTTTAATATTAACATTTTAGAGAAAAGTTCTTCATCAATTAATTTCTTAAATCTTTTTAAATCTTACAATTTAAGTCATACTTTTTTAGAACCAACTAGAGTGACTGCCACAAGTGCCACCTGTATTGATAATATATTTATTAACACTAAACCTTTACATAAATCCTTAATTAATATGCTTCAGTCTGATCACAGTGGGCAGTTAGTCTGTTGTCCAAGAAAAAACCTTAAGGTTCAGAGTAAAATTATAAATTTTATACCTATAAATGAAAACCGAATGGAAGTTTTTAAAAATAATTTATCTAGTAAAATGCGTTGGTTGCCTACTCATGACCGTCCGGATCAGTTATATAACTCATTATTTAAATTGATTAATGATGAATTTTCTGTTGTATTTAAACCCAAAAAAATTAATGTAACTGACCGTCTGACGTTTAGTGATTGGGCAACTGAAGGCATTCATAAAAGTCGGATTAGGTTATATGAACTTTACAATGAAAAAACTTTTAATAATAGCCTCAATCCAGCCTTTATTAATTATGTAAAAAAATATTCAAAAACATTCAGACAAGCTTGTTATGCTGCAAAATCAATTTATTTGAAAAATAAAATAAAATGCGCTGAAAATACCATAAAAGCTACCTGGAATGTCATCAATAACGAAACTGGTGGAGCCAAAGCACGCAGTTCGACTACCTACTAAATATCAATAATGTGAGTGTTGCAGAGGACTTGGAAGTAGCCACAGAATTTGAAAAATTTTTTGCTAATATACCCATTTTAACTACAGAGTCACTCAAGTCATCTTCCACGTCTGCTGAAATACTACTTAAGGACTGCGTACCAGAATGTGTCACAGCCTTTGAATTTACTGCTGTTACTACTGAAGATATTCTTAAACAATTTAAAACTATTAATATGAAAAAGACAATGGATTTATGGGGATTGTCAGTAAAGACTGTTTCATATATTATTACTTTAATTGCTCCACATCTAGCCACAGTGTTCAATGGCTGTGTCGCTTCTGGAACATTTCCTGATTTAATGAAATATAGTAAAATTACACCCTTATTTAAATCTGGTGACACATCAGACCCCTCAAATTTTCGACCTATTTCTATATTGCCAACTCTTAGTAAAATTTTTGAAAAGTTAATACTTAATCAATTGCTTAATCATTTTAATAGACATAATCTTCTTCACAAGAAACAGTTCGGATTTACGAGGGGTTGTTCAACTACTGACGCAGCAGTTGAGTTACTGAAAAGTATTTTTGCGGCTTGGGAGAAGTCACAAGATGCGTTAGGTATATTTTGCGACTTATCAAAAGCCTTTGATTGTGTACATCATGATACTCTTATCAGGAAATTATATCACTACGGCATTAGGAACAAAGCTCTCGAGCTCCTGACTTCTTACTTGGGCAACAGAATCCAGAAGGTCGAAATTAATGGTAAGACATCTCCAGGTTCAGCTTTAAAAATGGGTGTCCCGCAGGGTTCAATTCTAGGTCCATTTTTATTCTTGATATATATTAACGATTTACCTAATTATGTAAAGGACAATCACGAGATTGTGTTGTTCGCGGATGATACATCTTTGATTTTTAACATTAAACGACAACAGGTTAATTTTGACGAAGTAAACAATGCACTCTCTAAAGTTGTTAATTGGTTTAATGTAAATAACCTATTACTTAATAATAAGAAAACGAAACTTTTAAAATTCTCTATGCCTAATGTTAAACAATTGGAAACCAATGTGCAACTTAATGAATCTAGGATTGAGCCCGTCGAGACAACCATGTTTTTAGGTATTATGCTCGACACCAAACTACAATGGGGTCCACATATTGAAAGGCTATCGGGCAAACTCAGTTCTGCAGCTTATGCAGTTAAGACAATTAGACGCCCTACAGATTTAGAAACAGCTAGAATGGTTTATTTCAGTTATTTTCATAGCTTAATGTCGTATGGGATTCTTCTCTGGGGGAGTGCTGCAGACCTAAATACAATATTCGTTCTACAGAAAAGAGCTGTAAGGGGAATTTATAACCTCGGTCCAAGAGTTACTCTAAGAGAAAAATTCAAAGAAATAAACATTCTAACTGTTGTATCACAATATATTTATGAAAATCTGTTATATGTACATAAAAATATTGACAAATTTAGTAAAAAATGTGATATACATTCTGTAAATACGAGACACAAGAATAATCTGGTAGTTCATAGCACTCGTCTCCACAAAATAAGTAGCTGTTTTATGGGGCAATGTATACACTTTTATAACAAGCTCCCTCATAATTTAAGAAACTTGTCTATAAATAAGTTCAAAATTATTGTTAAAGCGAAATTATGTTCAAAAGCATACTATAAAATATCTGAATATAAAGACGACCAAAACGCTTGGGATTGAGCTGTTCTAATTCGGCACACAAAAATAATTGTATAAAATGCTCTTTTTAAATGACGTTTCGTAAGTACTTGCAAAGTTTATACGAAATAAAGAACTATTTCATTTCATTTCATTTCATTTCATTTCATTTCATTTCATTTCATTTCATTGCACGGAGTAGAGATTGCCCGAAATTTCCACGAGATCGGGATGAAACGGTTAAATAAAAAAAAAATATGTCGGCGTAGCTATGGACATCTTTTACTTTATTTCTATTTTTATATATATTTTAATTATTTCTTTAATTTCAGTACGAACCCCGACCCTCCCCGTGGGATCTCCACCTTGTCGTGGTGGGGGGGCTCAGTAACCGTGGTTAGATCACCCACGGTGAAGCTAAGCGAGATCCCGGGAGTGGACGCTCCGCGTGGGCTTGACGGAGGCCTGCGCAGGATGCGTCTAATCGTGCGGGTGCGAGGGACAGTTCTTCTGTCCCTCGCAGTCGGGCGCGGTCGCGGGAGGAGAGGCGTGTCGGTGTTGCGTTGCCACGCCCTATCTCCCGCGACCAAATGGGGGCGCACCATTGCTGCGTCGTGGTGGGCCACAGAGGAAGAGGAGATGTGGTGTTGCATTGCCGTCCTCCCTATCCTCTGCGGCCGTTTGGTGTTTTGGCGGCGGTGCCCAACACCTTCATCCACCGCCAAGGGGGTTTTGTTTGGGGCCCGCCTGATCATCTGGCGGGCCAATACCCGCCGGGGGGTAGCGAGGTATGCTTCGGCGATACCCGACCTTCCGACACACGGGTACATGAGGAACAAAGGAAAAAAAGTATGAAATCCGAAATCCCCCGTGGGATCTCCACCTTGTCGTGGTGAGGCCGCAGAGGAAATGCGGTGTTGCGTTACCGTCCTCCCTATGCTCTGCGGCCGCTGGGTGTTTTTCATCCGCCGCCAAGGGAGTTTTGTTTGGGGCCCACCTGGCCATCTGGCGGGCCAATAGCCGTCGGAGGGTAGCGAAGAATGCTTCGGCGATACCCGACCCTCCAACACATGGTATGTAAAGTATGAACTCCGAAATACTCAAACACTAATACATTTTTAATAACGACATTTTCATTAAATTAAGCTACAAAATGTAAAAAAGATCCTCTAATGGTTGGATACTTTGAACGAAAAGGGGCAATTACCATATGCATCTAATTAATTTAAAATTCTAAAGAGCAAATGAAGGTGACTAAAACGATTGAAAAATCGGGCAAGTGCAAGTCTGATTCGCAGTAGAAGGTTTGACTAATTATTTTTACAGTTTTTTTTTTACATGGACTTGCTTTTGATAACATAGTAATAAGTAATCAGTAATCATTTCATTATAGGATTTAATTTTGCATAATAGTATTTGGCTTATGACATATTTAAATCGAATATATTTCGATCCGTATCAGTTTGTCATAAAATTTAGTTAGACTGTATAAAGTTTATTTTTATCCTAACCTAGACACAAGCAACGCCAGTAATTATTCGCACTGTTCTGAATCGAGACACACTAAATAAAAGCCGACCTTGTATTCAGATTTATTTTACAGCATAATATTAATTCAAGAAAATTTTCACACAGAAGCATACAAATAAATAATTTGGATTACCGCTCGTTCTATATCACCCTTTTGTACCCGATCTAATCCCGTATAGCCTTAATATCCAGCTTTCAGTACATAGCCACAAGGTATTACCTATTTACTGAGTGCGTTTGCTTCGCATCGTGTTTGACATAGGGTCTAAACACAAGGGATTTGGGGCAATTAATATTGTAGGGTAATTTGACAGCGGTGGTATTAGGCTTATTTATCTGTATCGCATCTTGCGTGTACTGCAGTTGATAAGTTTTGTTAGAGGAGTGTGGTTATAAAAGGTTTTATGCGCCATGGTTTAAGATTGTATTGAACAATGCTATTTCTACCCAAATTAGGAAAGCTTTATCTCCAACAGAGGACTGCGAAAAGCTATTACGATGATGATGATGATGAATGCCTTAAGACTAGAAATTCAGTTTTGAGATGCAGTTCAGAAATTACACCTGTTAAAATGTATTAAGGCTTAAAAAATGGCTCATTTTATGAAAGCCATTTTAGCCGTCACGAGCTAACAAACATTTTATTCAAATATGAGAGAAGTTGATACTGTGCAATAAATAGCAAACACAAATAATTATTACGACAATGCGACAACGAATTATTAGACACAAGTAAGCACTATTTCTCTCATCTACAAGCAAAATAATATCAATTGGTGAAAATTTACAACTATATCATAAACTATACCTTACAACCCCATTCTCCGCAATTCACAGAAATTATGAACACGTGAATTTACCGATAAAACATTTAAGAGATACTTGCTGTTGACCAATAAAATTGAAAATATGAGAAATGCATTAACGTCATAATTCAAGACAGTTAGTTTCAGCGGATTTGTAAACTTGTCACGACTGATTTCCTTTATTAATCATCTTTGAACATTTGGCGCAAGGCCACAGCATACGTCAACACTAAACATCTCAAGAATCAAAATATTATGGTGTGATTCATAACTTACTTTGTAGGAACTCGGAAGGTGATATATTTATTGTTGGCTAGTTCTGCTAGAAGATTGGCTCGTGTACAGTATTAATGGTACGTGTCAACTAGAAGTCAGTATTTTACTGAAATAAGGAGTTTCTTTGTATAAGCAATCGATAAAATGTATGAGTGGGCTCAAGTGTGATTATGTTTCAGACTTATGACATAAAACAAAGAGATAGCGTGTTTTCAATGGGACTACTTCACCACTTACAATATAACCTATAGTATTGATTTCATTCTTAACTAGCTGGACTTCGCACGCGGACAAAACTTTTATTTTAAAATTTTCTCTGCCAAATCTTATTTTTATAAGGCCGGCGATTTTCCAGATTTCATGATAAATGAACATTTGCTTTAAATCTATATTATAATTGTGTAGCGCTGTAAAATCCTTTGCCTTCTAGAAAAAGTCTCATTTGAATCCGCTCAGCCATTCCAGAGATTACCCCGGACAAACAGAAAGACAGACAGACAGACAAAAATGTTAAAAAGGGTTGTTTAGGACTTAGAATCGTGTAACTAACTATATGCACTTAAAAAAACATAGTTATTTTGAAATCACAGACAGACACTTCAATTTTATTTGTATGTAAAGACTAGACGTTGACCAAGGCTCCACCCGCTTGGGACTATTTTACCCCCTTAGGGTGGGAATGTCCAAATATCCTCTTTTAGTGTTCCTCTACACTTTCCTTGGAAAGGGACGTACACAGTTACATACATGCTACATTTCAGCTTCCTGCGCCCAGTAGTTTCGGCTGTGCTTTGTTTGTGAGTCAGTAACGCAAGAATGCTTTACATGTATATTGATAATTATACTTTATATTAAAAATCTTTGATGTTTGCTTGAGCCCCTAATTTGATTAACTTTTATTAGCCAGAAAAGAATACCATTTACCGGCCCAAAAACAATACTTTTAAAGTACTAATCCAGTTATCGAGAAGAAACATTTTAAAAACAAAAAACTCGATAAAGAAATAACCAATGCTGTCAATCAATTATAAACTCTTTAACAAATGAAATAAAAATCAAAACATAGTAGTAATATTAAAAAGAAAATTGATAAAAGGATTGTCTATCAAATATTTTAAATGCACGAGGAATATGGAGTGCTAAATAAATATTCTGAATAGGTACTTAAATAAAAGGGTTACCTTTAATAATATTGCAATCTTTTCCAGCACCTGATATTTGCACAGAGCTTCAGTTGTCTGCAAACAGTATTCTTAGTTTTATTTCTTTAATATTCTTATAGAGAAGACTATATTGTACCTTGACTGCCATTTAATTTGCGGTGAAAATACGAATTACTGAGTTCATTTTGGTGAAAATAAATTTCAATATATTGTTCTTTTCGAAATAAAATGTTAGGTAGGTGTTCATTTTGTTTTATTTACGTCAAACAAGTCTTATTTCGTTAATTCTTTAGCTCATTGATAAAGAAAAACACAGTCATAGATTTGTTATACAGAGGTCATTTTACCTCTGGATAGACCTTATCTTCCAGATAAATTTGAAGTTGGAACGGAAATTGTATGAATAACCAGTTTGGTTGATTTTAGTTAATTAAAGTCACAAAAACGGAGTGTCACTATCTCTGAATAGTTATCATCCTCCAGATAAATTCCTAGCTACAACAAAAATTATATGACGTTATCAGCCGATTAATGTAACCGGAGACTGGTAAAATTGGCCCTTAGCACTATGAACACCGGGAAAAGGAAAAAATTATATAATATAATCGGCAATTGTTTAACAAATTTGTAGTCTTCCTACATGAATGTATTCGACGCACCAAATTCTGAACGATAATGAAGCATTGAAATTAAACTACAGTTTACGGATTTTATCGCGTTGTATTGGTTTCACTAAGTTATTACATTTGAAACTAAAGATCTAGAAACTATATTTTTAATTTATTACTAGCCGACGTTTCGAATTCTTTACAGAATTCATGTTCACGGCAGACTGAGGTGATATTTGTCTTTTTCTTGAATGTATAAGTTATCTCAAAGTACCCGAATATTTTTCAACTACTGGTGTTACTATTTACGCAGAATGAGCTCACAGTGTCCTTAGGTCTTCTGGTGACTTTGTCCTTCTTGGGTTTCATTAGCCTTATGACAGGGTCCCAAGCTGGAGGAACATTCCAACCATCTTCCCTATTGAAATTAGGGGGTTTTTTAATTTCAATAGCCTCTCGTATCATCCTTGGAAGAAAACGATGTTCTTTTGCGAGTATCTGTGGTTCATCAAATCGCAGGTAGTGGTTGGGTCCTTGTTCCACATGTTCACACACAGCAGACTTTGTTGAGCGTTTATGTTTTATGTCAGCTATATGTTCTTTGAGTCGAATGCCTATGCTTCTCTTGGTTTGTCCAATGTATGAGAGCCCACATTCACAGTCAATTTTGTAGACACCGGCCTCTTGCAAGGGTAACTGACACTTGACAGATGGTAATAATTGACTGATCTTCGTTGGCGGCTTGTAGTAAGTTTTGATAGAAGCTCGCTTCAAGATGTAGCCAGTTTTGTCGGTCACGCCCTTGATGTATGGGAGGACAGCAGGTTGTCTTTCTTTTGTGGCTGGTTTTTCTTTCTTCTGGGATCTGTGACAGTGGCGCGGTGGTCGGAGCTTGTTGTCTTGCAGAACTTGCCTGACATGTTGAAGCTCAGCGTCCAGGTGTTTCTTGTCACAGATCCCGCGGGCTCTCTGAAACAGAGACATTCCTACAGTAGCTAACTGTTTAGGATGGTGGTGAGATTCACCGTTTAAGTACCAATTTGTATGGGTCTTTTTCCTATACACAGTATGGCTTAAGGAGTTGTTTTTATTCCTGATGACAAGTACATCTAAGAAAGCTAAAGACTTGTTTGCCTCTAATTCCATTGTGAATTGTATTTGGTTATTAATAGAATTAAGATGGTTTAGGAAAGCATTAACACTATCTGTTGGTAAAATGGTGAAAGTGTCATCTACATACCGCTTGTAGAACCTCGGTGTGATGGTGGCAGTCTGCAGGGCTTGCGCCTCGAAGTCCTCCATGAAGATGTCAGCGACAACAGGCGATACTGGAGAGCCCATTGCTACACCGTCTACTTGTATGTAGTATTTCTTGTCCCATAACAGATAGCCCGTTGTCAGGCAGTGTTTGAGTATTTCTGCATATTCCTCAGGCATGTTGTTTTCTGTCAGCTTCCTTCTAGTAATTTCTACACAGTCATGTACTGGTATGCATGTGAATAATGACTGTATATCAAAACTAACCATAGTTTTCTTGTCAGAGAGATGTAGGTGTTTGATTTCACTGACAAAATGGTAGGAATCTTTCACATGTGCTCTCGTGTTGCCTCTGAGCGGTGAGAGAATCTTTGCCATGTTTTGAGCCAGTCTGTAAGTTGGTGCGCCTATCTGACTAACTATCGGGCGCAGAGGAGCGTTTTCCTTGTGTATTTTTGGTAGCCCATACATTTGAGGAGGTTTTACACACGATGGTATTAAATATTTCACGTCCAAATTAAGTTTTTCGGAGTATTTCTTAACAATATCACAAGTTTGCTTGAGTATTTTGTTCGTAGGGTCTGACTTAACCAACTTGTAGGTACTTTCATCCGACAAAAGATGTTCCATTTTTTGTTTATACTCGGACGTGTCCATCACTACCGTTGCATTTCCTTTATCTGCTCGGAGTACTGTAAGTTCAGGCCTAGCTTGTAAGTTCTTCAGTGCGAGATATTCGGTCTTAGGTAGATTCCTTGCCGGCACTTTCGATTGACGTAATACAGCAGAAACGTCCTGTCGTATGGCCTCGAAATCTTCCTTACTCACATTGTTTTTGACTAGGCAATCCTCAACGTTGCAAATAATGGTTTCATACGGTATTCTTGATGGAGTTATCGCGTAATTTAAACCTCTGTTAAGTACTCTCTCGGTATTTTCATCTAACGTGTGTTTTGACAGATTGACAACTGTTTGTCTATGGGCGGACGGTAGCGTGTGATTGGTCCGTGCGAAGACGTTCTGTTTCATGTTATACTGGTCATTTGATTTTTGTTGTAATTTCAGTCAAAGCAGTCAAGCCAAGATTTTGAAGACAATTTAGTTCTACATATGTAAATAAATTATGCCAGATTAAGTGTAAATGCAGAAGCCGCTTTAATGCAGAAGAGTTTCTTTGGCATGGCGCCCAGAATATTTAATAAAATACCCGACTCTTTGAAAAATTTGCCAATATTACAACTTAAATGCTTGTTAAATAAACTTCTAATAGATAAGTGCTATTATACAATTGAAGATTTTCTCAAAGATGGACTAAAATAACTTCTGAATGTAGTAATGTATTTGGAATTATAATTGGATTTGAATTGTATTGAATGTATAAATTGCCGTATTTTTTATATTATTTTTAAATTTTAAGTATACTATTATTATATATACATATATTTTTACATTTAATTATTATTAACTTCAATTTTAAGTGGACATTAACAATCTATTGTGACGACCGGTTGGTGTAGCGGGAGTGTAAGCGACTGCTACGCCGAAGGTCGCGGGTTCGATTCCCGCTCAAGTCAAACATTTGTGTGCATGAACATGGATGTTTGTCTTGGTCTGGGTGTTTCTATGAATAATATGTATGTATTTACAAAAAAAAGTATATATGTATGATTATCCATTGTCTAGTACCCATAGTACAAGCTCTGCTTAGTTTGGGACTCTAGTCCTAGATCTATGGTGTTGTGTGAATGTGGTAGAATACTATATTATATTATATTATTATATTTAAATTTTGACCATTACCATATTTTTATGTCCTGATGACAAAACATAGCGCTCTCTAATTCTAAGACTACTATACTACTATCTGTATATTTATATGACCTATGTTTAACAAATAAAGTTCTGATTCTGATACAATCCGTACATCATCTTTTTACAAACATTCTCATAAAACTTATATGAATAGATTGATACCTACATAACATGTAAAGAAATACATATTTTACTGCAAACTTTATTTATTTATTTATTTTCTTAGGATAACCAACAGCTTTACAAACATGATAGGCAGTGATTCCTGAAAATACATATAGTCATTAATAGGTTTTCGCCAATTATTAAATCTACGATGACTTTTATTACATACTATTGTCATTCAGTGAAAGAACGAGAATGGAAAGAGACTCACGACACCCTTTGCACAACAACACCTTGGTTCCGCAAAGACTGAAAAGCCGCAATAGCTTTCTAAGGTGTGTCCTTCCACAGCGATCACAGGCAAGGCGTAGACTGTGGCGGAAAAGTGCTTCCCAACCCACTCCATTCGTCCCGCTTGCTGAAAATCCGCCACCTTGGCTGACCTGGAAGTCTTTAAATAGACTTAGGACACAGGTTGGCCGAAGCAAAGAAAACTTGCTTAGGTGGGGATTTACAGATAATACCAATCTGGAGTGCAAGTGTGGTCCCGTTCCACAAACAATGGGACACTTACTATCTTGTCCTGCGTGCCCTAATACCTGCACGCTACAGCAACTTATGGACGCTACTGAAAATGCCATACTTGTAGCTATGTTCTGGGCTGACACAATTTAGATTGCCATCGACACGCTAAGAAGAAGATTGTCATAAACATACCTGATAGACTATTTCTTATGATTTAAAAATGCATAATATTAAAGTAAGCAAGCCCACCTAATGGAGGCGAGCGGGCCAGATCGGTCTACGTGGAGAACGTTGGGGGAAGCCTACGTCCAGTATTACGGCCTGGTCACGAGATCGGTCTAAGCAGCGAGCGGCGCGGCAGGGGCGATGTACATGGCGCGTTTTCACTGAGGCGGCCGCGCGCCGCATCACAGTAAACGCGCCATGTACATCGAAAATGCTCGCCGCTGCCGCCCGCCGTTAGACGTTTTTTCTATTGTTGCCTATCACTATGACTCCATGCCGCCTTATCTTAAGCAGTGATGTAGTCCCATAGCAAAATGCGTCATACCAATAAAATATCAAAAATAGCGTCTACCTTAGTGGCCTAGAGAAAAGAACACGAGGCTAGGTAATGAGTTCTACATCTTTATGGCCTCTAGTCTGACATGAAGACCGTCCAATTCAGAGATCCTTCACGGTTTACCGAAGTCTACAGTTAGTTTAGCAAAGTGGCGATCTATGTAGTCTCACCGTAAGAGTTGCTTTTATATTTGCCTTTGACTGCTTAGAAAACTTTCTGGGGAAAAGCAAAAAGTCGATAATACATATACATATGTTACTGTAAAATATCATCATTACCTTAATAGCGTTAACTTTGCTGCATCCAAAACTTTCGCCTTGTGAAGCCAAGGTTCCGCTTACTAATATCGCCTTATTTGACAGAATGTTAGTTTTCGAATCTAGTTAGAATAATAAACGGACTCCGGGCTCCTCGTATGTTACTGTAAAGCATCATCATCGTCCTAAAGCCGTTCTGGTTGCGATCTAACACCTTAGCCATGGAGCCCGAGTCCGCTAAATGTATGTTATTGTAAATACTCAGCCAAAAACAACTCTAGAAGCAAAATATATTTATTTAATCCTTATAAAACTTCAGCAGTTACACCTTAAATTAATCACAGTAATTAGCCGCTATATCTTCGCAAATAGTTCTCACACGTTTGGAGGACGTAGGTGACAAGCAAACAACGTAGAACAAACACAGAAAGTACCGTCTCATTAGTGAGTTTGTGTTGTACTGCTGCCAACTTAAAGCCAACGGTTGGTTATTTAAATGTATTGGCAAATTCCGGTGCTTGACTGCCGTGTTGGTCTTTTATGGTCTCGGGTCAATTTTTTGGATTAAGAAAAGTGTTAACGCTATCTTCAGAATACATAAAATTCGTTACTGACCGCCTGACGGACAACGCAAAGCGAAAACAATAATCGCGAGAAGCTGCAATTTAGCATTAATGCTATTTGGGGCATCATTGGGTGCACTAAAAAGGGATTTTCCGAAATTTCCACGGTATCGGAAAGGTATGGTTCTACTAGGAGACCACATCTTGTACTTTTGCGTGGCAGTCAGCCGACTCCGCATCGCAACACTTTAATCTTGCCTTTGTCATTCGCTCAGCATTCTAGAAAAAAATCATAGCATAAAATCTCTCCGCTGCGACGTGAAAAAGGACAAAGTCAAAGTCAAAATCATTTATTCATCTAGGTCACAAGGTGGTGCTTATGAAAGTCAAATTTTTAAAGTAAATTACTTAATGCCTACACTTATGTATGGTAGTGAAAGTTGGGTATGGCAGAATAGACATGAAAGTAGAATTAATGCTGTAGAAATGAGAGCACTGAAAAGTATGTGTGGTGTGTCTTTGAATGACAGAGTAAAGAATTGTGTGATAAAAGAGTGTTATGGTGTAAAAGAAGATGTAGTGACAAGCATCGAGAAAGGAATGCTAAGGTGGTTTGGGCACATGGAGAGGATGGATGACGAAAGACTGACCAAGCAGATATATAAGGCAAGTGTGAATGGGACAGCACGATGGAGATGACCAAGACGGGCGTTCTCTGACCAGATCGGAGACATCCTTAAAACAGGAAAGGTTAGAAGTACCCTGAACAGAAGAGCATGCATAAGGATGGGAGTGAATGAAGAAAGAGAGATATGTCAAGATCGTTGCAAATGGCGTTCCGTAGTCTTTGCCTACCACTCCGGAAAACAGGCGTGAATCTATGTATGTATTACTTAATGCTTGATGACATACAAACACACTACCTATCGAATTTATAATACTTGTACAAACT
Organism: Euclidia mi; assembly: GCA_944739405.2. NCBI lineage: Eukaryota > Metazoa > Arthropoda > Insecta > Lepidoptera > Erebidae > Euclidia > Euclidia mi. The sequence continues at coordinate 33,156,684 of OX123203.2, forward strand.
AAGAGAAAGATACTAAAGATACTATCGGTACTTAACGGTCAGCTAGTTTGTGTTATGGTTTGCCTAAACATTTCTAGATTTTGGGGCTGGGTTTAGTAACATTGCCCTGGGCTGCATAGAAAATTACACACGAATGAAACACTCATAACTCTTGCATCTTAACGATTTGTAAGCGTATTTTTCAAGTCAGTCAGTCAGTCTTATTCAAGTTAATAACAGTTACCAAGTAAAAAAATATAACAAAACTATCGTAGAACCTCATCCACTTATTTCCTGCCCATAAACGAAAGCTGCCAACCATTTTAAAATATATAACATTACTTGTAAAGTTCTTTCAACGGTGCTTTTGTAAATGGTTCGAACATATCGCCTGAATAGAACGAAATCGCTTCCATTTCTAGCGAGGAATCAAAGGGGACTGGGAATTCTGGAGCTGTGAAATATAAAGGCTCTTTTACACTGCAAATTGCTTTTTATGGTAGCCATTACAGTAGGTACTTAATGGGTTAGTATGATAGTGAGAGGATTTTCAGCGTATTTTAGAAAACTAGAGGGATATTCTAGCGCAAATACCTAGTTATACAACGCAGAAGTTTAGGAATTTCAAGTAGTCTTAAAGATATGCTGAAGGTTCTGTTTACACAAGAAAAATATAATGAAGCAAATCTACAGTGTTCACAACACTGTTGAGTAAGAAAGATAAAACAGAGACAGAACGAAAATTGCTTGGCAATGCTTGTTCAGTGTACATAAGAAAATAAAAAGCAGCGATACACAGGCTCACATGCAGAGGTTATCGGGTTCGAATCCACGGCGCGCACCTCTGACTTTTCCGGGAAATCTAGTAAGCGGACGCCGAGTTGCTACAGAAATAACGCTAGGAGAATGATGAGTACTCAAACTCGACGCATTCAGAATGATATAAAATGAATTTGAAGAGCGGCAAGTTGCATTTCATTTGCTCCCATTAAAATTCAAACTTGCAAACAATTGTTAAGTGAAATAGAACGTCGTGATTCTTCATTATCATCGTCCCAGTGTTATCCGGGTTGAATAACAGATGCTATCATTTGGCCCAGAAAGCTGCAGGTGTCAAAACGTCTTAATTTCAAGATTTCATGCTTATTTCCTCGGCGTATTCCTTTATGCATCCACCGAGTGTGATACAGGAAATAGGCAATATTCAAATACATGTATAAGCTCGGTCGTATTTTGGATACATTCTTAACGTAACCAAAATAGGTACCGATGGCCTAGTGGAGATACCACCAGACTGCTATGCAGAGGGTTCGAATACATTGCGTGCGTGGCGCGTTATTTAAAGCTACTGCTTCGAACCGGTGGCGTGTAGCGTAATGTCATATGTAATACAGCCTAGCTATCTAGCTTTTGCTTTAACCCCTTGTATGCCGGAACGCAGATCTACGCGAGACACATTAGCTTTTTAATTGTGTCTGGTATTCCGGCATACAAGAGGTTAAGCCTATCTTAATAAATTTTGATGGACGTGTAAGTTGAGACAAAAATAATCATTCTAATTGAAGCAGTTGCTCCTAAAATAAGCGCGTTCAACGAAACAAACAAACTCTACAGCTTTATAATATTAGTATAAGTTATATGAGTATAAGTGTACTAGATTTCGTCTTCGGCTACCCCCGTGTGAAACTATTTAATCCCGAAAGGGTGAAAATTTCCAAAAATTCTCTCTTTATGCCGCCCTACACTCTCCAAGGAAAATACACATGCCAAATTTCAGCTTCCTACAACCAGTAGATTCAGCTGTGCGTTGTCCTCCAGTCAGTCAGAAATGTATTATATTCTCATCTGTTACTCATTAACCAGCTCCTTCGGTTTCTAGAGAATAATCAGCTGCTTAGTGACCAGCAATACGGCTTTCGTAAGGGTCGGTCGGCTGGTGATCTTCTAGTATACCTGACACATCGTTGGGCACAGGCGATCGAGACAAAGGGGAGGCTTTGGCGGTCAGTTTGGACATAGCGAAGGCCTTCGATCGGGTCTGGTACAAAGCGCTTCTTTTCGAAGCTCCCTTCCTATGGGCTGCCCGAGAAATTATGCGAATGGGTCACCAGCTTTCTTACAGACAGAAGCATAAAGGTCGTAGTTGACGGTGAATGCTCTGACGCCTTGTCTGTAAATGCTGGTGTTCCTCAAGGCTGCGTGCTATCGCCTACTCTGTTCCTCCTGCATATCAATGATATGTTGCTAGATAGCGGCATTCATTGTTATGCAGATGACAGCACAGGTGATGCTTTATATACCGGCCACGCCAACATTTCTCGGGCAAAAGACATCGAGAGCCGACATAAACTTGTGTCTGAAATTGAGACCTCCTTGGAGATGGTCTCAGATTGGGGAAGACTTCATTTGGTCCAATTTAACCCCACAAAGACACAATTCTGCGTTTTCACCGCAAAAAAAGTGCCAATGGTCGTATGTCTTCGTTTTGAGAGCACCCCCTTGACTGCCTCCTCCAGTATTGGAATACTTGGTGTCGACATATCGAGCGAAGTCCAGTTCCGCGGTCACTTAGAGGGTAAGGCTAAGTTAGCCTCGAAGAAGCTTGGCGTGCTAAATAGATCGAGACGGTATTTCACTCCGGCCCACCGCTTGCTCCTTTATAAGGCGCAGGTCCACCCGCATATGGAATACTGTTCTCATCTTTGGGCTGGGGCACCCCAGTACCAGCTTCTCCCTCTAGACCGCATCCAACGGAGAGCCGCTCGAATTGTCGATTGCCAAAATATTTGCAATCAGTTAGACCCCTTGGCGCTGCGTAGAGATGTAGCCTCGCTATGCATCTTTTATCGCTATTACTATGGGGAGTGCTCCGAAGAGTTGTTCGGATTAATCCCTGCCGCCTCTTTCCGCCATCGTTCTACGCGACAGAATTTCCATCCCCATCATTTAGATGGTTGGCAAGCCACAACGGTGCGCTTTTCTAGAAACTTTCTGCCTCGCACCTGTAAACTGTGGAATGATCTGTCGCCTGCGGTTTTTCCGAACCAATACGACCTTCAAACCTTCAAAAAAAGAGCGTATTCCTTTTTAAAAGGCCGGCAACGCACTTGTGACTCCTCTGGTGTTGCGGGTGTCCATGGGCGGCGGTAATCGCTTAACATCAGGCGATCCGTCTGCTCGTTTGCCCCCTATTCCATAAAAAAAAAAAAAATAACCAAACGGACATTTATCATAAAATGTAGCAGTATTTCATCCACACGTTGACTATCGACTTCTATAGAGCATAGCGTTCAGATATCTCGTTTTATTCTTCATTCGATGCGCTTATATCCAGCGAGTAGTCATCGATCGATGTGCAGACATCCACGTGATAGCTAGTTCCAAGTTGTAGCAATATAGTAACATTATAGTTGAGTGTATAAAGTAGTTTTATTAGGCTCACGAACATTGGATTTGTATGGCGTTTAAACTTGTAATAAAGAGAAAAAAGAAATACGCAATATATAACGTTTATAAATATTTTTAATTCGCAGCTTTGTTGATATTCTGTCCCACTGTTGGGCTAGGCCTGTTCTTTAAGAGACGGAGCAGGCTATAGCTCATCACACTGGACTAGCAGGGGACAGAACATTATGGGGACTTTACGTTGTTTTCCTTCACTTGCTTCTATTCTTACCAACCTCACGCGCTTCCTCTACATTCATTGCAGTTTTACCAAAGCCCGATTATTTCGGTAAGCAACAAATTCACACAGAACATGGAATTCGTTTAAATCGAAACGAGAACTTGCTCTAACACACTATTTATTTAACACAGAAACTGATCCACCTAGAAAACGAATAAAGTCGACATGGATCGTAACTACATTCTGACCGGCGCTTCGGCGCACGAACTTAATTCTCTTAAGCCAGGATCAAACCAACGCGTTCAGCTCGCGTCCGCGGTGGCGTGCGCGGTGGCAATTATTGCGCGTGCAAAAGTTGTGCACACTGTCGCGTTCGTTCAGGCGTTCACCAGGCTGTAGTCGCGTCACTAAAATGCTGTCTGATACAGATAGTGAAATTGAAGAAGTTCTGCTATTATTGAAGACGAAGAGGGACAACAAGTGAACTTGAGGTGGGTATGATAATTATACAGTGCCAGTGAAGTAAATACCTACCATCATTCGATAACGCCTTATCAGAATGAGACGTATCATACAACAATGGGTATTTGTGGAATTAATTTATAATTTCTTCCGTTTCCACCATACTTAAAATCTACAAAAACACAGTTTCCTCAACAAATAATAGCTGCGTGCAGCGTCCTAACGCAACAAGCGCGATCTGATCGCCACCGCCGCGTGCAGACGCTGCACCGGACGCCGCGTGCAATCCGAGGACGCGTAGATGTGAACACCGCGCTATAAGTTCGTACACAACATCTGATCGCCACCGTGCACGCCACCGCGGACGCAAGCTGAACGCGTTGGTTTGGTCCTGGCTTTAGGCTTAGCGCGGACTACCGGAGTAGCGGCAAAAAGACTAATTTATGTACAATTTAAATTCAACCTTATATTCTTTCTTTCACGATTAAAATTGGTACAACTGGATTAAATCACTGGGCGCTCTTGTTCATAGTTTCATCACTGTTTCAGCTCGTGGTGAAACATTCACGAAACGATTTATACACGGCAGAATTGTTGGAATATCACTATTATTTAACCTGCATCTTTAATTCATTTTGAAACGCAACCAGAAACAAGTACGAAAACAAACTTTTTAATACAAGAATACTACGTTGTTGTATATTAAGTGCACAAAAAGACACTGTAAACAATTTAGGAAAGGAAAAGCCTTACCGCAAGTTAACTGGTCGCAACAAGCTCAAATTAGTCATATAATTAGTCGATCCGTAGGGAGTATAGAGGAGCATTAAGAGCGGATTTTTGGAACCTTCTAAAGGGCATAAAAGTTTCAGGTTGTAGTTAAATTTTAATATACGTACAATTCGTGTAAACCTAAGAAAATACTATAGATTTGGCACTTAAAAAATATTTTTACGATTTTTATGGTTCCGTACCTCGAAATGAAAAAACGAAACACTTATAGAATCACTTTGTTGTCCGTCCGTTGAACGTCGTACTGTTTCTGTTTCCGAAGGTATCAAAGTGAAATTTATATCAAATAGTCATTTGTCCTTTATAGACAATATATTGTCCCTTAAAGCTGTGAAAAAAATCAAACTTCTAAGCCAACGCAATCAAAAGATACAGCCGTTTATGCTGCAAATTTCCGCAATTTTCGAAACTCGCAAGGGAATCAAAACCTACAGGGTACTTCCCGTAAACTCAGAATCTTGATATTTGGTACGAAGGAATGCCTTATAGCACAGATAAAGGAAAAATTGCGAAAACCGTAATTTTTTGTTACGTCATATAATGGAGTGAATGGAGCTCTAAAGGCGTTTATGAATAGCCAAAACGTGTCCAAAAAGGCACGTTTGACTGTGCATAGAGGGGTGCTAGTACCTACTCTTATGTATGGTAATGATAGTTGGGTATGGCAGAAGAGTCATGAAACTAGAATAAATGCTGTAGAAATGAGAGCACTGAGAAGTATGTGTGGTGTCTCTCTGACTGACAGAGTAAATAATTGTGTGATAAGAGAGTTTTGTGGGGTAAAAGAAGATGTAGTGACAAGCATCGAGAAAGGTATGCTAAGATGGTTTGAGCACGCGGAGAGGATGGATGACGAAAGACTGACCAAGCAGATATATAAGGCAAGTGTGGAAGGGACAGGACGAAGGGGAAGACCTAGGCGGACGTTCTCTGACCAGATTGGAGACATCCTAAAAACAGGACAGGTGAGAAGTACCCTGAACAGAAGAGCATGCATGAGGAATCTGATGGGAGTGAATGAAGCAAGAGAGATATGTCAGGAACGTTGCAAATGGCGTTCTATAGTCTCTGCCTACCCCTTCGGGAAACAGGCGTGAGTCTTTGTATGTATGTATGTATCATATAAAAAATTTTTTTTAATAATTTTAAAGTTATAACCATTTTTTCATGAACACGTAGAGGTATTAAATTGAAATTTATATCAAATACTCAAGTCTATAATACATTTAAGCTGTAACAAAATCAAACATCTCTGTCAACGCAATACAAAGAAACAGCAATTTAAGCCGCATATTTTCTCACAACTACTCGCAATGGAATCAAAACCTACAGATTATTATTATTATTATTATTAAACACTTAATTGTACACCAGTAAATAAATAATCTATACATATAATTAAACGGTAGGAAATTCAAACTGTACATGGAATTAAAAAAAAAAAATACTTGGGGTGTGATCTATAATCGATACCGAAGCCAAAAATATAGTTTTTAGAATTTTTGTTTGTTTGTCTGTTTGTATATCCGGGATAAACTCAAAAAGTACTGCATGGATTTACTTCAAATTTGGCACGAATATTATTAGAATGTCGGGTCAACATATAGGCTACATATTATTACGTTATCACCTTCGGGCGGTCTGAAAACTCCGACACTAGAGTTGGCCACACACTCACACGAAAACAAAACAAACAAACAAACCTAAGGGGAACGAGCAGTGAACCATTATTTCTTCAACGCATTCTGTAACAACGTGTAATCCAACGACGCATATTTGAATGTTGTATTACGTTAACCATGCTATATGCTAGCTTCACGCTATAAAAATCACGCAATATAAGTAACTTAGGCCGATAAACATAATTAAATGAATATAAGTAGTATCAAGACAATTTTAAACCAGCGCCATCTATGAGAGTACCAAAACATCAATTCGATTTACATGTGTAAGCCCTTTTTGGACATAAATAATTTAAATTTGATCATGTTGGCGAGGTTAATAGTTGTTTTCAAAAGTCATAGATGGAGTTGTGCATTTTCTTCTAAAAATGTATCGTTAATTCGTTTCAGAGATGAGAAAGACAATAAAAAAAATGTGTTTATATAAGTTTTAAGCTGCTTCATCTATGTCTTATAAAATCAATCGAGTGTGTCTGTATGTAAATACAAACAGAACTCAAAAAGAACTGCATAGATTTATAACAAAATTTAAACTTGAAAACGGCACGCTATTGCTGTAGGCAATTTGAGCTAAATAACGAAATAAGCGGAAAATTAAGCATGCTCTAATACATCTTAAAGATAAGACATGCTAATTTTTTACAGTACAGAGTAAATAGTAATAGAGTTAGTACAAAATATACATTTTGGTCACATTGGTGTAATTATTGCTTCTTAATTAATATATTTTCATATCGCATATAAACTTTAGTGAGATGTTGAACTAGCTAGATTTTTTACCCACACACAGCCATTTATTTTATTGTTACGTCTGAAGCGGTTTGGCGGATACTGGTGTTCTCTATACATGACAGGCATCCTACCGTCATGCATTTACACGTCCACCTAGAAAACGGCCAGCGCATATATTTTGATACCGACAGCGTTGCTGAGCGCTTGGAAAATCCGCGCCAAACAACTTTCTTGGCATTTTTCAGGCTCTGTGAAGCCGACCAGTTTGGAAGGTCCCTTACGTATGACGAGATGCCTTCGTATTACACGTACGACAAGCAAAAGGGTGTATTTAACCAACGTCGACGAGGAGGTGCTGTGGAAGGTTTTTCGGGAAGTTTCGAGGACACCGCATTTAGTAGAGTTTATACCGTACACACGAATAATGGCGAATGCTATTTTCTGCGGTTGTTACTTCACACGTTCCGAGGCCCAACATCTTTCGCCTTTCTGAGGACATTTGATGGCGTGGAGTATCCCACTTACCGCGCAGCCTGCGTAGTACGTCACTTTCTCGACGGTGACCAAAACTGGGATGACACCCTCGCGGAGGCGAGCGTCAGTGACAGTCCCAGCGGCATGCATCATCTGTTTGACGTAATCTTGGTGTTTTGTAGAGTCACGAACCCGGTAGCTTTGTGGGAGAAGTATCGCCATCATCTGTCTGAAGATTTTCTACGAGCTATGAGGTGTGCTACTGGAGACGAAGTCGAAGTAACTGATGAACGCTTGCTGAACACCTGTCTCAGTTCACTTCAAGACGTGGTCATTTCTATCGGCGCCAATCCACTGGTCGAATATGGGTTACCAGCACCCCAATCATCACCGCATCAAGACCTTGGAAATTGGGAGTATAACGCTGAGATAATTTACGATCAGGGTGAAATGACCACCATACGAAATTTATGACACCGTCCTAGCGTTGGGCAAAGCCATGGTAAAATGTTTTTCTTGGATGCTCCTGATGGAACAGGAAAAACATTTGTTACCACTGGCATACTTGCAGCGGTCAGGAAGCAATGCGAAATTGCCATTGCTGTAGCTTCGTCGGGAATCGCTGCCACACTGCTTCCGGGTGGCAAGACAGCACATGCCATGTTTAAAATTCCCATCGATTTAGATAGCGCCGAAACGCCCGATTGTGGTGTGTCACGTAACAGTGATAAGGGACACGTGCTCAAGGATGGCTCTCTGATCGTATGGGATGAGTGTACAATGGCCAATAGGAAGTCAGTTGAGGCCGTGGACAGAACCCGCAGGACATCCACAGAAAGGAGCATTTGATGGGTGGTCACAGTTCTGTTCAGTGGTGATTTCCGACAAACACTTCTCGTGGTGACGCAGGATCGAGTGCTGACGAGGTGAGTGCTTCATTGAAACGATCTTCGTTGTGGTCACGAGTTCGTACGCTGCGCTTGACCATTAATGTGAGAGCTCGGCTTGGCGTCAATTTACGTGCTCAACAATTCTCCGATGTTCTTCTAAGTGTTGGCGAAGGCCCTCTACCAGAGGAGAGAGGTAGACAGGAGGTGCTTTCAGAATCTCTTAGTAGAGTTGTATCCAACTTAGAAGAACTCATTCGCTGTGTGTACGGGGACATCAGTTGTATACCGTAATAGCAGAATTCTTGGGTGTGTGAGCGGGCTATTTTGACGCACAATAATTATCAGGCTGTAGCAATTAACGAATGCATTCTTTCGGAAATTGTGGGGAACGAAGTTGTCTACACCTCTATAAACAGGTTCTCTATTTTTATTCCTACGATTTTATGTCATAATTCAACATTGCATAATGTTACTTGTCCTAACATTAGTTACGCATAATACTCATTTGCCATAACTTTTTAATCATAATTTTTTTATCCTATTTACTATAAGCATAATATTTAATAAGCATACTATCCCAAAGCATAAGTTTGCTTAAGCATAACGACGCATAACCATAACTATTTATGTAGGTAAGTAGACATTATGTCCAATGAAATAGTTTTTAATAAACTAAGTTGACGGAGCCCTGCTTCGCAGGGCTCCTATTTTTGCGTTAAGGGTCAAAAGAGAACCTAACATAACCTATTTAGTTACATGAATTACATACAGTCGCACCTAAAAGTACATTTCCTTTATGCTTTTTGATCTTTATACCAAATAACTATTAGACAAATAAACAATTTGCTTTACAACTTTATGCATATCAAAGTTATGAATAAAAACAATAGGATATGCAATATTTATGTTTAATAACACAGTATGCCAAAAACCAATTATGGCACACTATTATTATGACAAAGAAAATTATGCCTAACTTATTATGACAATTTAAATTAGGACAAAAACCATTATGAGAAAAAGAGGGATCCCCTATAAGCACTGTATTTGACTGCACGGTTGGTGTAGTGGTTTAAGCAGCCGCCTCACCGCTTGACACTGTGCCGAAGTGTTGTGGGTTCGATCCCCACACGAGACAACACTTTTTGTGATTCATAAATTGTTGTTTCGAGTCTGGGTGTTCATTGTGTCCGTTAGTTGTATGTTTGTAAAGTTCCCCGCGACGCAGGATTTAGTCCTAATGCGGGAGTTGTCATTTTTAAGAAAATAAAAAAAATTGGTACGAGGCAATTTCTTATAGGACAGATTAAGGAAAGTTTGCAAAAAATGAAAATTTTTAGTTACATCATAATAAAAACTTTTTTTAAATTAATGTTTTATTTTTTTAATATTTGGTTTACCAACAATTGTTTTAACTGGATACATTTTAGAGCACATATATCTAAATTATAATAACAGTGCAACAATCACTTAAAGGTAAACACAACATGCACCATAATTAAAAGTTAAACAAGTTTACAAAGCAGATTGAGCCCCCCCACAACACGACAAGGTGGAGATCCAGGGGGGGAGGGGTACTGCTATAGCCTTATCACATCTACTGCCACCGCACATTACATTGTCCACGTAATATGGACTATGACAAATGATGAATTTAAACCGTATCATAAATATTATTCAATTCTAGTTGAGCGGTCAATAGCATTTTTCACTTTAATGAGGGAGTCAGACTAGATCTATAACATCGCTATAACTATTTACTGTCCTGCAGAATCCGGCGCAGGGAGAATTGGCGCCGAAGAGAGTTCTCCTACGAGGTGGATATAGTGGTGTGATAGAGCTGCGAGGGACCCTGTACGGGACACGAAAGTTAAAAAGGGCCAGCAAAGGAGGACAGTTAATTTTATGGTAAAATATTTTATAAGCAAACATTGCGTCATTGAGGTGTAAGCATTGAGGTAATGGAACTCAATTGGAAGTGCTTCAGTCTACTTTTATACGAAGCTAGATTTTTAACTGTATCGCTGGAAAACGCAAGATGCCAGGCAAAACGCTTTTGAACACGTTAAATACGCTATGAATGTGTGGAATAATGAGGCCGCCACACAACACTGCCATATTCTAAGACACTACGAATGAGACTATTATAAAGCAGTATCTGTTTACAGTTTCTTATGACAAAGCCTAGTTATAGTAGCTTAGAAGCTCTTTTAATAACGTTGTCTAAATGTGGCGCAAAAGTTAATTTTTTGTCATATATTATACCAAGATCGTGAATGGTGTCAACTTCAGTGTTTTTTCTTTGTTGATAAAATACTCAGCGTGAATTAAATTGTGTTGTCTCGAAAATGGTGATTGAAACACTTTTTTGAGTTAAGATACACCATTGGACAAGTCGATCAATGTCACCTTGTAAATATTTTTTATCTTCCTTGGATTTAATTACTCTAACAAACTTTACATCATCTGCATACATATACACCTCCGAGAATTGAAAATAACTAGAAACATCATTTATGTAATAATTAAACAAAACAGGTCCAAGGTTTGAGCCCTGCGGGACACCAGAGGCAATACTTTTCGTGGATGATTGGTAACCATTGACCACCACAAAGAAAGCTCTATGACTCAAATAAGAGCTTAGCCACTCCAAGAAGGACCCACAAATTCCGTATGCGCGAAGTTTAGAAATTAGGCTTTTATGAGGCAATTTGTCGAAGGCCTTGCTGAAGTCTGTGTAAATGACGTCAGCTTGGTAACCTGTATCGATAGATTTTATTGAAAATTCGGTAAAAGGGACTGAATTAGTGCTTGAAGATCGAGACCTTACCCCTTGGTCTGGCGTCGCTATTTTGATCATTTACGCAGATCTGGCGCCGTCCCGCTCCGGGAGAGAAAATAAAAGAGTAAATATGGCGGTCGCCATTTTGCAAATTATACCACATTTGGCAAAGCCTAGAAATGACAGTTTAAACTAGTCTTCGATGTTTAGAAAAACTTAAATTTTACTGCTTTTCTGTATTATAAATGCGTAATAAAATATTTCAGATTCTTGATTAAGTACGCTATCATATTGCATACGGTAAATATGTATAAAGTGTGAAATTAAAACAATATCGTAAACTAAAGATAGGGTCATGGCATTTATTCCTTTTTTCGATACATAATCTACCATAATTCATAAATTATACTTTTTCTCGTTAATATTTGTGTTTTATTTACAAAACTATACCCTAATTTAAAGCATACAGTCATAAAATCACTTTACTCCATAAATTTTTTTAGCAGTAGGAACATTAATAAATGCAGGCCTTATCAGGCGCCGTCCCGCCGGTGTTATGAAGTGACTCATGTTTCAAGATTTGTTCTGAGAGAGACGTGGCTCAAGTGGCTCATGTTTTTTGTTCATTCGTAAGTTCAGTTCATACAGTAAGCCTAAAAAAAAACAAAATTCGTAAAGTAATAAATTTGGCAGCTTGAGACATAAACATAAACCTCTCGAAAAACTAGACTAGACTCTAAATAGATACTCACAATGAATGACCTGTAAAACAATTTCAGATTATTTTTTTTAATATTAATAACATTTTCTAAAACTACATTTATTGTACTAAAGTTACGTTACAAAATTAAAACGTGTTAGCATACAAAAATATTTGAGAATTTATGTACAAAAACACCCAATTTCTACTCTCAATAGACCGGAGCAGGACAAATGCCACACGGACATTTTGTTCACTGCTACAATAGTATGGACACGACTTTCATGAATTCCCTAGGAAAAAAAGAAAAAAACGTTTTATTCATCATTTAAAGCAATATTGATGATGTTATCTTATGTTAATTTTTAGTAAAAATGGCAATATAATATGCTCCGAAATAATCCACTCTAATGTAGCAGTGAACAAAATGTCCGTGTGGCATTTGTCCCGCTCCGGTCAACACAATGCCGGCAGTAATTTTATCACAAATTTCGCTAAATATTGATTTACTTGGATGAATCTAAAGTAATATATATTTTAATAGTTATACAATAATTAGTTTTTAACAACCTTTTACACAAAAGTATCGTAAATAGCCAACAAGAAATAGTTTTTTTGGCGGGACTAACACGATTGCGAAGTGGGAGTGGTTGACGAAATAAGCATTTTTTTGTTAAAAAGCCTTTAACCCACACAGACAATTACTTATATGAAGTATATTACTTACCCACACATCCTTTCTTAATGAAGTTTAGGCCGAAACACAATAAAATATACTTAAAATTCACAAAATACGCGGACGTTCGTTGTAAACAAACCCTAGCATACAACCGTACACAGAACACTGCAGGAACAATGAACATTCATGGAATCATATGCCTTGTTGAGTTTCTGTTGGACTGTAGTTCTATCTTTTTTCGTCAGTATATGTTAAAGCAGTGCGAAATGCATATAAGGCGCCTAAATCCACGTTTTTAAAAACACTTAGCTACTCTCCCGGAGCTGACGGCCGCCAGACGCGCCAAATAATTAAATAAAGCTAATTTCAAAAATGGCGGATGCCATATATTTTAAATATCTTTTTCTCCCGGAGTGGGAAATCGCCAGACGAAGGGAGGGGATTGTTACGAATCCATGCTCATGGTCACTTAAGTAGAGTTTTAAATGGTCTTGAACTACGGGACAGACTAGAGATTCGAAGATTTTGGCAAACGAGGATAAAATTGAGATGGGCCTGTAATTGGCTATGACATCACTTTTATCTGATTTATGAACCGGAACCACCTTTGTTTTTTTCCACTTTGAGGGCAATATACCGGTGGATAAAGACTTACTATAAATTATAAAAAGTGGCAGAACCAATTCAGATGCTGCAATAAAAACAGGAGGAATTTCATCGGGTCCAGCACCTTTTTTAACGTCGATGCTTTTTAATTTTTTGAGCAGAGTTTCGTGACTGATATATCCCATAAAAACAATACTTGTCAAAAAACCCAAGTCTCGCGACCGTAAAAAGTTGTGAGATCCATGTAATACCAAGTCGGTTAATTAAAAATCTTTAATGTTTTAAATAAATATATGGACTCGGCCATATATTTAAGAAAACTTGCGCATACCGTATTAGTTACATCATATAATTAAAATATTTTTAATAATTTAAAATTTAAACCCTTTCCTCATGAACCCGTAGAGATATAAAATTGAAATTCATATCAAGTCAAAACTAAAGGGTACTTCCAGTTGATCTAGATTCTTGAAATTTGGCATAAAACAACGTTTTATAGCAAATAGGAAAAATTCTGAAAACCTAACATTTTTAGTTACATCACATATTTTTTTAAACAATCATATATACCTACAGGTTTGTACGGAAACCTCAGTGTGCGAGTCCGACTCGCACTTGACCGGTTTATTTATCATATCGGAACTACAAAACCATATAAATGCCATAGTACAGCTACATCGATAAACCAATGTTGATTACATTAGTCATGGTATAAGCATATACTACGAAATAGAGCACACTTCACTTCCATTTCAGTTACCCCCTGTGGCGGTAACCTGACTCCTGCAGATTAAGTTACGAAGTAATAGACTATATTACCAAAATAAATCTTTGCGAATCAAAATAATATGATAACATTTGTCACATTCTTTTAAAAATAACTTCTTCTGCTCGCAGCCCCACACTCGTATATTTCAGTCAAACTATTATGAATTGTATGTACATTTAAAACCTTCCTCAAGAATCACACTACCGGTGGGGTGGCCTGTCTTTGAATACCGGGGTTACATTGATATTTTATTTAAACAAGGAATGTTATGAACACCGACGCTCACGCATTGAAGAAAGATAACTGAAGTGTCGATGCTGCCAACAAAAAACAAATCAAATGGGTGCTGTCCATAGAAAACGATATTCTATCAAAAAAGCATCCATAAAAAGTAATCATCAAAGTTACCCCGCTATTTAAAGTTTTACGGTATCTATTGGTGAAAACCGTACAAAATTATATAATTAGAATAATAGAATTATATATAATAAAATAGATCAATTCATATCATCCTGTGACTCAACAACATCGGAGGTAAGATATTGCACTGGAGCTCGGCTTCTAAGCCGAGAACATGCATATACATTCCCCGAACAATACCAGCATTGCTGCTGACCAACTTTTGTTCTAGAGATCTCACAGCCGTGGGAATACGAACAGGGCCCAATGATCAGATGCTTGTACTAGCTTCGGTCTACATGCCCGGTGATGAGGAGATCCCATCGAAGGAGCTGGCCGAGCTGGTGCAGCACTGTGAGGACCACGGCTGGCCAATAATACTCTCGGCAGATGCTAACGCCCACCATCCACTGTGGGGGAGCCCCGAGGCAAATAGACGAGGTGAGATCCTAACTGAATACATCTACACAACAACACTAACGGTAATCAACAAAAGCTCAGAGCCCACATTTGTCAGCTCCAGATATCAAACCATAGTAGACATTACACTGGCATCGGATGGGGCCGCGGAACTTGTCACGAACTGGCATGTGTCCGCCGAACCATCCTTTGCCGACCACAGACGTATCTGCTATGACATACGAGTGCAAGAGAGGGTCATACAACCAAAACGCAACCCACGTAATACCGACATTGCGAGATACAAGACCCTGCTCGAACAAGAAATAGCCATGTCTAATTTCAACGACATGAACACAAGCACTACACACATAGAACACAACACTAATTTACTAACAAAATGCAAACAACGCAGCTACCAACAAGCCTGCCCCACCACACTACCGAAAACGAGTAGTAAAACCCTATGGTGGGGATCGGAACTGGAGAAACTCAGGCGCAATCTGAGACAACTCTTCAACCGGGCCAAAAACACAAGGAAAGACACGGACTGGGACAAATACAAAGAAGCCCAGTCTCACTACAAGAAACGCATACGATTCCGCAGGGGAGAATCCTGGCGAAATTTCTGCACCAACATTAATTCCACATGCGAGGCAGCCAGGGTAAAAAAGATCCTATCCCAGGACAGCAACAAGACCCTAGGCTCCATAAGAAAGCCTGATGGCACCTACGCAACCACAGACATGGAAATAAGCCAAATACTAATCGAAACGCACTTCCCAGGTTGCACAGTGACCGAAGACTGTGATTGGGAAGAATCAGAACACAGACCACCGACCCAGACAGATTGGACGATAGCCAACAACATGGTTACCGGGGACCGGCTGAAATGGGCAATTAACAGCTTCCAGCCGTATAAATCTGCAGGCCTGGACGAAATAACACCAGCACTCCTACAATGGGGCTGCACAACGATTGTGCCACAGCTACTCAGCATATATAGAGCATCTATAGCGCACAATTACATACCACGAAGGTGGAGGGAAGTAAAAGTCATATTTCTCCCAAAACCGGGCAAAACGGATTATACGCAAGCAAAATCGTTTAGACCTATCAGTTTGACCTCCTTCTTGCTAAAAACGCTGGAAAGGCTCGCTGACAGATACCTGCGGGAAGGCGCACTGCTACGCAGACCACTACACCCGCATCAACACGCCTACAGAAGTGGTAGATCAACGGAATCAGCGCTTCACTCCGTAGTGGGGACCATAGAGACAGCGCTATCTGACAAACTAATGATCTTAGGCGCCTTCATTGACATAGAGGGCGCCTTCGACAAGACTAAATTCACCAGCATTAGCCGTGCCCTTAACAAGTTCGGAGTTGAACAAACCGTCAGTGGATGGATTGATCAACTCCTGAAACAAAGGGCTATTCAGTTCACGGTTAATACCACCACAAGGGGGATAGTAGCAAAAGGCTGCCCACAGGGAGGGGTCCTATCACCCCTGCTCTGGAACATAGTGGTAGACGATCTGTTGAGAAATCTGAATGACAAATGCTTCTTCACGGTCGGCTACGCAGATGATATTACCATCCTAATCAAAGGAAACTCAGAAGACATGATCCATTATCGGATGCAAGCAGCGATCAGGATCATGGAACAATGGTGCAACCACCATGAACTGACGGTCAACCCAAATAAAACGGAGCTAGTACTTTTCACCAACAAAAGGAACACCCGTATGACCAGAAAACCAAAACTTTTTGGCACGGAGCTTAACTTATCGAGTGAAGTCAAGTACCTGGGCGTAACACTCGACCACAAGCTCAACTGGAATAAACACATCACCACTAAAACCACAAAAGCATGTACAATCTTCTGGCAGTGCAGGAGAATAATAGGCAAGAAATGGGGTCTAAAACCATTCATCACCCTATGGATCTACACTGCCATAATACACCCCATGCTCACATACGGTGCAGTAGTGTGGTGGCCACGCACTCAACTAAGCACAGTCAAGAGCAAACTGCAGAGCATACAACGCCTCGCCTGTTTGGCCACAACAGGCTGCATGAAAACAACTCCAACGGCGGCACTGGAGGTGCTTCTCGACTTGCGACCACTGCACCTCATCATCCAGCAAGAAGCAGGTGCCGCTGCGATCCGGCTCGATAAGTTCGGGCTCTGGAGGAGAGATGACCGCATAACCCACGCACGCCTGAAAAGGACGTTAACAAACGAGATCCCGATGCTAGATGCAACGTGTGATCTCATACCTAAAACCTTTGTCTTTGACAAAAAATACCGCATACAACTGCAAGAAGAGCACAAGGATAGTTCTGGTATACACGAAGTTAGAGTATACACAGACGGCTCAAAAACAAAGTATGGGACGGGTGCCGGAGTGTTCTCCCATGACTTGAATATCAATCTCTCAACATCGCTTGGTAAACTCAACACCATCTTCCAAGCTGAATGCGTTGGGATAACAAGGGCGGCGACGGCGATCGCGGCCAGAAATGTGAGCAACCTGTCAATACGCATCATCACAGACAGCGCCTCAGTACTACAAGCTCTCGATGGCAACTGCTTTAATAGCGGCCTAATTATGGAGTGCCACCAAGAGCTGCAGAAAACTGCAACGAGAAATCGGGTCACGCTCCAGTGGATACGAGGACACAGTGACTCCACGGGCAATGACGCAGCAGACCAACTGGCAAAGAAAGGATCGGACACGACAACTCTAGGACCCGAACCAATTGTTCCGATACCGTTCAACCAATTAAGAACATGGTTACGCGAGAGAACCCTACAACAACACGAAAAAGAGTGGGCAGAGTTAAAAGAGTGTAGGCAATCTAAAGATGCCTTTCCCCAATTAGACAAACGACTCTCGCAAAAACTGTTGCACTCCAACAGGAAAACACTCAAGCATCTGACTGGCATAATAACCGGCCACTGTCCACTAAACAAGCATCTCTACAACATCGGCGTCACGGACAGCCCACTATGCAGGGGCTGCATGGGTACCGAAGAAACACCCGCTCATATAATCCTACATTGTACCAGCGTGAGCGACCAACGGACGAAGTTCCTGAACAACCCCAGAACCATGAGCGAAGCCATACGCAATCCTGGTCAACTCATGACCTTCTGGAAGGAGCTTGCATGGTATGAGTAGCAGGCGACTACCACGTCACTGCTAACGCACAATGGCCCAATTAAGTGGCTAAGTGCGGAAAACACCTGTCCAACTAACTAACTAACTAACTAACTATCATCCTGTGACATACTCAATTCACAACAATTTGGTTTTAGGAAAAATAGCTGCACTTCATTGGCATGCTTCTGCTTAATCAAATATATCACTGAAAGCTTAAACGAAAAATCTAACATAGCTGGTATATTTATAGACATGACAAAGGCATTCGACTTTGTCTGTCATACAACACTTCTTTCGAAACTACACAACTACGGTATACGCGGAACGGCAAACGACTGGTTTAAAAGCTATCTCACAGAGAGACTACAGTATGTGGAAATAACCAAAGTTGAAAATTCGCAACAAATTCAATTTAAATCTGCTGACCGTCCAAACAACTGCGGTTTGCCACAGGGCAGTCTTTTAGCTCCATTACTGTTTCTGCTGTACATAAACGACCTCCCAGATGCGATGAATCAGAAATGCATTCTATTTGCTGATGACACAACATTACTCGTAAAAAGCAAAAACAAAACCGCACTAGCCGATGAAATAAACGCCGCGATTGACAACGCTGTAACTTGGTTAGAACATAATAATCTGAAAATTAATATGACGAAGACTAATATTATACAATTTCAGACCTACAATGCTAACCCATGTGATATCAATATTTGCCACAGAAATAACTCATTGAATATTGTCAACGATTGCGTATTTTTGGGTATAAGTGTCGACAAATATTGCAATTGGAAACCACATATTGAGAGAGTATTAAGTAAAATAGATCGCTATGTTTATGTATTAAGAAAATTAAGCCAGATTGTAAATCTACAAACCGCAATAATGGCATACCACGCATACGTATCGTCAATTCTTCGATACGGTTTCATTGTATGGGGCAACTCGACAGAGGCAGATAGAGTTTTTAAAGCACATAAGAGGTGCGTCAGGTCTATGTGTGGTGCCGGCTTTCTGGACAGCTGCAAACCACTATTCAAAAAGCATAGGATCCTTCCACTACCGTGCATCTATATTCACAACATGTGCATATTTGTAAAAAAACATCCCAATCTATTTGTAAAATTTGGTGACGAAAACTCTAGGACTAGGCACAAAGATAGGCTACGACTACCGCAAATAAGATTAGAATTGCATAAAAAGAATGCTTATTGTATGGCCATTAAAATATTCAATCATCTGCCCAGTGGCTTGAAAGAATTACCTGTGACATTATTTAAGCGTAGGCTATTTGACATATTATTGGAAAAAATGTATTATGACATCCGTGAATATCTTAATGATAATTTGACATTTTAGTGAATAGACATCTATAATTTGCATACTAACGACATTAATATAATTAATAATATAATTTTTTATTTATTATCACAATGACATTTTGATGTTTGTAATAAATCCAGGGCAATTCAATACTGTAACTCTGCATGTGTAATACATTGATAATAATTATAATATCTTATATAATTCAGTTAATCTCATCTAATAATTTACTACTGTATAAAATTTGCACATCAAAGTACCTATGATAGAATATGCTGTACTCTATACTAACGACCAACTGTATCTACTTCTACCATGTTCTTGCAAATAAAAACACTTACTTACTTACTACTTACTTACTAAAAAAAATCTATATTGCGAGTTTAACTTGTTTCTTCAGGCAGACAGAAGCGACCGGGAGAATCCATTTCGTAATATGTAAAATTGTAAAGATATGGAGCTAAACACACTTATCCTGTGGCTGCGCAGGTACGCTTCTAATGTATAAACTATAATACTCACAGGTTTCATCATTTTTTTTCGGTAGTTTTCACGTAAAGGAAATCAGATAGAGTGACTTAAATACACTCACAAATATCCTCATTTACAATTTGAATGTTTCTAAATAGTTTAACATTTATGGGTTGTCAAAAACAATCGCTTTATACGGATTTTATATAAAATATGTAATAGTGACGTCATATTTTTTACCCGACTACGGCGAAGCCAAAAGGAAGGGTAATGTTTTTGGTAGTCTATGTATGTACGTAGGTATGTATGTTTGTATATTCCACCGTAGCGCCTAAACTAGTGAAACGATTTTAATGAATGGGGTGCCAAAGATTCATACATACATACATACATAGACTCACGCCTGTTTCCCCGAAGGGGTAGGCAGAGGCATATTAAATGCCCTCTTTTCGCTATCCCACGTAATAGGAGGCGAGCCTATTGCCGCTTATCGGGATATTATGTTTGCCAGAGCCTCGTCCGTTGATCGGTAGGTGCACCACTTGCAGGTGAGGTTGGCTTGGGACCCTAAGTTCTTGGTGCGAACCCTATGCACTATATAATGCCAAAGATTCGTAATAATATAAAACAAAGACAATATAAATTTTATCTAAGTTTTCTATTACCGAATTAATACCTCAAATTCCAACCTCAAAAAAAATTAAACTGAGGTAATCAATACGTGTTTGGTATCAAAAGAAAGGTATTGGTGAGCACACAACAAATATGTACATATAATATACTACTTGAGTCAAAATATAAATTTAAAACGCGGTTGTACTTACAATTCAGACGCTTTGAGTTAGGTACCTATTTGTCTTTCTTTATTAAAATGTGACAATGTTAATATTGCACGGTTAGTTTACATACTCCATCTGGATAGGGAAAGGGATCAAATAAAAAAAATAAGTTTAAAAATTATAACCCGACTACGTAAAAAGGGGTCTACTTCTGTACTTATACTTTTCTGGAATTATATCTGAATGAGCTATTTCTTGTTTCGTCCTTTTTAGACCCCGTTTTACGTAGTCGGGTCACATGAGTAGATAAACTCATGTGGTCGGGTTATAGTTTTTAAGCTTTTCTTTTGGCTGTCAAGTAGTGTAGGTACTGATTGTACAAATTGTCAATAAAAAAGTAATATAGAGTTTGAACAATAATTGATGAATGAAACTGCTATGTAGCATGCTTTACTAGATAAAAGAAGTTATGTAATTTATTAAGCAGGAGTAGGCCTTACGCAAGGTGGACCGACGAACTTGTTGGGATCGCGGGCAGCGTATGTTTGAGGGTGGCACAAGATCGGTCCATATGGACAGCCTTGGGGTGGCCTATGTCCAGCAGTGGACGTCTTTCGGCAGCCAAAATGACGTTGATAATGTATTTTGCTTGCTGAACACATCGTAACGGGTGATTTTTTAAGAGGTATAGGATTTGATTAAAAAAAAAAAAAACACAAAAAATTTGAAAAATTTGATGAAATCTTTATTGGAATCGATAGAACGATCAATATAATTTAATGTTTGAAGATGATTTCATGCAAATTCTGGCCGCGGCTCCGGTTTAGATGGCCCATTCGCAAGGCCCAATTTCGGCACACTCTCTCCAACATATCAGCCGGTATATCACGAATAAAGGCTTCAATATTGGCTCCCAGTGCGTTAACATGGTCCCACAAGAAATAGTCCAAAGGCGTTAGATCACACGATCTAGGCGGCCAATTGACGGACCCAAAACGTGAGATAAACTGTTCACCGAAGGCGACTCTCAATTGGGCCATTGTTTCGCGTGCCGTGTGGCATGTGGCACCGTCTTGTTGAAACCACATGTCAGGCATGTCTAATTCGTCCATTTTGGGCAAAAAAAATCGCCAATCATCACACGGTAGCGCTCGCCATTCATAGTAGCGTTTCGGCCATTGTCGTCTTTGAAAAAGTACGGCCCGATGATGCCACCGGCCCATAATCCACACCAAACAGTACATTTTCCGGGATGCAGTGGTAGCTCTTGCAATGCTTCTGGCTGGTCTTCACTCCAGATGCGGCAATTATGCTTATTGACATATCCATTCAACCAGAAATGAGCTTCGTCGCTGAACACAATTTTTTTATAAAAAAGTGGATCTTCCTCCAACTTTGCCAATGCCCATTCACCAAATTTTAGACGATGTGGGAGGTCGTGTGGCTTCAATTCTTGCACCAGCTGTATCTTGTATGATTTTACACCCAAATCCTTTCGTAAAATTTTCCACGTAGTGGAGTAACAGAGGCCCAATTGCTGCGAACGGCGGCGAATCGACATTTCACGGTCATCACTAACACTGGCGGATACAGCCGCAATATTTTCTTCGGTCCTCACTCTACGTATGCGTGTTCGTGGTTTAATGTCCAATAATGTAAACTGGGTTCGAAATTTAGTCACAAGCTTCCGAATAGCTGCCTCAGTAGGCCGACCAAACTGCCCATAAATTGGAAGAAGTGCGCGATGCACTCTCTTAACCGAGCATGCATTTTGATAATAAAATTCAATAATTTGCAAGCGTTGTTCGTTCGTAAGTCGGTTCATGGTTAAATTATAGACCAAACTGAACAAGTTTGACAATGACACAAGACACGATTCACGCGTGATCTGTCAAAAACAGTGTTGCCAAAAAGATACCAGCAAAAAATCACCCTTTAGCAGTAGCATAGACTACTTCGTATTTTATGAATGCTTTTCATTTATTGATGTAAGATTATTCAAGTGGTTTATAGGACTTCAATCATGAGAACGGGGGGTACCCTTATGCTATGTCCGTAATTCAAAATTTATGACCTCGGTTTGATCCCAAAGTAATCCAACAATTTCGAATCGTCACGTAGGTGTATGCTTAAAGCAATTTCAGGTTATGGGTACCAACGTCGCAATTTAATATTAAATATTAAGATTTTATAACGTAATATATGACGCGGCAAATATTTTTCTGCCATATGAATTATTTTTAGAGTTGTAGGCAATACTGGCTCAGATATAGTTACAGAATTCAAATTCATTACAAACTAGTTACATACCGGGGCTCAGAAAAAGTTTACTGAATTCAAATTCACCATAAACAATTTTTCTTCAGTTTAACTAACAGGTGTCTTCTTAAACTACATCTGGCTACTTCGCTACAAAATAAACAACAAAACTAAACCAGGGTGATGTAAAAATTTAATGAAACGGTGACTGAATGAATTTACAAGGAAATGCTGGCAATTTTCTGAATCTAGAGCATCCACGGTGCCAGCGTTGCCACTTTGCTGCAAATGACTCGTTTAAAAACAGTTTAAATTTGCAATTTCGTCGCACTTCTGTGCTCTTTTGATATCCGTTTGCTACGAACGTTTTAATCCTATTGGAAGATAGTTTAACATTAGATTAAGTCGATTTAGAATCTCGTTCTCTGTTCAATACCCAGTTTAAGAGAAAATCTATACTAATATTATAAGGCTGATGAGTTTGTTTGTTTGGTTGAACGGAGTCTCAGGAATTACTGAGCCGATCTGAAAAAATCCTGCCTATTTATCGAGGAAGGCTATAGGCTATATAACATATCATGCTATGAGTCACGGGAGCGAAGCAGTAGCCCTAAATAACGCGGGTGTAAGTGCGGGCTTATCTAGTAGGGAAATACCTAAATATATTATACCTGAGCCGGACGTCGGATTAGCATGCACATAAATGAATCGAAAGTACTTCATCTGATAACAGTTTGATGCACTCCATAGAGTCCGTCCAAAGGTCATCACGACCCGAAACTGTGCTTTCTTCGTATTAACAAGTACAAAAAACAGTGCAGTTATTGAATAAATTGATAGATTAAAAAACACTAGAAAAAACACGCTTTAATAAATGCATGCAACAAAAAATAAATTATGGATTGTTCAAGTTGTCTCTATTTTCTGGGCTGAAGTGTAAGCTATGTGCTTTTAATTATAATATCTGATTGTTAAAGCGGGGGGCGCTGGAACATTTATCACACCACTGCGTGGTCAACAATACATCATTAGTTTGTTATAACTTTGAAACCTGATCGTGGTCAAAGTTCATTACAAGACTTTTCTAAGAAATCCAAGACAGCTATGATACGATTTGCCATCATGAAGGTCCTGTTCATATCTTCCGTCTCCATCATCGGATCAGTTCGACAGTACCATATTAGTGTATTATCACCAGAACTACATACAGCTGCCAAATTTTATTACGCTACGACCCTAGGAAGATGGTTAAATTAGTAACCTTATATTAAATTAAATAGTTGGTTACATACATGTCGACCTAAAAAAAGAGTGTTAATTAGACTTCATCATCATCGACCCGGTATATGTTTATTTAACGGGTCGATGATGATGAAGTCCCACTGCTGGGCACGGGCCTCTTCCCACTATGAGAAGGATACGGCCATAGTCCATTACGCTGGCTAAGTGCGGGTTGGCAAACTTCATATGTCTTTCGAGGAAATTATGGAGAACTCTCAGATATGCAGGTTTCCTCACGAGATTTTCCCTCACCGTTTAGCACGCGATAAATAACAATTTAATACGCACATAGCTAGTGTTGGAGAAAACTCGAGTCCACGAGTCGACATTTCAGTGCTCAGCTCTTAATCGCAATACTCGACTCACTAAGACTCCTGCTCAATGTGTTGCGAGTTTAGAGAGCATCCCTTTAAACACGAGTTTAGCATTCGTGCTCGAGTTTTCTTGTGAGCTCGAGCTTGCTCACGTAATGAACGAGTCGAGCTCGACTCGTTTTGAACCGAGCACCCATTACCTAACTAGCTAAATCACTATTATTAACTGATTTTCCTTGTGTTCTATTTATGAAAGGATTTCAATAATGTGAATAATGTAAATGAATTAATTGTTATTATTAATTTATTTGACATGCCCTCTCAATTATTGCTTTTTGTTTGCCCAAATGTTGTCGGAGTTAGACGATTTATGCAGAGAGGCCGTGGATACAAGTAAATTCTATAGTGTCCATGTACAAAACATTTATGAAGTATAAAAATAAAATATATCTGTTTTTCATTACATAATAAATGTAATGTCATACATGCGTCGTCATAAATAATAAATGTTTTTTTATTATATTGTCAACATATTTTTTCGGTCTGTGAAACATGTAGAAAGAAGTATGTTCTGGGTATATATGTAATACAAAACTACATGTTTTGCGAGTCAGTCTTTGAACTCGACTTTCGTTAAAAACTCGAGTTTGTTACTCGAGTTCTTTTTAAGAGTCGAAGACTCGCGCTTGACTGCACTCCGGACTCTCGAGTTATGAGCACAACGAACCCCGTGAAAGTGAGTCAAGTATGTAAAAATCGACTCCCGGACTCGAGTTTTCTCCAACACCACACATAGGTTCGAAAAGTCATTGGTGCCCGCCGTGGATTCGAACCCGAGACCCTCTGCGTACCAGTCCGTCGGTCTCTCCACTAGGCTATCGCCAAACAAATTAGACTTAGGATATAAAATTATAGAGACTATAATTTTGGGGTATATATAGTGCCTGAATTGCCAGAAGAAGACCCTACCCGCCGACACATATTTATGAAATACAACAATATTTAACATGGAAACGAAAACATAATGCCATACCCAATTATGGTAATTTTCTGTTTTAACCCGAGCTGCCGTATTATGTATCACGTAATTGAAAAGGTTATGTTTGCTTGTTGAATTTTAGGTACTCAAATCGTAATGATATTTGGTGAAAGGGTAATTATTTGATACTTTATTTTGTTAGGGAATCATATTTAATGCTACCAGATCCTTTTTAATTGGTATTTTATTTATAAATACAAATTAAATCAGCTATCTGGCCTCTTGTGCAAACACTTTGTTCATTCACATAGTACAAGCTCCGCTTAGTTTGGGACTAGATGGTATTGTGTGAATGTAGTTAGAATATTATTATTCTGTTTCTCCTTTTCACGGCTATTGCTTCCAGCCTTATAATTGTAAAAATCCACGGCGAATTCACCGTGTGTGCTAGTGTGTCCATCTTGCCCGAGCACCAGCTCTGTGGCTGAGCTTTGGCAGGCGGGTATTATGCGGTCGTCATATAAATGAAAGAAACCATTGACATGAAGAAGAAGACCGTGTGTGCTGTTTAGGCATGGTTTCTGACAACCAAGCTCCTACAGTGACCTATACAACACTGATGTTGTATAGGTCACTGTAGGAGGTTGCTGACATACACGGTGGCGCTACGTCACGGCGCTGCTACCGTATTCGCGTTCATCAGTTTTGTATCTGAAGGCTTATTCTCGTATTGTCTATGACATTGAAACCATATTTAGAACGAAATAAGATTACATTTTGAATTGACTCCAAATCGGTAGATATCCCGCTAATTTAATGTCATTATGGTCTTCTTTGACTTCTACAGTGCCTCGTTTTCACAATGGTTAAGCTTACGATCTAGTCGCGATATCATTCAAATATCAGTTAATTTATGAGAATACCATTTGTGACATAAGTATGACACACATTAGATCGAAACTGCATTTTGAACAAATATAATTAGAAGACTGCCTCCGTGGTTCAGTGGATAGCGTATGCGACTGCTGATCGGAGGTCCCGGTTTCGATTCCCGGGTCGGGCAAAACTGGGTTTACCGAAGTCTCAGTAGCAGCACGGTGTCTGGTAAAGTGCCCGGTAACGGCAATAGGCTCGCCCCCTATTACGTAGGACCTAAAAACTCATGGCGAAATGTGGGTGTAATATTACACCTCTGTCTACCCCTTCGGGATACAGGTGGGAGTCTATAAAAAAATTAGAAGAATTGGGCCTCTGTCTGTATAGCAATCTAGGCGAGCTTGTCAAAGGCGCTGTTTTATTAACCGAAAGGCGAACATAAGAAAGCGTGCTGTATACAAGGCCTCTGAGTGTTCAATACGTACTGTACTTTTCACATACCTAATTCTTGAAAGGATAGAGAACCTACCTCTACTTATATGACCAAAAGATTAGTGTCCAATTACTTATTCTACGCATTTCAGTCCTTCTATTAATATTTAAATGACAAACATTTTAATTCTACTTGAACTTTTACAAATAAGACTGAAAATGTTTAATTTAAGATCATAAAGTACAGACTAAGCCAGTAGATTTTCAGTTAATTTTCTTCACTAGTTTATAAAAGCATGTAAAAGACAACACTACACTTGCAGACTTAAATTATAGGATTTATTTTCAATTAATTTTCTCTATCTATCTTATATTCTTTAAACCTGAACCAATTACCATCTAAAAATAATGTAAAATACTATAAAATGTCTTTGCAAAATAATATTTCACTTCATATTTAAAAAAATATCGTGCACATTTCGCAAGCAAATCACGACACAAGGTTCTGTTGGCGAAGACATCGATCGTATCATCTTCATAAAATGTTCTACGATTTGTTTCATAAAAGTTTTGTTTGACAAAGAAATAAAACGCTTAAGCGTTTTGCGCGCGGCTGTATTTGTTTAAGCACTTTATGACGCGGTTTCGCTAGGGACGGATGCAGTAATCGTTGTGAATGTACCCAGGTGTGAATGGGTTTATTGCGTATCAAATAGAGGTAAATGCAGTACAGTGTATGAATGTTTCACAGTTCGATTATTTCTTGAGAATTGAAAGTATTTACTTAGGCGATGGTGAGTTAAAACGGATAACGGTGAAACGGGAAATGTATACTTAGGTACTGCTCATATAAAATATTTTTAATGGTTTATTCATAATTACTAGCGGTACAATTAATTATATTGTTATCTGAAGACTCCGGAAGTTTTGAGGCTTCTTATAGACACTGTCTTAAAAACAAACTGTCACTGTCTTAAACATATACATAAACGTACCATTAAGAAAGCTTCCACTTATAATAAAGTCTTACACATACTAGGCTGGTCAGGCTACACAGGGCTGCAACCGTGAGACACACTTTGTGTAACTTTTAAGCATCTTTCTTTGTTTAATTTTAAGCTATTTAATACTACATTTTCATACTATTTTTTTTTTGCATATTTTTTAATTTTTAAATTATGTTTAATGACTTATTTTTCTTTTTATAATACTTTATGTTATACTAGACGTTGCCAGCGGCTTCGCTTACATTAATTATACATAGGTATAAACCTTCCTCTTGAATCATTCTATCTATTAAAAGAAACCGCATCAAAATCCGTTGCGTAGTTTTTAAGATTTAAGCATACATAGGAATAGACAGACAGAAGACAGCCTTTGTTTTATACTATGTAGTGATTTAATGACTTTAGTCTCCACATATTCACATTAAACTACAACTAAGTCGGCCTTTAACAATTTAACTTTGAAATAAAGCTTGAGCCACAAAGCTAGAAAGTATACCTACAAAATACTAATCTAATAGTATCTTCTTGGGTTTACGCGAATGTTACACATTGAAATTAAACTACAGTTTACGGATTTTATCGCGATGTATTGGTTTCACTAAGTTATTACATTTGAAACGAATGATCTAGAAACTATATTTTTAATTTATTACTAGCCGACGTTTCGAATTCTTTACAGAATTCATGTTCACGGCAGACTGAGGTGATATTTGTCTGTTTCTTGAATGTATAAGTTATCTCAAAGTACCCGAACATTTTTCATCTGCTGGTGTTACTATTTACGCAGAATGAGCTCACAGTGTCCTTAGGTCTTCTGGTGACTTTGTCCTTCTTGGGTTTCATTAGCCTTATGACAGGGTCCCAAGCTGGAGGAACATTCCAACCATCTTCCCTATTGTAAAGCCCTGCAGACTGCCACCATCACACCGAGGTTCTACAAGCGGTATGTAGATAACACTTTCACAATTTTACCAACAGATAGTGTGAATGCTTTCCTAAACCATCTTAATTCTATTAATAACCAAATACAATTCACAATGGAATTAGAGGCAAACAATTCTTTAGCTTTCTTAGATGTACTTGTCATCAGAAATAAAAACAACTCCTTAAGCCATACTGTGTATAGGAAAAAGACACATACAAATAGGTACTTAAACGGTGAATCTCACCACCATCCTAAACAGTTAGCTACTGTAGGAATGTCTCTGTTTCAGAGAGCCCGCGGGATCTGTGACAAGAAACACCTGGACGCTGAGCTTCAACATGTCAGGCAAGTTCTGCAAGACAACAAGCTCCAACCGCCGCGCCACTGTCACAGATCCTAGAAGAAAGAAAAACCAGCCACAGTAGAAAGACAACCTGCTGACCTCCCATACATCAAGGGCGTGACCGACAAAATTGGCTACATCTTGAAGCGAGCTTCTATCAAAACTTACTACAAGCCGCCAACGAAGATCAGTCAATTATTACCATCTGTCAAGTGTCAGTTACCCTTGCAAGAGGCCGGTGTCTACAAAATTGACTGTGAATGTGGGCTCTCATACATTGGACAAACCAAGAGAAGCATAGGCATTCGACTCAAAGAACATATAGCTGACATAAAACATAAACGCTCAACAAAGTCTGCTGTGTGTGAACATGTGGAACAAGGACCCAACCACTACCTGCGATTTGATGAACCACAGATACTCGCAAAAGAACACAGTTTTCTTCCAAGGATGATACGAGAGGCTATTGAAATTAAAAAACACCCTAATTTCAATAGGGAAGATGGTTGAAATGTTCCTCCAGCTTGGGACCCTGTCATAAGGCTAATGAAACCCAAGAAGGACAAAGTCACCAGAAGACCTAAGGACACTGTGAGCTCATTCTGCGTAAATAGTAACACCAGTAGATGAAAAATGTTCGGGTACTTTGAGATAATAATAATATATAATATAATATAATATAATATAATATAATATAATATAATATAATATAATATAATATAATATAATATAATATAATATAATATAATATAATATAATATAATATAATATAATATAATATAATATAATATAATATAATATAATATAATATAATATAATATAATATAATATAATATAATATAATATAATATAATATAATATAATATAATATAATATAATATAATATAATATAATATAATATAATATAATATAATATAATATAATATAATATAATATAATATAATATAATATAATATAATATAATATAATATAATATAATATAATAAATATAATGTAGCGCTCATAGCGAGACTTAGCTTGTCATTCGTAACAGATCGACAAAGTTAAGCAACGCTTGCACAGGTCGCCACTTGGATGGGTGACCGTGTGTGGCATTTACATCTGAGCGCTACCGTGCTTCGGAGGGCACGTAAAGCTGTCGGTCCCGGTTCTTGTCTAAGGATAAGGATCGTTAGGCCATGTCGGAGGCCTACGGGCGGTCTGAAAACTCCGACACCAGAGTTGGCCACACACTCACACGAAAAGAAGAATATAATATAATATAATATAATATAATATAATATAATATAATATAATATAATATAATATAATATAATATAATATAATATAATATAATATAATATAATATAATATAATATAATATAATATAATATAATATAATATAATATAATATAATATAATATAATATAATATAATATAATATAATATAATATAATATAATATAATATAATATAATATAATATAATATAATATAATATAATATAATATAATATAATATAATATAATATAATATAATATAATATAATATAATATAATATAATATAATATAATATAATATAATATAATATAATATAATATAATATAATATAATATAATATAATATAATATAATATAATATAATATAATATAATATAATATAATATAATATAATATAATATAATATAATATAATATAATATAATATAATATAATATAATATAATATAATATAATATAATATAATATAATATAATATAATATAATATAATATAATATAATATAATATAATATAATATAATATAATATAATATAATATAATATAATATAATATAATATAATATAATATAATAATATTCTACCACATACACACAACACCATCTAGTCCCAAACTAAGCAGAGCTTGTACTATGGGTACTAGATAATGGATAAACATACATATATACTTTTTTTTTTTGTTGTAAATACATACATATTATACATAACTTATACATTCAAGAAAAAGACAAATATCACCTCAGTCTGCCGTGAACATGAATTCTGTAAAGAATTTGAAACGTCGGCTAGTAATAAATTAAAAATATAGTTTCTAGATCATTAGTTTCAAATGTAATAACTTAGTGAAACCGATATATCGCGATAAAATCCGTAAACTGTAGTTTAATTTCACTAATCTAATACTAATAAATAAAGCTGAAGAGTTGCTTGAACGCGCTAATCTCAGGAACTAATGGACCGAATAGAATTTTTTTTTCAGTGTTAGATAGCTCATTTATCGTGGAAGGCTATATGCTATATAATATCATGCTATGACCCACGGGAGCGTAGTAGTATCCTTAAATAACGTGAGTGTAACCGCGGGAATTTAGTATGGATATAATGGACGAACAAAAGCGACATCCGTCGCCGTAGATAATTTTAATAGGCGATTCTAGAATCGCTGGCATTAGTTATTTTACTATGAAAGTTATCATTATATCTGCAAAACAAATGTCGTTCTTTTAATGTTTTTTAACCAACTTATCTTTGATCTGGGTTTTTAGTTTAGTGGTCGTGGAGATAGAAGTAGTAAAGGCAGCAATAGCCTAGTGAAGATAGCAACAGACTGCCATCAGGTTCGAGTCCACGGCGCGCACCAATGACTTTTCGGAGTTATGTGCGTATTGAATTAGAAATTATCACTTGCCCCGTGCCTCGGACAGAACGATAAGCCGTCGGTCCCGGCTGTCATGAAGATCTTTGACAGTCGTTAAAGTCTAAACCATGGAATATAGCTAGGTATCCCTTTGGGTTGCGAAGGTCAGATCGGCAGTTGCTCCGTTGAAAAGCTAATATTCAGTCAAATCCGGTTAGACTAGAAAGTGGACCCTGGGTCTAACTGGGATAACACTAGGAGGATGATGATGATGGTAGTGGAGATAGTAGATTCGATGATGGATTCTATGATGTAATCGTTGGCCTAACTTAACCATCGTGTTCCACAAATCAAATAGCTACTAGCTACCAAGGGATTTAAAATCATTCATGCGTTGTCCAATAATCTTAATATATAAAATCCTTGCGTTACTGACTGACTGACAGACACGCTACAGCCGAAACTATTGGGCGCAGGAAGCTGAAATTTGGCATGTATGTTCCTTCGAGACCGTAGGGGTGCACTAAGAAGGGATTTTCCGAAATTCCCACGGGATCGGCCAAAACGGGTAAATTTAAAAAAAATGCAGGCGTAGCTGCTGGCGTCCTCTAGTATGTGTAATATATCTCAAGTTACATGCATGACGTACGAATACATTTCTCAAACTAAATCATGCTCTGAAGTTTTCTTTTATCTTCGCAATAATTGAATTTCGTAAGCGTTTTCCTGTTTCAATGCCGTGACGCCGTGGAAAATTTTCTCCTCCTTAGATTTTTAAGACTGTCACAAATTCACGCGTAAACGTTATGATATCAAAGTTGAACATAGATGCTATGGATGCTATAATAATTCTCCTTACTTTTTTTCTTATATTGGGGAAATAAGTATAAACTTCGATCGGTATCCCAAACTGACAATAATATAGAAGCTGCTGCTATGTTATTTTGAGATTTGCTCCGACGTTGTCATCACATACTACAGAGTAGTAGGTTTATGTGCAACATCTACTACAAGAGAAGCCGCGGACACCATGGTGGTTTTATTGAGCAGGTACAAGCAGGCGCTTTACACCCACACTGCTTGTTCCAATTGGCGACTATAGCTTGCAACAGGTTATCACCAGCTGAACAAAAAAAAGAGAATAAAAAAACTAAAGAGGGTGTAATCTCCAATTCTATTTTTTACACAGGATGTAGATTTAATGCGGGAGCATTAAATCTACATCCTGTGTAGTTTTTGGAACGCAAATATTTGCAGTTTTGGAACGCAAATAAGGTACCTGCGTCAGTATAAGTTGCAGAATCAGGTGATACTGCAACACTGATATTCCCGCAGGACCTACTTACTTACATACAATCTCTTACAACTAGTATAAATCATGAAAAATAATAAATACTCAATGAATTAATATAAAAATATACATACATAGATTTAATAATCCAAATAAAACATATTATTACACAGAATATAAATTTCTTAAAAATAATGGTCTGATAATTATCACAATAACGCTGCGAGCGTTATTGTGAGAGCATAGATAATGTTTTATGCGTTTCCGAACGCTTTACAATCACGTTTTGTTAAGTTGTTACACTTAGCGAGGGACTTTACAGACATACAACTAAAGGACACAATGAACACCCAGGCTCGAAACAACAATTTATTAATCACACAGAGTGTTGTCTCGTGAGGGGATCGAACCCACAACACTGCGGCGCAGTGTCAAGCGGTGAGGCGGCTGCTTAAACCACTACGCTACCACTAGTCTAACCTGATATGGTTGATTTGTGCCTGCATAGAACATGATTGTATAACAAAATAATTGCTAATATATGTACGTATGTGACATAGTGCTCCCTAACGCACAGCTAGGTAGGTAAGCCAACTGACATAGCAATTGCGTAATTAAGTTCAAAAATTTAAGCCTCGTTTGCATCAGCACAGATGGAGTTAATCGCGTTACGTGAATAAATTATGGTTTGGTAGTCATAACATGTGTGGTATATGTCATAAACTTATACAGTACTAGATGAGACCCCGTTTACACCCGCGTTATGTAGGTACCTATACAGCTCCCCTCCCGTGGCTCATAGCGTGATATTATATAGCCTATTGTTTTCCTCGATAAATAGGCTATCTAAAACTGAAATATTTGTTCAAATCGGACGAGTAGTTCCGTAGATTAGCGCGTTGAAGCAAACAAACAAACAAACTCTTCAGCTTTATAATATTAGTATTATAATATACAATAATATAAGTTTTAAATATTCATCATCATCATCATTAGCCTGTATTGATCCACTGCTGGACGTAAGTCTCTCCTATGACACGCCTAAATATTATTAGTTTAAGTTTTTTAAGTTTAATATTTCCCAATAAGGCACAGCAGATCAAAATTATGCTAGGCACCTACTTGCGAGCTTCTGTAAAAGTAGAAGATCCGTAGAAGGGAGACCTTTGCCTATTCGTTACATCGAAGAAAAATATTTTATATTGAAGAGCGTTCCGCTCGCCTTCATTTTTGTAATTACGCCTCTAACAAAAACACTTTCGCGAGTGAACAAGACTTGTGACTATCCTAAGCAAGGACCAAAATTAAAATGACATTCGAAAACCTTTATACTTGCTACTAAGAGAGTGCATTAGTCTCATAACGAGGTAACGACTGCCCCAGAGGGGTTCATTACTATAATTTAATAAAATATATCTTCAACTTATCTCTATAAAAACACTAACACAGTAAGATATTTTTTATAATAATTCAGCAGTCCGCTACCGTTTACGTCTTAGAAACCCTTTTAACACATACGACGAAAGTGTTAACAGGCACGCGATCGTGAGACGCTAATGTTACGTCTGCAGACTTGACGTTCAAATACAGTCTAACTACGAAATTCAATATTTGATCTATAGATAGATCTGTAGATTTTAGATTCGTTTTTGACATAAGCTCCATACAAAATATGTCAAACACGAATCTCGAATCTCAAAATCCATGTATGTTTCGAATATTGAAAATGGCCGTAAGTCATCGTGTTTTAGGCAAAAGCTACAAGTTCAATAAATAAAAAAGAAAATGATTTTTTTTTATTGACATAATATATTTTAGGGTACAATACTAGGGTTTTATGTCATATTAGCTATGATAGCTTTGGTGGACATAGAAAAAAAACTTAATTGTGTTTGCATCTTTCATTCGGTTTGTAGTAAATACTTATAACTATTCAGTTGGGTACGTATTACCTTGTTTTATTGCCTCATTACATTTACAGGTTCCTTTTCAGAGAGTTAATCTTACGGTGAGGTACAATTGTAAGCACAAGGGAGAGTAATTTGACGGTTTACTCCTTTCACGGTAGTAAAACCGCCAATATAGGCTTACCTCATATTGGACGTGAGCGTTCCCACGGCTTCAAGTGGGTTTTCTTGTATATAATGTGCTGCTTTTTTACTGCAAAGTTTAAAGTAGTAGGATTATTCGACTGTTCGTCCGTCTTAGCAACCATTACGATTGTTGCAGTTTTTTTGAGTTTTGAGTCCTGGCGGCGTTTCTGCAGCAGTATAAACACCACGAATGAAGCAGCCAGGGTGAAAAAGATCTTGTCTCAGGACAGCACGCCTACAGAAGTCGCAGGTCAACTGAATCGGCGCTGCATTCCGTTGTGGGAACCATTGAAACAGCGCTTACCAACAAGTTAATGGCACTGGGGGCCTTCATCGTCATAGAAGGTGCCTTCGAAAAAACTAAGTTCAACAGTATCAGCCGGACCCTCGAAAAATTCGGAGTTGAGCAATCCCTTAGTGGCTGGATTGATCAATTCCTGAAACAGCGGGCAATATAATTCACAGTAAACTCCACTACGAGGGGCATTGTGGCAAAAGGCTGCCCTCTGTTGTGGAACATTGTGGTGGACGATTTGTTACGGAACTTAAACGACAGACGATTCTACACGGTCGGCTATGCAGACGACATTACAATCCTGATCAAAGGTTACTAAGCAGCCATCAGGATCATGGAGGAATGGTGCAACCAACATGAACTGACGGTTGACCTCAACAACACGGAGCTAGTACTTATCACCAACAAAAGGAAAACCCATATGTGCAAAACACCAAAACTCTTTGGAACGGAGCTTACCCTATCGAGTGAAGACAAGTGTTTGGGCGTAATAGTTGACCATAAGCTAAACTGGGGTAAGCACATCAGCACTAAAACAACAAAAGCATGAACAATCTTCTGGCAATGCCGGCGAATCATAGGCAAGAAATGGGGTCTCAATCCATCTATCACCCTGTGGATTTACACTGCCATTATACGCCCCATGCTTACGTACGGTACAGTAGTGTGGTGGCCACGTACGCAACTAAGCACAATCATTAAAAAGCTACAGAGCCTTTAACGCCTAGCCTGCTTGGCCACAACAGGCTGCATGAAGACCACTCCAATAGCCGCACTGGATTTATTACAGGACCTAAGACCGCTGCACCTAATGATCCAGCAGGAAGCTGGCGCTGCAGTAATCCGTCTAGACAAGCTTGGGCTGTGGAGAAAGGATGATCGAATTACCCACACACGCCTTAAAGGGACCTTAACCAAAGAGATCCCGATACTAGAGGCCGTATGCGACCTTATCCCTAGAACCTTTGTCTTTGACAAAAAATATCGCATCCAATTACAGGAGGAACACAAAGACAGCTCTGATATACACGAAGTCAGAGTATACACAGACGGCTCAATAACGAAGCATGGGACAGGTGTGGGCGTATTCTCCCATGACTTAAATATCATTATCTCAACATCCCTTGGTACTCTTAACACCATATTCCAAGCCGAGTATGTTGGAATCACAAGAGCCGCAACAGCAATCGCGTCTAGAAACGTAAGCGACCTGTCTATACGCATCATCACAGACAGTGCCTCAGTACTACAAGCTCTCGGCAGCAACTGCAGCTGCCTCATCATGGAATGCCACCTAGAGCTGCAAAAGATTGCAGAGAAGAATCGGGTTACGCTGCAATAGATTAAAGGCCACACGCGGCAATGACGCCGCAGACCAACTGGCACGGCAAGGTTCGGATACAATGATAGTGGGACCCCGAGCCCATAGTACCGATACCGGCAAGTCAACTCAGTAGCCATGCTACGCGAAAGAACCGCACAAGAACACGAAAAACAGTGGGCAGACATAAAAGAATGCGGTCAAACTAAAGTTGCAATCCCCTGCTTGAACAAGCGACTCTCGCACAAGCTGCTGCATTCAAAGAGAAAAACACTCAAGCATCTGACAGGCATAATAACCGGCCACTGTCCACTCAACAAGCACCTATTCAACATAGGCGTTACTGACAACCCACTGTGCAGGGGCTGCATGGCAACTGAAGAAAAACCCGCTCATATCATTCTGCACTGCACAAGTGAGAGCGATCAACGGGCATAGCTGCTGAACAACCCCAGAACCATGTGTTAGGCTTTGAACGACACCAACCAACTAATGGCTTTCTGGAAGGAGCTAAGGTGGTATGAGTAGTTGGCGTCAATCAAGTCGCCACTTACGCACAATGGCCCAAATAAGTGGCTAAGTGCGGAAAACCCACAACCAACTAAGTAACTAACTAACTAACTAAGATTGTTGCAATCTTCCATAAAGGGACAGCTGGAGCAGTTGTGTTAAACAGCTAGCTGGAAACAGCAAATACTTTTAGCGAACCGCTTTAAAGCTGGAGCAGTTGTAACTGATCGCTCGTTTACGTGTATTCACTAATAGAAACTATTAGTTCCCTATGCTTTCCATCTTTAAGCAGAAAAGAGCAGTAAAAAGTTCCATTGAAGCGGAGTAGGGTGTTGTGGGGTGGAGTGGAGTAGACCTGATCTAAGTAGACCAAAGCTGGATTCAGCCGCGTATCAATCAGTCAAATTTATCTAGTACGTACGTACGTAACAGTACCCAGTCGCAGCGCCACGCTACCTTAAGCTTCGTATATGTAGATCGGAGTCGAGAGAACTGCGGTACCTACGGGGAGAGTTACCAACCACATATTATATTTGAAAGTTTGCTTAATTCCGCTCGGCACCGTTTACATTGCTTCCACAGACGCGGAGAAGATATATCTAGCTTTGTTATTTGCCACACACTCACAGTCCGCTCCTCACCACTTACCCCAATTCCTCGACCATGGAAAAGCACCTTTAAACCGGCTAACTGAACCATACAACATCAAATGAGCGATGTAACATTAAATAATACAAGAGAAAACAAGTTAATTTGCAGCTGTGGCAATTTAAAGCGACTTAGAGCGATTAGCAGAACGAGTAATGAGAGGGAAGGTAAGCCAGCTAAACCTGGTTTAAACTTTAATAGAATCCGTTAGTGTAGTTTGATATAGTTGGTACGTGATGGTTTAATAGAGAATACACTTGGATAGCTCTTGGGCGAACACCGTACTTAATATTACAAGTTATATGATTTCTAAGAAATGCATTAGAGGAGAAAAGTGGATCCGAGATTCCGGGTTTCAAGGCAAGGATCCCGTATTGCAATCTACACAGCTAAGATGATGATAATATAATTGCTAAGAAAATTCTGCGGCAGCATACATGTCAGGTAATTTTAATTCAACCATGTTGACACGATCTTATTTGTATAGTAGCACATCTGTATATTATATAATATTCCTGCGTCACTGACTGACTGACAGACCAGCCACAGCTGGTTGCAATACGCTAAAATTTCGCATGCATTTTCTTTTGGGTTCGTAGGAGTGCACTAAGAAGGGATTCTCACGCGATCAGGGTTAAACAGTTATGCCGCCCTCACATCTACATCAACGCAGCGGCACCTCGGCGCCGACGCAGCGTCTACGCGGCGTCGACACCGCGTCTACGTCGCGTCAGCCGAGCGTTCTTCAAAAGACGAAAGCATTCTCAAAGAACGCTTTCGTCTAGACACCGCGTCGGCGCCGAGGTGCTGCTGCGTTGACGCTGACGCCCAATGTGAGGGCGGCCTTTAATTGAAAATAAATGTTCGAACGTAGTTGCGAGAATATTATACAAAAAAAAACGAAACCCGGAAAACATATGAGGTAAAATCAATAAATAAGAACTCACACAGCAGATCTTAAAATGTAACACTACTTTAAAATATTGAGCAGTTTGATAGTCAAAGCAGTTTTATATATTTTTACTATATAAACGATGCGTTGCACGTTTAGTAGCGGTAATCAAATACATTTATTTATTTTAGGAAAGTTTATAGACTAATTACAACATTTTTAATTAAATAAAATACCTAAATTGCTAAATAAAAGCAATATAATAATTAATTACAACAGTTAACGTTGTCAGTTCTCAATCAATTAAACAAAAATAAACCAGTCAAATGCGAGTAGGACTCACGCACCGAGGGTTCCGTACAAAGCTGTAGGTATATAATATAATTATTAAAAAAAATGTGATGTCACTAAAAAAATAAGGTTTTCGAAATTTTTCCTAAGTGCTATCAAACGTTGCTTTATGCCAAATTTCAAGATTCTATATCGACTGGAAGTACCCTTTAGTTTAGTATTTCTACACCCACTTTTCGCCAGATATACTTTAGTCCCACGTAATAAGGGGCGAGCCTATTGCCGTACCGGGCACATTTTCAGACTCCGTGCTGCTACTGAGAATTTCGTGACAGAAAAACCCAATAACACTGCCCGACCCAGGAATCCAACCCGGGACCCGATCCCACGCGCACATTAATTATGCCGCGAGACCAACGAGGCAGTCGTATAGGGTTTGATGTCGAGTTTTCCGTCTCTACGCAAAGATGGTATTTGCATCATGTTACCTGTAGGTATATAATATAATTATTTTAAAAAATGTGATGTTACTAAAAAATTAAGGTTTTCGAAATTTTTCCTAAGTGCTATCAAACGTTGCTTTATGCCAAATTTCAAGATTCTATATCGACTGGAAGTACCCTTTAGTTTTGACTTGAGCATTTGATATGAAATTCAATTTTATACCTCTACGGGTTCATGAGGAAAGGGGTTGTACCTAGTACCGTTAAAATAATTAAAAATATTTTAATTTTATGAGGTAACAAAAAAAATACGGTTTTCGCAATTTTTCAGATGATGATGTTGCTTCGTACGAAATTTTAAGTTTTGATTCCCTTGCCATTAGCTGCAAATTTGAAAATATAGTAAAATTGCTGTTTCTTTTGATCGCATTGAGATAGAAGTTGGATTTTGTTACAGCTAAAGGTATTATAGACCCGAGTATTTGATACGAATTTCAATTTAATAACTTTACGCGTTCATGTGGAAAGGGGTAGTAACATTAAAATTAATACAAATATTTTTTATATGATTTATTTATTTTATTTATAGTCTCACGCCTGTATCCCCGAAGGGGAAGGTAGAGATGTAATATTACACCCACATTTGGCCATGATTTTTTTTTAGGTCTTACGTAACAGGCGAGCCTGTTGCCGTACCGGGCACATTACCAGACTCCGTGCTGCTACTGAGAATTTCCTAACGGAAAATCCCAATAACACTTTGCCCGACCCGGGAATCGAACCTTCACAATCCCACGCGCACATTTATGCCGCTAGACTAACGAGGCAATTTTTTATTTGATGTAACAAAAAATTTACGGTTTTCGTAATTTTTCCTTTATCTGTGCTATAAGATATTGTTTTGTACCAAATTTCAAGATTCTGCGTTCACGGGAAGTACCCTGTTAGGTTTTGATTCCCTTGCGTTTTGAAAATTTGTGGAAATTAGCAGGATAAACGGTTGTACCTTTTGATTGCGATGACTTAAAACTTTGATATTTTCACAGCTTCAAGGAACAGTAGACTTGACTATTTGGTATAAATTTCAGTTTGATACCTCCTCGTGATTCTGAGAAAAAGGGTCTTGACAGATGGACGGAAAACAAAGTGATCCTATACGGATTCCGTTTTTTTTCATTTCAAGATACGGAATCCCAATCCTAATGATTTTAGGCATGTTCCGACACAAAAAAAAGCAAATAATTTTAAACAAAATATGAGGCCAACGTTTTAAATAAGGAACACAAGTAAATATAATTATATAAAAAAGAGCATACCTATAAATAATAATAATAAGGTACACAAAAAGCAGACTATTTTGACTATAGCTGCCTAACGTTACCAAAGAAATCACCCACATATTTATATCATACGCTCATTTAAGTTTATCAAATTTTGTATAAAATGTTTGCATATGATGCATATCTGGCTCGGTTTCAGGACAGATAGCAACAGGCTAAATTGATTGACCCGTTGTCTTCAACGTATTTGGGTCAAGTTTATACGCAGGAAAAGCACGGCCATAGTTACAAATAGCGGCAGCTAAATATATCGTAAAATATGATTAAAAATAAACGCTTTTCAATATTGGGCAAGAGTTTATTGATGTGATGAAATTAACGGCATATGCATTTATTTTCCGTACTGTGAAGATGGCAAAAAAATAAATAAATTGATCGCTTAGCTGAGGTCACCAGGCATAATCTAATTAAAAATGTAAATAAGCAATATTGACAACCTGGTGGCCCAACAGGAGTGTAAACGACTACCACACCGAAGATCGCGAGTTCAATTTCAAACATTTGTGTGCGTGAACTATGTATAGTATGTAGGTATTTACAAAAAAAAGTATATATTATGTTTGCTTATCCATTGTCTAGTACCCATAGTACACAAGCTCTGCTTAGTTTGGGACTAGATGGCGTTTTGTAAATGTGGTAGAATATTATTATTATACATATAATTAATATTATATTCGGCAACAGCTTATTGATGTAAAAAAATCAACGACATATTATGTTTTTATTTTTTGTACTGTAAAGGAGGTAAAGAAAAATATGATTTGATGGTTTAGGTGACGTCATATAGCTATCTCAGCGAATTAAAAAAAAGTTGATGCAATATTTGCACGATTTGATATACTTACGTATATCTTATATTTATGACGAAAAATAAATGAGTCCAAAAAATTGCTTCCATCGAAGTCCTTGTCGATGTGACTACACCAAATATATAATAATAATAATTACGGGTAACTCACTATTATACAACAGTGTACTATCTTAACATAGTAATAACCAAAAAGCCCATAAAAATTAACCACTGAGCTGTTAACCAAGATGGCCAAAGCGCGTTCGTTCATTACTTAACTTTTATAGAAATTTTAAAATCTACACGTTTATCTCGAAACTGCGCTGAAAACTTCATTAAAATCGTATAAGCTGTAGCTCTTACTTCAACACTGTTCCAGAAACAAGTACCTAGTGGGTACTACTTACTAGTTAGTCGTAGTCTGTACCTATGTATATATAAAATGCTTGCATTACTGACTTTTTTATGCAATAAGCATCAAATGAGCAGACAACTTCATCTAATGGTGAGCGATAACAAAAGCAACACCAGCGGGTCACAAGTGTTGGCAAAACGATAGGAGGAAAAATAAGATAAGGGAGAAGGAGTAGTTAGTAGGGGATCCGGCACTCTCACTCACCGAACGAAACGCAACAGTATAAGTACTGTTACTTTGAGTCGATTTTCTGTGAAAAGGTAGTAGGTACTTCCCCGATCAAGCAAGCCCATTCATGCTGAAATCAGCAAGGCTCTAAGTACTACGCATAGAAAA
Organism: Euclidia mi; assembly: GCA_944739405.2. Taxonomy (NCBI): domain Eukaryota; kingdom Metazoa; phylum Arthropoda; class Insecta; order Lepidoptera; family Erebidae; genus Euclidia; species Euclidia mi. The sequence continues at coordinate 33,199,087 of OX123203.2, forward strand.
TATGATTATTCAAATATTGGCTTCGTATTCTTTCCTCTTACAGCACACGTGGAATGAAATGTGATGGCGATAATTTTGACTCCTAATTCGTCTCCACACGGTGATAGAAAATGAAGGTGCTTATGCTATTGAATAACAAATTAATTTTACAGAATCTCTTAAACATGACTATTCAAATCTTTCATCAGCCAAGCGCATAACAGTAATATTATTTACTAGCAAGCAGCGATATCCGAGTGGAGAGACCGACAGACTGCCGACTATATTTGAATCTTCACTACATCTCGTAACACATTTACTTTGTAATATTATAATTCCCAAAGCGTTACCTCTAATAATTAAAGCATGTATGATTCTGTTGCACTATAGTGTAGTGCCAGCCCAGTGGAGAGACCGACGGACTGCTATGCAGAGGGCTCGGGTTCGAATCCAACGCGCGCACCAATGACGTTTCCAAGTTATGTGCGTATTAAATGTTTAATTATCGCTTGCTAAACTGTGTAGGAAAACATCATGAGGAAACCTGCATGTCCGAGAGTTCTCCATAATGTTCTCGAAAGACATGTGAAGTCTGCCAACCCGCACTTGGCCAGCGTGATGGACTATGGCCTCACCCTTCTCATAGTGAGAAGAGGCCCGTGCCCAGCAGTGGGACAGTTTACATACAGGGCCGACGATGATATAGTGTAATGATTGAAATAATTTGTATGATACAATTCTTTCGTTATTGACTGACTGACAGACCACGCACACCCGGAACTACTGGTCGTAGGCTGCTGTATTTTGGTATTTATGTCCCTTGGGTTTGTGCACTAAGAAGGGGTTTCTTAAATTTCATGCGGATCGTGCAGAAACAGTTAAAAAAATTGATGTGCAAGCGTAACTTTTACAGGTAGAAGAGCCTTGCTGATTTCAGCATGAATGGGCCGGCTTGACCGGGGCAGTACTACCCTCACCCAGAAAATCGACGTAAAGTAACAGTACCTAAACGTCTGCGTTTCGTTCGGTGAGTGTGAGTGCCGGAGGCCCTTTCCCCTATTTCTTCGTCCTCATCCCACTCCTCATCCTATCCTTTTTCCCAACCCCAAGGGGCGGCAACGCACTTGTGACTCCTGTGGTGTTGCTTGTGTCCATGGGCGGCGGTAATTGCTTACCATCAGGCAATCCGACTGCTCGTTTGCCGCATATTACTATAAAAAAAAAACGTTGCGGACATCGAGTTTAATATGATTATTCCTCAGCCCAAAACCGTTAGCATAAATCTTCTGTTTATGCTCCCCTCTACTCTCGAAGGGACACACATGCCTTTGAGCTTCTTGTGCATAGTAATTTTGGCTGTGCATTGTCTGTCAATCAATCATTTAGTAACCAAGTAAGAAGAGCTTTATATACATATTGTTTTCGTGGTAGGTTTCTGTATGTAGTAGGTTCGATCATAATGTATAATTGGTATTGGAAGCAGAAAACCTGTGCTACAGACAGAGGCGTCGCTAGCGGATTGCCTGGGGGGAGGCAAAGTCGCCAGCCGATGGCCTAGGGGGAACTAGTTAATATGGAAAATGAGAAAAGTACTGAAAAAAGTATGAATTGTAGGTTTTTTGAGTCTCTATGGGCAGCTGCCCCCTCTGCCCCCCCCCCCCCTTGGCGACGCCCTTGGCTACACATCAGTTGCGGTTGCCGGTATCCGCAATTTTTATTTTATCCCTTATTTTACCCGGTAGGTTCCTGGGACTGTATTGAAAACTTTCAGCGCTAATAAAACCGTTAGTTTTTGGAATAACAATCTGTGCGTTCTAGTACCTTCACACAGTGACGTGCCAGACGCGAGATAGAGCGGAAGTCGATGTGCGCGGCTTCGATCGGTAAGTAAACACCCTAGTGGAGTCCGTGGGACTCCATCGGGGTATTAATGTTATAGTTTTGATGTATTTACGGTACTGTTATTGTTTGTACTGGTACGGTACTGCATGTTTTTTTTCAGAATATATAATGGCATCTGGTATTATTAACGTCCATGATGAAGGTGCTGAGTCTGTGGTGGATAAATGGGTCGAACAGCTGAGCAACACCGACGCGGATGATGGGGATCAACAAAATATAGTGTTGAATCAGCCAAGAAGACCAAAACCTGATGAGGTAGTGTCTGAATCCGAGGGTGACTGACAGCTTTCAGACCACAACTCAGCTTCAGATTGTTCAGCGAGAGACTGTGTATATTTGCCCTATTTTTGTTTAGCCTGGGCATCTTACCTGTACAAATAAAATATGCAATGGCTATGTTACCAACCGTGACTAGAAGGTATAGCACGTTTTTATTTTTTGGTCTAACCATGTTCTTTTTTGTTCATTAATCGTTTATGTAATTGTTATTTTCCATTAAAAATATTTTAGAAAATGTTTTGTTTTTGAAATCTAGAGACTTAAAGTTATAGGTCTCGTAATTTAGTGATAAAATGTGTCATATCTTGGAAATGCCTCAATGAAAGACTGTGATTCCATAATTTTAAGTAAAGACCTATCTAATTGTAAAACTAAATAAATAATATACAAATCTACCTAGAGATTTATATTTAAAAGATTTTATTTCATGTTAAATTTACGATTATGTATCCGGGAGTCCTGGGGACACCACCAGGTAAATTGTGTATGTATGAAGTCACCGGGTAAATCAAGGGTTAAAATATCTTAAGATGTTAACAGACACTATAAATAGACACACTACAAGCAGAGCTTGTCCTATGGATACCTACTAGTCAATGGAATGGCATACATATACTTATACTTATTTTATTTATGATACATACAGATTAAAATACATACAATATATTTTGTTAATAAATATTCTTATGAACTATGTTAATCATAGCTAATATAATATGAATGATGTTAATACTGCTTCACTTGCACGCTGATGTTGTGCGTTCGTGTGGTGCTTGTCCGCGGAAGCGACGGAACACGACACCCTTCGACCTAATGTCTTCCTTCATAACGTCATGCAGCAAGCACATCGGGATCCGCAACACACGCCAAACGCCCTGAATTTGACGTTGCGTCGCGACTCCAGCCAGCTGTACTATCTTTATAATGATGATGAAGACTTTAATCCTGGGAACTAATTTAAAAAGATTGCTAACAGCAGAAATAGCAAGGTATACATCACACTCTAAACATTGATAAATATTCCCTCTAAGAAAATCTAAATATGAAGAAATTTACTCTACCCATTCATCGTTACGAAGTTCTCAAGATGACTAATGATAAATATACTGTCTTTTTCACAGCCCATGGCCCGTATAGTTAACGCTGGTGATCCGTTTCTCTACACTAATCGTACCAGACAAGATTGATGGTACACTGAGAAAGTTACGCTCTAGTTGACCGATGTACTTATAATACTATTTTTAGAGGCGTGAGCGAGAGCGTCGGTTGGGCAAGGTTCGGAGTGTTATAAATAAATGCAGGAACAGTATTCTTCCATGTGACGTATGTTTTGAGTTAGATGTTTTGATTTATATAAGCTGTGTGAATATGTCATTATAATTGCCCAGCTGTTTTTACAATGGTATAGTTAGTATTTTCTTGGACACCTGGAATAAAAATTAAAAAGTTTGCTGATTTTATCGCGATAATAAATTGGTTTGACTTAGATTACATTTTAAAACGAGTGAGCTAGAAAGCACTAAATTTATTATAATCCGTCGTTTTGATTACTTAATACTTTACAGGAATCGTGGTCACAGAAGACTGAGGTGACATTAATTGTTTTTGTCTTGAATGTAAAAGTTATCTCAAAATACCTGAACGTAGTTTAACCATTGTTGTTTTTTTGTAATCTTATACTAATATATAAAGCTGAAGAGTTTCTTTGTTTGTTTGTTTGGTTGAACGCGCTAATTTCAGGAACTACTGGTCCGATTTGAAAAATTCTTTCAGTTTTAGATAGCCTATTAATTTAGGAAGGCTATAGGCTATATAACATCACGCTATGAGCAACGGGAGCGGAGCAGTAGCCTTAAATAACGCGGGTGTAACCGCGGGCATCGACTAGTAATATTATAAAGCTGAAGGCCCTGCTGGACTAGGCCTCTCATTTGAATGGAGGAATGGGCCTACTATACCACGCTAGCCAAACGGGTTGGTAAAGGGTTTGTATCAAGTTTTCCTTTTCTCACAGTTCTGTTCTCTGCATAATATGCTCACTTTGTCGGCTTTTACGACACCCATGGGATGATACGGGGTAGTGACAATACGTATTCTTAATCCGTCACCACACGGCCAATGATTGGAACAATTCCAGTTAATAATGAAGACTTATTTGTGTCGTGGTCGAACAAACTTGATTTTAGATTTTCGAATATCTACAAATCTAGCTCACCAGAGCTTCGTCTTACAGCTATTGATATACTAAACATCTCTTAACGAGATGCTACATTAATACAGCAAGGCATATTTGGGTACTTAGATCACAATACAATTATTGTATCTATCTTCATGTAATCCCCACAAGAATGCTTTATCATTCCTGTGTATCCTAAGGTTGGCTGGCAGAGATCGCCTCTGGCGATAAAGCCGCCGTTTGTACACGAAACATAGCTTTAAGTTACTTTTACTTAATTATTATTTTAATATTGCCATTGATGCAAAAGCTTATAATGTTGAGAAAACCTTAATTTTATGTATGATCCTATTCGCCCCGATAATTGGGGCGATTCGGATATTTCTCTTTTTTTTCATTTTGATTAATATTTTGCACAATTTATGAGTTATTTTAGTTTTGACATGTTTAATATGTAGCTAAATAATTACTGCTTACCGTTATGGCCACTAAAGTTACATATATTACACTTTAGTATGATTTTTATGTCCTCAAATAAAAAGTAATCCGATTTGCCTCCGTCTACCCTACTGTACTTTGGTGTGCAAAGAAAAATAGATATACTTTATTAAAGTATATCTATTTTTCTATCTATCTGCGACCATTTTACTGCCTCCGTGGTCCAGTGGATAGCGTATGCGACTGCTGTTCGGAGGTCCCGGGTGCGATCCCCGGGTCGGGCAAAAGTTTTACTGAGTTTTTCCGAATTCTCAGTAGCAGCCCAGAGTCTGGTTATGTGCCCGGTAACGGCAATAGGCTCGCACCTATTACGTGGGACCCAAAATTCATGGCAAAATGTGGGTGTAATATTTACGCCTCTACCTACACCTTCGGGATTAAAGGCGTGAGTCTATAAAAAATAAATAAAATCTTCAATCATTGCAGCATTTAATCAAAACAACTCGAAAAATTATCCCACAGTAAATCTTGCTGTTTTGACAAATCCATAAGCCAAGAAAAATCCGATTCAGATTTATATGTTTACTAAATTGCGTCAAATACAGACTGAGATATATTTTCTTGTGCATTCAAACACGTTTACTGTATTGCCAAGATTTTTGTACGTAAATCGTTAGAGAGACACATTTGTCACAGCTATTTGAGTAACACTGTACTTACCTACTACTAGTGTACCGTAGTTGTTCAGAATATATAAGGGGATTAATGTAATTCGAAAAGAATGAAGATATACTTGGTGATTTTCAGCTCATTTCTTTCTTTTGGGCAAAATATCCATATTTTATTGTTGTTTGGAGTAATCCGGGCTTCACTAGAGATGCAATCAATTAAGCCTTCTTTAAAAAAGTAAATATTAGCTGTATCACGCATTCAATCAACTTAATTCTTTAAATAATGACAAACACTTGAAAGACATATCTATAAATCTACATTAAAAGCAGTACTGTTGCGTCTCGTTCGGTGATTGAGAGTGCCCAAAGCCCCATATCCCCTATTCCTACTCCGTAATGCCACTTCTCTTATCTATCTGGCGGCAACGCACTTGTGACTCCTCTGGTGTAGCTTGTGTCCATGGGCGGCGGTAAATGCTTACCACCAGGCAATCGGTCTGCTCGTTTACCGCCTATTACATAAAAAAAGAGAAATAACACCTCTATTCAGCGGCGTAAACACCAAGAAATATATAATGTTCTACTTTAATACGAATGTCTGACCGAATGGCCCGTCAGTGTCACCGGTCCAGATAACAGAGACAAATGCCCGCCGTTATAATTTACACGGAGAAAATTTCATGCCACGATTTATCACTACATTGTATAAAACAAAGTCTGTCTTCTGTCTGTCAGTCCCTATGTATGCTTAAATCTTTAAAACTACGCAACGGATTTTAATGCGGTTTTTTATAATATAATGATTAAAGAGGAAGGTTTAAATTATGTATAATTGACGCGGGCGAAGCCGCCGGCGACGTCTAGTAATGTTATAAATAAAAAAGTTTAAATTATGTTTGTATCATTATAACATTGTTTTGAGCTGAGTTTTGACGTATCACTCTACTTGTTGGAATATTTTTAGTTGACAACTGTACAGGTTGATATTATTCTATACACATATGTAACTAGAGGATGTCCACAGCAACGCCCGCAATTTTACTTTAATTTAACCATTTCTGCCCGATCCCGTAGGCATTTAGAATTTTGTCCCTACAGCCCCCAAGGAACAGACATACAGTCGAACAACTTCCCGCTAGACCACCATAAGGGCGAGAATCGCTAAGCAAAGCATCGTCGCTTACAGTGCTACTTTACACGCACATTGACACTCGTATACAAAACCAGTTTCTAGTGTGCCTCGACTCTATGAGTGAGCCAAGGGATTTTTTTCAAACTAGTCCAGCGCCGACTTGTTTGATTGTACCTTTCAGCTTCTTGTGCCCGTTACTTTCGGCTGTGCGTTGTCAGTCGGTTGGTCAGTAGCGCAAGAATTTTATAAATAATATATAGTGTTAAGTTTTATATATACAAATTGGACATCAATATTTATTATTTATTTAAACTTCATATACATACACAATGTATACAGACGGACTTAATGCCATAGGCATTATCTCCCAGTCTACCTTAAAGTGGTGCAGAGAGAAATGAAGTAGGTGTAATTTATGACTAAAGAAAAATAATTTAAAGTAACAAAATTACATAAATTTTTAGGTTAATACATGCAAACAAATAAACGTATTTTATATACATAATTAACAAATAACACATAATTACAAATTATACATAAATATACCTATATATCCAAATTATAAACCTACATACAAATATACATGACTAGTACATAGTATTATATTTAAGTGTATATATATATATATATATATATATATATATATATATATATATATATATATATATATATATACAATATAGATAAATAAATATACATTAATATTTTAAATTAATTTGAAATTTATATGTTTTATGATACAATTGCCGACTCAGCCAATAAGAGTTCCTTCACATTAGTCTTGAATGTATACCTAGTCTTGGCCATCCTGATTTTAAGAGGGAGGGCATTCCAAAGAAGGATAGATTGGACAGTGAAAGAAGAGTGAAGAAAATTGGAGTTGTGAGAAGGGACTGTAAGAAGAAGGTTGTTAGCAGAACGGAGGTTTCGTTCATGGTTAGTGCACAATAGTTTAATATAGGGGGTTAAATACTGCGGTGAGGTGGGGGACGTAAGGATACTATAAAGGGTAGTGAGAGCACGCAATCTACGGCGATGACGAATAGGAAGCAGTGGCTTCCTATTAGTTGTTCCTATTAGTTAATTGGGAGCGATAAGTAGACACATGGTCATACTTGCGAAGATTGAAAATCAATCGAATACAGTTATTAAGAAGACGGTCAAGTTTATTAAGGAGATCTGCATTTAGGTCAAAGTAACATACATCGCCATAGTCGATCAGTGGGAAAATTAAAGTTTGCACAAGCATTGTCTTGGTCTCGGATGGTAAAAAGTTCCTTAGGCGATAGAGGGCACGCAGAGAACCGGTGACCTTCTGAGTCACTTGGGATAACTGAGCTTGCCAATTCAGCGCGTTATCTAAATGTAGCCCGAGGTTTTTGACTGTAGGGTACAGACTGATGGTGGTCCCATTAAATGTTATGTCAGGCAGGGACGAGAAGTCAAGTCTATTTAAAATCCACTGACTACCCACAATGATCGCCTGAGTCTTTTTAGGATTGACAGTTAGACTGAAGTTGTCCGACCAGGTCAATATAACTGCCAAATCGTCGTTGATCTTACCGATGGCCTCAGAAATGCAGTCCGCATTTACTTGTGAGTAAATCTGCAAGTCATCTGCGTACAGATGGTAGGCGCACTGAAGATTTTGTGCTAAGAGGTTTATAAATATAGAAAATAAAAGAGGTAAAAGAATGCCGCCTTGAGGAAGGCCAGAGGTAGTGTCAAGCCATCTTGACGAGGACTCGTCGACGCGGACGGATTGCTGGCGACCTCGAAGATATTTTGAAAACCATTCCAGAGCTCCAGGCGAGACCTTGAGGTGGGATAGGATATGTAATAGGATATCGTGACTGACGGTATTGAAGGAATTGGAAAAATCAATCAACACTAACACAGTTAGTTTGATATCTTCCATACCCTCACAGTCGTTGTGCTATGACCTGGTCTGAAGCCCGATTTTACGGGACTCAACAAGTTGTTGTGATGGACAAACCAAGATAGCTGCTTGTGCACACAGGCCTCTAGCACTTTGGAAAGGAATGGTAAGATAGAAATAGGTCGCAAGTTTTCAGGGAGAGTAGGATTTTGGATTTTGGGCAGTGGGATTATATAGGTTTTGCGCCACAAGGAAGGGAAGGTACCAGACTCTAGGGAAAAATTAATGATGTGGGATATTGCCGGCAGGAGATGATCCAAGATCGTCGTAATCATACGACGGCTAATGTTATCGCATCCCACAGCATTAGATTTTATGGAGAGGATGACCTTTTTGATAACGCCCGGAGACTCAGGAGAAAAATGAAAAAAGTCTATGTTGGGTTGAGGTAACCCTTCTAAATACTGAATCGTGTGACTCATGACTTGGTGATCGAGCGAGGCAGTAGTGGTGAAAAAAACGATTGATATCATCCAAATCATGAATCACACGAAAATCAACACACCTTTGTTTACCAATACCTAGTGTTCCAAGGAACTTCCAGATACTGGCAGGCGATGAACAAGTGATATTACTTTGAATATGTCGGCGTTTAGCGTTGCGCACCATCTGATTTCTTGCAGATTTGAAAAGCGACCAATTATCCTCACACTGATCCCTCTTGTACCGCCTTAACGCCCGGTCTCTACGGCGCATAGCCATTCGAACACCCGCTGTAATCCAGGGTGCCGGTGGACGCTTCAGCTTGACCCGCCTAATGAGGGCATGCACATCATACAGTTCACCAACAACAGCATTAAAAATATCCAATTTTTCATCCGGAGAGGGAGAGGAGGTCGGTATTAAAATCGCCCATGACGATATGATGCACATACTGAGACCCTAAAGATTCCAGAATCGGCTCGAGACTGGAGAAATAGTCAGCACAGGGGGGACAATAGACGACGCCCAGGACAGCTTTAGCTCCCTTGACGTCAATCTCAATAAATATGTACTCCGCAGGCGAAGAGGTGGGTGAAGAGGAATCTAATATTTTAAAAGAAAAAGCACTGCGGAGGTAGATAGCAACTCCACCACCCCTCTTAACGATTCTATCGTTTCGAATGAGTATGAAGCCAGGCAGAGAGTAGGAAGTGGAAAGAAGAGTTGGTTTTAGCCAACTCTCCGAGACCCAGCGAGAAACCAGGAGGGCATGCACATTCGAGTCAGAAAATGTATCCAGTAAATCACTGTAGTGACTAGGTATACTTGGAGCGTTTATGTGACAAATGTTAAGAAACCCACAACGGAGCGCACGTGAGTTTTGTAAACATTCGCTTAATGTACCGTCCACTGAACAAAAACTCTCATTGTTTGAGGAGGTAAAAGACTCATTAGCCGACAAAACAAAATATACGCCTATGCTATTGGAAACGCAGTCCTCTCTGCACCACCCGCCAGCTAACACAAACATTACAAAAAAAAATTAGAATAGAAGACAAACAAAATAAAGCACAAAAAAACATCAAAATCAGAGAGAATCAATCAGTTGTAGTAATAATTGCTCCTTGATTGTAGTGACAGTTTCCGAACGCAGATCAATAAATGTCACTCTGACTAGTGACTCAGAGCTATCAAACTGACAGTTGCGTTCTTGACATAATGACAAAATTGATAAGATGATAGTACAAATTAATACAAACAACAACACGCGGTAAACATAACAAAACTAGGTCAATATAAAAAATTAGGGTAAAAGTTTATCTGTTAATAATAAAAAGTTGCTATTTACGCGGTTTGGACTTCGCGTTTGACATCCCAGCAGACCCGGCGACACTCCTTTCCGCGGATTCGGAATCACTTCGCTTGGGATATTGTTGCAGCAAGCTATTGAGATCTTCGGTGGTGATTATTTTGTGACGAGTGCCATCCGCCTTCACCATGATGACACCGTCCTGGGTCCAGCAAGTCCGCATTCCGAAGTGTAGCCGGGCTTTACCGAAGATCGTCTGTCTGCATTTTGTTAGGAACTCCTTCAACGACGTGGATGTACCTTTTAGTCTGGTCTTAGCACGCCAGACAGCAGACCTTTGGTCCATCCCAGAGAACCAAACCAGGTTTGGACGGTGATGACCACTACTGGAGGTGCCGATTCGGTGGCACACGTTGATACTATCTTCAGTGATTGTAGGAAGCTTCATTCTGTCAAGAATCTTCAACATAGTACCCCTGCAGTCCTCCTTGTCCACCTCCGGTACTCCAAGAAATATGAGTGCATTCCGCCTGTGCCTCGTCTCAATGTTGTCAATACTTTGACAGCACTCATTGATCTGCTTCCGAAGAAGGCTGAGCATTGTGAACATGAGTTCCCTGAAGGTGCAGAACTCTTCTGCTACCTTCGCAACAGTGTCTTTTGCTGTGCCTCCCTGTAGCTGCGCTTCGAGCTCCGCCATCCTCTTCGCGAACATTTCCTCTAGGCTGTTCTGTGCTGCCTTAATATCAGATAGCTCAGACATTCTGTTGTGAGTCGCTGTTCAGTACTTGTGTGCTTCTTAATAGTGTTTTATATGGTATGAGTGTGCAGTGCTGGCAGGTGGTCTAACTTGTAGATGTAGGATTCTATAGAACTACGTATCAGTTCTACAAACGTGAGTACAGTGCAATTATGAACAATATCACACAGTGTAAACAAATATAGCAGGAAATTACTTTTTGAAATAATTAAATTTAAACTTTTAAAATTTCGAATATGTGTTGACTTTTTTACACCTATCGCCAAAAAATATTATCACGTTAGAAATCTTACGTTATACAGTTACGTTATAAAGTACATTCAAAGGGCGGGCTTTTTACTAAGAGCGGTTGGTCGTGGAATTTCGGGATTGCTGGAATAAAAGTCTGGACTGGTTCGTGGTTAACAGAAAAGTATATTCACAAAAGGCGTACAGAGGTCGCACGAATGAATGAGTGAACATATTAATCCTTAAATTTATCGTCGTTGACTCAATGACGTATCTGCTACGTTGCTCCTACAATTCAAGCAGGCGTTTTGGCTTGAACATGCCCCCGGACGTTGGAAGCAGCAGGCGCGCTTTCAACCACACTGTGAGTCGATGGGCAGTGGGCAAATCCTGTTGAACGCCTTTCTGATGATCTGATCTGGTTCTCCAACTCGCATTATTTTATTAGCGTCTAAAAATACATTAAATTTAATGAAGGCGCATTTCTTAGGTAACTTTTCATTATTACTAAGCAAATTATACTCGGAAAAAGACTCAATTTGACTTCGAATTATAATAACATTTAATGCATCCTGTAACTCTGACTGTGATAGAAATTTACCAGGAGAGGGCATTTATCTACACAGTTTAATGAATCTTAAAATAGTTGCTACACTACGAATAAGCCTTAAATAATTATGAAATCGGTCAAAGTCTATGAATGCTTCTCATTGACTCTTATTAACACTAGCGCTTAACGAAACATGAGGTCGTAATTCAGGCAACTTGTCCAACTCAAACGACTTATGTTGAGAAGGCCAATCGGATTGATCTTGCATCAGAAAACTGGGACCGTTCCACCATAAGTCCAGTGATTGTAGGGTACTAATATCGACACCTCGAGATATCAGGTCTGCAGGGTTCTTGTCGGTTGGGACGTATGACCAAGTGCAGTGGCCCACCTTATCTAAGACTTCAGCTACGCGATTGCGTACAAACGGCTGAAGTCTAGAAGGTAACATCTGAAGCCATCCCAACACGACGGTGGAATCGGTCCAGCAGAAGACTCGATTGAACTTGATACGAAGTGAGTTTATTACCTTCTCACATAAACGAGCTCCTACCACAGCTCCACACAATTCCAGTCTTGGAACGGTGGTTGGTTTAATAGGCGCTACTCGACTCTTAGCGACTACCTAATAGACGAACCATGCACTGACCTATATTATTGACGCTGCGTACATAAACACACGCGCCATACACACGCTCAGATGCGTCTGTAAATACATGGAGTTCTGAGGTGTAATAAGAATCACACAAAACAATGCGCGGTACACCAAAATTATTAATAAGAGGCAGTTCTTTCACAATAGCATTCCAAGAAGCATTCAATGCCGGGGATAGTAAATCGTCCCATGAGAGTTTATCTAACTACATCTTCTGTAATAACATTTTCATAGTAACTACGCATGGAGATAAAAGTCCTAAGGGGTCGAAAATGCGTGCAATCACAGAAAGTATGTCCCGCTTAGTCACAGAATTATTAGAGGGTAACGTCGAGCATGAAAACCCTAGCTCGTCCGATCTCGAAAACCAGTCAAGACCCAGCAGTTTATTGGGTCCATTAGATCCCATATCTAGATCTAAAGACGACTGAGAGACCTCTATGACTAATTCAGGTACGTTGGACCTCCACTTTCTGAGTGGCATGCAAGCAGAGGCTAGTACGTTTGTGACCTCGGAGCGTATAAACATGACTTCATATAAATCATCCCCACCTGTCAAAAGGTCATCGACATATATGTCGTGCAAGATGACGTCAGCAACCTTATCTTTACCACATGAGTATGACTCGTCTGCCAACTGCGAAGAGGTATTGTTCTTGTAATCAATACCTATTTGCATAAGGCAACGGGTAGCTAGGAAAGGTGCACTAGCTGTACCGTAAGTAACGGTATTTAATTTATACACCTTTATTGGTTTAGAGGGATGTTCGCGCCACAATACCTGCTGCAAATGCCTATCATCTGGGTGGACGTAGATACACCTATACATTTTTGTAACGTCAGCTGACAAGACGAACTTGTGTTGCCGAAACCTAAGCAGTATAGATAAAAGATCGTCCTGCACCGTAGGACCTACCATTTGGACATCATTAAACGAAACTCCAGAAGAAGTTGCACAGCTCGCATTAAAGACTACACGCAACTTAGTGGTAGTGCTACTTTCTCGAAGGACCCCATGGTGCGCTATAAAATATCCATTAGGGTAGTCACTTAAATTATTAACTTCGGTCATATGCCCTAATGCCTCGTACTCAGACATGAAATCCCTATACAACTTACCAAACTCAGGCTTGGATTTCAGTCAACGTTCCAGTGAGTATAGGCACTTAGAAGCCCTTTGGAACGATTCACCCAATACAGAAGGACTTTCTTTTAAAGGAATACGAACACAAAAATGACCGTCCTCTAAACGTGTTGTATTCTTCACAAAATGTTCCTTACACAATTTTTCCTCTGGTAAATAATGTGAGGATTTTGGGAAAATCTTCTCTAGATTCCAAAACTTCATTAAATCGGTGCAAATTTCATCTAAGCCAATATTATTGGAATCGGTTTGAGAAAAATTACAAGAAACATTACTAGATAATTTACCATTGTAACAGGTGCAGGTAACAGGGCCAGACACAATCCAGCCTAATAATGCTTCACACAAGATTGGCTTACCTACCCCTAACCTAATTCTTTGTGAACCTACCAAGTCCCAGAACAGGTCAGCACCAATTAAAACATCAACTTCTGATGGCTTGTAAAAGGTAGGATCGGCTAAGCAAATGTTATTAGGTATGTGTAGGTCGGTTAAGTCGATATCACGACAAGGCACAACTGAAGTTAATGATGGCAAAATGAAACAATGAATGTTAGCAGTGTAACTATTGTTTAAAGATGTCATTATTTTTAAGTTGACACATTTTGCCGACGACGCGAGAACTCACGTTGTTTATGCCATATACCGAACCATTTACCTGATTCGTACTTAAGTTTAGTCCTTTACATAATTTATCCGTAATAAAACACGATGTGCTACCGCTATCTAGCATAGCTCGAACTATATATTCACGATAGGTAGCATCGTATACTTTAATAAGTAAGTGTTATGCCGAGGTTTACACAGTCTTACATCCTGGCTTTCTGCAACGGTTGGCAAAGTGACCTGTACGAAAACAATTGTTACAAATCTTATGCCTACTTCGGTATTAATTTGAGACGACCATTAATATCAAGCGCGAGGAATAGTGGGCAATTACTGAGCATGTGATCAGATTTACAGTGCGGACACAAATTATAAGAATCAGTGACGACATTGTTTTGTTCTTGTGACGCAAACATAGACTTTAACTTGTTACTCGGCTTATTGGGCGTAGAATTAGAGTAATTTCGAGGTAGCTCCAATGTCTCGAGCAAATCAGCGCAAATGCGAATGAATTGAATAAACGCTTCAAATGTAATTGAGCTATCCATATCAATATTACCTTTATGCTCTTCCCACTCCCTGTAAGTTTTGTGATCCAACTTATGAGTAACAATATAAATTAATAGGGTGTCCCAGTGCTTGACGGGCTCACCTAGCGATTCTAAAGCACGTAGGTTTTTATTAAGTTGGTCAATCATACCTTTTAACGCAATAGAAGACTCTTTAGTAATGACGCTAAGATTAAATAAGGATGAAATATGATTATGCATTAACAATCGTTTGTTATCATACCGATCACAAATAAGCTTCCAAGCTATGTGGTAATTAGCTGAGAACTCAATAGCTTGGATTACCACAGCAGCAGACCCTTCCAGCGAAGCTCGCAAATAATGGAATTTGTTTATTTGGTCAATGTCATCATTACAGTGAATGAGACTAGTAAAAGTGTCACGGAACTCCAACCAATGGCTATAACATCCATCAAACTTAGGTAGTTGTATTGTGGGCAACTTGACAGGCAAATGTTTGCTATTACGGCTACTACTACTAATCACTTAAACTCACATACTCATTATCATTATTGTATTTACTTAGCAAATCTTGTGATTTAGACAACGCTTTGTAATACTGTGACTCAAACTCAGCGCGCTCAAATAATTGAGCTTTAACATCTTCTACTAAACATTCTAACCACAACTGTACCTCATCGTAACTATCATACAAAGTCTCCAACTTCCCCACACGCAATTGTAACTCCTTGACTTCACAGCTAGTTAACGGCTTATTGCTTATTGCTTCAAGGTGGTTAATAAATGCAGTTAAGCGTCCCTTGAAGCTGCCTCGCTTTTTAACTAGTTCTCGTTCTTCGGACATACTAGGAAGCGAGTGTTAGTCGACCTGGAATTAATTTTTTTTATTTTTTTTATAGACGCCTGTATTTCCGAAGGGGTAGGCAGAGGTGTAATATTACACCCATATATACATACATACATTCATAGACTCACGCCTGCCTCCCCGAAGGGGTAGGCAGAGGCATATTAAACGCCCACTTTTCGCCAGTGTTTTGATCCCACGTAATAGGTGGCGAGCCTATTGCCGCTTATTGGGACATTTTGTTTGCCAGAGCCTCGTCCGTTGATCGGCAGGTGCACCACTTGCAGGTGAGGTTGGCTTGGGACCCTAAGTTCTTGGTGGGAACGCTATGCATAGGGTTTCCACCCATATATAGGAATTTATATAATAACAATTTAAGTATAGATTATACAATAACTTATGGCACAGGCCTACAAACACACGGAAGATGTAAATACTGTATTTTATGTCGTATTTTAGTCACTAGATTTACTACTACTGTATATATGTAAATACAAATAAAGATTTTGTTCTTAATGTAACTAATTATATGAAGTTTAAATTCTCAGAGCATAACTACAATGACCTTATGTCGGAATTTAAGGATTACACACAAATGAGCGACTAGTTAACCACACAATTACAATTAATTCATTGAATTAAACTAACATAAGCAATTTGATCTCTTTATATTATCTTACACCAACATAAAACCTACCTACCTACTTTAACAAAACCTACTTATGCAAAATTTACAAAATGGAATAGTTAACTATATTGCAATTATACAATTATAAATGTAGCACATAAAACTACTGTAGGTACTGCTGTATACGAGTACGTATAATTAATATATTTGCTAAATAACGAGCATTAGACAGAAAATGTTCGTATAAACTATTCACATTGCAAATAGGTTACTACGTAGTAGAAAGTAACAAAAATCAGGTAATACACTAACCTTGAGTATCCTTAAATAGGCTACACTACCTGATCGAGTGTTGGGTGATAATATTTTAGCTTAATATGATAGTCCAAAGAATTTTCCAAGCACGTTGCCGCCGTGCAAAATCCTCAGAAAATATTCCAACGGTAATAATGATTATTATTCCAATTTTCGCTGATTATCAGCTATAATCTTCGCTTTTCCAAGCATGCGGCTCGTTATGGACCAGAAATGGTCGTGGAATTTCGGGATTGCTGGAATAAAAGTCTGGACTGGTTCGTGGTTAACAGAAAAGTATATTCACAAAAGGCGTACAGAGGTCGCACGAATGAATGAGTGAACATATTAACTCAATGACGTATCTGCTACGTTGCTTCTACAATTCAAGCAGGCGTTTTGGCTTGAACAGCGGTTTTTACCAGGCTCCTGATATCAAAATTACACAACAACTGTCAAAATCCGTTCCATAATACTATCAATATCATCCGGCAAAACAGAAATACGTTATCAAAACCGTACTTCGCCGTGTGAAACTAATAAATTGGTTTCCGCGGAAGAATGTATTGGTATTTTAACAAAACCCAAAGGAATTCCGTAATGTTTGGATATCAACCTTAATATGTGTCAGTACCAACAGTAATTGTTTAGAGTAAGGAAGTTATAATATATATAGTCTAAGCATTGACATATATATTACTGCGTAAGGACTGGGCGGACCGTATGTTACAATGACGCCTCGAAGTTGGTCCTAAAATGGTCTTCTCTTTAACGAAGTGAACTAGAACGCGATCAGCTGTCATCGGGAGCGGTCGTAAATTTTGCGAACAAAAATGCCAATTGTGCCGTGAAAGGTTGCGTGAACTACGGCAAAAAACATAACAAAAAATATGATAACATTTCATGTCACCGGTAACTTAAGAATATGTCATTAAATCGACTTCTAAAATTATTTAAAGCAATTTTCTTTCATATTGGTAAAACGGCGCGAAGCCGCGTAAAAGTGCGACATAACTTTGAAGCGGCGGGCGTTGTACCCGATGAAATGAAAAGATTTATTATTATTACTATAAGATTAAATTATGTTCTAGCAAAATTATTTTTAATTGATTCTTTAAATTTAAAGATACACCAACGTCAAAAAACATTAGGTACGAATCCAAAATGGGAAAATATATATTTTTTTTTACCTCGAAAAATACCTCACCCCGCTCTTACAAGGTTATGTCTAGGAGCAGACCATGCCGATTTACATCGTAGTTCATACTAGTTTGAATAGATGGCGTTATTTTTTTTTGTAAGGTGACTGCGTCTGTCAAATGTTCGGTCGCACGTATCTTTAGTATTTATATTAATGAGTCTAAGAGTAATTATTGTATGCGGAATTAATATCTACTTACACCGTGATTGCTTATAACCTTAAATATGTATATTTAAACTTGGTGTACCTATGGTATGTGTTGCGGTGTGCTAAAGTTCACCGTTTGATAACTGGATTGAGGTTTTTAGTAATTAGTTTAAGAATGGACAAATTATTAGTTATATTGTAAAACAAATAAATAAATTTTATTAATTTAAGTCATCGGTAACCATGACAATGGCTATTCTGTTTTTTTTATAATCCGATAGAACTGTTATTTCCCATAAATAAATCGGTGGATATGTTAGGTACTCTAAAAAGTCCAAATGACGGTTATCGTAGAATTTACTAGTAAATCTTAAGATTTATCAAATGGTTTGATAATGTAAAACATCAAAAAACAAGAGTCCTAAATTTTCTGGGACTTTTAATAAAAGCTCGAAAAAGTTTTCCGTTTTTATGAAATCCTTACATCTACCAATCCATGTTGATAAATCCAAATAAATATAATTATACGGATGTTAATAGGACCTCTCATGTCTATTGAGTAACCAAATAAGAAAATGTATCATGCTAGCCAACTATGAACTAACTTATGTGACACATGTCATTTCAAATAACCACAAGCAAAGAGCTCAGATATTTACATAGAGGCGCATTTATTATGGGCGCTCTGAAGTCAAACTTTCTGTGACCCAAATGGCCGCTTGACCATTGGCGGCGTGGCAGTCGCGCTGTGCTGTGACAGCTGTCTCTACAAGACCAAGAGAGACGAACGTTGCTCCTGTGTAGCTTAACTATGAGAGCAAAAGAGACGAAAAAGCGAGCAAAAGCAGCGCCGCCAACTGCGAGCTAAACTGGAGACAGTCCCCACTTGGAATCGGCACACGGAATCCTTGAGAACTGCGCTTCTATGTAAATCTGTATTCATTGCCACAAGCAAAAAACATGCAATGCAGTAAAAATTATTGAACATTACGAATACTTTTCGATAATAACACAATTAAAAAAGAAACTTGACTTTCAAAAAGCAACTTTCAATTCTGTGTCGCGGGGGACTTTACGAACATATAAATAACGGACACAAAGTACGTACACGTACACTCAGACTCGAAGCTATAATTTATGGATCACACCAATTTAACAATATATTATTTATTTTATTCATTTATTTATAGTCTCACGCCTGTATCCCCGAAGGGCAGACAGAGGTGTAAATATAACACCCACATTTCGCCACGATTTTTTTTAGGTCCCACGTAATAATGGGCGAGCCTATTGCCGTTACCGGGCCCGCTACCAGACTCCGGGCTGCTACTGAGTATTCGGAAAAAACCCAGTAACACTTTTGCCCGACTCGGGAATCGAACCCGGGACCTCCGATCAGCAGTCGCATACGCTATCCAAAGTCAAAGTCAAAATCCTTTATTCATTTGGGTCACAATGTGACGCTTATGAACGTCAAAATAATAAATTTATAAAATAATTACTTAATGACTGACAATGACTCTACATTTAAATTTACTGCCACGTTCGCAAAGCAAGGGCGTAGAACCATGAGAAAGTATGGACAATAAAACTCACGGTCACTCTTTTTCATCGCCAGGTTTTGCATAATACACATAATTTACATTTTCTAAGGTGCTGCAACGGTTACACCTTCTATATCACTTGTATATATTTACTGTACATAATAATACTCAAGCATAATACTTAATTTTAATTTTGATGTTCATTTAGTTGGCCTCCTCAGGATAGACATGGTGAAACAGGAGCATCCACTTATATTATATATACCTAATAATGCAGGCAATACGCGAAAGTGATCAGAACCATGATGGAAATGATGCAGTTAAATATTAAAATTTAATACCAGCTGCAAGACCGTCATCGACCAGTCATCGCAAGTAGCAACCGTTCACGAGTATGACGCATGGGCCAGCCATCATCCCTCTCGCCATATTAGACGGACAGGGATGACCCGACACACGACGCCACCACAAGAAATGACATTTTAGTGAGCATGACGACAACGGTATACGAAACGGCAGTAAGAAACAATCTATTGGTATACTGACCATGACCGCCAATTACCTCCACTTTCCAGATCGTTATTATTAATATAAATTAGTGGAACGCGTGAAGGAATGCAAATGTAGAAAGAATACTGTGAAGGTGACAAGTGAACAATGATATAATCGGGGATATATGATGTTAAACTACTTTCAACAAATCATAAAAATATCCAAATCCTGCAAAAATCATGTGTTCACGAGGCACCTCCACTTAACATGTCACTTATCAAAACGAGAATTTAACAAATCTATATAACAATTATATAAAACGGTCCGAAAAGAAAATATAGCCTAAGCCACGGTGTCTTATCATTTAAAAATTCTATAATAGTGTAATTTAATAACCCCTTTGTAAAAGAAAGTTCCTAATTGTCCGTTTGTATTTGTGCATGGGTAAATTCATTATATCAAGAGGTAATTTGTTGAAAAATCGTATACCAATCCCCGCAAATGAGTTCTGAACTTTATGTAAACGGTAGTTAGTTCCCACTAGTTTATGCTTATTCCTTGTGTTCACTTTGTGCAAATCACAATTTTTATCCACTGGACCACGAAAGCAGTCTTATATATTACTTAATATAATTTGCCACAAATTATCTGCTATAAAATATTGCTGAAAAATGAACGTGTCAAAAAAGGTTAAAATTCTGAATAATAACATTAGGTACAATGATGTTTTTATGGAATAATTTAGAACTAATATTTCTAATAATTACTTAAAAAACATAACATAACATATCTTCACACCTTTATCCCCGAAGGCGTAGGCAGAGGTGTATTACACACCTACACTTCGCCAGTTATGTTTCGGTGCCAATGTTATAGGGGGCGAGCCTATATTGCCATCTACCGGGCAGATTGTGAAGCGAGCGATAATTAATAATTACTTTTTTTCGTCATACCTATTCATTTTTAACTTACTGTTCCCCGCGGCTGAACCCGCGTTTTTTTCTACATCGCGTACAACAACGCCACATATCGGACCCGCTGTAGAACTAAACCTTTGCCTTTGCAAATACATACAAACATAACATTTCCTATTTAGTTAACTAGGTATCTGCCTATTTGATTGGGTTTTTGTAAACAATAAAATTTTATGAGTACTTAGTACCTACTTATTCTTCGTACTGAGTACATCACTGTGAAATTAGGATATAGATTTATACATGATATTAATTCTCTCGCTCGAAGCTATTACCGAATAAATACAGACGCATCATTTTAAACTCGGGAAGATGCGTATTTATGTGACCAGGTTTTATAACCAGTTTTTGCTTGCAAGTACGCCAACCAGGTTTCAGCACTTAAATACTTGCAACACTTTCAAAGTATTTTTTACTTGAACGCGGTACGCAATCGCGTCTCGCGTGTTGAATATTATTCCTTACTCTGATATTGTTTATGGAATATTTTGCGCAAAACACTTCAAAAATATATATTTTGTCTACTCGGGAATATAAAACTTCCTAGATTTTTGAGCGACAAATTTACATAAATAATAAATATATGGTAGTAAGGAATAATATTCCATGAAAGTCCAGTCCACGTCCAAAACTAGGTAAAGAACCTTATTTGAACCTGAGCCGCTTTCGAGACGCACTGCGTTCTGTAAGGGAAAAGTTCCAGGCTTTCCGAGCTGAGATGGCGGAACTGAGGACTCTTAGCGATCGTGTTGACAGCCTGGAGAAGCGCGTTGAACTCCTGGAGCAGTCAAACAGTAGTCAAGCAAGGACGTGTTCGACAGAACTTGATGAAGTCGTAAAACAACTGAAGCTTGATCTCAATGAACGTGACCAACAACTCCTTGCCAACGATATTGAGATCACAAACATCCCAGAGAGCAACGGTGAAAACCTTATTCACACTATGGGTCTCATAGCTACCAAACTGGGTGTAGCTATTGAAGATCGTGACATAGTGAGTATACACCGTGCTGGCGGGCGACATCTCAATGTGACTAACTCATCGGGTCCTACTGAAAGCCGCCCGCGTACCTTAGTCCTTTGACTTGTACGGAATGACCTGCGGAACACCATATTGAGAGCGGCTCGAGTACGTCGTGGTGCTGACACCACTGGTCTGAATCTCCCCGGACAGCCAAACAGATTTTACGTCAACGAGCGCCTTACCAAGTGAAACAGGGTGTTATTTCGTCAAGCGAGGGAAGCCGGGTTGCGTTGTGGGTGGAAGTTTGTCTGGACCAACAGAGGCCGAATATTTGCCCGGAAAACACCCGGCGACGACGTCTGCCCCTTACGCAGCGAGGCTGACATTGTGTCCACGTTTGGCGCCGAAACTGGAACGCAAAATAAAACAAAATAATAGTTCGTATAATTTTTATTTGCAGATTCTTACTTACTATTGTAACGGGTTCTAGAATTGAAACGCAGTAGAGGTTCTAGGTGCGTTTATTGCCGAGTATTGTCTCACTTCCCTTGCACGAGTATGACCGACCAACAACACGACACTGGCCTGAACACTAAGGGCTGCAGTCTCCCACGCTGTTCCCTCCGGTAATGTGCAGGGCAGGCTGCTCGAAGGGCTGCGCGTAGCGGCAGATCCTCGCAGGCTGTTGGCTCAGCTGGCAGGCGCCGGCGGTCTGAGTGCGATGAGCAGGGCAGGGCCAGACTCTTCGGCAGAGGTGACGTCGAGGACGGTGCTTGGAAGTATAGCGGTCTAGGTAGAGTAGCCCGGAGCCTTAAGGTAGACCTGGAACCTGAAGGAAAGCAGCATTAGGAGAGCCACAACCAATAGAGTCAGGCAGGCGGCGTCAGCCGGCCTCAGCTAGCAGGTAGAGAGATGGGCAGTACGCTAACGCAGTAAATGTAGTAGCTTACCCACAGCTGGGACCAGGATACACGTAGATACGACGTAGGGTCAGTAGGTACGCGTAATTATCGTAGGTAGGTAGATAGAGTAGCGGTGCCGGCCTCTCTGTCGGCCCCTTTATATACCGGGCCCTCCATCAGAGTTGAAGTCGCTACCTGACCATATTTGGTCAGGCTTCGCGAGCGCGGACGATGGCCTTCTCTGATTGGCCGAGCGTATGGACGGTATCATGACGCAGATGCGGTAGGTACCGGGCATATGCTACAATACTGTTAACCGTTACGTTAACATAGGGCCGTAGGTCATTTTTAGGTTTATTATCCAGGATCGAGGCGACGGAATAACTAGAGAAATACACTTTTAGAGTGTTTAGCCAATTTCTCCAATCATCTTTGTCAAAATTAGGTTAGGTTTTGACACGCCCCGACCCTGACCAACTAGGTTTTTTGGTTTCGTCGGTTTACAGTTCGGACAGTTAGGGAATGTCACATCCCTACGGCCGCACTTGAAGCAAATTGCAAACCGATCGCGTTTGCATGAATGCAAACTGTGATTATTGATATGGCAGCGCGGACAGTACTTGGACGTGACTAGAACGACAGAGCTAGGTTTAGATTTAGGATTGCTAGGTTCGTTATTCTCAGTGTATTCGGGTTTATCGGGCGTACCCTCTATAGTGGCAACGGGATAAATATTGTAAAAATTATTACGGGCTCGGTTATTAGGTTTGTGACTGTAAGCTAGGTCTGGTGCCAACGTGTCGTTACTATAATAAGGTTCGCGGAATTGAGAGTTCAAACATTTCATCCGTTCGTAGTTTAAACATAACGTCTGCAGTGTTGCTATACTGTCTATTGAAGATATTGACGGAGCTAGCACTAGCGAATAGCATGGACGTATGTTATGCAATAGGATGTCTAATTTTTCGCGTTTGGACAATCGCTTTGACGGTGACAACCTAGCGAACAGATGATTCATTATCGAGAGATAAATAATTATAGTTTCGGAAGCACCTTGAGTACGTCGGCGGATTTCATTTAATAACCGGAAGTCATAATTGTACGGTGTGAAATCGTCTATTAATTTAGTGGTGAGTTCTTCCCATGTAGTGAAATATTCTTTTAGACCGCGGTACCAGTGAAGTGCGTTAATATATACTGACCATTCCGCACTGAAATGGTTCCTAAACATGAGCAACCCGACTGGTAGATTAGCTCGGTGGTCGGTTGGTCCGTCAGCCTTTAACTTCGAAATAAAGCATCGGCGCGGCGCAGATAATATTATAGCAGATGCGTTATCACGATCCCTACCCGTAAATATAATTAACGCGAATAATAATAATAATAATAACGTGAACAACCCTAATGTTGACACTGATCAATGGTATTCAGCCACCTACAATGGTTGTTTATCTTCGCCTAATGACTATCCAGACTATTCTATTAAAAATAATAAACTGTATCGTTTGATAAAATCTAGGTGTATGGTACGTAAGGAGTTCGAATGGAAAGAAGTGCTACCTTCTTCTGATCGAAATAATGCCATATTAGAGAACCATGCCGAACCCACTTCGGGGCATTTCGGTATATTTAAAACTTACAAGCGCTTAGCACTGCGTTACTATTGGCCCAAAATGCACGCTGACGTGGTAAAGTTCATAAATTCTTGCGACTCTTGTATCGCGCACAAACATCAGAACCATGCGCCATTGGGAACCATGGGACGACCCAAAGTGTCTTCACGACCCTTCCAAACCATTAGTGTAGGTTTGGTGGGGCCATTACCCGTCACAAGAAAACAGAACGCCTACATCTTTGTAGTAACTTGTTGTTTTAGTAAATACTGTCTCCTTTTTCTTATCAGGCGCGCAACTGCTGAAATAATAGCTAATATTTTGGAAGACAAAATATTTTTAGTTCATGGTATACCATCTACAATTATATTGGACAATGGTAAACAGTTTGTAAGTGCTACTTTAAAAGCTATTTTGCACAAGTATAAAGTTCCTAATCTTCATTATACTCCTAAATATTCCCCACATGTAAATATGGTCGAACGCTATAATAAAACCATTGGTTCTACCTTAGCAGCGTTTGTAGGAGATGACCAGAGATTATGGGACACTCTCCTACCTAAGGTGCAGTTTGCATTAAACACCGCAGTTAATGAAGTCACGGGCTACACACCTTGTTTTTTAGTCTATGGACGTGAATTAGTTCCATGCGGCTCACACTATGTCGACACGGACGCTGATGATATAGTATACATACCTAGGGACGATTACGCAGAAAACATAGGTCACTTATCAGGCATATTTGACAAAGTTCAGGCACTCCTCATTCAAGCTCATGCTAGGAATTCCCAAACTTATAATTTACGCCGTAAACCAGCTGACTTTAATGTGGGAGACACTGTGTGGAAAAGGACTTTTAATCAGAGCGACAAGGATAAGTCCTTCTGTAAGAAACTAGCCCCTAAATTCGTGAAGTGAACAGTGATAAATAAAAAGTCGCCTCTCGTTTACGAGTTGTCGGACGCGTCTGGAAATTCTATTGGGTTTTGGCACATAAAAGACTTAAAACTTATACACTATGGCGCCTAACTAATTGTTACAAACCGTATAAGACCTTCCCTTCTTTCTTTCTATATGCCGTCTTAGCTTGGACAGTAGCGGACTCGTAGACCTAACGCAGCTAGTCGGTTTTTTTTTGTTAGCCACGTAAAATCCTTTTCTAAGGCGCGCGGTATTGTAGCGTATGCCCGGTACCTACCGCGTCTGCGTCATAATACCGTCCATACGCTCGGCCAATCAGAGAAGGCCATCGTCCGCGCTCGCGCTACTTGACCATATTTGGTCAGGCTTCGGGCATACGCTACACTATAATAACATTCATCATCAGCCTTTAACAGTCCACTGCTGGACTAGGCCTCTCCTTTGAAAGGAGGAATTGGCCTACTATACCATGCTGGCCAAATGGGTTGGAATAGGGTTTGTATCAAGTTTTCCTTCTCTTACAGTGCTGTACTCTGCATAATATGCTCCCTCTGTCGGCTCTTACGACACCCATGGGATGGTACGGGGTGGTGACAATCCGTATTCTTAATCCGTCACCACACGGACAGAATGAACGACACAAAACGAACATTATGATAAATGCCAAGAATAGATTACTAAATAATTTCATTTAATATCGTCATTCCAATTTTTATATTTTATTTCTTTGTGTGTATGAGCACTATGCTACTAAAATGTATTTTATGTACATGACATAATAATTTCGTGTGTTATTCACAATTGCATTATTTACAACTGCATATCATGTATCAATGACGAAAAATAAATTGTTTAAGTTAGGTCTGTTCAATGCGGGCTCTCTTGCTACTGGACAAGATGAATTTATGTTGGCTATGCGTTACCACTCGGTGGATATAATGGCAATAAATGAGACATGGCTACCAGTGGGAGAGGAGGGTAGAGCGCCGGCTGTGCAGGGTTACCACCTTAAACATGTACCTCGTCCGCTGAGCGTGCGCGGGGGCCGTGGGGGGGAGTAGCGTTTTATGTTAAGTATGGTGTACGTGTACGTGTATTGGCTCATCCGGAGGATGCACAGGTCGAACAATTGTGGTTGAGCATAACATTAAACAAAAAGAAACTTCTTGTTGGCATCGCGTATCGGCCACCGTCGCTAGATCTGACTTGTTTTATTGACTCCATGACAGCGAGCATTAGCGCCTTGGCCCCATATGACAATATTATACTACTAGGGGACTTTAATGTCAATATATCAAATATAGGCAGCTGGTAGATTTTATAAATTATTGTGGTCTTGAGATAGTGACCACGCCGACACATTTCACTCAGGACAGCTGTTCACTTATAGACATAATTTGCACAGATGCCCGTCATAGGAATGAATGTGTGGATCATATTGTTGAGCTGGGCCATCACTCTTTTGTCAAATGTGAACTTATAATAAAAAAAGACAAACCCCAGTCAAGAATAGTGAAATATCGACCACTCAAAAATATAGTTTTTGAGAACTTCGCTAGCGACCTGGATTCTATTCAATGGGATTATAATATATGTGGGGCAGGGAATGTCGATATTATGGTCTCTGTGTTTACTTAATGTATTATACAGCTATTTGACGCACACGCCCCTTTAATGGTTAGGGTTTTCCGTGGCCCTGCAACACCTTGGATAACAGACACGATTAAATTAATGTTTGGTCTGCGTAATGACGCGCGTAATCGTTATCACGATTCTAAAATGGACAGCCACAAAAATTATTACCTCCAACCGAAACGTCAAGTCAAGGAATCCTTGCATGCCGAAAAAACAGCCTATTTTAATAAGCATATAAATGAAAAAATACATGATCCCAAAAGCTTGTGGAATAATTTGAAGACACATGTATATCAATCTAATCAGGGGACTACTTTGCCATGTCATTTACATGATCCCATGCAATAAACACCGCTTTCCTGGACGTTCCTGGCAGTCCACATGTGTCAATATCTCAATTAACCTTTTTTGAATTTCATAGTTACGGAAAATCAGGGTTCTCACTTAAAACTGATCTACATCAAGAGGTTATTTTGAAAATAATTAATGGTATTACTACAAATGCTCAGGGAATAGATGGGATCTCCATAGAGATGTTGAAGCTCACACTACCACAAAGTCTTTCTGCAATAACAGATATAATAAATACTTCCATCAATACCAATACGTTTCCTGAACTTTGGCGCTGTGCAAAGGTCTTGCCATTACCTAAAAATAATACCCCTCGGACTTACAAAGACCTGCGTCCGATAAGCATATTGCCTTGTTTATCCAAAGTTCTGGAGCGGGTTGTATATTTACAAATGATGGAATATCTGGAAACAAGCAACATTCTCCCTGAATTACAGTCCGGTTTCAGACGGGGACGGTCTTGCCATTACCTAAAACTAATACCCCTCGAACTTACAAAGACCTGCGTCCGATAAGCATATTGCCTTGCTTATCCAAAGTTCTGGAGCGGGTTGTATATTTACAAATGATGGAATATCTGGAAACAAGCAACATTCTCCCTGAATTACAGTCCGGTTTCAGACGGGGACGCGGTACGGCAACGGCTCTAGCGGATGTGGTAGGTAATATAATTGAAGCGCGGGACAGAAGGGAAGGGTACTATTCTGACATTATTGGACTACTCCCGTGCTTTTGACTCCATAAATGTGCCACTGTTACTTTCAAAATTAAAATACTATGGTTTTAGTGAAAGCGCAGTCAAATGGTTCCATGGATATTTGACAAACAGATCGCAGTACGTCGAGATTCAGAAGGAGGATGGTTCTTCAATGTCATCCCCTCCCCAATCTGTATCCCGGGGAATTCCACAAGGATCCATCCTTGGACCGTTGCTGTTCGTCATCTATACTGCTGACATAATAAAATGTTTGACAGATTGCCAATACCATATGTACGCGGATGATCTACAACTGTATGTGTCATTTAAAGCGGAAGATACGACTGCTATGGCCTTGAAGATCAATAGAGTTCTGAGGGAGGTGGTCAGATGGTCTGAGGATAATTCCCTGGTTTTAAATCCACTCAAGTCTAACTATATGATACTGCGCAGTAAAAAACAAATTAAAGACATTTTATTAGCTAAGCCTGTTATAAAAGTTAAAGGGGTTGAAATATCAAGAGTGGATTCGGCATGCAACTTAGGCTTGATAATAGACCCGGAACTTCACTTTGAAGCGTATGTAAGCAATGTTGCAAAAAGTTGTTTTTATAGGTTAAAGTTACTTTATAGGTTTAGAAGTTATTAAAGTGTTGCATTGCGGAAGAGGTTAGTAGATAGCCTGGTACTAGCAAAATTTAACTATATGGATGTTTTGTATGGTCCATGTTTACTATCTAGAACCACCCGATTGATACAACGGGTTCAAAATGCTTGTGCCAGGTTATGTTTCGATATCCCACGTCGTAGCCATGTCACACCATACATAAATCAAGGCAATATTTTAAAAATGGCGGCGCGACGACAGCTTCACCTGGCTACGCTATTATTTGGAGTTGTAAACACACAAAAACCGATGTACCTGTTTAATAAATTAAATTGGAGACAGGACCACTATTCGTACTCCACTCGTTACACTTCCAATCCGCTCACAATGTCAAAGTATAAAACAACAGTATTTCGGGGCTGTTTCAAATATGCCGCCACGCGTTGCTGGAACGATTTACCTCCCCCATTGAGATCACTAAAAACAAAAGCAATTTTTGAATCTCACCTAAAAAAATATCTTTTATCAAAACAATAAGTTATAATAAACATAAAAAACACAGTGCTACTTACGTAATGGTTGTGATCTGCGGACGAGGTAGGTATGTCGACGTTTGGGCGTCACGAGGCGGCTACTCGATAATTTATTATTATTTATCAGCATTGTATCAATCGGGCCTGATGGTTGGAATTGTGACGAATTTTATTGATGCAACAGTTTGTGCTGTGGTTGATGAATGTGGCACTGATAACACTGATATAGGTACTTCTTTTATAAATAACAAACTGTTCATTTGTACTATGTAAACAATGATTACATAAGCGCACCGCGCGCGAGCTAATGCGGTGGCTGTATGCCACCTATATGCGACGCGTGACGCGCCGTCCTGCGGAGCGGTGGCCGCGCCGCTGCATAAATATTATGCGTTGAAAATATAATACATGGATTGGATTTGATACATGCGCCGACTTAATTACGAAATGATTGAGTCGGCGTATGTATTATGTTACTATATTTTAATATATTGTTTTAATACTTTTTTGTCCTGTTTTTGTGTAATAATAATAACTGTTTTGTTGCCTAGATACACATGAGTATATAGGTATTAGGTACTGCTCATGTGCTAAATTATGTACCTATGTATATTTGATTATTAAATTTTTTTATGTTTTTTCTTTAATTATTGTGCTCAGAATAACAGCGTTGTATTGTGGACACCACCACAATGCAACAATATAGCTTTTTACTATGATATAGCTGAGTGTGCACCTGTCTGTCACATATAACTGTTATATATGCCTTGTGATGTCTTATTTTTATATATGTTACACCTGTCCAGTGTCTGTGACAAATAAATAGTTTTCTTTCTTTCTTACCAGGCAGCTTCTCGAAGTTTTCATTAATCGAGTGCCCATAAATTTGAAAGTATTTTAATACCATAATATCTGTTATTATGTCCTGTTACGCACTTGATATATTTAGTACACGTTTAACCTAGAGGTGAGGCGTAAATACTACTTATCCGCTTGACCGCTCACCATTTTTAAGTGCTTAGTCAGCATCGACAAATTTCAAGTGCGCGCCGCCAGTTAAAGACGGGCGCGCTCAATTAATTAGTTTTTGTGCGATTTTGAATAACTTGAGAGGAGTGGTGTTTATTTTTCTGCAACCTAATGAATGACTCATTCTAATGGTACAAATTAAATTACGTTTGAATGAAATGTTTACTTTAGGCGAGCGGCCGTAACGTAAACAGTGTCGTCTTTACCGAATTACTCGACACTTTTTTTATCATAATAACAGTATAAGCTGAATCTGGTTTGCTGTTGTATTTTCATGTACCTGTTGATATTATCTATGTAATAAAATAAAGTTATAGCAATACTTGCTGAAAATTATTTAGATGTAAGCATTTGAAAAAAAAAATATTTCGCTGACTTTGCGAGACGCGTTCGTTGTACAGATGTGTGAGTGAGATTCATGCAAACCAAGATCAACCTTATAGTGCTAAACTTAAGATAGATTTTAAAATCACTTAACTCACAACAGGTACTCGTACTTGTACAAATGAGTACGAGTTTTGGAACGCATTAGAAGCAAGCCGCGATACAAACGCGTTCGTATTTTTTTTATGTTAATAGGCGGCAAACGAGCAGACGGATTGCCTGATGGTAAGCAATTGCCACCGCCCATGGACACAAGCAACACCACAGTAGTCACAAGAGCGTTGCCGCCCCTTGGGGTTGGGAAAAGGGATAGGATAAGGAGTGGGATGAGAGAGAAGGAATAGGGGATAGGGCCTCCGGCACTCTCACTCACCGAACGAAACGCAACAGTTTAGGTACTGTTACTTTATGTAGATTTTCTGTGAGAGGGTAGTACTTCCCCGATCGAGCCGGCCCATTCATGCTGAAGTCAGCAAGGCTCTACTACCTTCAAAATTCAGTATGTGTGTAAATTAGGTACATTTAACTCGTAAACTTTCAAGACGCGTTCCATGTGGGTACACTAGTGTTAGTGAAGAGAATCTCGATGACATAGCACATAGAAAGGAACACAAAGAAAATACTATATTTACATATATAAACCAATAAGAAAATCATAATTACCATTTTATTTTAGACAGTGATATTTCGTATTTTAAGTCAGTTTACGCCAGTGAAATAAAAATCAGATTACAAGTGTTTAAGTTGACCTATATATTATTATATCGTAGGATAATTTGATAAACTGAATTTTCTAGAAAATTCTAGGGATTTTGCGAATAATTAGACAATGGTGATAGATAGCATTTTTCAATGCCTTATCGATTATTTCCGATTTTATTTTACATTGTTTGACGTGTCCAAAAATATGTACACATTTTTGTGACAATAAACAATCTGACTATTGACTACAAAAAAAAAGGGTTTTGCGAAAACGCGAGTTAAAACTTTTGCGAAAATTCAGTTTATCAAATAATCCTACGACACATATTACCCGCTTAGTTTCTTTTAAAATTATTTCAAAACAGTATTTCGAGGGTTCACGGGCAAAATGTATTAAGCGACATCCTGGCCGATATTGAGTTATATACGTTGTTTGAAATAGAATTAGTTTTTATTATAAGTCAAATCGATTAGATCGATTGAGTAACATTTTGTTTAGTCTATTGAAAATTTCCGTCAATGGTCACACTGAACTGTCACTTCCGTCCCCGCTTTGAGAAATTACCACGTTGTGAGTTGTCGTCTCGTACGTAAAATAATTGATCGCCTTTTGAAAACCACATCCTTGTAGCTACGCGAATAGTTTGTGAAATCTTATAGATTGCCGCTTTTTTGACTTCAGGCAAGGTTTGTGACATATTGAACATTTGTGAAAAGTTATTGTGAGCACACCCTTTTGCATTTCGTGTGAATTGATTAATTGAACTAAATAGAGTAAACCGTCTTGAATGCCGCCTGATCTAGTGCTGGCAACGGTAAATTGTGATAAAAGACATTGTGAACTAT
Source organism: Euclidia mi (assembly GCA_944739405.2). Taxonomy (NCBI): domain Eukaryota; kingdom Metazoa; phylum Arthropoda; class Insecta; order Lepidoptera; family Erebidae; genus Euclidia; species Euclidia mi. The sequence continues at coordinate 33,231,116 of OX123203.2, forward strand.
TCATTGACATTTGCACAGAAAAATTGAGAATCCTGTGAACTTGCATCGTGCATTGAAGACGCTGCCTTAGAGTCTGGTAAAGTAAAGATAATTCACTTGCTAATATTGGCCAATTTTAGTCTCGTGTGTGTCTAACTTGCCTCCAGGACTCCACTCAAGAACATCACCAGGAGATATTTGGTAAGACATTTGTTTAATTCTTAGCGCCAAGAAACTTGGTCCATGTGTTTAGATCCTTTGTCTTGGGCTAAGACTGGATGAATTAATCGCTTCCACTGATCTCTGTTAAAGAATACCCATTCTTAGCCCGAATTCTACACATAATTTTTTGGTGCAGAGCTGTAGTTGAAATTTAGCCGCTGTTGCATTACTGAGTATAAACTCAGATTGGTATGAGCTTGTATCTTATCACCTTGTAGACAGTATTGTAGTGTTTGTCAGGTCAGTTATTGTCTGAAATACATAATATTTAATTGTATAAGTTGACCTAGATAATTTGAAACACATTGTCACATAACCTCAATCAGTAATTGTTGATTTGTATTGTTGAAAAATCTAACTTAAATTTGTTGTTGCATTAATAAGTCAGTTTGTTTGGATACATAACAGCTGTATGTATCAATAAATTTAGTAAATTTAGTTCATTGCATATATTCATAAACATTGTAATAATCAAATTTGACCTTGCATAGATGGGCGGGTCACATTGATAAATCAACTTGATAAACCCTTGTTTTGTTGTAATATACGGATAATATTGTTAGGTAACACATATTCTGTGTGTACTTACAGTTGTATATATCATAAATAACACAGTTAGTCTGTCTGTTGCAAATAATTAATTAAGTTGAAGTTTCAACTTTATTAATTTGTTATAAGTTATAACTTTTGATAACTTTTGTGTTTGTTTCAATATACTGAAACTTTTAATTTTGCTAGGCAGTAAATACCTGTCACTTGCCTGCACTTGCAGTAAACAGGCTAATACTGGTTGGTTTCAAAGAATTAAGAAAAATTAAGTTTTGATTGTTAATATTATTTAACGCTTGTCCGGGCTCTTTTGAAGTTTGATTATGTCAGCTATCAAGGACTTGCGTGCGGCTGCTGGTGCTATTGCATCAGATTTGCGCTGGTTTGCCTCGGCCACTGCTTTAGTGAACCGGCCTGATCGCCAGCAGGCCTTACTTCAAAGGTACGAGCGGATCGATGATCGCCTGGCAAGTGTGGAACAGCAATTCCGCACTTTCAGCGCTTGCTGTAAGTGTCTGTCAATGATTTCACCGCTGACCAGCGAAATAAGGTCAGCGAAGACTATGCCCAGGTCTTAGACCTGTATGATGCTGTCTCCAATAGTGCGAGACAACTAGTTGCCGATAGGGAAGGGCAACCCGGCCTGAAGCAGGAGCTTCCTAGGTCAGCACCGGGGCTGGTGAGTAGGCTCCCTACTTTGGACCTCCCCCATTTTGATGGCTGCCTAGGAAGCTACCTGGGCTTCGTTAATTTGTTCGACAGCCTAGTCAATGATAGGGCTGACCTTCGCCCGGCACAAAAGTTGGCCTATCTAATGTCGGTTCTGGATGGGGAGGCTAAGGGCCTCATCCAGCATCTGCCCGTGTCTGACGAGGCGTACCAGACGGCTCGGGACCTAATTACCCGTAGGTACCATAATAAGCGTGGCCTCGCCGACACGCACATCGAGCAGATTTTGGGTTTGCCGACGCTCACCCGGGTCTCTGGGTTGCGCACCCAACTGTTGAACCGGCTTTTGGTGGCCATCAACGCACTTAAGTGCCTTGACCTGCCCGTGGACCAATGGTCCTATCTATTGGTGCACATTGTACTAAAAAAGCTGCCTGCCGACCTGAGGTCGCGTTTTGAACAGCGCTTTGGTGGGGATAGCGCGACCCATCTGCCCCCCTTTGCTGACCTGGAGAGGTTCCTGGAGGATGAGTGCCGGATCTTGGACAACTCCGGTGGTGACACGCCGGCTAAGACGCAGCCGCCCAAGGTCAAGGAGCAGGCTCGCGGTCACACCCGAGCCAATGTTGACCGGCGCCCTCCTCGCTTTGCGGTCACGCAGAGCCCGGCGGAGTGCTCCTACTGCAAGGTCACGGGGCACAGAACGGCCAGTTGTAGGGCATTCTTGGACCTACATGTCGCCTCTCGTAGGCGCATCGCGAATGCCCGCTGCCTTTGCTTCTCTTGTTTGGGGTCCCACTACCAGCGAGACTGCCCAAACTCTCGCCCCTGTCCTCACTGTGGAGGACAGCATTTGGACATTCTCTGTATGAATGCCAGAGAGGTTGGCCGCTTGTCCAACCAGCCGACGCCGCGCACGGGCGGGTGTTTTGAAGGTGGCAGCCGAGGCTCACCGGCGCGTAGCCGAGAGTCACCTCGCTCAATTGATCGCCACTCGCCCCGCTTGGAGAACCGTAGGGTGCGCACGCCTCCTCTCTCTCGCGCACCTGAATGTGCTGTTCAGCGTCACCAGCACCATGACTGCTGCCCCAGGTATTCCCCTCCTTTGACGGAGCGTCCCCGCCTTGACTCGCGCCCACCTCGTTTTGGGCGGGTGCGTCATTATGACCCCCCACAGATGGCGCGCGGATCGAGTCATCGCGCCTTTGAGGACTTCAAGCCGCACCCTCGTTTTGACTTGCCTGGTCCTGGCCAACGGTCGCCGCCCAGGCAACAATAGGTCATTGACCCCTGCCCTATAACTCCAACCTCCCCCATTGAGACCGTTATCCTACCAACGGTTGCTGTTAGGGTCTGGGGACCCACGGGGACCTCTGTTGTTGTCCGTGCTATATTGGACACAGGTTCACAGGGTTGCATTGTTTTCACTTGTTTAGTAGGGCAGGTTAAATTAAATATGGGTTTATTTCCAAATCGTATACGGGGCATAGGGGACGTAGCCTCTAATGTTGAAGGGCAAGTTAAGGTTTTGTTTGGCCCTGTTGAATCTTCACACCCGAGGATTAAAACCTCGGCTATTGTGCTGAAGAATATTTTAGGCATGCACCCACAGAAGCAGCTACCTGCTGCTGTGGTGAATTTGACATCGGGATTGGAACTGGCAGACCCCAAATTTGACACACCGGGACAAATCGACTTGTTGATTGGCTCTGATGTCCTCGGTGGAATTTTGATTGGTGGGAAACGGGTCTTGGTGCCAAATGGTTTGACTGCCATCCCGACCATATTTGGATTTGCTTTGATGGGACCTATACCTAGGAACCCCCCTCCACCCGAACTTGATAATTTGTTGGCTGTAGGCTCCGCTCTCTCTGATGCGGTTCAGAGGTTTTGGGAGGTAGAGGAGCCCCCTCAAGCTGCCCGTTTGAATCCAGAACATGAGGAGTGCGAGCTGTTCTTCCAGAACAACACTGGTCGACTCCGTTCTGGTCGGCTCATTACGAGGCTACCCTTCCTGTCTGTTCGGCCTCCGCTTGGTGAGTCACGACCTTTAGCCGAAAAGAGGTTGTTGGCCATGGAGCGCCGCATGGGTCGTGATCCGGAGCTCAGACAGAAGTACATTGAGTTCATGAGGGAATATGAACAGTTGGGACACATGTCTGTGTCAAATTTGGATTGGCGTTCGGTGGAGCACTACTTTCTCCCGCATCATGCGGTATTGAAGCCATTGACTGGGAAGCTGCGCACAGTATTTGATGGTTCTGCGCAGACTTCAACAGGCGTATCCTTGAACCAGTGCTTTAATTCTGGTCCCAAGTTGGTCAAGGACCTTTGTGACGTCATCACCAGCTTCCCACGACATCAGGTTGTCTTTGTAGCCGACATAAAAATGATGTTCAGGCAGACTTTTATCCACCCTGATGACCATCGCTTCCAGCTGATCCTTTGGAGAGAGTCTCCTCGTGATCCCATGGTCGTCTACGAGCTCAATACTAATACGTACGGGTTAAGGTCAAGCCCCTACTTGGCAATACGTTCTCTTTGGGAGCTCGCAGACCGCGAAGGCCTACGTTTCCCACGAGCCTCTGCCATCTTGAAGGACGATATTTACGTCGATGACATTTGCTCGGGTGCCTCCACAGCGGACGAGGCGATTCTCCTGCGGGACGAATTGATAGTTATTTTGGCCTCCGCTTGTTATGAGTTGCGCTAATGGATTTCCAACTCACCAGCGCTTTTGAAAGGCTTGCCAGAGGATCATCAGCAGGATCCACATTTGTTTGAGATTGTTGACAACCCCGCCATGATGGCTGTTCTCGGCGTTCAGTACAGACCAGTCCAAGACATCTTTACGTATAACGTAGACTTGAAATTGCCTTGTTCTTGGACTAAACGTCTCGTGTTGTCTACTGTCGCCAGAACCTTTGATCCGAACGGTTGGATTTGTCCTATCATATTTTGGGCAAAATGCTTCTTGCAGAAGCTTTGGACAGCAGGATTGACCTGGGACGAACCTCTACTCGGCACTCTTGTTGAGGAATGGACCTCTTTTGTATCCTCGCTTCCTGCCGTCAACGAGATCTCCTTGCCTCGTCCCATCCTTCCTCCCGGGAAGTACAAGGCCACCCTTCACGGGTTTTGTGATGCCTCGGAGCGTGGTCACGCGGCCGTGGTGTACTTGCGCACAGTTAGTGCCTCAGGTCAGGTGAGGGTTTCCCTGATCATGGCAAAGAGCAAGGTGGCACCCCTTCGGACATCTCTGACCATCCCGAAATTGGAGCTCTCGGGAGCAGCCCTACTTGTACGTTTATTGAACCACGTGTCTAGTACTTTGGGTAAAAGCATTTGTATTAATGGGACCTACGCCTGGACAGACAGCCAAATTGTTCTTTGTTGGTTGAAGGCTTCTGTCCACACCTTGGAGGTATTTGTCGCTAATCGCGTTTCCCAAATCCAGAAATCCGAAGTCAACTTGTTTGGAGACACGTGCCAGGTGAGCTCAACCCCGCTGATTGAGCCTCGCGCGGATGCTTGACGCCTAGTTTGATAGGTCATTCGCTGTGGTGGGGTCCGGAATGGTTGAGTCGACCAGAAATTGATTGGCCTCGTAGTTTTGAATACTTCTAATTTGCCGGGTCGACCCCGATTTCCTGTTGAATCGTTACAGCTCCCGCGACAAGTTGTTGGGTGTTACGGCTTGGATAAAGCGTTTTGTTTTTAATTTTAGGCACCCACAACAGACACGTCTGACACCGTTTCTCTCACCACAGGAACGACAGGAGTCCCTCACCTTTTGGGTTCGTTCTGTGCAATTGGCGCATTTTGAGAAGGAGATTGCTATCCTTAAGTCGGGGAAATCGAAATTGTCCGGAGCAATATCTAAATTGAACCCCTTTTTGGACGATACGGGTCTCTTGCGCGTTGGAGGGCGTCTCAAAAACGCCAACACCTCCCTTACGGAGCACGTCACCCCCCTTTTGTTACCTAAGGACGGTCATTTGGTACGCTTGTTGGTAACTGACCGTCACCTTAAAAATTCGCATGCTGGTTGTAATGCGCTCTTGGCCATTTTGCAACGCGAATTTTGGATCTTGTCTGCCCGAAGAATTATTCGGAGTGTAGTCTTTCGCTGCATCCCTTGCTATAAGCTCAAGGCTTCTACCATGCAGCCCTTGATGGGGGACTTACCGGAAGATCGCGTAACTGAAAGCAGGACGTTTGACGGTGTTGGCACGGACTTCGCTGGTCCCTTTTTGGTAAAAACGTCGACACTTCGAAACAGCAAGACTGTCAAGGCCTACTTGTGCGTTTTTGTTTGTCTCTCCACAAAGGCCGTACATTTAGAACTGGTCTCCTCGCTTACGACCGAGGCGTTTGTAGCCACATTTGACAAATTTGTATCCCGCAGAGGGCTGCCTTCCTTGATCCGTTCTGACTGCGGCACTAACTTCAACCACCTATAATTATTTGAATGATGTTGTTAATTTCCTTGAAACCAACAAGGCTGATATAGGTGATAGGCTTGCTCGACGTGGGATAAATTGGTTGTTTTCCCCACCAAATTGTCCACACTGGGGTGGTATATTTGAGGCCGCCGTAAAATCGGCCAAAACACACTTGCGCAGGACAATCGGTGAGTCTGTCCTTACATTTGAGGAACTCGCAACTGTGTTTTGTAAGATTGAGGCCGTTTTGAACTCTCGGCCATTGTGCCCGATCTCCTCAGATCCGAATGATTTGGAGGCCCTTACGCCGGGCCATTTTTTGATTGGTCGCCCACTTGTCGCATTGCCTGAGTACCCCTATATTGATACGAGACCTGGTCGTCTCTCGCGTTTTGAATTGGTACGCCAGATTACTCAGAGCTTTTGGAAACGCTGGAACTTGGAATATTTGCACATACTCCAGCAACGCGTTAAGTGGACCGACAAGACCGATCCACCCAAGATTGGTGACCTCGTTTTGATAAAGGAGGCTAACCTTCCGCCACTCAGATGGCGCAGGGGGCGCATCCTTCGTTTGGTAACTGGGGCTGATGGAGTTCCCCGATTTGCTGAGGTCTTGGTGGACGGTTCGATTCTGAGGAGAGCGGTTGCAACATTGTCACGTCTACCAACCGATTAGCGGACCGGTAGGCCGGTCCGGGGCGGGTGGATGTTTGAAATAGAATTAGTTTTTATTATAAGTCAAATCGATTAGATCGATTGAGTAACATTTTGTTTAGTCTATTGAAAATTTCCGTCAATGGTCACACTGAACTGTCACTTCCGTCCCCGCTTTGAGAAATTACCACGTTGTGAGTTGTCGTCTCGTACGTAAAATAATTGATCGCCTTTTGAAAACCACATCCTTGTAGCTACGCGAATAGTTTGTGAAATCTTATAGATTGCCGCTTTTTTGACTTCAGGCAAGGTTTGTGACATATTGAACATTTGTGAAAAGTTATTCTGAGCACACCCTTTTGCATTTCGTGTGAATTGATTAATTGAACTAAATAGAGTAAACCGTCTTGAATGCCGCCTGATCTAGTGCTGGCAACGGTAAATTGTGATAAAAGACATTGTGAACTATTCATTGACATTTGCAAAGAGAAATTGAGAATCCTGTGAACTTGCATCGTGCATTGAAGACGCTGCGTTGGAGTCTGGTAAAGTAAAGATAATTCACTTGCTAATATTGGCCAATTTTAGTCTCGTGTGTGTCTAACTTGCCTCCAGGACTCCACTCAAGAACATCACCAGGAGATATTTGGTAAGACATTTGTTTAATTCTTAGCGCCAAGAAACTTGGTCCATGTGTTTAGATCCTTTGTCTTGGCCTAAGACTGGATGAATTAATCGCTTCCACTTATCTTTGTTAAAGAATACCCATTCTTAGCCCGAATTCTACACATACGTATTCGGAATCGCCGGATTTTTCTGCGTCGTTTGCTCTCGGTTTCGTGCTGATCTGAGCACTTTTTTGCCGCTTAAAACAATAGTAAATTTAGGCGCAGTTCGGAGTAGCTTTGATTGAAGCGACAACATTTTTTTACAATTTAAGAAAAAATGGACTTCATACAGGCGAAATATTTAGTGTTTTTGACTTGAGCTATTTTTCCCGGCATAAATTTGGTAAGATAAGGTGTTTGAATCGTCTTGCCTGCGCCTAAAATATATACATACCGTCGCTTAAAGCATTTTGCTTGCACCTGAAATTCATACTTGATGTCGCTTAAAACATTTAGCCTGCTGCTGAAATCCATACCTTATGTTGCTTAAACCCATGCGTCTGATATTAATACACACAGGTGCTTAAATCATTTTCATATTTAATAAAAATTCTTTATACTCGGTGATTAAATCCTTCTTCTTGAACTGAATTAATAAAGACTCGTCTCATCAGACATATTGTATTCTAAGTGGTGGAAGTTAAAACATTTTTACTTTACTGGAATTAGGAAATATATATTCGTTAAGATAGTCAAATTTTTTTATAAATCGTTTATCCGTTGTCGGGTAACTCAGGTAAGAAATATCGTTTCGGCGCCAGTCTTTGATTTACGTCACTGTGAGTAACGCGCGTGCCCCCGCGGTGCAGCGGTGCTTCAGTCGCCGTGAACCGTGAACGAGTATGGACATGTTATGTGTTATTAGACAAAATCTGGTTATTGAAATATTGTGTTGTTGTGGCGTAAAATAGTGCATAATCTACATCTATATCTACACTATATCTACACTATATATCTTAATATTTTATAGAGGAAAAATTTGTATTTTTGTTTGTTTGTTTGTAATGGATAAACTCAAAAACTACTGGACCGATTTTTTTAATTCTTATACCATTAGAAAGCTACATTATCTGCGAGTAACATAGGCTATATTTTATTTTAGAAAAATAGGGTCCGTAAGATATTTGGGATTTTCGGGTACGCGAAGTAGTTTCCTCATGACGCGGGTGAAACTGCGGGAAACGGCTAGTCTAATTATAATTTGAAGAATTTCATAAAGAAATTATCAATACATTTAAAAGGTGAATAATTTATTGTATTATTAACTTACTGTAAAATGTATTCGAAATATAAACAGTCTACACGTGTCTCTTACAATCGATCAGACAGTATTAATTATTGTGAATTAGAATGTTCACATTGAATATACATAATTATAGTACTATTTTGAGAGTGTAAAACTGAATTGAAAGTATTATTTGACGTATACATTTCGATGCTTAAACAAAAAAAAATATTATAGGTAAGTATAAAATTAAGGAAACATTTAAAAAACGTACATACGTTTTTTAAATGTTTCCTTAATAAATACCTACCTAGTAGTTGTTTGTGTTTATTAAAATTTATAATTTAGTGTTACTATCAGCAGAACTATTACTGACTGCCTCGTTGGTCTTGCGGCAAAAATGAGCGCGTAGGATCGGGAAGTCTCGTGTTCGATTCCCGGGTCGGGCAATGTGTTATTGGGTTTTTCTGTTAGGAAATTCACAGTAACAGCACGGAGTCTGGAATGTGCCCGATACGGCCATAGGCTCGCCAATTATTACGTGGGAATAAAATAAATCTGGCGAAAAGTGGGTGTAGCAATACACCTCTGCCTATCTCTTCGGGGTTACAGGCGTGAGACTATGTATGCGTATGTATGTGCTATGAACTGAATTGAACACAGATAGTGTTACTGCACATTTTGCAAACATTACCTTCTACAGACAGCGATAGTCTAGGGGTGAGACCAACAGACTGCAATGCAGAGGGTCTCGGATTCGAAATCGTCGTGAATAGTCTTATTAACGTTATGTGCATTTAGCTGAAAATTATTGCTTGTATAGAATTTTGATCTTTGTGCTTCGGAGGGCGCGTTAAGCCGTCGGTCCCGACTGTCATGAAGATGTTTGACAGTCGTTACCGAGAGTCAGCACCCTCAAATATCCTGACATTAGTCTAACCAAACAACATCGTTATCCCATGGAATCCCGTAGGTACATATTGCACCTTATCAGGTTCGACTAGATATCGGGCCCTGGGCTCCTAAGCAAATAGCAGAGGATGCAACCATGAATAATGCTAGGATAATGATGACTGCTATTACACATAATCTAAAGTCCTAAACTAAGTAATTGACATAACATAAATTTACGCCTGTATTTCTCTGGAGAGGTAGAAGGGTAGAGGGCAGAGATATTTGACACACTCTTTACCAGTGATATCACATGAAACATGGGATGTCCCTGTTGCCACTTACTAGGCACAATTCCTGACTGCGGTGCTACTGAGAATTTCTATATGGAAAAACTTGAGAACACTGTTCTCGACCTTGGAATCAAACCCCGGGCTTCATGCTTAGCAATGACATTGGCATGCGTAAACTAAATTCTTTTTTGGAAATTTCTGCTTACAGTGACATCCACGGATATGGAAATGAACAAAAATACTTTAAACAAAAAATAAAAAATATCTTATCAGAATCAAATCATTGGCCGTGTGGTTGACGGCATAGAATACAAGTGTCACCACCTCCTTTCTTCCCGTGGGTGTCGTAAGAGGCGACTAAGAGATAACACGATGCAAATACCTTCTTTGCGTAGAGACGGAAAACTCGACATCAAACCCTATACGACTGCCTCGTTGGTCTCGCGGCATAAATGTGCGCGTGGGATCGGGAGGTCCCGGGTTCGATTCCTGGTTCGAGCAGTGTTATTGGGTTTTTCTGTCACGAAAATCTCAGTAGCAGCACGGAGTCTGGAAATGTGCCCGGTACCGCAATAGGCTCGCCCCTTATTACGTGGGAAAGTATATCTGGCGAAAAGTGGGTGTTGAAATACACTTCTGCCTACCCCTTCGGGGATAAAAGGCGTGACGTTGTGTGTGTGTGTGTATCAAATCATCCAGGAATAATCGTGGTGTGATGAGTACGATGTCTGGATGTAATTTATCTAAAAAAATGTGTATTTCATGTTAGCTGAATATTTTTCAAATAGCGAAAAATGTGAATCCTTGTGCCACTATTATAATAAAAATTCGGGCAAGTGCGAGTCTGACCCGCGCACCGAGGGTTTCGTACGCATTTTACCTTATTTGAGGTTGGTGCTAATTACGCTAGTCCTCTAAATCTGTATGTGCGCCCATACAACTTAAAGGTTTATCTTAAATAGAGTTTAGGTACTATGTATGTATGGGGACACCCTTAAATTTTCCACTTTTTATTATTTATAGTTATTCCTTTATTTGTGCTGTAAGACCCTGCTTTTGGCCAAATTTCGTGATTCTAGTTCAACGGGAACTACCATATAGGTTTTCGACCCAAAACCTATAGGGTACTTACGGTTGACCTAGAATTGTCAATTTTGATTAAAACCAAGGTCTTACAGCACAAGTAAAGGAAAAATTTCTAAAATTAAAAAAAGTTGAAAATTAAGGTTAATTTTGGTACTTACAAGTTTTCGCAAAAATCTAATTTTGACTATATCTTTATATCGGGTTGACCTAATAGGAACCATAGACCTCATTATCTTAATATATAAAATCCTTGCGTTACTGACTGACTGACAGACACGCTACAGCCGAAACTATTGGGCGCAGGAAGCTGAAATTTGGCATGTATGTTCCTTGGGGACCGTAGGGGTGCACTAAGAAGGGATTTCCCGAAATTCCCACGGGATCGGCCAAAACGGGTAAATTAAAAAAAAAATGCAGGCGTAGCTGCTGGCGTCCTCTAGTCTGGTATAAATTTCAATTTGCTAGGTCCACCCGTTCCTGAGAAAATCTGTGGTGACACACGGACAGACAGAAGGACAAGAAAGTGATCTTATAAGGGTTCCTTTTTTACCTTGTGAGGTACGGAACCCTAAAAACGATCACTTGTCTAATTTTAAACACGTATTTGTATTATTTTAAAATTTCTTTAGACTTTTCATTTGTAGGAAATAAACAATAGTCCAAATTAATGTTCATCTAACCGCCAATCCTAATTATACATACAAATTAATTGTTATTTCAATCAAATTACTTTTAGAGGAAAGTGCTACATAAATCATTTTAATCTGCAACTACTTAATGATATTTCAGTTGCTTAAACCGATTAGCCTGATTTTATTTTAGTATTCCAATAGTTGTTCATATATTTAGCCTTACACAAAATAATACCAGAGTGTCGCTTAAATAGTTTTTCCTATACCTGTAACGTGAAGTTTATGGCACTTATATCATTTAGCCTGTTTCTAAATAAAAGTAAACTGGGGTAATATTGTATCAAGCGACTTTTATTTCTATTAATAGTAGCTTAAAAGAAATTAAAACTATACTCAATTATGCAGCTTTTGTCATGGAAATCAACTTTGGTCACTTTTTCGTTAATAACCTTATACTTTTTTTAATACGATTTTTTTTGTAAAATTGAAACTTTAAAACGCTCTCCTGTAAAGTTTAAAAAATGTCGCTTAATACATTTTGCCCGTGAACCCTCGATTTAAGTTAGAAAGCTGTCAGTCCTAAGCCAGCAAAAGTATGAAAGGAGGTTTTAAATTTTTACTGAAAAGGCTTTTTTTATCGAACTTCGCCCTACGTACCTAAAGTTCTGGCAACAACTCATGAATCCTCAGATAGTAAACAAAATACTAGATTTTGTGACTAAAGGTGATTTTCCACCAGAGGGGCGAGACGAGGCGAGGCGAGGAGAGAATTGAAATCGCACTGACCCTTTTCCACTAAAAATAGCCATCGCGAGCTCGCGCGAGCTCGTACACGCTCGCGCGTGACCGCCGCGCCACCCATAGGCTTCATTAGATAAAGATATAGGTACAGGGATGTTTGAGTTCGTCATAGGTACAGTGATGTTTGAGTGTCGTTTCCACCACTCTGGTGGAAAAACCGAGTGGCGAGACGAGACTAGGCGAGAAGAGAATTGAAATCGCACTGACCCTTGTCCACTAAAAATAGCCATCGCGAGCTCGTGCGAGCACGCGGGTCACCGCCGCGCCGCCCGTAGGCTTCATTAGATAAAGATATACTGGTACTGGTTAATTTATACTCTATGTTGGAAGCAATACGGTTCATTTTTACACAAACAAATATTTTAATTCACGCCTCGCATATTCTCGTCAATCCACACTGTTTCCACCAAAGATGCGCTGGGAGAGAATTGAAAATTTGCCATACAAATTTCAATTCTCTCCTCGCCTCGCCTCGTCTCGCCAAGTTTTTGGAACAAGTATTTACATGAACTCATACTCGTAAGACTTAGTATGCGTTTTTACGAGTACGACCCACCTCTAGTTTAACCAAGTTCAACTCATGATTAAAATATAATCTTTAATCTAGGATTAAGTAGAAGTGGGCGGTATAAACCATAAACAGTTTTAATAACTGCGTATTGGACTAATACCTAAAATACGGTATTCTGTTGACGAATAACTGATTATTCGGATACACTCTTTACTCGTCAATACCGCGATGATACGTGCCACTGCCAATACTACGTGCAGAAAACTGAATCAGCGCGGCGCTTGCCGGACATCGGACGATTCACGGTATTGGGTATTACAATAACTTCAATACCATGTTGTTATCTTGCTACCATAGAGATATTAAGAATAAAGTGGCAGAGTGGGGCCTATTCGTGTCCGCCGGTGGGAGAGAGAACGCAACATTAAAGGCCCCCTGCATCTCTCTCTAACAATACATGCACAACATCAACATTACGCAGTGGCGTGCTACCTGTAACTATTATTTAAATCAGTTTATTAATAATCAATAGTTTAAAAGTTGTTTTTATTGATACACGAAGATAGTTTGAAGTGACTAAAATGTTTATATATTTTTAAACTATTGATTACTGATAAACTGATATAAATAATAGTTACAGGTAGCACGCCACTGCGTAATGTTGATGTTGTGCATGTATTGTTAGAGAGAGATGCAGGGGGCCTTTAATGTTGTGTTCTCTCTCGCACCGACGGACACGACACAGTATTGAGTTAGGTACTGTTCTGCCACTCTATTCTAATATCTCTATGCTTGCTACTCACTCAGGAGAATGCTACTGCTACTTGTAAGAATATCCGTCACAAAAACTATTAGATAAAACCGATTACTTCTACTAGTATGTTCGATGAATAGGTACTACCAATATCTAGTTATTAAAATAAATCGTTTCAAAAACCGGTATCACAGTAAATACCAATAAGCAGATGTGGTATTGCCAAAACGCATACCGACCCATGACTAGGATTAACCACTCGCTACACCGGGCGCGCCCGCGTTGGACCGCAAATGCACCGCGTCTCCGGGCGGTCACCGGGCCCGCGTTGCGTATGCAACGAAATCAATATTTATGACCCCAAAGCGTTCGTAGACACTATTGATATTATATTTATTTTGCTCTCAATTAATTAGGCTACATAATAATGAACGTTTTCAGTCTTAATCGTAGCTGATTTTATTTTTATTGGGGTATAAAGTCAAAGAATCAAAGAAATTTCCATCCTATTTGCGTTTAAATTGATTTTATACGAATGTAGTAGCATGGAACTATATATTTTTAGTATTTTATATATCTCACGTGTATATTATGACGAATTATGCATGAAATAAGGCAAAATTTATGTAAATTTTCAAATTATGAGGTTTTGATTTCGACCATTGTTTCACTCGCCCACAAAAGACGTACTAAATTCGAAAGAGCAGTTTTGATTGCTCCTTGAATTATTGGTAATGAACAGGGATAAAAAATATATATTATCTCTGAAACTTAATACATTTCTTAATATTTCTATGTAAAAAACAATATTGATAGAATAATTTAATTATTAAAAAAGGCATCTGAAAATAACAGTGCTTGCTAGAAAGAATGTTCCCACCATTGCTCTTCTTTCGGACTTCTGTACGGTTGATTTTTGTATGGCGGCCACATTAGTAATTCAGTTTTTAGAAACTAAAATATGTCTTCTAGCTAAATAAATGCTAAAATGTCCCATAAAAACACTGAAAGCAGGTGTAAAATCATAAAAATATACCCCTCTATAAATGGACACTATAGTATCCAGAGATAAATTGGTGGATGAAAACATAAAGTATAGGGCACACTCGGTACTCCAGAGCGGTATTATCGTATAAATTTTACTTACTTGACTGCCTCGTTGGTCTCAGTGCATAAATTTAATGTGGGCGTGATATCGGGTTCAATTCCCGGGCTGGGGAGTGTTATTGGGTTTTTCTGTACGGCAATTCTCAGTAGCAGCACGGAGTCTGGAAATGTGCCCGGTATGGGAATAGGCTCGCCCCCTATTACGTGGGACCAAAGAACAAAATTGGCGAAATGTAAGTGTAGTTAATCTTAATACACCTCTGCTCCAAATCTGTTTGATCGAAATAATTATCCACATCCAACATTGTAGGTAATGGATGATATAGCAATAGGTATAAATAGCTTTTGAAATCTATGTATATTCTTACCTAAAACAAACGGAAAAAGCACGTAAATATATAAATAAATAATAATAATCTATAAAGACGTATGTACGAGCCTAAGCTAGGTTTGTCATATTTACCGCGGGTACTGAGGTGTCCAAATTAGTAAGAATATGAACCGTTGAATTTAATTAGCGTTAATCTGCATTTATTGTGAGTTTTAATGACAATAAGCATGCTCTAAAGTCGCCAGGCTACTTGCAGTATCCAATTCATACAGTATTTTAATCAAACAGCTACTAAATTCTCAAGCAATAACAAAAAATGTTCAAGTAGTTACTGAGGCGGAGGGCAGCATAGTTTTATTTCAAGAAATTTGGATGATTTTGAAGGTATTTAGGTAATAATCTGTTCAGAAATATAACGGTGAATATGTAGGCACTATCATTTATAATTTAGTTTATCAATAAACCACAACAAATCACAATAAACCTCTAATAATGTAGAACTTATTGGATAAACTTTCACGTGGCGAACGGTCAACTTTGAAATGAGCTAAACAATGTCAGATTCGTTTGATTTTTAGCGACATCTAGGTGAAGTGTATGACAAATTTAATAAAGAAAAGGATGGATCATTGTCTTATACATATTTTCTACGAGTTGAGGCAGGATGCATATATTTTTCGGTATACCACTGTATGGACACTGTAGTGTCCTAGGTGAAGCGACGGAAAAATGGCTAGGACACTATAGTATCCATTGTGAAGCGAGTGGTTAAGGATAGGTCTTACTCCACAGCAGCAAAAGCCGTAGATTAGCCACTGTGAATTTAAAAATTGGTTAAATATATATACTTCTGTATATTAACGATAGTTCTGATAACGTAACCTAGCACACCACGGACCTTATATACTTGACGCGGTAACGAAACCATAGCGCGATTCAGCCGTCCGGCACAACGCCATCTATCGAGCACATAGGTAGTTTTTTTTTATATACTTCGAAGTGCGCACGAATAAAAAACATGGAGTAAAATCGCATATTAGACAGAAAATATAAAAAAAGTAAAGATTAACATGCCTTCTGCGGTACCTTTTATAAGTAATGGGCTACTTTATTTTGTAGGAAAGCGAAAATTACCAAGAGCTTTAGAGAAGCCATTTAATTCGTATTTATTTCTTATGCCATAGTTTTATTAGGCTTGTAGGTATTTAATGCAGCATCTAAGTAATACGAATACAAGTTTCAAAGATAATTAGAGTGGGTACCATATATAATGGGTTGGCAGCTAATAAGGAGTATAAGTGAAAAGTAGCATATTAATATGTCAGTTACAAGTTTCGTTTTAATTTAAACGAGCAGTCATTTTTTTTGTTGGGAACTGAATTAATATCTAAGCGGAAACTTTATGATGAATAAAAAATAGAAAATGGGCATTCATAACAATATTTGGCAAATGATTTAGGTATTAATACTGAGCCGCATATTATCTTAGATGAACTGTTTTTAAGCCAAATTGACGGAGACCTGCTTCGCAGAGCTCCTATTTTTGGGTACAGGGTCACAAGAAAACCCAACATAACCTACTACTAACATTATTAGTCGCCAAGTCATTATTTATAGCTCCCCGGCTAATATTTTAATTGACTTGTATAGTTTATTTGCTACCTAAACGCAGCTGCTAGTTTTTAGTTTTTATAACACCCTTAGTTTTTAATCTTATTTAATATAATGGTTGCGAAAATATTTAATCGCTAGCAAGTTATTTTATTAGTTGCAAACATTTAGTCATCTTTTAAGTTATTAGTCACTTGCAAAATAATAAGCTGTTTTATTATTTTTGTGATGTTTTATAACTCTGTATGAATACATACTTAATAATAATTGAGAATTTTATACACAACGAAAACTCTACTAGCGCCCCTGGTGGCTATTGAGTAAAACTAAACAAAGCTGGGGTAACCGCTAAATGCGGGTCAACAATTACATACAAAAGGAAGAATGAATATGTAAATTCGTTAGATACAATATTACCCTCTTTACTAAACGTGGAGACAAGCATGCAAATAGATCATTTAGACACAAAAACCGATTAATATTTCAGTAATCTTTATTTGCATTCCACAATGTGAGCTTAGATGTAACTTAGGAACTATGAGATCATCATGGATCCTGTCGGGCACGGCAAAAATTAGAAGGGAGGAAGAGAGCATAATAATTCTGTATATTTAATACTAATTAATTTAATGGATAATTTTTCTTTCAATAAATATTTCATTATTATATTAAGTATAATTATATGTATTATTCTGTTATCTTGTTTATGCTTAATTATAGTTAGTGGGTATTAAAATTATTCATTTAATATTAATTTAAAAAGTATTGTTTAGGTACTCATTGATGCTATAATAACATTTACTTAATAGTAATAATCTTACTTTATTTATAAATCGGTTAAATTTTGTTTCTTCCTTTATTGTATCAGGTAATTGATTGTATAGTTTTATGGACATTGCGTATGTACTTGTTAAATGTAGGTTTAAGTTAGAGCTGGGAAGGTTTAGCCTATTTTTATGTCGTAGTGTGTATCTTGTCTTCTCTTTTAGTGAAGAATTCTTTGTGTTTTCGCACAAATTTGCAAATTTCTAATATAGTATATATTGAGGGCAGGGTTAAAATCTCGTGTTCTTTAAAATGAGGTTTACAAGTGTCGGTTTCGTCTATATTTACTAAAATCCTGATAATCTTTTTTTGTAGTGTAAAGAGAGTTAGCGCGTTTGTACTATTGCCCCACAAAATAATGCCATAGCTGAACCATGCGTAGGCGTATGCATAGTAAGTCGCTAGAGCAGTTTGCAGATTGGTCGTCTTTTTGACTTCGCGGAAAGCGTAAGAAAACTTTGAGATTTTGGCCCTTATTTTCTGGACATGTGATTTCCAATTAACATGAGTATCTATTGTTAGGCCGAGGAGCGAGAATTCAGAGACTATTTTAATGTTTTTGTAAATGAAGTTCAATTCTAATGGAGTCTTTTGACGGGGATGGAAAGGCATAATTTTAGTTTTCGTAAAGTTAATTTCGAGGTTATGGTCGTTCATCCAAGATATTGTTTTGTTAAGCGTATTTGATAGCTGTTCGTTTACGTTAATAATGTTTTTACATGAGGTGATAAGAGAAATATCGTCCGCGAATAGCACGCATGGTCCATCTATGTGTCTAGGAAGGTCGTTAATATATATCAGAAATAAGAGACACCCAATGACACTACCTTGTGGGATAGAAGTGTTAATTATTTTCATATTTGATCTGATATATTCTATTTCATTGATTTTATGATTATAAAATGTTATTTCTACCTGATGTTGTCTATTTCTTAAATATGACGTGAACCATTTATGAGCCTCGCCGCGAATGCCGATTCCTTCTAGTTTTTTTAGTAATATATGGTATTGAACTTTATCGTAGGCTTTTGTCATGTCGAGAAGTAACCCAACTGCATATTTCTGTCATTTAAGATGTTAAGAGTCTCCTGTATAAATGTATATATTGCTAATGTGGTTGATCTATTCTTTCTAAAGCCGTTTTGGCATTCATTGAATATTTTATATTTCTCGCAGAAATTATAAACTCGGCTGCACATGGCTTTTTCGAATATCTTTGAGGCTGTTGGCAAAAGGGCTATTGGGCGGTAATTGTTGGGATCCGTTTTAGAGTTTTTTTTATGTATAGGTTTAATGGTCACCTTTTTTAGATGGTCAGGGAAAGTGCCTTCCTCGAAAGATTGGTTTATTAATAAATAGAATGGCAGACTTAGTTCTTCAGCGCATCGCTTCATGAGTAAAGGTGGTATTTCATCTACGCCGTGGCTTTGTTTATTTTTGAGGTTTTTGAGTAGAGTATAAATTTCGTAGGCTTCAACTGGGCTAAGGAACATGGTATTTTCAGTATGTTGTATAGAAACGTCGTGACGGCCATCTCCAGAAGTTTGGGTGTTACTTTCTCCAATCGATGAGAAGAAATCATTAAACGTGTTGGCTATGAGATTAGGGTCGGCAGTGATGGTATTATTAATTTTTAATTGTATGTTGTTTTTTCTTTTATAGTTTTTTTATTCGTGCGTTCGTTAATGATGTTCCACATAGTTTTCATTTTGTTATCGGATTTCTTGAGCCTTTGTATAAAATGAATTTTCTTTGCCGCTAAAACGGTTTTCTTTAAGATTTTTTCATAGCTTTTGTAATGCTGTTTTATTAACCGATTATCAGTTTTGAGTGAAATAATTTTCAGTAGCCGTTTATTTCTACACGAGATTTTAATACCAGTAGTAAGCCAGTGTTTTTGGTTATTAGTTTTTAGTTTTATTTTTCTTTTCAGTATACTTTTATTTAGGGTATTTTGCATGATTTTATTAAAAGTTTCGTAGTTTTCGTTTAAAGTTTTTTCACTTTTTATTATGTCATTCCAATCAAGGTCTTTTAAATTTGCTTTGAATAGTTATATATTTTTATTACTAAACAGTCTTTTTTTAGTATGCCATATTGTTTGTTTACTTTGATGATGTGGGGTGGTATGTATCACTGTGGCGCAGTGATCTGAGAGACCGAGCTCTTCGACAATCGTGTATAAGTATTTATCATGGAAATTTGTAAATATAAGATCAATATATGATGCTGTGTTTTGAGTAATCCGTGTAGGTTTTTTAATTTGTTGTATAAATTTATATTCCAACATGAGTTCTAAAAGATTGTTAGTTTTGATATTATTCTCTAAGACATTTACATTAAAATCGCCTCTTAAAATTACATGGAATTTAGAGTATTTATTGTTTATACGTTCAAGAATTAATTTTAACTGTTTGTAGAATATTTCTTCCTCTCTCCTATTCCAATACATGTTTACTATAACTATATTTTCTTTATTTAATTTTACAGCACAGACTTCCAGTACATATTCTATGGACATATTAATAATATAGCTTATTTCCGCGCACTCAATATGTTCTTGTAAGAGGATGCAGACGCCGCCACCTGTTCGGTTTTGCCGACAGTATGATGCTCCAAACTTATAGCCGCTAAACTGCATTAATTGTTTCTTTTCTTCTGTTAGCCAAGACTCCGATAAGCAAATAGCTTCATATTTTGGATTTTGTTGAATGAAGGCTTCCACTATGTGCTGTTTGTTGTAAAGGCTTTGTATATTCTGAAATAGAATTTTAAATTGACGGTCTTTGTTGGCGAAAAAAATTACTTTCTTCGGGCAATGTCGTAACATGTGAGTGGGTTTGATTTTTGGTTTCTAAATGTGACCGGTCATATTTGTCTTCTTGAGACTGAGTTATATAGCTTTTATCCAAAATATTTATTATTTTTCCTTCTATTAGTAGTTGGTTATTACGAATTTCTGCATATAATCCTTTTCTTTTGGGCTTTAATCATTTCGTCACGCATTAGCTGTCTTGCTTTTTGTGCTTTAGTATCTAAGAAGTCGGATAGGGCCAATCCGGTGTTATGGAATTAATATTTATTTTCTTTTATGTATTTAACCATCTTCTTGCTAATTAATTCTATTACTAATGGGCGATTTTTTGTAATGTTTCTACCCATTCTGTACGTTTCTTCTATACATATAACCTGTGATATCAACGTGCATTATTTCTCGGAAAATATCCACTAATCTGGAATGTAACTCATCTTCTGACTCTTTATAGTATTCAGGCAGACCGTAAAGAACAAGTTTTTTTGAATAGTCTATTCGCTTTGCGTTATATTTGGTGTTGTATCTTGAGAACATAGTATTGTGTCTCCTATTATACTCAGGTCTTCAGAACATGCTGTGACATCACTAGCGCAAGTTGTTCTTTTCCTAATGGTGACGTTGTTTATTTCTGGCGATGATGTTAGCAGTTGGTTAGATTCGCGATCTACTTGGCGTATCGGGGCATTCTCGTTGCCTGTTTAAGGTGTTTTGCAGTGACATGCTTGACATTTCCATGATTTTTTGCACGAGAGTGTCATTACATTTTTGAATCGCTCGTATGAGATGTTAGCGCAATCGAGATCGTATTTGCTTTTGCATAAAATGCATGTTAGGTGCTTGTTATTCTGTATTTCTTTAAGACATCCTGAGCAGATAAGTGTCATTTTTAATGTTATAGAATCAATACACTAGGTACAAGTTATGCCCTCCAGCGGCGAGTGATGATATTTAATCAATCGATGTTATCTCCGCTTTTCGGTGGTAGATGGCGTAATTAGGTATTGCCCTCTAGCGGTGTGTAGGGAATTATTAATACTTATGTCCACTCATCGGTAGATGGCGCTTTTCCAGTTGGATTGTTTGCAAAACAATGATATGCACTTAAGAATTGTTTGCAAATTCTTATAGACAAGTATTTTTTTTATATCTATCGTCCTTTTGCGGTGATGAAGTTTTCTTGGCGGTAATTTGGCTACTCAAGCTTGATTTTCGCGCGATAAGCTCTGTTTTGTAGCAAAAACTTCACTGGTTTTGAAAAAGTTTGAAATTTTTACGTTATTTTATGTTTTTATGTTTTTCTTCGATATACTTGTTAAAAATACACGAACTGCAACTTTAATCACTGTAGGTCCATTATTATGCAAACTAGAGTTGGTTTTTATTACTGAATAAGCACTTTATCTATTTTTTCGCAATTATTTTATACACTGCTGATGTTTGTTTACGGTCGGTGGCGCCCTCCTTTTTAGTAGTCTTTTTTTTTTATAACCTACTTCTAACATGACTCTCCATTCCATTAACCCATTATGTTATGTCAATAAAATGTATAGGTAATAAACTTCCAGGAGCCTTAAAAAAAGAACCTATAAATATAACATTTACAAATAAGCTAAAACAAATACTCATAAATAAAGCCTAGTATAATATAAAGGTTTTTCCTTTATATTGACTATAAATAAAATAAAAATAAATAAAAACATATATAAAAAATATACTAGGCTTACGTACTTTGAAGATAGGGACCTAAAATAATTTATAGGTACACAAATTAAAATAGATATTTAATTAATCACCAAAAGACTGATAATTAATTTAATTTAACTACATAAATATTTTAATAAACGTATAGGTACCTAATAGAAAGTTACATATAGCATATCTATACTTTTAGTTTTATTAAAACTCAAAGAGCACTTTGTCTGTACATTGAATATTTTTGCAAAATTTCAATTGGATTGTGACATGTTATCGATAAAGAACACAAAACAATTTTTTTTGGAATTATTGTCTGTCTGTCTGTTTGTATGTTTGTTAAATCATCACGCAATAACCAGTGAACGGATCGCTAAACAACAAACAAATCGCTAAACTTTCAGTTAAAATTCCCTCGGAGGATATATTATCTTCACCCTTCCCACCAGAGGAGGATGTGGCTGAAGTGGAAAAGTCGTTATTAAGATCAAATAGACACTTATCTATGTTGGAAGCAAACTATACCTCCGAGCTTCAACAGAAGGTCGAAACCGTGCTGCACCATTGTTTTCATCGACTGAATAGGGTGGATACCGGCAGTCTTGATATTAAAAAAACTGAGTCTGTGTGGAATAAATTTAATGACTTATATGCGAAATTACAATTAATCACGCGTCGTAGTTCGCGGTCGGATTGCTCAGTGGCAGAGGAAAACACTTCCTATAATTACGACCGTAAGCTTTTCTCGGAATTAGGTAAATTCAAATTTAACGGTAAATCATGTGTAAGATCTTTTATTGAAAAAATTGATGAATTTATGTCCTGTAGATCTATTCCACATGACAAGATGTTGTCTTTCGCTTTTGAAATATTTTCGGGTGACGCATTAGTTTGGTATCGTTCTGTTAAAAATAATGTAAAGACTTGGTTAGAACTTTGCGAACTTTTAAAACGAGATTTTAGTCCGCATAACTACGATTACCGACTTATGACGGAGATTCGTCAGCGCTCACAAGGCGAGAACGAATCAATAACTATTTACGTGGCAAAAATGCACGGTCTGTTTTCGCGACTTAGTTCTCCTATCGCTGATTCGGAGAAGCTAGAAATTTTACTAAATAATATTAGACCTTGTTACACTAATTGTCTGCTCACTGCAAAGGTTGTTGATGTTGATAGTCTGGTCGAAGTTTGTCGTCTTTTCGAAAATTACCAAAGTCGCAGTAAGCAATTTTCTGAACCCCCTAAAGTTTCAAAGAATACTGTAGCACCCGATCTAGCGTATAATTATCCGTTTTCTAATTTTTCTTCAAACAAAAATGTTTACAATCATAATAACTTCAATAAATATAACTCTGTCGCCGATACATCGAGATACAAGTCTGTACCACAAGTCAACGCCGTATCGAGTACTTCTAATATAAATAAAACTTTTTGCGTGCGTTGTAGATGCAATTCGCACTCATTACGTAATTGCCGTCAGCCACACTACCTAATCTGTTTTAAGTGCGGCACAAAGGGTTTCAAGGTGTCAGACTGCCCCAATTGTAAATCTAAGTCGACCCCTACAGTTTCAAAAAACTAGTTAATAAGGATTGTGGAAAATCAAATTATACAACTAATTGTAATAAAACAGAGTGGAATAATTGGTTGGACTTTTTAAAAAAATTCTTTAATAGCTATCATATTTCCTCAATCCGTAATTCTAAAGTAGAATATTTACCTTACGTTACTCTAAAATTAAACGGAATACCTACCACAGGTCTTTTAGATTCTGGATCTTGCGTTACAATTTTAGGCAATAATTTGCATAACTTATTTTTGAAAGACAATGTTTTGGATAAATCGATCACCCGTGCGACATTTTCTTTGTTTATCGGGAGACATGCGATAAAATCTTTGCCGAATAGGGGGACAATCACCTGTATCAATTGAATGAGAAATAATATTTGTGCAACCGAGACCCCGCTTCTCGTATGAAATATCGGTAAATTTAGAAATAATGTTGTCAGCGGTAGCTAGAGGTTCCCGACTTACTATCAACTCCAACCCATCCAACAAAAATTCCAATATTGAGACCCGTCTCTTAGCGATCTTAGATAAAAGGTTAGCCTTAAATATTGGTCAACTGTTCAGATTCTCTCATTGCAAGTAGTGACGCTCTGTTATTTATCCCAATTAGAATCGGCATCGCCGTAAACTGGACCAACTCAACAATCGCTCGCAACCCACCAGTGGGTCGTGACCTAGAGTTTGGGAAATGCTGGTCTAAGCAATTAAAGTCACGAGACTGAGGGACCACCTTAAGACAATATCAACAATTATTACACCAATAGTTGCCTGCAGGAAACGGGTTTTTTTGGCCAACCTGGAAGGCGGTCAATAGGCTGTGGGGTACACAGCCTATTGAGCAGGTTGGTAGATCCAGGGACAATCTATCAAGGTGGGATGTATAGATACAAGCACGAATAAATGCGGCTGTGGCGCGTCTACTTACACGATGGGCTTTATACTTATGGGATGGGCGATCGTTCGATGTGCATGTTCTGCGGACCCGGAGTCGTGTACGCTTTACGACCTGTGTGAGGCATGGCCAAATGCCATTCGAGTGGCCGAGTTTTGGACCAAATCTATTTAAAGTGTTGCAATCAAATAGATAAGTAAGAAAGTACCAACAGTTGAACCACGTTCGGGTACTTTGAGATAATTTCTACATTCAAGACAAAGCGAATGTCACTTTAGTCTTCCGTGACCACGATTCCTGTAAAGTAATGGTAACGTGGGTTTGTGATAAATAATCACACAATATCTCTTCATCTCAGGTTTTTATTATGTAGTATTAGTTATGTATACCTTACCAGGTGCAATCCTAAAACAGAACTACTGAAGACACAAATAATGCTAAACATTTCTATTTGTATGAATTCAGTGTACGCAGGTCGATTATACGTTATACTAGACCTAGTCTTCACACGCACCTCCGCCCGCGTGAATTGTACTCCTAAATATTCCTCGGGCATCATATCATCCATCTGTGAAAATCGTACAAAAAACTATGAACAGGCAGAAAAGAGCACTTCACTACATAGTATAAAACAAAGTCTGTCTTCTGTCTGTCCATATGTATGCATAAATCTTAAAAACTACGCAACGGATTTTAATATATTTTTTTAAAATAGAATGATTTACGAGGAAGGTTTATATGTAAAACTGACGCGTGTGAAGCCGCTGGCGACGTCTAGTCATTTTATAATAAGTATAGACATCGTGCGAATTGAAAGTTCTCTCAAATGGTTGCTTTAACTGAGCCGCGTTATTTAGGGCTACTGCTCCGCACCCATGGCGCATAGCGTGATGTTATATAAATGGGATATGGAACACAAAAAATAAAATTAAAAACTAACCAATAGTTCCTGAGGTTAGCACGTTCAACCAACACAACAAACAACCATTTCATTTTGTAATATTAGTATACGTACATACATACAAACATAGCCACACGCCTATAGCCCCGAAAAGGTAGGCAGAGGTATATTGCTACACCCACTTTTCGCCAGATTTATTTTAGTCCCACGTAATAGTGGTGTGGTGACGGATTAAGAATATCTACAGAATATCACTACCCCATATCATTCCATGGGTATCGTAAGAGCCGACTGAGGGAGCATATTATGCAGAGAACAGCACTGTAAGAGAAGGAAAACTTGATACAAACCCTATACCAACCCGTTTGGCCAGCGTGGTATAGTAGGCCAATGCCTCCTTTCAAAGGAAAGGCCTAGTCCAGCAGTGGACTGTTAAAGGCTGATGATGATGAATAGTGGGCGAGCCTAATATAAGTATAGATATACTTAAATGTAATCGCTTCCATAACAATCAAGATTTGCTACATTATTCTGCTCAAGTGTATCTTTGTTCTGAATAATTGTTATTCAGAAGTTGTTTTTAAACATTAATGCACATATTTGGCATTCGTTTTGGTTATAGAAGCAATCTGAATGTTTTGAATTATGCAAATAGTTGAGACGCTCGTGATTAATTTCTGAAATGTAAAATATTACAATCAGCTGACGAGAAATTTGTTACAATGTTTTGCAATTTACAAATAATAAGATTCTGTCAAAACAAATTAAACTAATAAAATATTTTATGCTTTAAGCATTGTGATTAAAATATGAAATATGTATTCAATTAAATAGTTTTCTTAAGAGTTTTCGTCTAGTACGTCATTTGACGTTATCTTTCAAGTCCTTGAGTTTGAAAATTAATTATTCATTTTAATAAATTAATTTGCGTTTCTGTTAAAAAATACACATTTAAAATGTATGGTTGCTTGCCATCTCTTTTTAAGTACGTGTTATAAATTTATTTAAAACCGGTATTCGAATAAAAAGCACCTACGATATGTACAAGGAATGCTGGATAATTTAAATGTTAAAGTGATCGTTTTAACAACAGTTCGCAGCAAGTCGGCGTTTATTATGATTAAACTCTGTGGAAAAGCCATATCGGGTTAGACTAGTATTATGAAATTAAACACTTCCAGTAACTTTTATTTGTTCACTTTTACACTTTGTAGGTATGCACTGATTTAAAACTATCAACCACCAAATAACTTGCGCTAGACGTCTTTACTGTTCAGAAGTGCCCAAACGATCGCTCTGTCGCCTAATTTATCTGACAAGCTAAAATATTCTCCCACTCTAAACGGAAATTACGGAAATGACAACTTCATAAGCGACAGCCAACCGAAATGCAGCAAATAACGTCCATCACAACCTATTTACAAAATTGCTTGATTAATCGAGTAATAACAATTTAAACTAAATATTTAGATATAATCAATTATTTACTGATTTGTTTATAGATATAATTTTAGCCGGAAATTATACTTTTGATTAATGGGGCCATAACTACTAGCGCCATCTGTTTGTAGCAGGCGAATGGTTTAAAAATGTTTCATAAATACAATTTAATTGTGAAAATCATTACACTAGTAAGCGGATAACATGAATTAGCGTTGTTTAATTATTATCTCTCTGTGCTTCGAAGAACACACAACACCTGCAGTATTGCGTGTTCTTCGAAGCACGGAGGGATGTATAGTAGCACGGGCTGTCTCCGCAACTCTAAGTATTTGCGTTAAACAGAGGTATTTTACTTTTTATACTCGGTCACCCATCCATAAACTAGGAGGTGACAAAGGGGTCAAAACTCAAGAATCTACATATTAAGTTCACTAATTTTCCACGCGACCCTCAGTTATTATACATCCACCGAAACTTTATAAATCTACCTCAATTTTGCCGTGCAAAGAAACGCAGAACAAAACTTGAATAAATTCACAAAGATTAATTTGTTCATAATACGTAAAACAACTTTGTTCATGCGTTTTGTTCAACACTTAAACTTGTTTATTTCAATACTCGAAGGCGGAAAATTAATAAGTAGTTTGTTGAAATAAGCTTGCATGGAATGTTTCCTTTGCCTCACTTGAAGAGCCTGATTTAAGTGAAAAAAATGAGAAAATAAATCTAATCTATTCACTTGACACTTTAATATAATATATGAAATGCTGAAGATGAAAGAAATTCTAGAGATGCCTCTGTACAGAATCAAAATAAATATTTTTGTTTATTTCGCACGATTGCGTTATTCATGAGCGCTGTGTGTTAAAAACTTTTTTGCACTCCATGCTAATACAATTTTCTGGAGTTATTACAATGTTGAATAAGCTCTTTCGAAATTTGATATTTATTATATATTATGTATTTATTTAGAAATATATAAGTATTTTTATCAGTTATCTGAAGGTCAAATAATAAATCTGTATCATAAATTATAATCTCGTAATTTAACTTGAATGATATCACGAATAGATTGAAAATTGAACAAAGTGTCAAATTATGAGTCAACGTTGATCTAGATGTCTCAAATTAAACTACATAATGACATTATTAATGCAGCAGAATAACAATCAAATTGTGAGTAATTTATAATATAATATTATATTCTACCACATACACACATCACCATCTAGTCCCAAACTAAGCAGACCTTGTACTATGGGTACTAGATAATGGATAAACATGCATTTTTTAGGGTTCCGTACGTCGAAATGAAATTTGTGTTTTAGATGGGTTTACTTACTTTAAGGCCATAATTTTTACTCCATGTACAAATTTGCGCCAGGTCAAAGTTTATATTAGAAAACGCCTCTGTAATCGCTTCTAGTGGTGACTGTTAGTATATCTGTAAATCATCTGCGTAAAGGTAGGACGAAAGTAAGTGCTTAGAGATGGCATTTATGAAAATTGCGAAGAGTAATGGAGATAGCACGCTACCCTGCGGTACACCGACAGTTGTGCAACATGACGAGTACGACTAATCAACGCGTATACGCTGTCGGCGTCCAAACAGGTAACTATGAAACCAGTCAATTACCGGTGGCGATATGTATGTTAATAGAGCGGAGTATGGCAAGCAAGATGTGGAAATCCCCGGAACACCTTTGATTTTAGCAACGCATTTAACAAAATGCGTTGCTAAAATCAAGTAGGGACAAAAGCGTGAGTTTTCCACCATCCATGCCTAGTCTTATCTCATCAGTGATATGAACCAATGCTGTAATAGTACTATGACCAGGACGAAAACTGGATTGGAATGGATTCAGGAGAGCATTCTTGGAAAGAAAATTACAGAGTTGTGTATGTACAAGACGCTCAAGGACTTTGGAGAGGAATGGAAAATGGATATAGGATGAAAGTCAGTAAAGGAACAGGGTTTGGATTTTTAGGGATCGGCACTACTTGTGCATTTTGCCACGCGGATGGAAAGACACCGCTGGTAATTGAGTAGTTCAGGATATGACAAAGGACAGAGAGAATTTCATCTAGGATAGGTAGTATCATATTTCGACTGATACAGTCATTACCAACAGCATTGGATGAGATACAAATTATGCTCTTTTTAACATCACAACCGGAAAATTGCTCGAAAACAAATGTATCTGGGAGTTGGGATACGTGCAAGATCTTGTAACGTGTTTGTTTTTCATGTCCCATCAAAGTTGGATGAAGCAGTGAAATGTGCGTTAAGCGAATCTATATTTATATCTTTGGAGATTGCGTCATTGCGCGACTTACCAACTAGCAGTGTTCTAAGATATATAAGATATATATCTAGTATTTTTGTGATGTATGAGAATTAATAAATTTTTATTATTATTATTATTATTATTATTATTATTAAGAAATTTCCAAATTTTAACTGGATCTCCGCTTTCAACCGACTTGTGAATATGCTGGCGTTGTGCTTTCCTACACACCTTATTGCAGAGATTTCTGGCACATATGTATTTTTCCAAATTCACAGGGTTTGGACGGCATTTGTACTTCGCCTTGGCAGCCGCTTTTTTGTCATAATAATTTTGATTTCGTCAGTAAGCCAAGGTGCAGGTAGGTGTTTTAATTTAATGGCACGGATTAGTGCATGCACATCGTACAGCTGGATTAACTTATCTGTAAACATTTTGACTTTGTTATCTACACAGTCTGATGAATACAAATGAGACGAATCTATGCTACGGGCATCTGCGCAGAGCTTTACACTATCCATCCCACCGAAGTTGCGTTGCATAATTCTCGGTTTTGCCTTTGGTGGGCGTATTTTATATGAAAGGTAGATGAAATCATGGTAGGAGAAAGAGTCTGCAGAGCACTGACCATGCTTGGATACAAAAGTAGGGGCAGAAACAAAAATGAGGTCAAGAAGAGAAGGTACAGAGTTTGGAAAATGATGTGTAGCATGAAGAGGAAGAATAGATAAGTATCTATAATTTAAAATACGCCTAAATGTGGTGGGCAGGTGTTAAAATCACCCATTATAATTGTGTGACTGTAAGAAGGTACCAAAGTTTCTAGGATGTGTTCAAATGAAGGGAAAAATTGATACGTAACGAAGGGGAATAATAAACACCTAGAAGAACTTTAGCACGATTTAATTCCACTTCTAAATAAACTGACACTAGTCCAAACCATGGAATATGGCTATCCCTTCGGGTTGCAGAGGTCAGACAGGCAGTCGCTCTGTGGAAAAGCTATTATTCAGCCAAATCCGGTTAGACTAGTAAGCGGACCCCAGATTGAAACTGGGATAACGCAATGAAGATGATGATGAATTAATTCAATAAAATCTTATATAGATGAATAAATCAAAATGAAACCTAATGGAAGGAAAGAAGAAGCCTCTTTCCTTCCATTAGGTTACAATGGAAGTCCGCCAAGTAACGCCTGATTCAATCAACTATATCAAATCAAAATGGTTTTATTCAAATTAAACAAAAACCGTCGATTGACTGTTTTAGAAGTGGTTTTCTTATACTAAAGTAACTCAATTTTTAACATGATTGTAAACCTGACGCTTGTTCTAAGTTACTTCGTCGGTGTACTAGCCATCTGTCACAGAGATCCAGCTATATTTAATTTGGTATAGTGTGAGAGCTGTTTAAAATGACATTTCAGACCATTTTAGTGACAGTTGGAAGTTTGCCACTCTTGTCGCAAAGTTTCAAGCACTTGGCATTTAGAGACCAAATTAGTAACAAATAAAGACACTTCTGCTTAAGATATGTCAGGATAATAAATAAAAATGTAGGTATGAATAATGATTTCTTTTATTTTTTATAGACTCACGCATGTATCCTCGAAGAAGTAGGCCAGTGTGTACATTACACCTACATTTCGCCGTGAATTTTTAGGTCCCACGTAATAGGGGGCGAGCCTATTGCTGTTACCGGGCACGTCACCAGACTCCGTGCTGCTACTAAGAATTTGGAAAAACCCAGTTACACTTTTGCCCGACCTGGGAATCGAACCCGTGACCTCCGATCAGCAGTGGCATACGCTATCCACTGGACCACGGAGGCAGTGAATAATGATATACAACGATTATTGCAAAGAGGACATGCATAACGCAATTTAGTTTATAGAAATTGGACAAAAAGATGGTTTAAGCTAGAGGTTCCCAACTTACTATCAGCTCAAACCCATCAAACAAAAATTCCAATATTGAGACCCGTCTCTTAGCGATCTTAGAGAAAAGGTTAGCCTTAAATATTGGTTAACTGTTCAGATTCTCTCATAGCAAGTAGTGACGCTCTGTTATTTATCCCAATTAGAATCGGCATCGCCGTAAACTGGACCAACTCAACAATCGCTCGCAACCCACCAGTGGGTCGTGACCTAGAGTTTGGGAAATACTGGTCTAAGCAATTAAAGTCACGAGACTGAGGGACCACCTTAAGACAATATCAACAATTATTACACCAATAGTTGCCTGCAGGAAACGGGCTTTTTTGGCCAACCTGGAAGGCGGTCAATAGGCTGTGGGGTACACAGCCTATTGAGCAGGTTGGTAGATCCATTGACAATCTATCAAGGTGGGGATGTATAGATACAAGCACGAATAAATGCGGCTGTGGCGCGTCTCCTTACACGATGGGCCTTATACTTATGGGATGGGCGATCGTCCGATGTGCATGTTCTGCGGACCCGGAGTCGTGTACGCTTTACGAACTGTGTGAGGCATGGCCAAATGCCATTCGAGTGGCCGAGTTTTGGACCAAATCTATTTAAAGTGTTGCAATCAAATAGATAAGTAAGAAAGTACCAACAGTTGAACCACGTTCGGGTACTTTGAGATAATTTCTACATTCAAGACAAAGCGAATGTCACTTTAGTCTTCCGTGACCACGATACCTGTAAAGTAATCGTAATGTGGGTTTGTGATAAATAATCACACAATATCTCTTCATCTCAGGTTTTTATTATGTAGTATTAGTTATGTATACCTTACCAGGTGCAATCCTAAAACAGAACTACTGAAGACACAAATAATGCTAAACATTTCTATTTGTATGAATTCAGTGTACGCAGGTCGATTATATGTTATACTAGACCTAGACTTCACACGCACCTCCGCCCGCGTGAATTGTACTCCTAAATATTCCTCGGGCATCATATCATCCATCTGTGAAAATCGTACAAAAAACTATGAACAGGCAGAAAAGAGCACTTCACTACATAGTATAAAACAAAGTCTGTCTTCTGTCTGTCCATATGTATGCATAAATCTTAAAAACTACGCAACGGATTTTAATATATTTTTTTAAAATAGAATGATTTACGAGGAAGGTTTATATGTAAAACTGACGCGTGTGAAGCCGCTGGCGACGTCTAGTCATTTTATAATAAGTATAGACATCGTGCGAATTGAAAGTTCTCTCATATGGCGTTATTTAGGGCTACTGCTCCGCACCCATGGCGCATAGCGTGATGTTATATAAATGGGATATGGAACACAAAAAATAAAATTAAAAACTAACCAATAGTTCCTAAGGTTAGCACGTTCAACCAACACAACAAACAACCATTTCATTTTGTAATATTAGTATACATACATACATACAAACATAGCCACACGCCGATAGCCCCGAAGAGGTAGGCAGAGGTATATTGCTACACCCACTTTTCGCCAGATTTATTTTAGTCCCACGTAATAGTGGTGTGGTGACGGATTAAGAATACAGAATATCACCACCCCATATCATTCCATGGGTGTCGTAAGAGCCGACAGAGGGAGCATATTATGCATAGAACAGCACTGTAAGATAAGGAAAACTTGATACAAACCCTATACCAACCCGTTTGGCCAGCGTGGTATAGTAGGCCAATGCCTCCTTTCAACGGAAAGGCCTAGTCCAGCAGTGGACTGTTAAAGGCTGATGATGATGAATAGTGGGCGAGCCTAATATAAGTATAGATATACTTAAATGTAATCGCTTCCATAACAATCAAGATATGCTACATTATTCTGCTCAAATGTATCTTTGTTCTGAATAATTGTTATTCAGAAGTTGTTTGTCAAACATTAATGCACACATTTGGCATTAGTTTTGGTTATAGAAGCAATCTGAATGTTTTGAGTTATGCAAATAGTTGAGACGCTCTTGATTAATTTCTGAAATGTAAAATATTACAATCAGCTGACGAGAAATTTGTTACAATGTTTTGCAATTTACAAATAATAAGATTCTGTCAAAACAAATTAAACTAATAAAATGATTTATGCTTTAAGCATTGTGATTAAAATATGAAATATGTATACAATTAAATAGTTTTCTTAAGAGTTTTCGTCTAGTACGTCATTTGACGTTAATTTCAAGTTCTTGAGTTTGAAAATTAATTATTTTCTTTAATACTTAAATTAATTTGCGTTTCTGTTAAAGAATGCACATATAAAATGTATGGTTGCTTGCCGTCTCTTTTTAAGTAAGTACGTGTTATAAATGTATTTAAACCGGTATTCGAATTAAAAACACCTACGGTATTTACATGGAATGCTGGATCATTTAAATGTTAAAGTGATCGTTTTAACAAGGGGTCGCAGTAAGTAGGCGTTTATTATGATTAAACACTGTGGAAAAGCCATATCGGGTTAGACTAGTAAGCGGATTACACCATTTGGCGTTGTTTAATTAGTATCCCTCTGTGCTTCGAAGAACATGCAACACCTGCAGTATTGCATGTTCTTCGAAACACAGAGGGATGTATGGTAGCACGGGCTGTCTCCGCAACTCTAAGTATTTGCTTTAAACAGAGGTATTTTACTTTGTATAAAAATAAACTAGGAGGCACCGAATCTTTATAAATCTACCTCAATTTTTTCGTGCAAAGAAAGGCAGAACAAAACTTGAATAAATTTACAAAGATTAATTTGTTCATACATATTACAACTTTGTTCGTGCATTTTGTTCAAAACTTAAACAAACTTGTTTGTTTTATTTAGAAACTCGAAGGCGGAAAGTTAATTCCTAAGTAGTTTGTTGAAATAAGTCTGCATGGACTGTTTCCTTTGCCTCACTTCAAGAGCCTGATTAAATTAGCGAATGGTTGAATTTGAAGTCTGATTTACTATTCGCTGCCGTTTTGAATAACTTTTATATTGGTAATAGTGGTGGAATTACAAATTAGTGTTGCTGCTTCAGAAATTTATTAAAGCTTTAATACGAACAATTTTATTTGAAGCGAATTACATTTTTAATTCTCAATAGTTTATTGCACTCCATAAGTTACAATATCACAGTAAAGGATACATTATGGACCCTGTAGGGCACGGCAATATAATAATAGAATAGAAGAGAGGTGGATGCTATTTTTTATTATTTTTTATTTTTTATTAATATATTATAAATAAAAAATAGATGATAAGCTCAGTGATCAGATCAGATTTTTTCGGCGATCAAATAAAATAATATTCATTGCTACTTGCTGGTAATGTGTTTCATTGAAAATTTGGTTCGTTTATTTTAATTCAACCGTTTCTGCATGATCTCGAAGGAATTTCAGAAATTTCCTTCTTAGTGCACCCGTACGGTCCCCAAGGAAGATACAAGTCAAACTTCAGGTTCGTGCGCCCTGTAACTTTGGCTATGCGTTGTCTGTCAAAATGGACAGGGGTGCATTTCATTTTAAAAAAAGTATTTAATGACATTCAGATTGCATAGTACCTACCATATAAATAACGATTATCCAATAAAAAGGCGAATTGAAAATTTTGTTTCATTTTTTTAAAGGCGAAATAAAAAAAAAAATCATTTCGCCTTTTTATTGGATTTGTTGAGAGCACATGAAAATGAATTGTACAAATGTCATGTAGTTGATCTATCGACTTCGTTTCAAAGGTGTATATCAATTTATAATGTCAGCAAACAATTTTTAAGACGAATTGGGTACTAAATCTGTGCAACTATTTGAACGATTCTTCAAATAATTACGCATTCAGTGCGAAGTTTATTGAAAAATGTGAAAATAAGTCTAATCACTTGACACTTTAATATACATGAAATGCTGAAGATGAAAGAAATTCTAGAGATGCCTCTGTACAGAATCAAAATAAATATTATTGTTTATTTCGCACGATTGCGATATTCATGAGCGCTGTCTGTTTATAAACTTTTTTGCACTCCATGCTAATACAATTTTCTGGAGTTAGTACAATGTTGAATAAGCTCTTTTGAGATTTGATCTTCATTTTATAATAGGTATGCATTTAGACATATTATTATAGAAGTATGTTTATCAGTTATCTTAAGGCCAATTCTCGTTGTTATATAATTTGTTCCAAATGCAGCTTCAATCTAGTCTCCGCGTATGGTATTGTCGTCAAATAACTGACCTTTGAATGATATCACGACTAGATCAAAAGTGAATTGTAAGTAAGTAAGTAAGTAAGTAAGTAATATTCTACCACATTCACACAACACCGTCTAGTCCCAAACTAAGCAGAGCTTGTACTATGGGTACTAGACAATGGATAAACATACATATTATACTTTTTTTTTTGTAAATACATACATATTATACATAGAAACACCCAGACCAAGACAAACATCCATGTTCATGCACACAAATGTTTGACTTGAGCGGGAATCGAACCCGCGACCGTCGGCGTTGCAGTCGCTTACACTACCGCTACGCCAACCGGTCGTCAAAACTATGTGTCAATGTCGATCTACATGTGTAATCGCTGAATTGCTGGTAGTTGAAGATACACCCTCACAACACACACACACACACACACACACACACACACACACACACACACACACACACACACACACACACACACACAAACACACATACGCACGCATGCACATCTAATATTATTATGACAGCTAATTATCAAAGATATGATAATATTATCAAAAAATTAATCCAGTCTCAGTTAGAACAATTGCATGTCTAATTTGCAAGCAAACTTGTAGAAGTTAAAAAGTTCCTTACTCATTAACTTGAAAACTGAGCAAAATGGACGAAAGTTCTCTTTAGTTTTAGTAGAGTTTATTCAATGTCATTTCGTATTATGAAATGCAAGTCGTTTATATTCTTAAGTGTTGCTAACTTTGCATTCATTAACTGGTCTCCTGATAGCTTGCGATAAACTGACTTCTACTATGGTCGCCAGTTTACATAAAAATATCAACTCTCGGTGGGAGTCGTCCCACCCAGAGTGGATATTTTTATGTAAACTATATAAATCATATAACATACAAACCTAGACCCTGTTTGTAGGGGTCGGCAGAGACTACGGTATGGACGCCACCCCCCGTTGGATTTCCACCTTGTCGGGTAGGGGGGGGGGATGCTCAGTAACCGTGGTTAGGTCACCCACGGTGAAGCTAAGTGAGATCCCAGGAGTGGACGCTCCGCGTGGGCTTGACGGAGGCCTGCGCAGAATGCGTCCAATGGTGCGGGTGCGAGGGACAGTTCTTCTGTCCCTCGCAGTCGGGCGCAGTCGCGGGAGGAGAGGCGTGTCTGTGTTGCGTTGCCGCGCGCCCTATCTGCCACAACCAAATGGGGGCGCACTATCGTTGCGTCGCGTTGGAGCCGAAGAGGAAGAAGAGATTCGTTGTTGCGTTGCCGTCCTCCCTATTCTCTGCGGCAGCTGGGTGTTTTGGCGGCGGAGCCCAACGCCTTCATCCGCCGCCAAGGGGGTTTCGTTCGGGGCCCGCCTGACCATCTGGCGGGCCAATACCCGTCGAGGGGTAGCGAGGAATGCTTCGGCGATACCTGACCCTCCGACACACGGGTACATGAGGAACACGGGTTGGATTTTAGTCAGTAAGAGTCTGACAGTCCCCTTCGCCCTTCACCCCCAGGTCGGAGGGACTCCATGACGATTTTCCAACCTGACACCAAAAAAATAAAAATAGACTATGGTACGGACCGCCAATTGCAACAATCTTGACATAATAATATACCTGTTGCTTCAATCACTCTAATCAAATTTCTCTTGCATGCTTTTCGGCTAACTTCTTACGTACTTCTAAACTATCCTTTATAATATTATTTAATACAATTTTAAGAGCAGCGATAGTATAGTGGAGAGACCGACGGACTGCTACGCAGAGGGTCTCGGGTTCGAATCCACCCCGCGCACCACTTGACTTTTCGAAGTTATGTGCCTATTAAAAATAATCAATTACAAATAAATAATCATTTCATTTCATTTAAAGGCTGCGAGTTCTTCAAAGTGTTCTCAAATCAAAACACATGTGAAGTCTGCCAACTCGCACTTGGCCAGCGTGGTGGACTATGGCCTTACCCTTCTCATGAGGAGAAGAGTTCCGTGCCCAGCAGTGGGACTGTTTATATACAGGGTCGGTGATGATGATATTTTTTTTTATATTCATATACACAACACCGTCTAGTCCCAAATAAAGTTAAACTTGTACTACGGACACTAAACAATGGATAAACATACCTACTAGCAACTTTTTCGTAGATAAAGAAATTGCGTTGAAATTCGCACCATGACTATTTCAAACAACACGGGATATAATAAAAAAAACTGCTCCAACATATTGGGCATCAAAATGAGGTGCGTACACGTGCGTTTTGTCTATGTGAGTGTTCGTCGTTCGTCTCACACACCCGAATTACTATAATAATCTCTGTCTAACAATTATTGTAAGACAGCAATTAATCCTTACTCGAAACGATATTCAAAACAATCATTAAATAATGTGATTACAAATATTAATTGATTAATGTCTTCGGGCCCACTCCCGTAATGAATGCAATCGAGTGCGATTCATTTTTCTTTTTAATTTATTCGTTTTCGATATGAGTGCCAATTTTAATTACTTTAGCTTTGGTTTGCAGACACGTTTCATTTTGTTGCTGTAAAGGGCTTTAATGGATGTTGTTGTGAATATTTTCTGGGGATTTTGAGAGCTAGGGACCTGCCCTTTCATCACTTTCAATAGTAAGAGAGAGAGAGAGACAGGTGTTAGGTAGGTGCGGCCAATAAGGCCTAGCAAGCGGGAATTGAAATAAATCAAGAACTATTTAAACGAATCACCAAATTTTAATGTAAATTAATCATTTATACCTATTACTATGTTTTGTAATTGAAAAACGGCAACTACTGCCATAAACGAATAAAAACTATTCTAAATTAAACATAAAAAATACTGCCTTTAGGCCTTATTAAAATATAGTATGGTGGCATTTGCTAGATTGCGCATTTATGGATTTGGAAAAGGCTTACGATAAAGTGGTGAGGCATGAAATGTGGTCGGTACTGTCGATGTATGGGGTGAACAGCAGCCTCATTCGAGCTTTGAAATCCCTTTATGAGGCTTTTAGAGCTTGTGTGAGGATAATCGGGGCATACCCTGACTGGTTTACCATCGACACAGGTGTTAGACAAGGATGTGTAGCGTCGCCGTGGCTGTTCAACCTCTTCATTGTGGATTAAGGATGAATGAGTTACTTGTCAAATGCCTCCTTTATGCTGATGATCAGGTTATACTTGCGTCTTCAGCGGAGGAGTTGCAGGAGATGGTAACAATCATGCATGATGCGTTAGAGAGGAACGGAATGAAAGTGAATGTAAGTAAAACGAAAGTTTTGGTTTTTGAAAAGGAGAAATGCGTTACGGCTTGTAATGTTATGATCGATGGACAGCGAGTGGAGCAAGTGAATGAGTTTGTATATTTAGGTACGCTGTTTACAAGAGACGGTAAGAATGTATAAGATATTGAAAGAATAGTTAACGCAGGCAATAGAGTGAATGGAGCTCTGAAGGCGTTTATGAATGCCAAAACGTGTCCCAAAAGGCACGTTTGGCTGTGCATAGAGGGGCTTTAGTACCTACTCTTATGTATGGTAGTGATAGTTGGGTATGGCAAAAGAGTCATGAAAGTAGAATAAATGCTGTAGAAATGAGAGCACTGAGAAGTATGTGTGGTGTTTCTTTGACTGACAGAGTAAAGAATTGTGTGATAGGAGAGTGTTGTGGGGTAAAAGAAGATGAAAAATATTGTGTGACAAGCATCGAGAAAGGTATGCTAAGATGGTTTGGGCACGTGGAGAGGATGGATGACGAAAGACTGACCAAGCAAATATATAAGGCAAGTGTGGAAGGGACAGGACAAAGGGGAAAACCTAGGCGGACGTTCTCTGACCAGATTAGAGACATCCTAAAAACAGGACAGGTTAGAAGTATCCTGAACAGAAGAGCATGCATGAGGAATCTGATGGGCGTGAATGAAGCAAGAGAGATATGTCAGGATCGTTGCAAATAGCGTTCCGTAGTCTATGCCTACCCCTCCGGAAAACAGGCGTGAGTCTATGTATGTATGTATGTAAAATACATACATACATACATACATACATAGACTCACGCCTATTTCCCTGAAGGGGTAGGCAGAGGCATATTAAACGCCCACTTTTCGCCAGTGTTTTGATCCCACGTAATAGGTGGCGAGCCCATTGCCGCTTATCGGGATAATTTTGATGTATGTAAAATATGGTAGTATAATAAGGCCTTAAACTATAACTAACAAAATAATACAAATTAAACTTCATATATTTGGTAATTGAGTTTCATAAAATAAGATCATAATGACAGCAAATACGTAAAAATTACATATTAGTTTTTTATTACGAAAAATCTTGCCACTCAAATTATCATCGTCCTCCTCTGACAAACCGCTTATTGAAATAGCCGTCCACATTGTACTGCTCGGACTGCCGCAATCAGGTCTTCATTAGACAACACATACAGCTGTCAAAGTGATTATAAGTAGTCTCTAAGTGCCATAAATCAATTAGAAAACAGTTGTAAAGGCCTATGCTCGAATTTTATAGGCCTTATTAACCACCAACCACTTAGTAAAGAAAATTTTAAAATGTTCGGTCTAATTTATACCATTCGTACAACGCAGGCCTCTAAAGTATGAACTAATAGAAAATTTAATTTAAAAAAAATGTACTAAAATGTAATATTTTACAAATTATATACGTTTGGTTCGATTAATATAGGTATTATAATTCGAGCCGAGCGTCCATGAACCACGACGACGAATGACGCAACAGCGGTGGCACCACGCGGGTAAGCGACACCTGACAAGTTTAGGGCGCTATCTGGGATGCTTAGCTACTTATGACTGTGACTTCGGTCGGTAGGGATTAATTTAAGTTGTTTTTCTGATACTTAGGCCTTATTACCCGACAAGCCTTATTTGCTTATTATTTATTAAAATTCAAATTTAATATTTTTGATTGTTCCTTTTAGTTTTAACCCAATGTTTAATGACACTTGTCGTAAAGCCTTCAACATTTACCTGATTATTTCTTTCAAATTGCCATATTTCAAAACATGGACATACATACATAATTTTTTGGTCCCGGCATGAGTTCCAGGCTTCTCTGTGGTAAGGTTATCATACGTATAGAAAGTATTTTTTGTGCAAAACAACACGTCAATATAGAAATCGATGTATTTTGAAGTAAATAACAAGATTTGATAGATGGCGTAAAAACTTGAAAAGTGTAAATTAGGCACCAGATCTGAAAAAATACGGTCTTAGAAAACATTATTTAGATTGAAAATCATATGCCTCAATAGAGTTCTTCAAAAACTATCTTCATTACTCCTCCCAATAGCGAAATAGTTCAAAACTAACTACGAATGATGTCCAAAGAAGGTTGTACCTTATCAATAATTCCTGTAGTCTGACTGACGGCCTTGCTAAGTGGGTTGAGCCTTTTTGAATTCTTTATGTAGCCAGTATGTTTGCGTAATGGTAAAACTTATTTTCGTCCGCGCGTACAGAATAATATAACCGTATTTTACACGGATTAGCAAGGCTTAGGTAAAGATTATTATTATATCTTAATATATAAAATCCTTGCGTTACTGGCTGAATGACAGACACGCTACAGCCGAAACTCTTGGCCGCAGGAAGTTGAAATTTGGCATGTCTGTTCCTTGGGGACCGTAGGGGTGCACTAAGAAGGGATTTCCCGAAATTCCCACGGGATCGGCCAAAACGGGTTAATTTAAAAAAAATGCAGGCGTAGCTGCTGGCGTCCTCTAGTAATAATATAATTATTATGTAATAATAGATGTGATTGGTGTGAAATATTTATTGGTTTATTTTCATTATGACTGTAACAGTTTCGATCTTAAGACTTCCCCGTGGCTCCTCTTGCGTGAATACTTTTCCACCTTTTACACTTAAACCCTCTTTCGGGAATAAGGAAGTGCATGATTTCCCACACTATCAACATTTGCTAAAATGTAGTTGTTGAGTAAGTATTTATTAGAAATATGTTCCATTACATTTTACAACGTAGGCGTAATTAACAATACTACATTGTAACAATTTATCAAAAAAACTATAGGTCAAATTCATGGTCAGCATGTTTGTGTGATTAAAATCTGTTAATAATTGAATAAATTTAAGTAAAACGTCTCAATATCTTATGTTTTCGTATTTCTAATGCGCATTTATTCAGTAACAAAATGGTTATGAAAAATACTTCCGGCAGTCCATCAAACTTTAATAACTCAGTTTTACAAGCTAGATTTACTGAAATATGAAAATAGCATCAGGTATATTTTTTGACGTATCTAAATTAGTGCCGTGGTTTTAAGCCCAAAACGTTAAATTGGCAATTCTATTGAAACTGACAACAACATCATAAAAAAAAGATAACTTTTGAGCTGTTGTCACGCGATTGAGATCATGGTTTCTCAGTAGTTCAACTAATGTGAACACCATCCTCTCAGTCAAAAAACAAACCCACTCGGCTGAAGATACACTTCTCCCTATGCTTTGTACTTTGTACACAGATCCCTTTTAAGCAGCTCGCATCCAACCGATTCCCGAGGCAAACTAAATGAAGCGACTTGCTGTACGTTCTGCGCCAAAATTTTGGACACTCGACTATCGGTCGTAACATTGTGGAAATTTAAAAAACAAAGGCACGTGGTATATATCCCAAAAGACAATTTAAAATATGGTCGTCATATTAGGTAGGTATGACACTCCAAACGTGTCGAACTGACAGCATTATATGACGGCGGCAGTTAACATTCGGTCGCGTAACCATAGCGTAACGTTCCGTGCGATGTATCGCTCGGCGGAAGGTTAGGTGCCACACTAGACGCGACGTAATTTTGGCTACTGTGTCTAAGGAGATTTCAAAACACTACGAGCCTATTCAACCAAATGTTCCGCGTGGATGGTAATGCAGATATGTGACGATACTGAACTATCCTCTCCGCGGCATTAGTATCACCACAAGGCCATCAAATACTCGTAATATCTATACATATACATACCCGTCGTAACTATTTACATACCTTTCTAGTACCATCAATCATATATAGACCACTCCCAAATGTGTCACAATACGCGGTCCTCAGCCTTTCGCATCCACTCCGTCCCAGCCACCTTTTCAGGTCGTCGTACCGGTCCACCTAGCCAGCCTAACATAATATTACAAATCATGAACAATTATTTCGTTCTCTGAAGTCCAATTTTCGAGTTTTATTTTCTATCGACACTGTATTTTTAACGAAATGCGATAAGATTTCGAATTGATACACAATTGATATTCTGATACACTTAATGGCATTATCGTCTAATATGTGAAATTTGTGTGAAATTTAGTTCGGCGTTGACACATAATTTGTTTAATTTTATTTACGATCTAGTCGCGATGTCATTAAAAAATGAGTTAACTTAGGAGAGAACCATTTATGGTATAAGTATGTCGCAGAAAATAGTTCGAATCTGTATTGTGAACAAATATAATAACGAGAATTGGCACTCTGATTCGTTTTTAGTTTAAAAAATGCGTTTTAATTTATATTTTTAAAGACAAAATCCAAACAAGTGACTGCTATCATTAATCATAAGTCATTTAACTTGCATGACTGTCGACTTTGAATTCACGAATGAAAAATTGATGATTCATTTTGAATAACGAAAATAAATCGCATTTTTAACACGAATCGCGAATACTTTTATTCGAAGCTCATGCTATTGACTTAAACTGATGCAAAAAATGTAATTGTACACAATAGGGCGTGTAAATAGGCTAGTTGACAAAAAAAAATTATAAGTCCGTCCTTTAGATTATTCAAACATAAGCGATACGATAATTTTTTATTTGTAAATTAAACCAAAAATGATCAAGATATAGCTCATTAAAATTACGTATAACGTCACGCCGTGCTGCATTTTTTCGCACTAGATGACGTCACACGTAAAATTAATGGGCTATATCTTTGTTATTTTTTATTTAATCGAAAAAAGAAAAAATACGTGTCCAATATTTTTTTATAATCTAAAATACGGACTAAATAAAATGTAATTATTTTGACCCTGGAAACTACCCTATTGCAATTGCCATCAAAGGTATGATTTTCTTGTTATAATAGAGTGGCTGACTCTTGGTAGTAATTTATATAAGGGGTCTATGTTGCGTAATTATTTTAAAATTATAGTAAAATACCTTTTATTTCCCTCGGCATTTTGGCATGGGGCTCACCAGCCGAGGTCACAAGATGACTCTAACTGTCAGAGTTTAATGGCAGTTCGAAGTCCTACAGGCTGAAGGCGACCGGCGTAACGGTTTTTGAACAAGAACAGGGACTGACTGACGTCTTTACGTACTTTCGCAAAAAGGTCACCCATAAATGGTCTCTTCGTCTCCA
Source organism: Euclidia mi (assembly GCA_944739405.2). Taxonomy (NCBI): domain Eukaryota; kingdom Metazoa; phylum Arthropoda; class Insecta; order Lepidoptera; family Erebidae; genus Euclidia; species Euclidia mi. The sequence continues at coordinate 33,274,458 of OX123203.2, forward strand.
ATGCCTCTATAGTTTGTGATTCATGGCCTTACATATGCGAAGGAAAAAGCTGTGACTTAAATATTTTTCCATCACCATCATCAGCCCTGTGTGTGTACTGTTCACTCACTTTTTGTTTCTCACGTTCGCTCACTACACTGCCCAAGTTTGGGTTAGAGGCCTTCATGTCACATGTCTTTCGGGAACATTTTGATGCACGCTCAGACAAATTAATGCGAACTTTAACAATTTAATGTGCACGTTGAGTGCGCATTAAATTAAATCCAAATGTCACAGGTGTGCGTCGTGGAATCAAACCAGTATTTCTCTGGTATAATTATTTTCTATGGAAAGATTAGGCAGATGCTTGAATATACAAAAACACAATAAATACTTTAGCTATAATATTAAACAAGTGCTTCAACTTCAGTTAAATAAACTGTTTTATTCAAATGAGTTAAAAACCAACCTTAAAACAAGCCACACAAATTATTTTAAAACGCAAATTCCACATTCGGTTTAGAAGGTATTTCAAAATAAGGTTTATTCACAGCCTAACCTAGATACTTGGTTAGGGTGGGTGCGTACGTACGTCACTTCCGGCCACCATTCCCCTTCCCCCACTTCCGCCCGCCCAACAAAGGCTAGCGTTACCCTCTTTATTTTACTTTTCTTTGAAAATGAGGTACCGTTATAATGTAGATTAACAAGCAGTGATGTGTCGGTGAATTATTTAGGTAAACACATAAAATGGATGTTTTATACAAAGTTACATTAAGAAGTGGTTATATTTGACAAAGAATATGACGTGTACTAAAATCTAAAGTTCAAGATTAATTCCCTATTTGTTTAAAATTTGTGAGACTCATAACCTAGTGGATATACCAACAGACTGCCATGCTGAGGGTATTGGTTCGAATCCACGGCGCGCACCAATGACTTTTCAGTATTATGTAGGTATTGAATTGTTAATTATCGCTTGCCCCGTACCTCGGAGCGCACGCCAACCCGTCGGTCCCGGATGTCAAGATCTTTGACAGACGTTAAAGGGATCTAAACCATGCTAAACCATGCAATATCTCTATATTCTAGAGATATTCCAAGTTTTAGTGTACAGTTTACATGCAGCCGTTCTGTAGGAATGCTAATACTCATGCAAATCCGGTTTGACTAGTAAGCGGACCCCGGGTTGCAACTGGTTTTTTTTTTTATAGTAATAGGCGGCAAACGAGCAGACGCATCGCCTGATGGTAAGCAATTACCGCCACCCATGGACACAACCAACACCACAGGAGTCACAAGTGCGTTGCTGCCCCTTGGGATTGGGAAAAGGGATAGGATAAGGAGTTGGATGAGGGAGAAGGAATAGGGGATAGGGCCTCCGGAAATCTCACTCACCGAACGAAACGCAACAGCTTAGGTACTGTTACTTTACGTCGATTTTCTGTGAGAGGGTAGTACTTCCCCGGTCGAGCCGACCCATTCATGCTGAAATCAGCAAGGCTCTACTACTTTGGAATAACGCTAGAAGGACGATGCCTGAGTATTGTCTCATATAAACTTTGAACACACATCACGCGATAAACGTATCTATTATGTTGTGTCAATGTGCTATTATTTTACAAGCCATTCTAGAGGACATTATGTGAATAGTATTTCATCTTCTTCAGCCAAGAATGTTTGTTTTCGTATGAATCTCAAAACACTCTCAGAGTATCAGTGCCTGTCTTGAGTTTATTTTGTAAACACTATTATAATGCAGCAGTAAGTTGCACGATATAATAATCATCTCTTTCTTGCGGGATATTCTTAATGCTATGTAAGATTCTTATATATTGTTTTAGTCTCTTATTAACATATTATAACTAGAATTGAAAAACATACTACCAACAAATATTTGTGTTATGATTCTCATTGGTCTAAATAAATTAATTATTAATCCTCGTACAAATTATCTATAAAACTATTTCATTACTGACTAACAGGCAAGTCACAGTCAAAACTATTTAGTGTAAGAAGGTATACCACAGGTGCACTAAGAAGGGATAACCAAAAATTACCGCGGGATCGGGAAGAAACGGTTAAGTAAAATAAAATATAATGTGCGGGTGTAGCTACGGGTACCTTTTGTACAAAGCTATATAGTAACAGATAAAACTAGTGAACAAGAGTACAGAACACTCATTTTTGCTCCTAGACCCGTCTGCAACTAATGCTCTACCATTCGCCTCAATCACAATCAGTTCGCAATTGCAGCGGCCAGACTGAGAAAAACTTTGCTTGTACTGTTTATTACTAACATAAAGAACTTAGCTTAGACCCTAGACAGTATGAGATTTCTTGAGAGTAATGTGTGTTCCTTTCTTGAACCTTTTAACTTCAATCTGGTTGTTTTTGTTCAAGTCTGGTACGAAAGACGTTTGTAGATTATGGATTAACATAAACAATTTGAGATGTTGCTGCTTAAGATTTTATAGATAATAGATCCTTGCTAATTACAGCATGAATGGGCTGGCTTGACCGGAGAAGCGCAGTTACTACTCTCACAGAATATTGACGAAGAGTAACAAACAGTACCTCGAGTGTCGGTGGCCACCTTTCTTGTAATGTTTTCGCACACAGCTGGGTGTTTAAACCACTTAGCATCAACTGGCTGGACGATCATTGACTGGTCAGTCTATTGCTGGAAAAACAAAAATATTAAGAAATTTCCAGATGTGCCAACGCCATTGTGAAGAAAAGGTTAAATTAAAACAAAATGTACGGGCGCAAATGCCGACGTTCGCTAGTTTTGAATAAAGTAAATAGTACCTACAACATATTATTATAGTCAATCCCATTCAACCCACAGTTAATATCTTCGAATATTTCACAGTAATATTATTATTATGTTCCATGATCGTCTATTTACACAAAACGGCGCGCCGCAGCCTTGCTTTGCCTGGTTAATGAATTGATCAGTGCCTATATATTAATTTTGTACGTATGTACATATATATGTTTGATTTGAGTTAATTAACGTCTTAGGCCAATAACGGTTTGTTCGAACAATAGGTATTATACCGACTTACTGTATTGCGTTTATGTGGCTCTCAACAATACATAAATACATACATATCTGCTGGGTCGTTGCGTAGGCTGCGGAGCTTTCCACCCACAACCACCAAGATTGCGCTTGTACATTCCTTGCTTCTCCCAAAACTCGATTATGCTGATGTCAGCTATCTTGATCTTAATGAGGACCAACTTGATAAACTTGAGCGTTACCAAAATTTCTGTATTAGATTCATCTTTGGTTTACGCAAATATGATCACGTATTTGAATGGCCGTGTGGTGACGGATTAAGAATACGGATTGTCACCACCCCATATCATCCCATGGGTGTCGTAAGAGTCGACAGAGGGAGCATATTAGGCAGAGAACAGCACTGTAAGAGAAGGAAAACTTGATACAAACCCTATACCAACCCGTTTGGCCAGCGTGGTATAGTAGGCCAATTCCTCCTTTCAAAGGAGAGGCCTAGTTCAGCAGTGGACTGTTAAAGGCTGATGATGATGATCTGAATTTCGATCTAGACTCAAGTTCTTATGTTACTCTATAATGTGTTGTTTAATCCTAATACCCTATTGTATCTCAAAGAACGTTTCAAGTTCCGCCATGACACACATTTGAGGACCTTGAGGACGTCAGAGGATCTGAGACTGCAGATGCCAGCACATACCACAAACTTTTACGATAAATCCTTTGCTGTTCAAGCTGTCCGTTTGTGGAATGAGTTGCCGGTTGAAAATAGGCAAGCAAAAACACCGAAAATATTTATAAATACATTAAACAAGCATTATTTGTCATTGTAAGCTAAATTGTATCGCTGTATTTTTGTGTTTATATTAGTATATGTATGTATGTATGTAACTATAATTATATGTATTATAAAGTATTGTTTATATTATGTAGTTAGTAAGTATTGTACAGTATCTATCAGTTGATTAATTATAACTTTATACATTACTATCTTAAATAAAAATAATTTCTAAGAATATATACATACATGTACATAAAGCTAAAAATAAAAAGTGAAAATATATATTATGTACAGGTGTGTTTAGGCGTCGTAGAGTGCCTCCGCGTCAATATCATCGGGTAACCTGCCCAGAAGGCTGGCAGCATTGCTACGCTGGATAGCAATGCTGATTCTTTGAGCAAAGAATAAACCAGCCTTCTGGGCCGTTTAATAAAGCTGACAATTCGATAAATATGTCAAAAAAAGACAAAATTTTAGAATTGTCGCGCTAAAGCTGTTTAATAAAAGTGACAAATATGTCAAAAATCGACAGGTGAAATCTTGTCATATTTGTCATGTAAAAATGCGTTTAATAAAACTCGACATATTATATCAGAAAACCACGGTCAACATATTTCTGACAATTGTCGGATTCGGAATCGTGACAATTATGTCGACTTTTGACACATTTGCAAGTATTAGATTTTACGACAGAGGGTAAGTAGGGTAAAATTGGGGCTTCTGCATCACTTGCTCTCGCGTCGCCGCTCGAGCTGCGTGATACAGAAGCCCCAATTTTACAATCGAGATCGATTAATATAAATGTGATCTGCATCACTCAGAACAAAGTGAGCTGACGCAGACGCTCCCAATAATACCGTTGTTATCTGCGATCCGTCTGATTCACGATATAATATTGTATTTCATTCACCGGCATATCATTGTAGTAGCAATGCAATGGGACAACTTACTGTCGTTTCTAGTTTGAGATGCTAATGTAACAACATTCTCAAGTTAGACTGCTGTGTTCAGTCGACGCGATCAGTCCGATCGGTTGTTGTGTGTATCATAATCTGGTATGGTGTCGAACTGACATAGCCAAGCAAAAATTTTTCGCGCGCACTTAAATAAGTACAATAAACAACAATATCATGTTCGATCACGGCACATCGTTGCATCGAAACGATTTGGTGCACATCTTGTACTAATGAATGCATAGGCCTTCCGTATAATGAGAGGTTAGCTTTTACTAGCAACTATAACTCAATAATAGAGTTGTGGACACTACCACAATGCAACAATATAGCTGAGTGTGCACATCAAGTGCACATATTTGTCACAGACTAATCTTATGCCTTGCAATGTTTTCTTTTATATGTAATACTTTTTCTGTGTCTGTGACAAATAAATAGTTTTTCTCTTTCTTTCTTTCTTAGTAAGTAGCCAACAGTAGGTATTATGGAGACATAATAATTGCTTATAATACAAAAAAAAATAAAGTAAAAAAAACATAAAAACAAAATCCCGATTCCCGCACGGAACAAATGAGTATTGTTCCGGTTTGGAACAATACTAATTTGTTCCGTGCGGGAATCGAACCCGCAACACGTTGGTGCATTAGTTGCTGCGTCTATTAAACCTACTATTTACATTGTGATGCGAGTCATACTCTTAGCCAATGCGCCAAACGTGTCGTCAAAGATGTGATAAAATATTGGACCACTTTGTCTTAACATGACGTGTATAGAATTATCCAAGATAATCAATAACTCAGTACAAACGTTTATTTTTTATAATTACGATGGTAAAATCTTCTAATATATAATATATTTAAGTAGTAGACAATTAGGATTCTTGATGGATGATTTATATATCTTAGTCTTAAAACAAATAGCACTTTAAAATACAATAAATGTTAGATTAGGAATCACTTATTTCTTATAAGATTATTTAATTACTCTTTTAATAATAATAATTATGCATTTCATTTTCATCTACTACAGGCATTCAATCCAGCAAACCTGCCGTCTTTCTGATTTAGTCAAATCGTAAAAAGGAAATGGTGGTTTGATTAAAAACACTTGTAGGTTTTTATTACACCATACAGCTATTTCTTTTAGTATAAATTCATTTGCTTACTGCATCACTCACCCCGCTTCGCTCCGTTCGCAATGCAGAGCGCCCCAAAAATCACACTACTAACATGATCTGCGATACGGACGGTTGGCATTAGAAGTATAATATTATTTCATTCATCGATGCATCGTAATACTGGTAGCATAGTAACAATGTTTTTACTTGGGATGACATAATATAAACAAAATTCTCAAGTTCGTTCGACGCGCTCAGTGCGGCTCGGGCACAGCGATGCATTCATAATAATTTATATGTACATACTGTTATCTTTGCACAGCTCGTTGATAATTTTAATGAATGAATGCAAAATCTTAACAATGTTGAAAGTAGGATCGGGTGGCTCCCGGGTTCGATTCCCGCGTCGGCCAAAGTGTTATTGGGTTTTTCTGTTAGGAAATTCTCAGTAACAGCATGAAGTCTAGAAATGTGCCCGGTACAGCAAAAGGCTCGCCTCCCTATTACGTGGGACTTAAATATATCTGGCGAAAAGTGGGTGTAGTAATACACCTTTGCCTACCTCTTCAGGGTTACAGGCATAAGACTATGAATGTATGTACTTATGAATTATATAATTGTTTTATCCACAACTAGCTTTTGCCTCTGACTTCGTCTACATGGAACTTGAACCCACGGTCACTCGGATTCCAGGTGATGCGGACGTATCGAGATAAAGCAGATTGACTGCACGTGTAGTGTTCGATCGATTAATATAAATGTGTTCTGACTTCTGCGTCACTCAACTCGCTTCGCTCGTTTCGCGACGCAGACGCCTCCAATAATACCTCTACTTTTGTTATCTGCGATCCGTTTTATTCACGATATAGATTATTAACATTATGTTTTCAGCTTAGAATAATAACACCTATTCTAAGGTTTTCAGGTTAGGAATTTAACTCCTTGTCTTAGTGACCAATGTAACTGTTCTCTTTGCTGAGTTTTTTATTGTACTTATGAATGTGTATCAATTCATGTAATATTCCAATCATAGTATATATTAAAACTAAATGGGTATGTTAGTGAGTATAGAAAACGATTAAGTAAAATGAAACAAACCATATTGTATCTTTTTAAAAAAGTTTATTATTAAAGCACCATTTTTTTAAGCACATAACATTTTTTAATGCACATATTGAGTCATGATAGATACAATTGTACAAATCTCCGGAATATTTATAGCGATCATATAGGGTTAACAAATTAGGACAACCTTTATCTTCTAAATTAATTACATTAACACTATTTAAAATATTTTTCAACCATGACACTTTTTCAAGACCTTTAACGAAAACACACTTATCTTTTAAGATATCTAAAACTAAATATTGATAATTTGAGTAAGGTATAAATCCTTCGCTCCAGTATATTTTTCTATTACGCTCAATCCAGCAAACTTGTTGTCTTTCCGATTTAGTCAAATCGTAAAAAGGAAATGGCGGTTTGATTAAAACCACTTGCAGGCTTTGATTACACCATATAGCAATTTATTTTATTATAAATTCATTTGCTTCTGTTTTAAAGCCTTGGATGTCTACAATAGCAGTCATGATAATCTACGCACGATGTTGCTCAGAGGTTTCTATTCCACAAGTCGGTCGTTTATAATCAAACAGTATGCAGTTGTGTTATCTGGTATTTGTGTTGAACATTCAAATTCTAATCGTACATCCACTGGACCAGTTTTTAAACTATCGTTTTGCCTCGAGCAGTCTAAGATGAAGACTGGGGCCTTTTCTTTGAAATCCTGCAAATCAAGCAACGGTTCTACCGGAGAGTTGTAATACGACTGGCGAAATTTCACATACATTTCATATAATATACTATATTTGTTCTCACAAAACTTTAAAGATAAAGGCTCATAAGGATAATATTGCGAATTTAAAAAGAGCGTAACATTTGTCACCTCACAATGATCAAATACCGAACTGTCTTTAGTTCTATTATTTTTTCTATTAGTTTGCAAGCAAAAAATGACATACCGAGGCTTTTCTAATTGAGAAGCAGTCTTTACTGACCAAGAATGGTTTGTGGTTTTAGGTAGTAAAGGATACTCATATAAATCCCAATTTCTAAAGGCCATCTGAATAGGTTTATCTCTTTCTAAGTGCTTTAAAAGTATTAAACGTTCTCGATCGGAAACTTTTATATGTGGTACTCTCCATTGAATTCTCTGTATATTTATTTGAAGCTGAACGACTTCATCAGTAAGAATATTTAAGTTAGAATTACTCCTATTCAATATATAATAATAATAATAATAATAATCTTTATTAAAAAATAATGTTTACAGTGGATGGATACATTAGGTCTGGATAATCTTATAATAATATAATACTTTATAATCTAATAAACAGTAAATACTTAACATATAGGTAGTTTAAAACCGGTATAGGTTATTTTTAATTTGCTATCTAGGTTTAAAATCAATTGCCTGAAGTAGGTTTTCACCTGTGTTTCAGGCTATTTTGTACTTATGTAATATAATTGTGCAAATAAAACAAATGTGCATACGCTTAAAATTAACATTGATGCAATAATAATTAAAATCGAGGCTATTGAATAGTAGGTGATTATTTTATGACAGTAAGCAAATTCTCAGTATCGGAGTAGGTCATTGTTTGTAAGTGTCTAGTTATGATTATTTTACATTGTTTATAACTAAAATTATATATATCTAGTAACTTATTTAATCTATTGTATAAAAAAGGCCCTATGAATAAGAAAAATCTATTTAGAATAAAAATTTAAGGAATTAGTGCGTGTTGTTTAAGTATGGTGTGCAGTATGAACAATTGGCGTACAGTTAGGACATTAGTGGACTGATACAATATAAGTTAAATATAAGTTCGTGTTTACAATTTATCACAATTTTATTGTAATCCTCTGCAAACCCTAAAATCTTATTTAAGGGCACCACAACGCTAAAATGTCCATCACTTTGGAATCCGTTTAAATTCCAACCCCATAATGCAGAAACTTTACTTTCTGCTTCATTAAATGAGATGTATGACTTTATTGTTGATGTTATTCCAGAATTTTTTATACGATCTATTTCAATTCCATTCATTTCGTAACTGATGTCTTGGAACAAGTACATAACAGGGTTATTAGTAAACGTAACAGCTTTCTTGATCTGATGCCCATCCTTACCGAACAGCTTTGCTTGACCTTCGATGTAGATGGAACTGGCTGATGGTAGCACGTATATATCTTGCTGGTGTATGGGGATTCTGATTTCATCGTTTTCTCTAAAACTTATTGTAAGGATTGTATAAATGGATTTCATAACTTTCGATCGAACTATCAAAGTGTGGTAAATCGGTAATCTGTAGTATACTCATACTTTAAACCCTAAAGCTTTAAGAAAATCTTTATTTGATTTAGTCAATTTCTTCACGTTTTTCTTACGTCTGTGCACCTTTATGGTCGTTGACGGAATAGGACGTTTTATTTTCACTGAAGGGTTTTTATAATATACTATCATTTTGCTTTTCTTAAATGAAGACGTAATTGAATATTTTCTTCACCAAAGTCAATACGGTAACCAAACTGATCTACAATCCTAACAGATATGGATGAAATTATATTTTTGTTAACTGGAAAGTAAATAACGTTCTGAGGTATTTCTATGTAGCCGTGACTTGGAGCAGTATCAGATATAAATTCATGAATAAAATGAGTCGGTAATCCGTTGCAGTATGAACCGTGTACAAGATCACATTCAATTCTGATAACAGCTGTTAAACTGCTGTTATTAACGGGCACATTCGGTCTTGTTTTTAATACTGAAAAGTATAGTAAACCGCACTCGTACTGATCAGATAAATGAAGAGGTGGTTGAAAATACGAAATCAGTTCCGATTTATTTCCAGAGATGGTAACCGTAGTAGACATGCTTGCATACTAAACTCTTTTATATGATCCTTTTTATTTTATTTCATGATTATACCAAAAATTCTTTAAGAAATTTAAACATAAATGTCCACAATTGAAGGGGTGATCACGTTGTATATTTTCATAATTATATTGAATGTTAGGACCTACATATTTTATAAATTCCTTCGGAGGTTTAAGATTTCCATAACTGTCAAAATACTCAACATAATCATTATATTTTGCATAGGCTACCCAATGAGAACCAGGATTTTTTGAACTATCCAAATTAATAACTCCACATTCTTTTTTATAGGGACATTTAGGGAGCTCATCTCTCATAAAGACACCTCTAAAATAAGGAATTATATTCCCGTACTTTAAAATGTCAAAGTTAGTTAAGGCCCGTTTGGGTAGCCGATATCTTAGTTTTTTTCTTTTGATACGAAAATTCCAAGGCCGCCTTTATGTGGTTTAAGGTGTAGTCCTTTCCCAATACATAGAGCTTCCATTTTTTCATTATGTCTTCTCGATTCTTCATACAGCTTTTTAGCCATTTTGAATTCATTTATGGTTTTAGCAATACCAGCTGCACCGCCTGCTAAAGCTCCCGCAGCTGATAATCCCGCAAAAATAGGAATCAAAGGTAATACTCCCCCAGTTTTTGGAATAGGAATAACGCGAGGGAGCTTAATCGATGAATCATCAGCCAATTCTCTAGTAGCGGCAATAGCTAATTCTATTGCCATTTTCTTGCTCTTAGGTTTTAATTTTTTGATATCCCTTTTTGCTTTGTAATAACAGATTTTAATTTACTTTTTAACCCTTTTCCAGGTGTAATTTTTGGAGAAGGCTTTTTGTCCAAACCAGAACCAGTTTTAATTTTTGCTGACATAGCCTTACTTACTAAGCGTGCCGCGAGTTTTTCAGCTATACTGGCATCGGAAGCAACCGCTCGCTCTTTCGCCATTTTTAACAAAATTAAATCAGCCTTATGTCGATCCTTTAAGTTTGATGACTTGTGATATGCAATATGTGATCTTTGCAGTATTCGTCCAACTTATTTACGCCGTTATCTCCTTTTGTAAGTCTTTTTATTAATTTAGTACCTGGGCCACAGTAATTATATCCTGGTAAGTGTAATTCAAATGGTAAATTATTAATAAGCCAATTGAGAAGACTACTCTCTCCAAAACACATTATAAGACTGATGATTCCGGTTTGAATACTTTAATAAATAGTTATGTGATTCGAGTTTGTTAACGTTATTTTATTTATAATATTACATTCGATTTATCAATCCAACTGCTTTCAGCTGAAGACAAACCTAACCATTTTACTAAAACCCTGTTACCTTTTCTTCTAAGAACTTTCTCGACTAGATATATATTGGGATGTTTTGTTTTTTGAAGTTCTTGTGTATAAAATGCTCCTAAAATAGGCAGACCTCTGATAGTGTCTTCAATTAAGTAAGTTATAGGAGTTGTATTTTGTATTTTACGAATTTTAAATATTTCTGTTGACCAGTTGGGAGTATAACCTTTTTCAAATGTACCTTTGTATTTACTGATACGCACATAATCACCTACTTTGTACATGCTTTTTAAATTATCATTTTTTGGCAACTTTAAATACCTTTCTAATATCAGTTTTTTATTCATATTGTTCACATTAGCAGGGATTTCATTAATAGTGCGATGGTGAGTGTGATTGTATTTGTAAATAACATCATTGAGGGTATTATTTACCCAATTATAATTACCTTTTAAACTAAATTCCTTATAGATTTTAGATTTCAATGTTCTAATAAATCGTTCGACTATTGAAGCTTTTTTTTGTTGAGAAGGTTGAATAATGGTTAATATGAAACGATTTCATAAGCTTCTGAAATTTGTTATTATGAAATTCTGTTCCATTATCTGTTTGCAGATTTTTAGGAACACGCCCTTTATCCAACAAAGTTTTGAAAGAGTTATACACATCTTCTTTGCCTATACTTCTCATAGGAAAGGCCCAAGCATATTTCGAAAATGAATCAATAACGGTAAGAATATATCTATAATTTTTATTTTCTTTTGAAATTGATTGCAAATCAATTAAGTCTGCTTGCCACAAGTCATCTATATCTCTCATTACAACATGTCTTCGCGGATAGTTCACTCTCGCATTTTTATGAATTTCGTTTACCACGTCAGCTTTGCTCATGTTCACAACTCAGTAGGTATGTTTGTTTCGAATTCTGCTATAATACTGAATAAAAAGCATATTATTAGGACTATTTATTATTTAATTATGTCAGCTTCTTTTAACTCTTCGATTATTGATAAAATTTCATTATCATGATTTGTATTACCAGCATCTCGGGAAGCAATTAATAGTTTCAATCTTTCAACCAGTTCGTTAGGATCGTCCCAATATACCAAGTCAGTGCTATTTTTGTATTTATTTAACGTTGGTAAGCTTCCTCCAAATTTAGTGACAATATTATTGTTTGACGATTCAGAAAACAATGGTTTGATTATTTCACGATATTTTATACCTTTATCGCCTCTAATTTGCCCATTAGGATTGAAATCTCTCTTATGTGCATTTGTATAATGCAACATATCTTTATAGACAAGTTTATCTTTGCTCGATATTTGTTTCAAATCAGGTTTTCTTCGAAGTAAAAGTTCTTTTAAACCAGGGGTTAAATTGAAGCTTTTGTCACCAACTTTAATTAAAATGGTATTATCATTATTTGCACTATCTATTTTAGAAAACGAAACTAGTGAATTACCCATTAATGTTTTTTTGTTTTCACTCCTTATTCCAAATGGTATGTTTAGGTCATAAATATCATGGATATCACGACCCTCTAATGATATTTCTAAATCATCCGGTAATTCCGTCTGGGGAGGCTTTTTAACGTTCAGTACAGAATTCAGTTCTGGGTCATAGCATTCTTCAAACTTTCTTTGTGGAGGATGCTTTATGGAGTCTACAGACTTCATTAATTCTATTTTAATATTTTTCTCCATGTTATACTTATTAACAACTGTATTCAGCTAAAGAACAAATTATACTGAATTTGATTTGCCATGTTAATTACTTATATATATATATATATATATATATATATATATATATATATATATATATATATATATATATACATATACATTTAAACAGTCAGTCAAATTTAAAAAACATATCAAAGTTCTGTCTGTACCTTCCATTATTTAATGACGATTCTTTATTAATAAGTAGAAAATTATAAGGTTTACTCCAAACAGTTTGACAAATATTTCTAAACTCTTTCCACTGTAAATCAGAAGTAACATGCTCTTCATAAATATGTTTTAAATTCACATCATCTTGTTTGAATATAATAAGAAAATTCACATTGTCACGCAACAGTTGTTTTGGAATTTTGGAATAGGTTTGAGATAAATAGAAACAATCTATTTGTTTATGTCTACCCATACAAAAATAATTGCGAATATTAACTTGATTTTCACACGCAACATCATCAAAAATAAACACAGAATTTGTTAAAGCTTCACTCGGAGAAATTACCTCTTTATCATCGCTAAATTTGTAGAAGTTAATCTGCGAGACTCTTCCTAATACTTCACTCAAGAAACGATACTTTGGTTGAAATGAAGTTTTGGAATAAAGATAAAGATTTTTAAATTTTAGACCATTTTCATGTAACAACAAACTAATCATAACGTTTGTTTTACCACAGTTCGATGGACCGCACATAATACATCGAATCGTATTCGGTAATAAAGGACTATGTCTGATCTGGTGAGAAGTTTCATTTAAATCTATATTATTAATTTTCAAAGATATGGGTTGCTTGATCAACTTCATTTTGACAATTACTGTAATGAATGTCTAACACGCATATTTATAGGTAGCTATAACTTTAACACTAAATTAGATATACGTATCATAAAGTATAAATAACAGCATTAAACATGTTTGAACAGGTCTAGAAAGTTAGGAATGTTGTATTCTCGTATTACAATATTATATTTTTAATAATTGATTTCATTTGGTATTGAATATCATACAGATTTAAAATTGCATTCCTTATTTCATTATGCTGTCATAGTCAGCCGAAACAGGACCTGTTGCTAGCAGAGAAATCAAGTTTTATTGGTAAGTACGTTTTTAATGTTATTAGTTATTACAATATTATATTATTATATGAATAATTAGATATCTTACTTTAGTTTTATTTTCAGAATCATGTCATACAGCCCCAGCATTCTCAACATTGGAGGACTTAACAGATTTGTATTTGATAATGTTGATTCTCAAATCCCAAGTCCTTTGGACGAAGTTGACCAGACAGAAATACAAGAGGTTAGTAAATATTATTTTATTCCTCATAGTTAAATTCATATAGTTATGAACTTTTCATTTATATTTTTTATGTTATTATATTGCAGGACAATGCTTTGGCAGAGAATGGTAGACAGTTAAAAAACAAGCCATTTTTTTACTCTCAAGGAAATTATGAATGTTTTGAAAAGCATCGGAACAAATCCTCTGATCAGGTAAGCACTACATAAAATGTATTTATGTTTATAGACATTTATTGTGCGCGTCCACATTATTATATATTGATGTGTGATTTATTTTTTTACAGGTTACTAGCCCATATTTCTCCACTCAAGACGATGGCATAACATACATTGAACCAAACTTTTCTACAAAGTCAAAAAAATTGTCACCGTCTAAAAAGCGCCAAAGTTTATTAACGTCATTGGCAAATTCGTACATTGTTCGAATAAATCGTCCTAAGCAAGGACGTCTTCTAATTAAGATAGATATTCGTGAATTAGATTATGTAGACAAAAATAAAAAAAACGAGGCTTGCTTAAGTGCACAATATGTGGTTGAGGAGCCTTATGATGATGTAATGGATATCACAGAGACATTAATAAAAAAAATAAGTAAGAAATTGTGTGATACTGAGTAGTCTTAAGATAATGTTTTTATTTAAGTTTAGTTGTATTTCTAAAAATAAATAAATGTTATCTTTTTAAAAATGTGTAATTGTTATGAGTCAATGTTTGTATGCATGCTTTATATTTATGTAAAAATTAAATAAATGTTGTGGCTGAATTTAGTAGCTCAGTACCGAATTGTGGAATACAAACCTCTAAGCAACATCGTGCGTAGGCTATCATGACGGCCATTGTTGACGTTCAAGGCTTTAAAACAGAAGCAAATGAATTTATACTAAAAGAAATAGCTGTATGGTGTAATAAAAACCTACAAGTGTTTTTAATCAAACCACCATTTCCTTTTTACGATTTGACTAAATCAGAAAGACGGCAGGTTTGCTGGATTGAACGTAACAGAAAAATATACTGGGGTGAAGGATTTATACCTTACTCAAATTATCAATATTTAATTGCAGATGTTTTAAAAGATAAGTGTATTTACGTTAAAGGTCTTGAAAAAATGTTAATATGGTTGAAGGATATTTTAAATACTAATAATTTAATTAATTTAGAAGATAAACGTTGTCCTAATTTGTTATGTTTATATGATCGCTATAAGTGTTCTGGAGATTTGTACAATTGTATTTATCATGACTCAATATGTGCTTTAAAAAATGTTTTGTGTTTAAAAAAATGGTGCATTGATAATAAACTTTTTTAAAATTGATAATATACATTGTTTTATTTTACTTAATAGTTTCCTAGACTCATTAACATATCCATTTATTTTTTAAATTGATAACATGATTACATTCATATTACATGGAGTGAGGAATTCATTAGGTACACACATTCATAATAAAAACTCACTAAAAGTAACGCTACCATTGATCACTAAATAATTGCTAAACTTAAAAAATTATGTTAACTATAACAGTATGGTATTACTGGGCACTCTGAGTTATGCAGAACACATTAATATGAATCGACCTCGATTGTAAAATTGGGGCTTCTGTATCACGCAGCTCGAGCGGCGACGCGAGAGCAAGTGATGCAGAAGCCCCAATTTTACCCTACTAGGGTACAGCTCCTGTCAGAATTGTCGGACAATTCTAAAAATATGTCAATATGTCATGACAATTTTCTGTTTAATAAAGCAGATTTGACAAGTTTTTCACGACATATTGTCACCTGTCACCTGTCGCTTAAAAAGTTTTATTAAACAGAAAAATGTCGGATTGTCGCGACAATCCGACATATTTGTGAATTTTCCACCATGACAATTTTGTCACTTGCAAGTTTTATCAAACAGACAAATTGTCAAATTGTCACTTTTGACATATGTCGGACTTGTCGCATTGTCAGCTTTATTAAACAGGGCCCTGGTCACGTGAGACGTCGATTAACCGTTTAGATATTTCTCGGTATAAAGAATGTGCGCTCGGACCCCATGAGCCTAGCGTTTCCACCCCAAACGGCTCAAATACGTAATTAGCTATTAGATTACTGTATTTGAGCCGTTTGAGGGTTTTCGCAGATGCAGCAGCAGCGCCAGCATGGCCTTCCGAGCTTGGAACATGAGATGGCGCGAGGGTTTCTACGCAGGTTGCGTCCCACACCAAAAGCCTACCCATTTTCCATGGCAAAAATGACATACCGTCAGGTCTCTTTCCGTCGTCGCGTACCAAAACATTTGGTTCAAGTACAGCTGATACACCAGACCTGACTATGTCATTTAGGTGAGCAGGACGAGGAATTCTACCAGCGCTTCTTCTGCAGGATAGCCCATGGTGTCCGAGGCTATCGACGTCTTCTCCACAATGACATCGATCTTGTATAGTATTGTATTTATTTATATGTATAGGTATAAGCACCTTCCTTATATATTTTTATATGACATCTACTGTCATTCTGATATTGATAATTTTGTAGTAATCAAATGTAAAATTCACTAAAAATAATCATGGACCGCTTTACTCCCCTAGAACGTGGAATAATCGTGTCAATGATTTTAGGGAATAATTCATCAGTGATAAAAACACAACGTGAATTTTACTCTGCAGTGTATTTTGGTCAAAAAATTGAAGATGTTTCCGTATAAAACTCAGATGACTCATCAGCTGCTGCCTACTGATCACCGAGCGCCATAAACCTCAACCTTCTAACTCTCTTCAGGGTAATTTTTCTTCAAAATTAATGAATTTGGGATTATTTGAAATCTCGGGTGTATGTGAACAAACCACAGACCCTCGCAGCTTTAAAAGATAACATACGCCAAGAAATAAGAAACATTTCGCAGGAAATCTTACGACTAGTCATGGAAAATGTCATAAATAGGGCTCAAATGTGCTTCAACTCTGGAGGTCAACTTATAATAGACATCATATTTAAATCATAATGCATCTAAATTTCATAGCACAAATATATATATTTAAAAAACAAATTCTAGTTTTCTAATTTAGAAACGAAGTTGTAGTTGAACCAAATAGGGTCATTACTTTTGCGACACCCGTTAATTAAAAATTAATCACCAGAATGTTTGTAAGCGCATTACCTCCAAACGGCTGCACCAAATTGGTTAAATCTTTCTTTTATGTGTTCTATATTGCCAGGAGAAGGCTTGTATAAAAAAATGCAAATAGGTATTCTAAAAATGGCCATACGAAGTTTCCGGGTCAGCTAGATAGTGTATAAAAGCGAACAACATTTCTAAAACAAAAACTAAAACCTGTTTAATTTTAGGGTTTCCTACGTAATAAATACGTGTATACTACTTAAAATTTTTGCCTGATAGCAGTAAAACGACGCAAGATTATTGGTCGAGATTTCATAAACTTTAACAAAATAATATTAATTTTCATAAGATGCCAGTACTACACTTTTATGTGCTCTATTTCGAGTCGGTAACCCTAAGCGATTGTGTAACTGGGTTGAATGTTATACAATATCGCACCATAGCAACGGCCATTCCGTTCCATGTTATATCATATGATACCTGAGTACGTTTAAATACGTATCATTGAACATGAAACCGATTCTGTATATGGATTTCACGAAAATTCGTGTGATTTTAATATTATGTTTAATACTGACGGTTATTCACAGAATTACACGACTGATTTAATATCGTCCAATTACTACACTTATGTACATTGACCACAGAAGAATAACTAAAGCATGGAATGAACGATATTTTTATGAACGAATTGAATATAGCTACACTTTTCACTCATATGACAAATTAGACCTTCCAGAAGATGATGGCACTATGTTTGTCAGTTAGGGCTAAAGATCATTTGAACACAAATTTCGTAACTTTTTAATTTTTTAGTGATTGTGCAAATCCGCTATCGATATCGATCAAAGTTTCAATATAGGTTCAAAATCAAACAGACTTGTAAAGTATATTAAGTTTGTACATGTTATACATTCCGTAAGTTTGTGTCCACAGCAGTCAGAACGCTAGTTAATGTATAGTATTTATATAATTATTACACAAACTTGCATGTTTAAACTGAATCTATAATTTTTTGTTTCAAATGGGTACCTGCTCAGTAGCACATAATAATGAAGCGTCACAGTATTTTTTTTAAACTCCAAGCTAATCTCACGTATTTTGTCACCAGCCGCGCGTGAAAGGTATTTTTCAATAACACTGTTATTTTTCACGTGATCTAAAATTATCAAATCCTCCTTCACGATATTTTCGTTTTGCAAACTATCAAGTAAACGTGAATTCATATCAATGTTCTTTTTCAGCAGACGTTTAGACCGTTGTCTTATCTTAAATAATTTATTTTTAACAAACGTCTTTTAACAAGCTGCTCAAGGTGAAAAACTTCTTTTTGTAGTTTTTCTATTCTACGTAAGTGTTTAGCGCACACGATTTTCATCGCTTCTGTACCTACTGGCGGAGAAATTGTAACTGACGTAGGCGCTTTAGTGCTGGTTGTTGGAGAAACAGAAGATGTCTCATTAATAGAAGGCGCACGCGTACACTAAAGAAAGAAAAAAGCCCCGTTTTAATGCAAAGCAGTATATTAAAATAAATAAGCATACCCTTTGTGTTTGCCACCCTAGCAATCACTGATGATACCTGAAGCTTGATTTATAAGCCAAAGCCGATTGATAAAAAGTACCTTACACCTTTTTCTGTACTCCCATTCCTCCCAGCAACGTGCATTGAACTTTTTATGATCGATTGAGTAGTCAAAAAGTGAAAGCTTAACAAATAAATAAATTCACTTACATTTATAATAGGCATTAGTAAGGATATGGTAAAACTATGAAATGAGTGGATGTCGCCTAACAGCCTGGCCACGAACGGCCGCGACACGCTGAGCGACAAGCGATTTCAATGTTCATGCCGCTCCTTATTCTGCCGCCGCCGGCGCTGTCACTTCAGTGCAGAACTAAACTGCAGAAATAAACATCGAAATCGCTTGTCGCTTAGTGTTTCGTGGCTTTTCGTGGCAACAGTGTAACTGCAGGTAGCTGGCTGAATACTGTTTATAACATACATACATAGGCTGACGCCTGTTTCCCCGAAGGGGTAGACAGAGGCATATTAAACGCCCACTTTTTGCCAGACTTTTGATCCCACGTCGATCACGATCTCGGGATGTTTTGTTTGCCAGAGCCTCGTCCGTTGATAAGCAGGTACACCACTTGCAGGTGAGGTTGGCTTGGGACCCTACGTTCTTGGTGGGAGCCCTATGCACTGATAATAAAATTGAACAAAATATTAAAATTAAATTATTCCTTTGGTCGAGACATCGAATGGAGCCCAAGATCCGACTCCTGTTTGGCGCTACTCCCCTAATAAAAGTAAAAGCAAGTAATTATTTAAACACTCACACTGATACGTTTAGAAGGAGGAGTAATGTTGGCACAGAATTTTCTTTTAGTCTTCGCCACCTGTCAATACTATAAAAACATTCCGCAGTAAAATGCTTGGAACAAATTCTATGGTGCTTTCTGGGCACCCAATTTTCCCCACGACATACTGCAGCAATCCACTTATTTTATAAATCTTTATCACGTGCACATAGAATCTAAAAAATAACGAGGTAAAAATATACGGTGGATAGACATATCGATAAGATTTTTTACAACACTTGAAAAGTCGATATAAATATTAAACGGCTAAATTCAAAATCATGATAGAACTGTTATAAAAGAAAAATCACTAGGGTTATATAATTTGATGGCATAAATTGTCTAAATTGGATCTTACACGTCAGTTGACTGTGTTCAATTTGGGAGTACTAGGACTACCTCTATGTATATTATCCAATCTCTTTGACATTGACTAAATTCATAGACATTGAATACTTCTAAAAATTACAAGATCCTTGTCAATCGCATCGGTCAAAAATATAATATCGGTCGTTATTATTTTCCTAGGAGTATAACAGTTCGTCTAAGTCTTCCACCTTGATGTCTAAAGATGCCGATAGTCCTGAGCATAAGCCGCTTTAAATTTGTCGAGTGGATGGACTAGTCTGAATGGAAATGAAAGAATATTATCTTTGTTCAGAGACTGCCTTGTGACTTTTGTAACCCAGAGGGATAGTTATATTATGGTTGAATTAAATTATGGTCACGCCCCGTAGCGACTGCCAAGATCTTTACGACAGTCGGGACCAAATGAAGATGCTTTCCGTGTCATGTAGCAAGCGGCAAAAACTAGAGATCCATATTTGACATATTTTTATGGAGTTTGTCACATATCTAGTAGCCAAATCGATGGATAGATCGAATATCGAAATTTTTCTAAAGATTTTTGCATTCTAAACGAGTTTCACTTCAAAAAGGTATCATAACTTTCAGCATTGGAAACTAGCCTTTCAACCACGTCCACAAGCGTCATAAGTAATAATTTAATGGAAATACAAATTCATAAAGCTTCCTTTCACGTTTAATTCCCCAGAGAACTCTTGGCGTTGTTATCTTACGCCGCGCCGCGCCGCCGTACCGCTTTGTTCAGAAACGTTCGTAGTTTCGGCCGACGCCAGGCCTCTCCTTAATGACCTGTCTTTTGCATTCTAGTTTGTAGTCTTTAAACAAACTAGTAGTCTTATAAAGGCAGAGATAATATTAAAATTACAGGTGTATTTAAAAGAATGGACTTGAACGGTCCGTCTGCGCTTGAATCTGTGTCTGACAGCGTTTTCATTATCTTTGTTAAGGTTCTTATTTTTTGTAGTTTAAATAATTTTGAGATATTTTAAACTGCAAAAATAGCAGATAAGTATTTAGAATGATGTAGTAGTATGTAACGAACCACTCTTTCTTTGCTCTGGGCAAGGGCGCAAAGTATATACTAGCCATTTCTCTGATTATACTAATATTATAAAACTGAAGAGTTTGGTTGAACGTGTTAATTTCAGAAACTACTCGCTCTATTTGAATAATAATTTTTGTGTTGCGTTGCTCATTTATTGAGAAAGGCTAAAGGCTGTCTAACATCACGCTTTATGTCACGGACGCGAAACAGAAGTCCTCACTAACGCGGATGTAATAATTAATAGATTTTTTTTATATTTTTTAAAAAGACAACTCCTGCACTTGGAATAAATCCTGAGTCGCGGGAAACTTTACAAACATACAGCCAACGGACACAATTAACACCCAGAGTCGAAACAACAATTTATGGACCTCACAAAGTGTAGTCTCGTGTGGGAATCGAACCCACAACACTCGTAGCAGTGTCAAGCGGCGAGGTGGCCACAAAACCGTACAGTCATACACAAAAGAGCACAAGTAATCGCAAAAGAGTAGCCATTAAACTACATATATTTCAAAGTTCGACATTTGGATATCGTCTTTACACATGTTAAGTGCAAAACCGTGAAACTTAGTGTCATTTATAGTTAACGGATCAATCATTTCAATGTTACTAACGCATTAATCATTCGTTGTCACAGTATATTGGGTAAGTAAACAAATTACCATAATTAATGTGACTTTAGTTCAAAGTAAACATATTTCATATGCAATATTATAATAGAGTGTCTATCAAAGTGATGTTTATTATGCTGGCTTGGCAAAGTGAATATCGAATAATGATAATGTGTAATTCTATAGGTATATCCATATCATTTATAATGAACAAAATCTATATCTTATTTATTTACCAGACTTCGCTCGCAGCCCCATTTTTGATACTTTTTATAGGGAGTCAGTACGTCTGAATAATCTGACAAAGTCAGAGTCAAAGTCAAAATGATTTATTCATTTAGGCCAAATAATTTAAATTAAATTAAAGTTAAATAATAGATGATTCTACATTAACATTTACTGTCACGTTCGCAATGCAATAGGTAGAACCACGAGAAAGAACGGGCAATAAAACTCGTGGCCACTCTTTTTAACTGCCAGTATAATGGTTTTACATGTTATCTTTGTAAGGAGCTGCAACTGTTGCACATTGTAATTTTTTTTTTTTTTTTAAAGACAACTCCCGCATTAGGACTAAATCCTGTGTCGCGGGGGACTTTATAAACATACAACCAACGGACACAATGAACACCCAGACTCGAAACAACAATTTATGAATAACACAAAGTGTTGTCTCGTGTGGGAATCGAACCCACAACACTTGGCGCAGTGTCAAGCGGCGAGGCGACCGCTTAAACCACTACGCCAACCGTGCATCATCTACTAATGCAAAAGTTAATAGTTATTGATATCATCATCATATCAGCCAAACGACGTCCACCGCTGGACATAGGCCTACCCCAAGGTTCTCCACACAGACCGGTCTTGAGCCCCCCGCATCCAACTGCCTCCCGCGATCTTGACGAGATCGTCGGTCCTCCTTGCGGGGGGCCTACCTCTGCTGTGTCGTCCGGTACGTGGCCGCCACTCCAGAACCTTTCTGCTCCAACGGCCATCGGTTCTTCGAGCTATGTGCCCTGCCTACTGCCTCTTCAGCTTGGCTATCCGTAGAGCTATGTCGGCGACTTTGGTTCTACTGCGGATTTCCTCATTTCTGATTCGATCTCGCAGGGAAACTCCAAGCATGGCTCTCTCCATCGCCCTCTGAGTGACTTTGAGCTTTCTGATAAGGCTATGGGCCTTATCAGAAGGCTCAAGTGAGCGACCACGTTTCTGATCCGTAAGTCATCACTGGCAATACACACTGGTCAAAGACTTTCGTCTAGAGACACTGCGGGATATCGGACGAGAAGATATGTCGTAGCTTCCTGAACGCTGCCCAACCGAGTTGGATTCGACGATTGACCTCTTTCTCGAAGTTGGACCTACCTAATTGGACTACTTGTCCCAGGTAGATATACTTGTCGACAACTTCGAGCGTAGAGTTCCCAACCTGAATAGGAGCAGGTACAACATGGACGTTCGACATGATTTTCGTCTTGTCCATGTTCATCTTAAGACTTACTTGTTAGGAGACTCTACAAAGGCCATCGAGCATTGTGCCTTGGTCTTCCATGGTCTCAGCCATGACTACGATATCGTCTGCGAATCGAAGGTGAGTGATGTACTCGCCGTTGATGTTGATGCTGAGTCCATTGCAGTCCAAAAGCTTGAAAACATGCTCCAGCGCAGTGGTAAACAGTTTCGGGGATATGACATCCCCCTGTCTAACCACTCGCTGGAGTTGAATAGGTTTCGAACTCTGGTCCTGGAGGCGGACTGACATAGTGGCGTTTTCATACAAACACTTTAGCACTCCGATATATCGGTAGTCAATACGGCACCGTTGGAGAGACTGTAGCACCGCCCAGCTTTCGATCGAATCGAAGGCTTTGTCATAGTCCACAAACGCCAAGCATAGAGGCTGGTTATACTCCTCGGACTTCTGTATAATTTGCCGTAGCGTATGCATGTGGTCTATGGTACTATAGCCTTTACGGAAACCGGCTTGTTCGGGAGGCTGGAAGTCGTCTAGCTTGCTCTCGAGACTTCTCCATAAAGCTAGCCAGCAAGTGACCCGGGAATGCCGATGCCCATATCCAAATTGCCCCACCCTCAGCTCATCATCGTCTCGTTTGCCCAGTTTCGCGTTAAAATCTCCCATGACCACGGTGTGATGGATTTTGAAGCCATGTATAGCCCGAAATATGTCCTCGTACATGGCTTCCACCTCCTCATCGGGGTGCGTCGAGGTCGGAGCGTATACCTTTATGACCTTCAGCGAATACCGTTTGGATATTCTGAGTATAAGGTACGCTACCCTGCTCGACACACTCCCGATATTTACCACGTTGGTCACGAGAGATTTGTGGACGATGAACTCGACACCACCTTGGGACTGTTGGTCGCCCTCCCGGTAGAAGAGCAAGTTACCGGAATTGAGAACTATCGAGTCCTCCCCCTGTCTTGGATTATTAGTACACTAGTATTCAGATAGGCCTATGATATCCCATCGCAACTTGCTCAATTCTTCTTCCAGCTCGACAATCTTCTCGTCGGTCCGCAGTGTACGCGTGCTCAGTGTTGCCAGGGCCAATTGTCGTTGGTGGTGGTAGCCCGATCTCTTCCGGAGATTCTTCGCACCCGTTGCCCCGCCGTTACCATGGCCGCTACCATAACCAGGACTAGCGGGGCCGCCGGAACTAGGGGCCGGTTTTGATTGATCTGGTTCATGTTTGGGGGGGATTTGCCGTAATCGCCACGCTTGGCAGGCGTATTGGCGATCGCAGTGGCAGATGTCTTTGGTGCTGGACGCTGCTGCCCCGCTAGCATCTTGGGATTTACTTCCGCCAGGTTCGGATGGTTTGACCGCCATCTTTTGGTTGACTGCTTGCACTGGGGAAGATACTATGACGAGTATCTACTCGTCAGAGTTACTCCTCCAGTGGGCGGAGGGGTCGTCACGTCCCGACGCCAGATTTGATATCATACTCAAGCAATAAATTATTTTCATTTGGTAAGCCTCCCAAAGTGAATATGGTGAAACATGACTGTTCAGGGTTATGGTGGAACAGCATGTCCCGGAAAGTAACAGTATACAAACCTGCAGCAATTTAAAATCTATTAGTTTGCAGCTCATGACCACGAGTGACACGGCATATTGCTATCGCTTTGGGTTGCAGAGGTCAGACTGGCGCCCACCCGTTGGATCTCCACCTTGTCGTGGTGGAGGTGTCTGCGTGTCATAAAACTGCTGGGTAAATAAATAATATTTATATCTCTAGTATACCAAAAACATTTGGTATACTAGAGATATAAATATTATTACTAGAGATATAAATATTTTCACTGGAACTCGTGTCAGAAAATTTATAAAAGCCGTACCAAATCCAAAATTGTGTTTGTTATGCTAAAGCTTCACTTAACCTTAGAATACACCTACTATTAAGCTCTGCGCAACTGTAAGGTAGACTGGGCGAAAATGCATAAAGCATTTAGTTCGCCTTTATTCATTTTGTGTATAGAAGAGTTAAGTAAATAAATAATATAGTAAGGGCGGTTTTAAATTAGCATTTTTTTACGCGCGTATAAGCTCATTTCTGGAAGCGCATGAAGGCGCGTATAGGCGCGCCTTTTGGCACACGCGCAACTCGTACGAGCGTTGACGCACTTCAAAGCTCATATAAGCGCGAGCCGTCAGAATCAATGTTGACACTGAAACGATGTCACTACCGTTTCGAGCGAGTACGCCGAGAAATGCCGAAATATGCCCGTCTACGCGAGTCCGGTTTTTTGAAGCGCGTAATGTAGTGCGCGTGTAAGCGTGTATGCTGAAACGACCGTATACGCGCAGAAAAATGCGCTAATCTGAAACCGCCCTAACTCTATACCAACCGACATGAATGTGGCTTACCAAAAAGTTTATTAAATGCGAGTATTTATGTGTCTACTCAACATCAAAACTCCTTCTACATTATAAAAAAACGTTTCTATTTAAAACAGAATGTTTCACCAACGCAAGCTCGTTTTTAATCTCATTTCTTTTTCAATTTCGTAACTCAACCTAGTATGCAACCAAAAATGTTTTACCAAGAGTGCTGGGGTACACTGACAGCAAGATTTTTAGGCATTCAAACACAGAATGCGAACTGCATGTATTCTTAGTAAACGAGGTCTTGCAATCATTTTTAAATGAATTGGAATAGACGAATTAAGTCGCAGATGAAAATAAAAAGTATATTCCGATGTATTTAGCAGTAATTATTGAGGCAGCGATAGCCTAATGGAGATATCAATAGAATTGCCATGCAGAGGCTATCGGGCTTGAATCCACGGCAAGCACCACTAGCTTTCCAAAGTCGTAAATTGTTTATCAGTGCTCGCCATGAGCCTTGGAAACCACATTAAACCATTGGTCCCGGCTGTCATCAAGATCTTTGACAGTCGTTATGGGGAGTCAGTACCCTCAAGTAAACTGATACTGGTCTAAGCCATAGAATATCGCTATCAATTTCGTTGCAGAGGTCAGACGGCAGTCGCTTTGTGGAAAAGCTGATATTTAGTCATAGTCAGTGGTTAGACTAGTAAGTGGACCCCGGGCCCCTAGGCGTGTAAGTCTTGAAGGCAACTGGGATAGCGCTAGGACGATGATATTTCTTAAGTTTTATTTTTTAAATGTAAGTCATAGTCTGAAGTGGCAATGGGCGCTCTGGAGTGGCGATCACGTACCGGACGACGCAGCAAGGGTAGGTTAAGGTGGACCGACGATGTGGTTAAGATCTCTGGAAGCGGTTGTATGCGGTTGGCTTAAAACTAGTCTGTGGCGGAGAGCTTTAAAATGAACAGGTATCTATTAGAAGAGAGAAGATTCTAGGTTTTTTATCGAATATAAGACAATTACTGCAATTTTGTGTTGTAGCACTAGCATAAAATAAAACTATTACAGTTATTATGTGTACTTTTGCAGATAAATAAATTGAATCGAACAAAAACAAATTGTAAATAAAAGTCTTTTGATTCAATTGTGTAAATGTATTGCAGAATGAAACGAGATTTTCATTTTTTATGTTTTTGTGCGTGCCCTTTTTTAGGGTTCCGTACCTAAAAGGTAAAAAACGGGACCCTATTACTAAGCCTCCGCTGTCTGTCTGTCCGTCTGTCTGTCTGTCACCAGGCTGTATCTCATAAACCGTGATAGCTAGACAGCTAAAATTTTCACAAATTATGTATTTTGGTTGCCGCTATAACAACAAATACTAAAAATAAAAAAATGTAAATATTAAGGGGGGTCCCATACAAAAAACGTGTTTTTTTTTCGTATTTTTTGGTCAAAATTACTAACTGTAACAGGTAGACGCTTCACATTTTTACAGAATATGTAGTTGTATATTACCTTTCAAAATAAATAATTAAATAAAAACAATGTAAATAATAAAGTGGGGCTCCCATACAAGAAACGTAATTTTTAAGCAATTTGTTACTCGGTCTTAATAACCACGTATTATTTAAGCACTTCAATCATGCAAACCTTACAATATTGATTGATGATCTAATCAATTCCCATTATTGATTTTAGAACTGATTCATATTAAATAGAGACAGTAAGAAACCAGTAACTAAAAATAAATACAAAAGATTGTTGATATTATGCTTTATTAGTTAGATTTTTTGTCATACATTATCTCAAATGTCGCAATCTTCGAACAACGCAAAATATACAAGCCACAAATAAACACAAAACGTTCCCGATAAGTCGAAAATGTTCGAACAAACGGCCAGTTTATTTCCGCGAGATTCGTTTCAGGAATGCTAGGCTACCTATCTACCAAAGTGTAACGTCGCTGGGCCTCTAAGACGTGCTTTGTCACAGAGAATATGTTTTAGTACAATAGCATAACTGACACATAGAAAGATATGAAGGAACATGTCCTAACGAATGGCAATGTGCCTAATTAATGGTGCAGCCAGCTAGCTTACTCAGCCGTGCAATTAATAGCTTTGCCTCTTTATTAAAGCAACGTTCATCTTCGGCCTGACTGGAGTAATTCTACAATTTATTTTTATATCTAGGCAAATCATTTACATCTATAACATTTAACTACTTGCCTAACCAAGTTATTAAAACGTTTTCAACTATCATAGACGCGACAATTTGTTATTGGATCTATTGAAACTCATTATTTGAGAATATTTAGGTAATAAAATACCCACAAGAATTTAGGTTTGGGAATTCTGAAAGAAAAGCGCTTTATAAAACTGTTGCAATAAGCTAAGCTGACGGAATCTTAAGATTTAAAAAGCCAACTCAGCGTAACAAGTTCAGTGGTGAATACGAAGAAGGAGTAATAACATAACTGAAGCGGTCCTTTACATCTGCCTCACAAGATAAAGGCTGCACATTTAAAACAGACAAAGCTGTGGGCGACTCCTATTACTAATATAAATGTACTTTGGGGAACGATTACCTCGCACACTGTTTAGTCATCTCACACATGTCTAGTGGACATGCGTCCTTATTCCTGTGAGATTCGATGCAATGAACATTCGTTCGCGACACTATTCCTGGGTTCACCGCGGTGCAATATTACCACCTGGACGTTTGCATTTTTCAAGTAAATTGCTTGAACTTTTCGGTACTACTTTTAGATTGTGGGTAGAAAATGAATCTTTTTATAACAATATTTTACATGTGTTAGTAAAAAAGTCATTTTATGCGATTCATATTTAATTGTTGCACCCTTTAAATGTTTTTTTAAATCTATCTAACATCATCCCCACTCAATGTCAAAGGAAAAACAAAACTCATTCCCATTTAGGTGTATAAGAGCTCAGATGAAGTCAAAAGATCACAGGAGACGATACAAACTATCACGGAGCTATTCTTATAGACTCATCATCATCGCCCTAGCGTTAGCGTAAGCGCTTTTTCATATGCCTTTGAAATTGTTTTAATTTTCATCATTTCAGCCTAGAGACGTCTACTGCTGGACATAGGCCTCCCCCAAGGTTCTTCACACAGACCGATTTTGAGCCGCCCGCATTCAACCGCTTCCCGCGATCTTAACCAGATTGTCGGTCCACCTTGCGGGAGGCCCACCCCTGCTGCGTCGTCCTGTACGTGGTCGCCACTCCAGAACCCGCCTGCCCCAACGGTCATCGGTTCTTCGCGCTATGTGCCCTGCCCATTGCCACTTCAGCCTGGCTATTCGGAGAGCTATGTCGGTGACTTTGGTTATCCTGCGGATCTCCTCATTTCTGAATCCATCGCGCAGGGAAACATTTTACCTTTACTATAATATATTAAAGTGTTTTATGTGTCATTTTATCTTACTTAACTTTTCATTTCATCAACGTGAGTATACTTTTATTAAATAAGTCTGCGATACAAATGTTTGTGTAAACTGTTATCTGGATCGACAGAGAGCAGAAACTACAGCTGTGTTTATTATTAAGTAAATATAAAAGCGTATGTGTTTATTACATACATACATACATAGACTCATGCCTGTTTCCTCGAAGGGGTAGGCAGAGGCATATTAAAACGCCCACTTTTCGCCAGTGTTCTGATCCCACGTAATAGGTGGCGAGCCTATTGCCGCTTATCGGGATATTTTGTTTGCCAGAGCCTCGTCCGATGATCGGCAGGTGCACCACTTGCAGGTGAGGTTGGCTTGGGACTCTAAGTTCTTGGTGGGAACCCCATGCACCTACATATGTGTTTATTTGAGGGAAAAATAAATAAAATACGTAAATATAAATCTAGATCTATAATTTCCGATCCCAATATTTGAACAATGGAAAGTATCTAGTAGCTAATACTTGAGATTCATATTTTGTATGAAGCTGTCAGCATCTATGTGGTTTGAGCGTTCGCATCGCCGTCTAGTACTGCCCCGAGTGTTGTAGGTTCGATCTCGACTCGAGACAACAGTTTCTGTCATGCACAAATTATTTCAAAGCTGAGTGTAATTTGTGTTCGTTGTTTGAAAACAAATACTACATTCAATCAGCGAGAACTATGCTAGTACCTTACTGCGGGGGTTGTCCTATGAAAAAATAAATTGTAAAGATTTATGTTATAACAAAAGGAAATAAATAATTTTTGCCTATCTGTTACGCTTTTGCTATTAAGTTAATACAGAGATATTGATGTAAATATATTAGTAACTTAGTATAAAATCCCTCATCATTTCTGTCAAATGACGCCTATTGTTAAATATAGGCTTACCACAAAGCTCACAGATCAATATCGAGTATGAAACATTGCTGTGGAATGCTATTTTACAATCATCCTTAAGGGTGAAAATCAAATATCATGCAAACAAAGTCACTGTATGAATCATCTGTACATAAAACATTTCTTGCGACACTGATTGACTGGCAGACAACGCACAGCCATAAATAACTATTGGGCACTAGAAGCTGTAATTAGGCGGGTGTTTCTTGGGTTTGTAGGTGTAAAATAAGAAGAAATTTCTCGTAATTCCCACGAAATCGAGGCGAAAACAGTTAAATTAAAAAAAACTGCGTGCGTAGCTGCGGGCATCCTCTAGTTAGATAACAAAAAGCATATAGATAATTAAACCTCACCAACGATATCAGTTAAATAAATCTTAAAAAGAAAACCCATTAAATTCTCCCCATCAAGCAAAGCGATGCAACATTTAATAGGAATCATTTACAATCGACTTCAAAAAATTCTGTCGAGGGGGTGAGCCGTAAAAAAGATAGATAAAACGTATAATTTACGATGCTTTTAGTGCTAATGGCAAAGGCTTTATTGCTAGCCATCATAAACTTAAACAGAAGGTGCTACTCAAGTGGCATATCTCGGGAAGTAAAGCGTAGAATTGTGAGCCGTTTACGAGAAGTACTGGAAACGGTGGGACGTATATCTTTGTGTCTTGACGTGAATCAAGGCAGGTAAAGCGATTTGAAACAGTGATAATATTGCTGTTTCAAATCATTTACGTACCTTTCAATGGCGATGCAGTAATGATTAAATACGATATTATACGTAAGAGATGTCGATATGAATGAATATATTGGTTAACAGTTATCTGTTACGGTTGTAGACAAGTTAAATTATATCTAGTATCGTTTTTTTCTTATGTATCCGAAGCTTTCCTTTAATTTATTACTTAGGAATGATAAGGTCGACATTAGTCACGTAGCATCCAGGTCAAACTTTACAGTTGTGTTACGATTTTCATACTTATTTTCTACGCCATAAGAACGGTCCAAAGGTCAAAGTCTTGCTTGACGTGTGTAAAATTTTAGTCAGTCACAATATTATTTTTGGTTTAATATTTTATGTATTTAAGCAAAATAATCAGTCAGGGTCAATAAGGATCTTAAGTTTCTGTTTTACCTTAGTCGGTCTAAAATTTCCGACGCCAGAATTGGCCAGTTACTCACAAGAGAAAGAACAGAAAAGATCTAACAATTTCAAGAAATAATAAAACAATATCCGTAAACTTGACTATGTACAGCCTTTCGTGTCGGGTAAACGTAAGCAGTTTTCCGATAAAAGCAATAATTTGGATGGAAAATATCGAAGTTATCTCTGTACCAGGAAATTGGCTATCATTGTTAGAGATACTGCGATTTGGGTGCTTATATGTTACGTAATAAAAATAAAATTGTAAGAATTTTATTTCGTTTTCTTATCAACCAGTAGGTTAAGCTTATTTATACCTATACAGTGTTGATATGCATAATATTTTCACATGTTCAACTAAAACTATTTCAAACAGTGTGACTGTTTGAAATTATTTTAGTTGAATAAGTAGGTATATGGTCTATATTGTGTTTTTAATACTTAGCAAATGCAGGCCAACATATTGTATAATTATGTAACTCAACTTAGTGTGTGATAGAAGGAATGAAAGGAAGAATTTAATGTTATTAGCTATTCACTGCTGTTTTCTATCTCATGTATTTTCTGAATCATTACTGAAACCGATAATTATGTATCCGAAGTTAAAGCTATTCTTTTAAGCTGTAAATGTGTTGTGTCCGTTTATTATATATTATATTTAAAGTCACCCGCGACACTAGATTTATTCCGAGTGCGAGCGTTGTCTTCTTAAACAATAAAAACTATAAGTTTAGGTGTAGGTAAGGAAACTTAGTTCTTATTGGTAGTTTCGGCGGTTACGTGTGCAAATATAGTGACACAAATACTTATTTGTGTCAGAAACACGGGTGTCACACGCACATGTAATCTACCTAGGTTACACACATGCACATACGTGTTTCTTATTGAAATTTAAAAATTCATTACATGGCTGTACGAGCGAGAAGTAAGATCTAGTTATGATTTTACAAAAAAGATGTTAAATTCTTTGTTTTATTTTCATGACTTGTATGTGATATTTTATTGCACACAACTAATGCTACAATTAATTATGTATAGCGGTGGACATAAAAATTTAGACAACGGACCCGAAGTCAAGTCAAGTCTCTCGGCCACTACGCCATATTATGATAAGCCTTAGTAACTTCCTGCCATATTTGATCATGACGTCACTTCACGGTAACCCATCACGCTAAATATTCATGTCACGTCGGTGGATAGAGATCAATCATTCGTGTGATCCGACACGTACCGTCGACTTTGCTTTATGATACTGCTTTGATAATAGTGATGGAATATGTCAGCGAATGGGTGGGATAGTAGAAGTATTTTAGTGTATCGCTAACATAAGCTAGGGTAATGTTTTGACCTTAGGCTTGCTTGTAAAAGAAAATGTTCTAAGTAAATTAGTTTTATTAAGAGAAATAAAATGTGAGTTGTGTTCAAAAATAAAATTAAATTATTGAGCGATATATACGTAATATATGCGATAGCCTTGTAGGTTAGCCTAGCCGATAGGATATGTCGCAATAGGATTGTATAAATCGCCGTATTTATTTTTCTTTTTTTTAATTCTCTTCTGTACTGTAAGGATCGAATATTTCTATTATTGGCAATCAGGCATGAAAATTTAGGAATCTTAACAAAACATAGTAAAGTATCAAATCTGTCAAATCCAATCAGTACTTTATGATACAAAACTCTTCACATGACGCCTATGACCCCAAAGAAAGTACAAAAATTCAATCCAAGGTTTAAACGTTATTCAGAATAACACAAAGGAACGTCCGTAGCGTATGTGTAGTTCGTAGCACATGGCTATGCTACGCCTTTGGTAGTGTCGAGCGAAAGCACGTCCCATTGTAGAGCTTTGTAGCCACGTGCAGAGAACGTCTACGCGTTTACCTAAAATCGTAGCTGCTTCGAAAATAGCGGACCGATACAAATGTTAGGTGTTTGATAGGAAACATTTTAGAAAATTAAAAAGGGTTATTCTGATTACATTTAACTTTCTTTCTTTCGTCAGTTCAAAAGAAAATTTATTTAAAATATATCACCAGTAATAACTAGTAATTTTTACTTCGATTAAAAATAAGATTATCATTATTTATTAAATTGTTAATTATCGCTTGCTAAACGGCGAAGTGAAGCATCGTGAGGCAACCTGCATGTTTGAGAGTTCTCCATAATGTTCTCGAAAGACATGTGAAGTCTGCCAACCCGCACTTGGCCAGCGTGATGGACTATGGCCTTATCCTTCGCGTAGTAAGAAGAGACACGTGTCCAGCAGCTGCAGTAGGACATTAAAAAGGGTGTTGATTGCAGTTGCAAAATATTTTAATGCGTTAATATACTACTATAACTGAATACAAATACATGAAAAAATAAGTCACTAAAAGTAAAAAAATATTTTCGTCATCATACACTTTGAAAAATTGTCGGTGTATTGACCGCCGCCGCCGCTCAGCTGATCGCTATTGCAGGTGCCACAAGTACTCCCCCCCATGGGATCTCCACCTTGTCGTGGTGGGGGGCTCAGTAACCGTGGGTTAGAAGCCACCCACGGTGAAGCTAAGCGGGATCCCCGGAGGGGACGCTCCACGTGGGCTTGGTTGAGGCCTGCGTAGGATGCGTCCCATGGTGCGGGTGCGGGGGACAGTTCTGTCTGTCCCTCGCAGTCGGGTGCGGTCGCGGGAGGAGAGGTGTGTGGGTGTTGCGTTGCCCTGCGCCCTATCTCCCGCGACCAAATGGGGGCGCACCATCGTTGCGTCGCGGTGGGGCCGCAGAGGAAGAGGAGATGCGGTGTTGCGTTGCCGTCCTCCCTATCCTCTGCGGCCGCTGGGTGTTTTGGCGGCGGAGCCCAACACCTTCATCCGCCGCCAAGGGGGTTTAGTTCGGGGCCCGCCTGACCATCTGGCGGGCCAATACCCGTCGGGGGGTAGCGAGGAATGCTTTGGTGAAACCCTACCCTCCGACACATGGGTACACGAGGAGCACGGGTTGGTTTTTAGTCAGTAAGAGTCTGACAGTCCCCTTCGTCCTTCCCCCCCGGGGCGGAGGGACTCCATGAGGATTTTCCAACCCGATACCAAAAAAAAAAAAAAGGTGCCACAAGTACTAATCACACAAGCACACGTACCTACATTGACTGCACGATACAGGCTTATTTTGCACGATTCAACAGTTTATTCTGATTTACTATCTCATCATCATCCTCAGCCTTTAACAGTCCACTGCTGGACTAGGCCTCTCCTATGAAAGGAGGAATTGGCCTACTATACCACGCTGGCCAAGCGGGTTGGTATAGGGTTTGTATCAAGTTTTCCTTCTCTTACAGTGCTGTTCTCTGCATAATATGCTCCCTCTGTCGGCTCTTACGACACCCATGGGATGATATGGGGTGGTGACAATCCGTATTCTTTATCCGTCACCACACGGACTTTTATCGCTTGCTAAACTTCACCGATTTACTATCTAAGTAACATTTAATGAAAATAGGGTCTTATATCATCGCACACTGTTTGAAATAATTTTAGGTTATTAAGATTACTGTCTTTGTTGTATTATTAAAATATTTTGCAATTGCTGATCAACATATTGTATATTTATATAAATAGGTTAAGTCTTACTTTTTACACTGCAGCCGTTTTACATTCTACTGTTGTGGCGATTTCTTAGCAACTTGCGTTCGTCCCGTGAAATAAGTTAACTCGAAACTAAAGTATTCTCTGGACACGAACTTGTATTTACCTACTACCACCTACTATAGGACTAATAAATTATAGTTGATTGAATCCGGCGTTACTTGGCGGAATTCCATTGTAACCTAATGGAAGGAAAGAGGAACCCACCACTCACCCTCGGATTGACCACCCCAACTATTGCAATAGAAAAAGGTTGACAATACCGAACTCCTCTAAAAGGATAAGAGATATAGGAATGGTATGGGTTCCAGGAAGATACCTGAATTGCAGTATCCTGCTGTATGCGCCAACTATTCTATACTTCAACACGTGTTTCGGGTCTGCACGAGGCATCCTCAGGAGCGATGGGAGTTCGGTATTGTCAACCTTTTTCTATTGCAATAGTTGGGGTGGTCAATTTGAGGGTGCGTGGTGAGTTTCTCTTTCCTTCCATTTGGTTACTAATAAATTATACAAACTTTATATTGTGTCGCAGTGACTAAGTTAGAAACGTGCCGGTACTTAATAAAACTATGAAGAAAATACCCTGCTTTTCGATATTGTTTGGGAACATCTAAAAAAAAACTTAGTATTAGTTATTTTAGGGCCTCACATAGAGCATGTGTTTTTCTTACGTGCGTTCGGTGTACGCCCGGCGTTTAATTAGTAATACAGAGTGAAAGTAGCGTAATTTTCCGGACAGACGCGGGCTACACCGAAGTTAACTGTCTCACGGTGTAAAACTGCAAAACCACACAACGTGGAAGGCCGGCTTCAGAATCAAACTACGTCATCCGGAATAGGCTCGTAAAGTGCTAGGTCCTAATTATCATCTTAGCATTTAATCTGATGCAATCTGAGTTAATAGGGCCTAAGGTTTTGCTTATATAATTTTTACATTATATCCAATAGGGTTCTACTAGGCAGTAGCTTACTACTATTAAATTATCGCAAACATTGGATGGAAGCGAAGATGAATGGATTTCAACAAAAAAAAATGCTTAGTCAAAACCATACAACACTACCTAGTATAGCTTATATGCCAAACAAAAAATCATATAGAGGTAAGTGGTGCCGCGGGTCAAAACAAGATTTTTTAGAAAGTAGCAAGCAAAACCATAGCAGCATTCAATTGAAATATTGTCGACAGTAGAAGCAATCAAAACTTCGAGGAACCAATGAAACTTATGTTTAATTGCTCTAAAGACAAATGGGGGTTTCACCTGATAGTAAGTGTTAAATGACGCGGCTTCGTTTCACCTTATAAAGTACTAGACATAGCCCGCGGCTCCGCCCCCCTTGGCCTTTTTGGGTTAGGGAGTCTTTAAGAGCAGGCATTCCGAATTTTATGCTATTTTAAAGCGATATTCTGAAACAGTCATAGATACTAGGAAAGTGAAACTTCAGCAAACAATTATTTAGGCCCTTGTCTGATTTTGTTCAAGAACAGATACATGATTAGACGATATTCGCTCGATAACATTTTCATTTGAAAATCACACTACTTGCAAAGCAAATTCTAAATATTTGAATAAAATATTCACTGTTCTTTCTGAAGTATACAATAAACATAAAAGAAACCTACGTTTTAGTGTAGTTCAAGACATTTTTTCTGTAGTACAAATATTACTATATTAATAAACAACACAAGATTTTCAACTTTTTCCATGCTTGAAATGGTTTGACCCACTTTACGCCCGCACCCGATATTTAACATTATTCCTGATGTCATAGCGTTTACTTCAGCCGGGCGCGCTAGCTTGTCACTCGAGCTACGCGCTCCGTCCGACGTGGACGTGTATCGCGTTCGCGCGCAGCTATAGGTATTTTTATTACGATTTGTTTCGTAAAATAAGAAATAAAACATAAAAAATAAAATGGGTAACAAGGTAAATAAGAGATCTTATGTTATAAAATAAAAAGAAAGTTGACTTATTGAAGAATAATGCTAGAATCATGAGATATGCAAAGGTTTGTTATCGAATTTAATTTACCTAATATTTTGATAAAGTATTAGAACTGGGAACTATGGAGTCGATTTCATCTATGCAAAATTATAAAATAAGCTTTATATTATTATGTTACTATCAACATTATTATATTTTCGTGTCATGTTCGTTTTATTTATCCCTAATAGATTTACAGATTTTTATTTTAGTATTAGATTTTCACAAATTCCTATCATGTAGATATTTTAAAAATATTTTTTTTCTACGAAATTTCGATACCTACAAGCCCGGTTTCCACGGTTACCGGCCACACTTGCTCGCCGTGATCGCCAATTTTCTTTATTTAAACACTAGTTGAGACCGCGGTTACACCCGCGTTATTTAAGGCTACTGTTCTGCTCCCGTGGCTCATAGTGTGCTGTTGCATAGCCTTTAGCGTTCCTCGATAAATGGGCTATCTAACACTGAAAAGCACTCGCTTTTTCTAATCGGACTAGTAGTTCCTGAGATTAGCGCGTTCAAGCAAACAAACAAACTCTTCAGCTTTATATATTAGTATTATCCGATACTCGCGACTTCATTCGTGTGGAATATGAATTTATAGTAATCTAAACATATAAACAAAATTCAAGTGTATCTCTGTGATTTCAAAATAACTAAGTCTTTTTAGGGTTCCGTACCTAAACGATAAAAACGGGATCCTATTACTAAGCCTCCGCTGTCTGTCTTTCTGTCTGTCACCAGGCTGTATCTCATAAGCCGTGATAGCTAGAAAGCTGAAATTTTCACAAATTATGTATTTCCGATGGCGTTATAACAACAAATTCTAAAAATTAAAAAATGAAAATATTAAGAGGGGTCCTATAAATTAAATGTGTTTTGTCGTATTTTTTGCTCAATATTACTAACGGTAACAGGTAGACGCTTAAAATGTTCACAGAATATGTAGTTGAATATTACCTTTCAAAATAAATTATTAAATAAAAAAAGAAATATTAAAGAGGGCGCCCATACACCAAACGTAATTTTTAAGCAATTTGTTACTTCATCTTAATTAACAGGTAGAAACCTAAAAGATATTTAAGTATGCATACAACATACGTGATTTCCTTTCATAGATGATGGTACGGAACCCTTCGTGCGCGACTCCGACGGGCACTTGCCCATTTTTTAAATTATATTATACATATAAGACCATATTATATGATCCAAAGTTTTTCTTTTTAAAGTTGTCTGTCTTGCTGTTTTTTCGGGGTAATCCTTGAAATGGCTAAACAGATTTGAATGGAACTTTCAGTGAAAGATATAGAACTTTGTAGGGCAACATATTAGATGTAATTTGATGCCAGTAGGTATGTACGTTTATATGTTTTTATCTTTATAATACCTATGTTTATATGTCATATGTCGTATGTAATATATCATATATGTTATATTATATGTCATATGACGTATGTCATACGTTATATATGTTATAAGTTATATGTTACATTTTATATGTTATGTTATATGTTGTATGTTATATGTTATAGGCTTTACGCTATATGTTATATGTTATATTTTATATGTTATATGTTAAATGTTATATGTTACATGTTATATGTTATATGTTATATGTTATATGTTATATGTTTTATGTTATATGTTATGTTATATGTGATATGTTATATGTTATATGTTATATGTTATATGTTATACGTTATTTGTTATATATTATATGATATATGATATGATATGATGATGTCACAAGACCCATCACCAAGCCGAAGTCTACTCGTTTTGCACATCATGCCAAGTCATACTACGCGAAAATAATACCTTGGAAACGAAATATTTTTTTTTGCTTAAAAAATAGACACTCGTACGAGTTTATTAATATAGATTTAACACTGCGATGGTAGCGCACCATACTCAAGTCCCCTTGAACACACACAAAAAAAATCATCAAAATCGGTCCAGTCGTTTAGGAGGATTTCAGTGACGTACACACGCACTCAAGAAATATACATATAAAGATGTTTACATGTATGTCGCTTTGTCTTACGAAAATTAAAATCATAATTATATTGGTCAATCATTCATTACGAACATTTATTTTACTTTATTTATTTGGAAGAGCGAGCTCGAAATACCTACACCGCCGTGTTTTTTTTACTTTTTCCTCAGGAACGCGTAAAGGTAATAAACTGAAATGTATACCAAATACTCAGTTCTTCTGTCCCTTGGACAATAGACTAAAATCTGTTCTAAGTCTATGCATTAAAAAGATACAGCCGTTTATGCCAGAAATTTTCGACGATTGGTCGTAAGTATTAGATACCAGTTTTACGATTTGTGACTTTATTACTAGGTATCATGGTTGTAATTAGGTTGAACTTAAAACTGTTTTAAAACATTCGTCTCCGTTTGGTAGGAATCAAATGTAGATGTATAAGCGTGTACATCCGTACATCATCCGTACATCATGTACATCCGTGAACATGGCGCTTGCAACAGTGCTGACATATCGGTTACTTCATATAAAGGTACGTGGTATATATCCTGAAAGACAATTTAAAATAAACACCCTAATTAATCTTAAAAAGGCGTGATTTTCATAGCCGCCGCCTATGACACATTCGGAACGACGTCAAAGCCGCACCCCAAGAAAAAATGCAATCCGTTTTATAATCGTTGATTATTGTAATATAATAAGTGAGTTACATTGTAATATCAATGTAACGTAGCCGTTGCAATTAGATATTAGTAAATTATAAATAAGAGCTTCTCTTTTTTATGTCATAATATGCACGCATGGCATAGTGATTTCAGAGGTCTTCTTGGCACTTGGCATTACGCCGTGGTCGTAGGTTCGATTCCCACCTGAGACAACACTGTGTGATCCACATATTTGTTATTTCGTGTCCGTTAATGTATGAAAGTAGTATAAAAAGAAACATATCATTAATATAAATAAAATAAATTAGTAATAGGACATTCTGAAACTAGATTTCACAGCCTATGGCTTTGACTATAACTACAACATGTCGCATAAATCAATTGAATTATTCATATTTATGCCTTTTATGGCATATTTTAGTCAATTTATTATCATATCATAAATAACTATTCATAATACAAAAAAATATTAAATACATAAAGTCGTCTCTACTCCAATCGAAGCCCGCGTAGCGAGACATTCATTCACCTCGCGCAGCGGCGAGCTGCGGGGTGAGGTGGCGGCCCGGGGCCGCTAGCGGGGAGAAAAGGCGGAGCTTACGCAAAACATATTTCGGAATGCCTGCTCTTAAGCTCAGAATTTGTCTCATAATGCTCCTCACTAAGGAACAAAGGCATAGTGATAATATATTCCATAGTTCGGAGCAGTAACCGTTGAAATATTATAAATAACAATTTTTATTTGTGGGTACTGACTTTCCATAACGACTGGCAAAGTTTTTCGTGACAGCCTGGAACGACAGTTTAACATATTCTACGAGGCACGGGGCAAGCGATAATTAACAATTGAATACGCTCATAACTTCGAAAACTCAGTAGTGCGCGCCGTGAATTCAAACCCGACTCCCTCTGCATGCCAGTCTGTTGGTAACTCTCTAGTAGACTATCGCTGCCTTAGATAGCTGCTTGTACATCAGATCTATTTGGAGGGGGTCTCTATTAGGGTATCTATTAGGGTCGGCCGTGGTGCAGTGTAAACGGCACAACAAATTTGAAGACAATGTTACGTTTATTACAGGTAAACCTCTCACCATACTGCCTCCGTTGTACAGTGAATAGCGTTTGCTGCTCAGGAGATCCCGGGTTTGATTCCTGGGCCGAGCAAAAGTGTTACTGGCTTTTTCGGAATTCTCAGTAACAGCGCAGAGTCTGGCAAAGTGCCCGGTAACGGCAATATTGCCAGCACATTACAGAATAAATCACATAATTGAAGCACCTGCTTCGTTTATGTTATTTTATTTGCTTTAATTAAACTGTAAACCTAGCAAAATTTTAGTTTTATTACAGTACAACACTTTAGTACAATAAAGCAACACCCAAATCTCGCAACAGAAACTTAACTATAAATATCGCATCCCCTAAAACAGTAGGCGCAACGTTTATTACAATAGTAAAGTAGAAACACTTACTTGAACCGTTTGAAATTGAACCTTAAGCTTTAGTGGTTATGGTTGTAATTCGTCTGTGTTAAGGGTTTATTTCTGCGATATTATGCTGTCAAGGGAGACAGGTAGGGAGATAACAATATCATCACGGCAAGATTGCAGGGTACGAGTAGGGATATACCGTTTGAAACCGGACACTGTCTTGTTTGAGATGTGACCGAGGTGAAACTTAAATGTCTCGGAAGGTGTCCGATCATTTGACAAAAAACAAATGATAAATTTTCATTTGACAAATAACATTTGACAAAATTATACTTGATAAATTTATTATTTTACAAACTATTGTTTAATAAACTACTCATTAGACAATATATTTACTATAAAAAAGTTATTATGCTAAAACATTAATTTACAAATTGATTATTTTTTTAAACACGTTATTT
Organism: Euclidia mi; assembly: GCA_944739405.2. NCBI lineage: Eukaryota > Metazoa > Arthropoda > Insecta > Lepidoptera > Erebidae > Euclidia > Euclidia mi. The sequence continues at coordinate 33,315,586 of OX123203.2, forward strand.
GGCAAAACAACTTAAAGCATAAATAACATTTGACAAAATGCCTTGCTTGGTAAATATTTATTAATCAACATCTAAGATAATACAACAATCTTTGTGTAGGGTCAACTGAAACAATGGCTGGTTAGGTTAGGTTAGAACTGCGACCACAACGCACGAGCTGAGCGAGCGAAGCGAGCGTGCCGCGGCTGCGGCCGGCAAGTGCCAGAACCGAATTTTACTTATTTCGCTTAATTCAGGCAGTGTGTATTTTTTTTAAAGACTTAAGTTTCTATGGAATTAGTATTAATACAAAATTATTACTTGCCTATAAAAAATCTGTCCAAGATGAAAATTGCAACCGAGGAATTAAATATTTTCAAAATTACGCGTAAGTATTGGTTAGAAATTAGTTATTTTAAAAATTAATAATTTATCTTCTAACTTTTTGTATAATCACCAATTTGGCAAACGAATTATTTAGTCAAATGATTACTTTTAAAATAATTATTTAACATTTAAATTATTTTCTAAGTAACACATTTGCGAAACCTGTATTATGTCAAATGATTGTTTTTAAAGTAATATGTTTGCGAAATGAAAGTTTGTCAAATGATTAGTTTTTCAAACGTTGTTTGTAAAATGATCTTTTGTCATACGTTTTTTGTCAAACAATAGTAAACCGTCTCGGAATGCGGGACCCGTTATAATTGTTTTGATGAAAAAAAATTCAGTGTGGTGATTGATTAACACTTTCACGGACAGTAAACGAGACACAATTGAAGTTTTATTGTTATCACGTCTATAGGCGTTTACTGTCCTTCAAAGTGTTAACAACACAAAGTATCACTACCCCACTTCATTCCGTGTATGTCTTAAGTGGCGACCAACACATGAATCAAATACATGAAGAATGAAAAAAACAGAAAACTCGACATCAATTCCTATACCAAACAGTTTCACCCGCGTGGTATAGTAGGCCTAATCCTTATATTTACTCACGGAGCTACTGTGAAGCAAATTAGTGTAAGCTAAAATCTAGCAGTTAGGCAGCGATAGCCTGCCCGACGTATTCTGGGGGGAGGGCAATGTTTCACGCGAAAGAAGTCTAGACCTGCATGACCTGGCAAATGCCATGCCTCGTGCAGAACACATAACCAACACCTCCTGGACGGTTGTACCGCGTCGAGCAGACGAACGCCGCAAGGCAAACGTTAGCTCCGCTGCAACCGTAACCGGTAGAGGTAAACACCTCGGAAAGCGCTCCCGTCATCATAGACGTCAGCGTGAGTACGCAGCGCACGCGGGAGGGAGGTAGCGAACCGACAACGTCGGCGAACGCACCCCCCGCGGGAGGTAGCGAACCGACAACGTCGGCGAACGCACCCCCCGCGGTAGGTAGCGAACCGACTACATCGGCGAACGCACTCCCCGCTAGACAACAAACAGCTGGTGCAACGCACCAGCGCGGTCATCCGCCCCCAGCCAGCGCGATGAGGGAACCGCCCAGGACGAAGAAATCGGCAGGACGCGGCGCGATTGGTGGACGCAGCAGCTCAGGCTTGCAAGCGGAAACCACGCGGACAGCGAAGAGTGAGCCTTCGGGCTCGCTCCCGCCGGCTGCACGCGCCGCTCCGGGCGGTGCAGCGCCGGGCACCCCCCGTCGCGCCCCTTCGACGGCAGCAAACGCGGCCCCAGAAAAGGCGGACCCAGGCACGCACCGACCAATCCGGCGCTCTCGGGACGGCCCACTTCGGCGACACCGTCGAAGAGGAACCGTCACGACGACACACCACCAAGCGCCACGACGAAGCGTGTGAGAGTGGACGCAACACCGAAGAGGGCAACGATGAGCTACGCCGATACGACTAACTCGCATCTGATGGTGGCCGTCGTTGCCACTCCACCCACAGACCTGACGGTGGAACAAGCACGGCAGCTCAAGCTCTCCATAGAGGAGCGCATCATGGAAGCAGCCTTTGCACCACCGTCAAACAACGAGCCCGCACTCGCGCCATCCTTTAGAGGCAAACCGCTTGCAGCAGGAGGAGTCCTAAAGCTATGGTGCGAGGACGAGAAATCGCTGGCGTGGCTGAAACGAACGGTAGCGGGACTGCAGTCACCGATCGAAGGAACCAGGCTGGCTGTCATCGGGCAGACGGACCTCGCGAAGCGCGTACTCGCATCGCTCTAGCTGCCGAGGTCGACCAACCTGGAACTCCTGAAGATCCACCAACTCTTAGCTGCCCAAAACCCATGGTACGCTGTCCAGACGTGGCAACTGTACAGCGCTACCATGCAAGAGCACGGCCTATACTTGTCCTTGGGCATCCCCGAATCGGAGATCCCGAGAATCGAGGCGCGCGACCGCCGAGTCTCCTTCTTCACGGGCAGCGTGTACGTACTGTTCCACGCTGCCGGGGCAGGGGCTGGCAGGACGGTTGCCGCGCCCAGGGAAATGCCGCCCGCCAGCGGGCATACACAGAGACGAGAGACAACATCGGCCGTTCCCAGCACGTCGGGCACAGCCCGTGCACACACAACGCCCGCAGCGACAAAGAGCGCTGTGACGGCAGTTGACGACGAGCACGACTCGTCTGACGGGGAGTCCGTGGACAGCAATGTTCTCGGATCTTCGTCAGACTAGAGTCGTACAGACCAACCTCCAGCACAAGCAAATTGCAACGGCTACCCTACGCAGGCTGCTGGAGGTTAACCACCACACAATAGCCCTAATCCAGGAGCCGTGGATTAGAGGCGACACCATATGTGGACTCAACAAAATCAGAGGTAAGATATTACACTGGAGCTCGGCTCCTAAGCCGAGAACATGCAAATACATTCCCCAAACAGTACCAGCATTGCTGCTGACTAACTTTTGTTCTAGAGATCTCACAGCCGTGGGAATACGAACAGGGCCCAATGATCAGATGCTTGTACTAGCTTCGGTCTACATGCCCGGTGATGAGGAGATCCCATCGAAGGAGCTGGCTGAGCTGGTGCAGCACTGTGAGGACCACGGCTGGCCAATAATACTCTCGGCAGATGCTAACGCCCACCATCCACTGTGGGGGAGCCCCGAGGCAAATAGACGAGGTGAGATCCTAACTGAATACATCTACACAACAACACTAACGGTAATCAACAAAGGCTCAGAGCCCACATTTGTTAGCTCCAGATATCAAACCATAGTAGACATTACACTGGCATCGGATGGGGCCGCAGAACTTGGCACGAACTGGCATGTGTCCGCAGAACCATCCTTTGCCGACCACAGACGTATCTGCTATGACATACGGGTGCAAGAGAGGGTCATACAACCAAAACGCAACCCACGTAATACCGACATTGCGAGATACAAGACCCTGCTCGAACAAGAAATGGCCATGTCAAATTTCAACGACATGAACACAAGCACTACACACATAGAACACAACACCAATTTACTAACAAAATGCATACAACGCAGCTACCAACAAGCCTGCCCCACCACACTACCGAAAACGAGTAGTAAAACCCTATAGTGGGGATCGGAACTGGTGAAACTCAGGCGCAATCTGAGACAACTCTTCAACCGGGCCAAAAACACAAGGAAAGACACGGACTGGGACAAATACAAAGAAGCCCAGTCGCACTACAAGAAACGCATACGATTCCGCAGGGGAGAATCCTGACGAAATTTCTGCACCAACATTAATTCCACATGCGAGGCAGCCAGGGTAAAAAAGATCCTATCCCAGGACAGCAACAAGACCCTAGGCTCCATAAGAAAGCCTAATGGCACCTACGCAACCACAGACATGGAAATAAGCCAAATACTAATCGAAACGCACTTCCCAGGTTGCACAGTGACCGAAGACTGTGATTGGGAAGGATCAGAACACAGACCACCGACCCAGACAGACTGGACGATAGCCAACAACATGGTTACCGGGGACCGGCTGAAATGGGCAATTAACAGCTTCCAGCCGTACAAATCTGCAGGCCTGGACGAAATAACACCAGCACTTCTACAATGGGGCTGCACAACGATTGTGCCACAGCTACTCAGCATATATAGAGCATCTATAGCGCACAATTACATACCACGAAGGTGGAGGGCAGTAAAAGTCATATTTCTCCCAAAACCGGGCAAAACGGATTATACGCAAGCAAAATCGTTTAGACCTATCAGTTTGACCTCCTTCTTGCTAAAAACGCTGGAAAGGCTCGCTGACAGATACCTGCGGGAAGGCGCACTGCTACGCAGACCACTACACCCGCATCAACACGCCTACAGAAGTGGTAGATCAACGGAATCAGCGCTTCACTCCGTAGTAGGGACCATAGAGACAGCGCTATCTGACAAACTAATGATCTTAGGCGCCTTCATTGACATAGAGGGCGCCTTCGACAATACTAAATTCACCAGCATTAGCCGGGCCCTTAACAAGTTCGGAGTTGAACAAACCGTCAGTGGATGGATTGATCAACTCCTGAAACAAAGGGCTATTCAGTTCACGGTTAATACCACCACAAGGGGGATAGTAGCAAAAGGCTGCCCACAGGGAGGTGTCCTATCACCCCTGCTTTGGAACATAGTGGTAGACGATCTGTTGAGAAATCTGAATGACAAATGCTTCTTCACGGTCGGCTACGCAGATGATATTACCATCCTAATCAAAGGAAACTCAGAAGACATGATCCATTATCGGATGCAAGCTGCCATCAGGATCATGGAACAATGGTGCAACCACCATGAACTGACGGTCAACCCAAATAAAACGGAGCTAGTACTTTTCACCAACAAAAGGAACACCCGTATGATCAGAAAACCAAAACTTTTTGGCACGAAGCTTAACTTATCGAGTGAAGTCAAGTACCTGGGCGTAACACTCGACCACAAGCTCAACTGGAATAAACACATCACCACTAAAACCACAAAAGCATGTACAATCTTCTGGCAGTGCAGGAGAATAATAGGCAAGAAATGGGGTCTAAAACCTTTCATCACCCTATGGATCTTCACTGCCATAATACGCCCCATGCTCACATACGGTGCAGTAGTGTGGTGGCCACGCACTCAACTAAGCACAGTCAAGAGCAAACTGCAGAGCATACAACGCCTCGCCTGTCTGGCCACAACAGGCTGCATGAAAACAACTCCAACGGCGGCACTGGAGGTGCTTCTCGACTTGTGACCACTGCACCTCATCATCCAGCAAGAAGCAGGTGCCGCTGCGATTCGGCTCGATAAGTTCGGGCTCTGGATGAGAGATGACCGTATAACCCACGCACGCCTGAAAATCACGTTAACTAACGAGATCCCGATGCTAGATGCAACGTGTGATCTCATACCTAAAACCTTTGTCTTTGAAAATACCGCATACAACTGCAAGAAGAGCACAAGGATAGTTCTGGTATACACGAAGTTAGAGTATACACAGACGGCTCAAAAACAAAGTATGGGACGGGTGCCGGAGTGTTCTCCCATGACTTGAATATCAATCTCTCATTATCGCTTGGTAAACTCAACACCATCTTCCAAGCTGAATGCGTTGGGATAACAAGGGCGGCGACGGCGATCGCGGCCAGAAATGTGAGGAACCTGTCAATACGCATCATCATTGACAGCGCCTCAGTACTACAAGCTCTCGATGGCAACTGCTTTAATAGCAGCCTAATTATGGAGTGCCACCAAGAGCTGCAGAAAACTGCAGCGAGGAATCGGGTCACGCTCCAGTGGATACGAGGACACAGTGACTCCACGGGCAATGACGGAGCAGACCAACTGGCAAGGAAAGGATCGGACACGACAACTCTGGGACCCGAACCAATTGTTCCGATACCTTTCAACCAACTAAGAACATGGTTACGCGAGAGAACCCTACAACAACACGAAAAAGAGTGGGCAGAGTTAAAAGAGTGTAGGCAATCTAAAGATGCCTTTCCCCAATTAGATAAACGACTCTCGCAAAAACTGTTGCACTCCAACAGGAAAACACTCAAGCATCTGACTGGCATAATAACCGGCCACTGTCCACTAAACAAGCATCTCTACAACATCGGCGTCACGAACAGCCCACTATGTAGGGGCTGCATGGGGACCGAAGAAACACCCGCTCATATGATCCTACATTGTACCAGCGTGAGCGACCAACGGACGAAGTTCCTGAACAACCCCAGAACCATGAGCGAAGCCATACGCAATACTGGTCAACTAATGGCCTTCTGGAAGGAGCTTGCATGGTATGAGTAGCAGGCGACAACCGTGTCACTGCTAACGCACAATGGCCCAATTAAGTGGCTAAGTGCAGAAAACACCTGTGCAACTAACTAACTAACTAGGCAGCGATAGCCTAGAGGAGATACCAACGGACTGCCATGCAGAGGGTATCGGGTTCGAATCCACAGCGCACACCAAGGACATTTCGAAGTTTAATGTGTGTTATATTGTTAATTGTCGCTTGCCCCGTGCCTCGGAGAGCACGTTAAACCGTCGGTCCTGGCTGTCAGTCGTTACGGGGAGTCAGTACCCTCCAATACACTGATACTGGTCTAAACCATGGAATATCGCTATCCCTTTGGGTTGCGAAGGTCAGACGGCAGTCGCTCTGTGGAAAAGTTGATATTCTATCATATCTGGTTAGACCAGTAAGCGGACCTCGGGGTCCAAGGCGTGCCAGACTTGGATACAACCGGGATGATGATAATGACGACTAGTGTGATGATGAAACTCTAGCAGTGAACTGCAAGCTACAAAGTAGTAAGACAATTATAGGTTATTGTCTTACTACTTATAATATCTTTACATTCAGTAGGCTTTTTTTTTTTTTTTTTTTTTGTTCACTACGGTGGTAAAACTCTCCTTATGAGTCATCTCAACTCCGCCAACCCAGCCATTAGAACGGCTGGGCTTGGGGCTGGCGAAGGAGGTATGTGGAGGCTCTCCCCTACAGGCGTTCGGGGCATACCCACTAAAAACCACCGCGGTGTCCCTACGGGTCCCGTTTGTTGGCGGGGTCACGCGATTCGCGAATTGCATACTTTCTCGCGACCCCGCCCGGGATTGGCCCGCCGTTTGTGTTGGCGGGCCCCGTCTCGTTATGATCTCGCAATCATCCATCAAACTTCTTGCATCCATCAAACTTCTCGCATCCATCACCTCACAAAGCTACTTGGGAGGCGGCGAGGACACGCGCCGCCTCCCGCCTTTTGGCGGACAGGGAGCAGCCCCAGCGCTCACCGTCCGCAGGCACTGAATTTAGGGTGGTCGGAGGTCGTCTCTTGTGCGATGTCCCCGACGCCCGGACCTACGGTTGGGGAGAGGGCGGTGTATTTCCCTCTCCCGCTCCGCCGCCTCCTTGCTCAGCATGACTGCTTCGCAGAAGGAGGCGACGGCGTTCCAAGACCTCTCACTCCGAACCATAGACAGAACTACGGCCGGGAGCGAGAGGAACATTCAGTAGGCTGAATGTAAAGATATTATACATCTTAAGTTAGTTGAGTAGTGTTGAGTTTGAGAATAAGGTTTATATAATTTCAGATAAAAATTAGCTGCAATAGAGCGACTTATTTTAATTATTATTTAAAGAACAATGGCCATTTTTGACCTAAGCATGTATAGAGATAAAACTTATTTCAAAATTAAGGTTATTTTTTAGTGTAATGATTTCACTAACAATTATATTTTATAGAAGTCTAGGTAAAAAGAAAAGTTTTGGGTTGTAAAGATGTTTTAGAACTCATGAACGCATCCTTATCAAAATATTTTTTATTCGCTGCACTGTTATATTATCTGTGCCCGATAATACTTCCTTGTTTAGCTACGTTCCATTTCACTTATACCACATCTTTAACAACTGGTTTTGTCAAAACCTCGAGAAAACTTAATTTTATATATAAATTGAATCAAGTTGTTAAAAGCTGATCATAAATGAATGTATTTTTTTATGTTAAAAGATATAAAAAGATAAATATAAATGTATATCTACCATTGAAAACATTGGATAAGGATGCAACGGAACGTTTTTGACGTAAAGAGGCCGCTGGTGACATTGGACATGGGTGAATCTGTCAAATTAATACGAACTAATTTCGGTGTATTATGTAATTCCTAGACCATTATAAGAAAAACTGTCTTTACAGTATAATTTCTTGATCATAGAGCTACTTGTTTTTGTACATTTTATCTATATACACAATAATTCATTATCAGGTCATTCAATGTATGAGAAGTGGCCATTGTTCTTTAAATTATTATTTGAAGTTTATATTTACTCTCGTGATCATTCACGGTTACTAGCCTAAGCGAATTTCCAGGCGGGGTTGCGGCAGTAATGCTAACGTAGTTCCTGTGACCCCGCCATTCAATGGGATCAGATAGAGGAACACCATGGTGGTTTAAGTGGGAAGTCCCGGCGCTTCTCGTCGGGGAGTCCCACACTCTCCCTAGCTTGAGCCCCTTTAGGGGCCCAGCCTGGGGGGTTAGCTTGTGGTCCCACAAACCGGATTTGCAAATATTGGATTTTAAACTTAAGTTTGATACAATTTTTGAATAACAACATGGGTTCTTTTATTTAGCTATGATCACTTACCGATTCTTGTCAAAGTCAAAATATTTATTGTTCATAGGTTTTACAAAAACACACTTCATTTTTTGTAGGTCCACTGACCTACAAAAAATGAAGTGTGTTTTTGTGTGATACTGAGTAACTCAGAGACAGTCACAGTTTTAACTTTAGTTTACATAAAAAAAAACGCTTTGCCCATGGCACCATTTTGCATGGGACTATTTTACTCTTTAGAGTCCAAAAAATCCTCTCTTGGTGCTCGCTTACACTCCCCCAGGAACATGCAAGTCAAGTTACAGCTTGTTGCACCCTTTAATTTTGACTGTGCGTTGTCAGTCAGTCAGTCAGTGATGCAAGAATATCTGTCTTGAGAGATTGATGATGATTGATGATATTTATGTCTCCGTATCTTTCATTTGAAGTATAATCTGTTGGAATAATATTTTCCCCGTTAAAGTATTTAGTACAACATGTTTGTAGTAATTTCGTATATTTTGTCGATAAAACTCTTGATATTTTAATTGTTATTTTAGATAATAATTAATTCAATAAAATTACGCTTGTTCTTAGTTACTTCGTGGGTGTGCTAAAAACCCCGCAACGGATTTTAATGTGGTTTTTTTAATAGATTGAATGATTCAAGAGGAAGATTTATTTAAATGTATAACTGACGCGGGTGAAGCCGCTCGCTGGCGACGTCTAGTAATTTTATAATAAGTATAGACATCGTGCCAATTGAAATTTCTCTCATATGGTTGCATTAGCTGATCCGCGTTATGTAGGGCTACTGCTCCGCACCCATAGCGTGATGTTCTATAAATGGGATATCGAACACAAAAAATATAATTCAAATCTAACCAATAGTTCCTGAGGTTAGCACGTTCAACCAACAAAACAAACAACTACTTCATTTTGTAATATTAGTATTTATATACTTAAATGTAATCGGTTCCATAACTATTAAGATTTGCTACAGTATTCTGCTCAAATGTATCTTTGTTCTGAATTATTGTTATTCAGAAGTTGTTTGTGAAACATGAATGCAAAAATTTGGCATTAGTTTTGGCTATAGAAGCAATCTGAATGTGATGAATTATGCAAATAGTTGAGACGCTCTTGATTAATTTCTGAAATGTAAAATATTACGATCAGCTGACGAGAAATTTGTTACAATATTTTGCAATTTACAAATAATAAGATTATGTCGAAACAAATTAAACTAATCAAATATTTTATGCTTTAAGTATTGTGATTAAACTATGAAATATGTTTTTAATTAGTTTTATTAAGAGTTTTCATTTGGTACGTCATTTGACAAAATTAATTATTTAATTTTATAAAATAACTAGAGGACGCCAGCAGCTACGCCTGCATTTTTTTTAATTTACCCGTTTTGGCCGATCCCGTGGGAATTTCGGGAAATCCCTTCTTAGTGCACCCCTACGGTCCCCAAGGAACATACATGCCAAATTTCAGCTTCCTGCGCCCAATAGTTTCGGCTGTAGCGTGTCTGTCAGTCAGTCAGTAACGCAAGGATTTTATATATTAAGATTTGCACTCAGTTAAAGAATGCACATTTAAAATTTATGGATGTGTCTCTAAGTACGTGTTATAAGTTTAAATCTAATATTCAGCCAAGTCTGGTTAGACTAATAAGCGGACCCCAGGATGAAACTGGGATGACTCTAAGAGGATGATGAGTAGCGATCAGTTTTATAGGGCGACCAAATAATATAATAATTGACGACGACCGGTTGGCGCAGCGGGAGTGTAAGCGACTGCTACGCCGGAGGTCGCGGGTTCGATTCCCGCTCAAGTCAAATATTTGTTTGCATGAACATGGATGTTTGTCTTTTTCTGGTTTTGTCTTTATATAGTATGTATGTATTTACAAAAAAAAAGTATATATCTATGTTTAGCCATTATCTAGTAGGTATCCATAGTACAAGCTCTGCTTAGTTTGCGACTAGATGGTGATGTGTAAGTGATAGATCATATAGAGGTGAAATTATTGCTAAATCCATTTTCTCGGAATGTGTTTGATTGAAAATCTGTGGCGTTTACACACGTAAATTAAAACAGCAAGTGCAAAAGTGCTGGCTGGGGCTAGCAATTATAATATAATTAGTACCTACGAGTATTAACTTCATAGTAAATAAACAAGTTATTAATGATGAACTAATTTTGTATTTTAAATGTGGTAAGTTCTATTAAACCATTTTTTTATTTACTAGCTGTCACCCACGGCTAAGCCCGCGTGGATGTCGGTTATCGCGATAACAGCTATCCTATGTAAGGACAAGGAAGGCCTTGATTCGCCTCTTTGATTGATTGAAGAATTATTTATTGGTATAAACATCTACTTGTTAGTATAAAGATGAACGATTGTGATACGAAGAAAGTGATTAACCTCTCGTATGCCGGAATACCAGACACAATTAAAAAGCTATTGTGTCTCGCGTAGATCTGCGTTCCGGCATACAAGGGGTTAATAAAACATTTTGACACCAGAACGTTTTTTTAGGGTTCCGTACCTCGAAATGAAAAAACGGAACCCTTATAAGATCACTTTGTTGTCCGTCCGTCTGTCAAGACCTTTTTTCTCAGAAACGCGTAAAGGTATCAAACTGAAATTTATATCAAATAGTCAAGTCTACTGTCCCTTGAAACTGTGAAAATATCAAACTTCTAAGCCAACGCAATCAAAAGATACAGCCGTTTATGCTGCAAATTGCCGCAAATTTAAAAACTCGCCAGGGAATCAAAACCTATCTCGTGAACTCAGAATCTTGAAATTTGGTACGAAGCAATTTTTTATAGCACAGATAAAGGAAAAATTCCGAAAACCGTAAATTTTTTGTTACATTATATAATATAGAAATATTTTTAATAATTTTAAAGTTATTACCACTTCTCGTGAACGCGTAGAGGTATTAAATTCAAATTCGTATCAAATACTAAAGTCTATAATACCTTTAAGCTGTAACAAAATCAAACTTCTATGTCAACGCAATAAAAAGAAACAGCAATTTAAGCCGTATATTTTGTCGCAACTACTCGCAAGGGAATCAAAACCTACAGGGTACTTCCCGTGAACTCAGAATCTTGAAATTTGGTACAAAACAATGTCGTATAGCACAGATAACGGAAAAATTCCGAAAACCGTAAATTTTTAGCTACATAATAAAAAAAATGTGTTAATTTTAAAGTTACTACTCCTTTCCTCATGAACGTGGAAAGTTATCAAATTGAAATTCATATCAAATCTTATACTCGGGTCTATAATACCTTTAAGCTATAACAAAATCAAACTTCTAACTCAACGCAATCGACAGAAACAGCAATTTTACTATATTTTCAAACTCGTAACTACTGGCAAGGGAATCAAAACCTACAGGGTATTTCCGGTAAATTCAGATTCTTGAAATGTGGTGCGAACCAACGTCTTGTAGCACAGATAAAGGAAAAATTGCGAAAACCGTAAATTTCTTGCTACATCATATAATAAAAAAATAATTAATAATTTTAAAGTAACTAGAACTTCCCTTATGAACGCATAGAGAGGTATTAAATTGAAATTCATATCAAATGCTCAAGTCAAACCTTAAGGGTACTACGAGTCGATCTAGAATCTTGAAATTTGGCATGAAGCAACGTTTTATAGCACATAGGAAAAATTTCGAAAATCTTAAATTTTTATATCTTTTTAAATAATTATTTATACCTACAGGTTTATACGGAACCCTCGGTGACTTGACCGGTTTATTTATTTATACATCGAATGCAAACCTCTCAAATGGTACTCCTATCTCCTATCTCTATTTTATTTGATTATTAATGAATAAAGAATAAAACTGATGCACAAAAAATATTTTCGATTCCAGCCCATTAGTCCATTGAAATGTTATATACATTTTTTTAAGAGCGAACATTTGTCAGAGGACGCAATTTTATTTCATAGATGCCAAGGAGACCTTGTCCTGCGGCCGCCATCTTGTAAAGAGTGGTACAAAGGGTTTTCTAGTATATCTGGCAAACTATTTGCTGCACAGAAAATTTTTAAAACATGATGAGTGGCAAATTAAATTCGCTACAACTTTGGTCCCGTAGCATTTGGTCGTAAAATAAAAAATAAAAAGTTACCAACTAAAAATTAACGCCATTTGCAACTTTCTTTTCAATTTGTTGTAGTTTTTACGTCCTCAGTAATAAAAAAAATCTATTAAGTTTATCTTTACTACCTCCAAAACAAGAACCAGTCCTCCAACTAGAGACTCCGCAGCCTCCAAGACTACCATTAGGTCCAATTTTAATTCACTGCAATGCAACGATCATGAAAACAGGGGTTGGCAAAATATGGACAAAACTCTAAAACTACGGCAATCTGTGGGCTATTGGAGTTGATGTTCCGCCCAAGTAAAGGAAACTGCAATGCAATGTTCTGCAGCACCTCAATGTTCTGGGGAGAGACGCAGCATAGAAAAACTTCTTATTCATGGTTTTACGACAAAAAGTGTCAGAACCAAAGTTGTAGAGAATTTAATTTGCAATAAAAAATGCTTGAACCATATCTTAGCGTGATCAATAGTTTACCAGATAAATAAAAAAACCATCTATGCCCGCACTCTTTCCAAGATGGTGGCCGAGGGAAACCTCTTTTCCCTCAGCCACCATCTTACGACCCCTCAAATTTGGATCAAGCTTTAAAGTAGCCGTCCCTACACATCTGTAAAAAAATTTCTTCCACTGACAAATGCAACCCCAAATGTAACTTTTCAATGGTCTAATAGTTTCTGATAAGAACATTATTGTTTTACTTGAGAATATAACCAAATATCTATTTAGATGGAACTTATCTCTGTGTTGGGTATGGCAGAAAAAGCATGAAAGCAGAATTAACGCAGTTGAGATGCGATCACTGCATAGTATGTGTGGGGTGAGACTGATTGATAGAATTCCGAATGCAGTAATACGAGAGCGATGTGGCCTGAAAGAAGATGTTGTGACAAGAATTGAGAAAGGAATGCTGAGATGGTTTGGACACGTGGAGCGAATGAGTGAAGAAAGAATGACGCACCAAATATATGAGGCAAACGTGGGCAAGCCGGTCGCGGCCGACCTCGTAGGACATTCGTCGACCAAATTGGTGACGTTCTAAAAAATGGCAAGGTCCGAAGCACCCGCAACCGGCGAGCATGTATGAAAAGAGTAATGAATGTGGAGGAAGCGCGTGAGGTTTGTAAGGATAGAAGCAAGTGGCGTTCCATTGTCTCTGCCTACCCCGACGGGAAAAAGGCGTGAGTATATGTATGTATGTATGGAACTTATCTTAAAAGCGACATTGAAATTAAACTACAGTTTACGGATTTTATCGCTTTATATTGGTTTCACTGGATATTAAATTTAAACCGAATGATCTAGGAACTACATTTTTATTACTAGCCAACGTTTCGAATTTTTTACAGGATTCATGTTCACGGCAGACTGAGGTGATACTTATCTTTGTCTTGAATTTAAAAATTATCTCAAACTACCCGAACATTTTTCAACTATTGGTGTTACTATCTACGCAGAATGTGCTCACTGTGTCTTAATGTCTACTGGTGACTTTGTCCTTCTTGGGTTTCATTAGCCTGATAACAGGGTCCCAAGCTGGAGGAACATTTCAACCATCTTCCCTATTGAAATTAGGATGTTTTTTAATTTCAATAGCTTCACGTATCATTCTTGGAAGAAAGCGGTGTTCTTTTGCGAGTATCTGTGGTTTTTCAAATCGCAGGTAATGGTTGGTTCCCTGTTCTACATGTTTACATACAGCAGACTTCGTCGAGCGTTTGTGTTTAATGTCAGCTATATGTTCCTTTAGTCGAATGCCTATGCTTCTCTTGGTTTGTCCAATGTATGAGAGCCCACACTCACAGTCTATCTTGTAAACCCCGGCCTCTTGTAAGGGTAACTGACTCTTGACAGATGGTAATAATTGGCTTATCTTCGTTGGCGGCTTGTAGAAAGTTTTGATTGAAGCTCGCTTCAAGATGTAGCCAATCTTGTCCGTCACGCCCTTGATGTATGGGAGGACAGCAGGTTGTCTCTCTACTGTGGCTGGCTTGTTCTTCGGAGATCTGTGACGTTGGCGCGGCGGTCGGAGCTTATTGTCTTGCAGAACTTGCTTGACATGTTGAAGCTCGGTGTCCAGGTGTTTCTTGTCACAGATCCCCCGGGCTCTCTGAAACAAAGACATTCCTACGGTAGCTAACTGTTTAGGATGGTGGTGAGATTCACCGTTTAAGTACCTATTTGTATGTATCTTTTTCCTATACACAGTGTGGCTCAAAGAGTTGTTTTTGTTCCTGATAACAAGTACATCTAAGAAAGCTAACGAATTGTTTGCCTCTAATTCCATTGTAAATTTTATGTGGTTATGAATAGAATTAAGATGGTCTAGGAATATATTAATAAAAGTCAAATAGTACCTACCATTTAGATCGTACCTACCTAGTTGTCGTTATGACGCACGCGCGTTCACTCAGCGACGCGCCGATAAATAAATGCCTAACTAATGATTCACCATTGTTTACATTCTAAAGGTGTTTACTGGTCGTGTTGTAGTTATTAATTAGAGCAAAATATTTATTAATTGCTTTCCTTTGACATTGAGCGGTCCGGTCGTGTCTGCGGCTTATATTATTTTTGTTCATCTTTACGAAAAATCTGTTGTTATACCTAACTATATTCAAAAAGTTTACTTATCTAGTGGCAAAGGCCGAACCCAAGATTTATAAGTCGTAGGGCTAGATCAAGTTTCTTATATCTACAAATCATTATTACCTAATAATTACCCTAAGCGCTTCTCCATAGATTGTTATCTTTAATATTAAGCTATTACACTGGCCTCGGCATTTACATGTAGGTATGTGTGATGAATTATGTGTAATGATAAATGTTTATGTTCAAATTCAGACTGCCGTTGTACGCGTGAAGAATGCAAGCGTGGGTCATTATTATTTAGGTATCCTAATTAGCGTATAGGGTTGTCACTCGTTCAAGGTACTCATGCCCTTGTTTTCTCTAATTTCAGGGAGTATCTTCAGGGCTGCTACGCCCGTTGGGCTAGGGAATTTTTCTTGGGGAAAATCCCGGCCTAACGGGGGGGGTGTGTGACGTCGCGCCCCGGCGCCCGCGAGCCTCGCTACGAGTGACGCACAGCAGTGGGCCGCCCCGCTCGCCCCCTCCTCCTCGCCGGCCTTATATATACTGGGGACACACGAGATTTCGCCCTTTTTGCTCCGGGACAACACGACCAAAGCTGAGTACCTGATCTGAAGACCTGTGAAGTGCCAACAATGTCGCTCACGCCCTGGATAATAGTCTCTTCTGTTGTATGTGTATAACTGGAATTATAACGCGAGTTTAAACTTTCCTGGTGATATTTTTTATTTATTTCCCGTAAGCCAACCTAATTATCTCTCTTTAATTGCTCGGCGAGTGATCGATCCCGGCTACCCCGTGGAAATCAATCACTCGTGCGACATTGGCGCCCAATAGGATTTCTTTTTAAAGCTAAATTGGTGTTCCGAAGGTGGGTGGTATTTTTTTCTGTATTTTTATATATTTTCGTGTATTTTTATATATTTTTATGTGTTAAATACGTCCAGGAGTAACCTATATCTTTTTCTTGTCAGCCACAAGTCGCTTAATTGTATTTTCTAACTAATTATATGTTTAATTGAACTATCTGCTAGATAAATTGCATCGCACAATGTTATCAAACGTAATTACCTATTTTATTCTCGGCCGCTTGGCGTACGAGCGACGCCGCGCCGCGCCGGCTCAACGAAGCCACGTGTTTTATCTACCTACAATTTCAATTTCTCTTGGACGCATTTTACATTTTACTACATTCTCTTCCTACAATACGCAATTACGCACTTTATTTTCTTTCACTAGTATGGGTGTAATTTTACTGAAAATTGCAGTGTAATTCATTATATTTTTTTGCCATTATTCTTCATAGGTTCGTTTCTCTGTTAATTTTTCTCATGTGATTGTGTTAAAGAAGTTTTTAAAGTCTTTACTAAACTCTTTCTTAAATAATTGCTTTATACAAATAACTTTGCTCAAAATCTCGCATCTTTATATCATTAATGAAGGTACATAAATAATAAATAACTAAATAATTTACTTGTAAAAGTAATTAATCAATGAATTAACCTCTAAAGTTAATTTTCTTTTTCTTTCTATTGCTGTTGGTTTGCTGAGTTGGTAGCTTTGGGAAAGGCTATTCTATTCTAGCCTCTGCTAGCCTTTGATGGGTTGTTGTCTGGCCTTTGATCGGCTGTTTTTTTCTGCTGTTTTGACCAGATAATTCGGAGTGCTTTGTAGTCCACGCGGCTTCTACTAGCCGTGTGTTGACCCTATTTGCTATGTGAGATCTGTACGGATGCTACTAAATGCGTATGGATGCTGCTAAATGCGCATGAGTGCTTTTTGCTGTCGGATTCCGATGGTGCTCTGTTTTGTCGTTTATATAATGGTCTCCTTCTCTTACTAAATGGGAGAAGATTGGGTACTGTTTGCTACCTGATTCTGATGATGTATGTGTTCGATTTTTTAATGGTACTTTTGCTCCTGCTAAACAAGAAATGGATGCTATATTTCTCTGTTCTTCTTGCTGTGAAGAACGGGCATTGTCGGGTTAAAAGTGTTATGGAGTCTGTTGTTTATACCGACAACGCCTCTTTAAAACGTTGGAATTTTAACCTTGAATTACCGCTGTGGCTAGACCGCGGGGTTGCGTCGATTAATCGATGATTTTTGTTGTCTTTTAGTGTTTTTACCTGATATTTTTGTTGTCCTATACCTGTTTTCACTACAATACTAACGTGGTGAAGACTCGTTCTTAAAATGTTCAAGTTCTACTAACGATTCTTGGCATTTCATTTTAAACTATCAAGTTCCGACTAAAGGTTTTTGGTGTTTAAAAGGGTTCCTAGGTAACCCTACTTATGTTGTTGTCTATCAGGTAATAACAATAAATTGTGTGATTTAATAAACAAAAAATGTGTTAAAAAAAAAAAGTGGGTTAAGTCGTTTTATATAAGATTTTAACCCACACTTACAAAATAATTTTAGCGTATGATGGTCATTCTGTCTGACCTTAGTGTATATAATAATATAATATTGTGTAAATGTATATTTTTTTTCTTTTTGGGTCACTACTGGAGAACCCAGTATCTTTTGCCCACTATTGGTCAACTCTTTATGTGTTATATTATTCTAACGCGTTGCGCGTAATCACTAATTGCCAGGTGTCGGGCATTTGTTGTAAAATACCTACATAAACTCGTGCGATGAGTTATCGCTCATAAATACCTTCACAATATAGCCTATTTGTTGTTTTAAAATGTTTGTTGAACATACATAAATACCTACATAAACTTTAATAACAAAGTGATAAAATAAAATGTGTTGATTTTTTTGTGCATGTTACTACATCCACAATCTTTTTTATAATAAACAATGTTTATATTTATTGGCACTAATTTTAAAATCTAATGTTGAAATAAAATGTTCTAAATGTAAATTATACGCCATTGTATAGGTACCTAACTACCTACGCCTCACATTGTGCATAAACTCAATAATTAAGGATATTTTGGTTCTCAGTATATTGACATGGAATTCAATTCCAATATGGTGCATGAGCCATGTGAAGTTTATGCCGAATCGTTGAACTATTTATCTTCTATTCTCGAGAAGGTACACTCAGCTCTGTTGTCGGCTCATCAACGCAATTGTTTATTTTATAATCTTCGCCGTAAACCGGCAGAATTCTTCAAAACTAAATGTTATGAATGTTAAACCACTTGGTGAATGGCATATAAAAGATTTAAAGATACATATAATTACATAAAATAAAAAAAGAATACTTATAACCTATACATTGTTTATTTTTCCAAACGAATGGTCTCTAATTTATGTTACCGTTTGTAGTAGTGTCTACTATAAATTAATATTTCTTGTTGTGGGTAGCTAAAATTTTTTTTCTCGTAAAATACACTATTTTTTTAAATTGCTGCGCAGTTATGTACCCAAATGTTGTGTTGAACATTGTTTTAAAAAGTCTTACCATAAACTAAATATATTGTTTTTTTACCCAGTGGATCAGTGTTAAGAGGTCACTGTCAGCCGAGTATACAAGTTCGATTCTCGCTTGTAGTCTTTTCTGGAAGTCTATTCATTTTAATGTCTACTTTGTTGGCGTATTATTTTTTTCGCAGTGCTTTGTTCTGAAGTTCTTTTTATTGTTGTTGTTCATAATTTTGTATCGATTTTATAATCGAATTGTTATTATAGGTACTTTTATAAAGCAATATTGTGTGTGATTGACCGGGCGTTGCGAGCTCGGAACAGTCAAATAGTACTTGTCTGATTAAAGTATATCTAGTTTGTTATTGCGATGCACACGCGCTCACTCAGTGACGCGCTGGTAGATAGATACCGAACTTATGATTCATCATTGTTTACTTTAATAGTGTGTTCATTCATCTTGGACAATCGTGGTCTTTGTAATTAAATTGAGCAAAATAATTATGTATTTTGTTGTTCTTTTGTAATTCAGTAGTCTGTTTGTAGTCTGCAACTTGAATTTATTTTTGTTTAACTTTTGTATAAATTCTGTTTGTTATACCTAACTATGACTTAGTATTTTGTTTATCTAGTGGTCAAGGTGCCGAACCCAAGAATAATAATTCGTAGGGCTAGACGTAACTTCTCTTACCTGTAACTCATTCTTAATGACGTCCCTCTTATCTCGTGTATTACCCTAAGCGCTTCACGCCTTTAATGGTTGTCTCTCATATTCTGTTGTTATGTTATGGCCTAAGCACTTATGTAGTGTGTGGCGGCTTTATGGATGACGGGTGTGTTAGTTTATCATAGGGCAGTTGTTGCGTGCGTATTGTGGGTAATATATTATATTTATAGTTAATGTAGTTATGTAAGTTTGGTTGTTCACTTAAAATACTGACACTACTTCCACTACTTGATTACACTCAATCCTCAACTAGCTGCTAGCCCAGAGAATTTTCCCTAGGAAAAATTCTGCCCTAAAGAGGGGGGTGTGTGACGTCGTGCCCCTCCGTCTGAACTGTGACGTCGAACGAAAGTGGGAGCGCCTCTGCCCGCGCGCCCCCGCACGCCATATTATATAAGCGTGCGACGCTGTTCAATCGGCCCTTTGCTCCAGCTCATGGCCATCAGTTAAGTCTTCTTCCTATCAAGACCCTGGCCTTCGGAACACCAGTGAACACCAAAAATACTTGTCGGACCACGCCCTGAATTTACTCATGTTCTCAATTAGTAAATCTTAGTTTTAAAGTAGCTGCATTGTATCTACCTATATATATAGGCAATTATATCGTGAAGTGTACTATTCTAAAAGTGTTTCATTTGTAAGTAAAACCTGATTTTCTTCCTTTTTTTGATCGGCGAGTGATTGAGTCTGGCTCACCACCTACAAACCAATCACCCGTGCGACACACTATCTGTTGGTAAAATTGTAAAAGTGTCATCTACATACCGCTTGTAGAACCTCGGTGTGATGGCGGCAGTCTGCAGGGCTCGCGCCTCGAAGTCCTCCATGATGAGATGTCAGCAACAACAGGTTATACTGGAGAGCCCATTGCCACACCATCTACTTGTATGTAGTATTTCTCATTCCATAACAGATAGCCAGTTATTAAGCAGTGTTTCAATATTTCTGCATATTCCTCAGGCATGTTGTTCTCTATTAGCTTCCTTCTAGTTATTTCAATACAGTCATGTGCCGGTAAGCATGTGAATAATAACTGT
Source organism: Euclidia mi (assembly GCA_944739405.2). Lineage (NCBI taxonomy): Eukaryota > Metazoa > Arthropoda > Insecta > Lepidoptera > Erebidae > Euclidia > Euclidia mi. Next base: position 33,335,967 of record OX123203.2, read on the forward strand.
ACATCAAAACTAACCATAGTTTCCTTGTCTTAATTTGTTGTTATTTGTTGGTCCATGTTTGCACAAAAATCATTATAAGACCCGTGTCTGAAGCGAATGGCACCTATATTCCGCGCTATAAGTACCTGACCGTTCTGAAATATCTTATCGGTGAGCGACGTCTATGTGTGCGTTGCTCGAGTGCACTTTGTAGTTTAACTTCTGTTAGTTTTTTGTGGTTGTTCAAAAATTTTCGACGCCGAGGTGTCACTGACGCCTAATATGAGGGAGGCCTAAGAGTGTTTCACCCCCTTGAAAGTGAGGCGTAGGTGAAGTGGCGGACTGCTACCTAATAACTGACAAGAAAGTAAAAAAAAATATATTTCACGATCTTCAGATTGCGGTGTAGTTGTAGTAATCCTTATTTTCTGTTTGTCCCCTAAAGTGCCATATAAATAATGAAATTTTATTTTCAATTCGCCTTTTTTATTGGACAGCAAGAGATATATTGTTATGGGAGAGCACATGAAAATAAATTGTACAAATTTCTTGCAGTTGATCTATCGACTTCGTTTCAAAGGAGTATATCAATTTATAATGTCAGCAAACAATTTTTAAGACGAATTGGATATTAAATCTGTGCAACTATTTGAACGATTCTTCAAATAATTACGAATACAGTGCGAAGTTTATTGAAAATGTGATAATAAATCTACTGTATTCACTTGACACTTTAATATATGAAATGCTGTAGATAAAGAAATTCTAGAGATGCCTCTGTATAGAATCAAAATAAATATTTTTGTTTATTTCGCACGATTGCGATATTCATGAGCGCTGTCTGTTTATAAACTTTTTTGCACTCCATGCTAATACAATTTTCTGGAGTTATTACAATGTTGAATAAGCTCTTTTGAAATTTGATCTTCATTGTATCATATGTATGCATTTAGACATATTATAATAGAAGTATGTTAATCAGGCATCTAAAGGCCAATTCTCGTTGTTATATAATTTGTTCCAAATGTAGCTTCAATCTAGTCTCCGCGTTTGGTATTCTCGTCAAATAACTGACCTTTGAATGATATCAAGATCAAAAGTGAATTGTCAAACTATGTGTCAATGTCGATCTACATGTGTTATCGCTGAATTCCTGGTAGTTGAAGATACACACACACACATACAAACACACACACGCACGCATGCACAGCTAATATTATTATGACAGCTATTTAGCAAAGATATGATTATCAGAAAATTATTCCAAGTTTCAATTCAACAATTGCATGTCCAATTTGCAAGTAAACTTGTAAAAGTTAAAAAGTTCCTTACTCATTAACTTGACAACTGAGCAAAATTGGCAAAGTTCTCTTTAGTTTTAGTAGAGTTTATTCAATGTCATTTGTATTATGAAATGCTAGTAGTTTATATTCTTAAGTGTTGCTAACCTTGCATTCATTAGCTGGTCTCCTGGTAGCTTGCGATAAACTGACTTCTACTATGGTCGCCATTTTACATAAAAATATCAACTCACGGTGGGAGTCGTCCCACCCAGAGTGGATATTTTTATGTAAACTATATAAATAATATAACATATATAACATACAAACCTAGACTGTTTGTAGGGGTCGGCAGAGACTACGGTATGGACCCCTCCCCCCGTTGTATCCCCACCTTGTCGGGAGGGGGGATGCTCAGTAACCGTGGTTAGGTCACCCACGGTGAAGCTAAGTGATATCCCAGGAGTGGACGCTCCGCGTGGGCTTGACGGAGGCCTGTGCAGAATGCGTCCAATGGTGCGGGTGCGAGGGACAGTTCTTCTGTCCCTCGCAGTCGGGCGCGGTCGCGGGAGGAGAGGCGTGTCTGTGTTGCGTTGCCGTGCGCCCTATCTCCCGCGACCAAATGGGGGCGCACCATCGTTGCGTCGCGGTGGGGCCGCAGACGAAGAAGAGATGCGTTGTTGCGTTGCCGTCCTCCCTATCCTCTGCGGCAGCTGGGTGTTTTGGCGGCGGAGCCCAACGCGTTCATCCGCCACCAAGGGGGTTTCGTTCGGGGCCCGCCTGACCATCTGGCGGGCTAATACCCGTCGAGGGGTAGCGAGGAATGCAGCAAAGCATTCCTCGCTACCCTCCGACACACGGGTACATGAGGAACACGGGTTGGATTTTAGTCAGTAAGAGTCTGACAGTCCCCTTCGCCCTTCACCCTCAGGTCGGAGGGACTCCATGAGGATTTTCCAACCGAACACCAAAAAAAAAAAGACTACGGTACGGACCGCCAATTGCAACAATCCTGACATAATAATATATCTGTCGCTTCAATCACTCTAATCAAATTTCTCTTGCATGCTTTTCGACTTACTAACTTCTTACGTACTTCTAAACTATACTTTATAATATTATTTAATTCAATTTTAAGAGCAGCGATAGCATAGTGGAGAGACCGACGGACTGCTACGCAGAGGGTCTCGGGTTCGAATCCACCGCGCGCACCAGTTGACTTTTCGAAGTTATGTGCCTATTAAAAATAATCAATTACAAATAAATAATCATTTCATTTAATTTCATTTAAGTTGTTAATTATCGCTTGCTAAACGATGAAGGAAAACATCGTGAGGAAACCTGCATGTCTGAGAGTTCTTCAAAGTGTTCTCAAAACACATGTGAAGTCTGCTAACTCGCACTTGACCAGCGTGGTGGACTATGGCCTTACCCTTCTCATGAGGAGAAGAGGCCTGTGCCCAGCAGTGGGACAGTTTATATACAGGGCCGGTGATGATGATAATTTTTTTAATATTTTCTTCATATACACAACACCATCTAGTCCCAAATAAAGTTAAACTTGTACTACGGACACTAAACAATGGATAAACATACCTACTAGCAACTTTTTCGTAGATAAAGAAATTGCGTGGAAATTCGCACCATGACTATTTCAAACAACACGGGATATAATAAAAAACTGCTCCAACATGTTGGGCATCAAAATGAGGTGCGTTCGCGTGCGTTTTGTGTATGTGAGTGTTCGTATGCCTCACACACGCGAAATACTATAATAATCTCTGTCTAACAATTATTGTAAGACAGCAATGAATCCTTGCTCGAAACGATATTCGAAACAATCATTAAATAATCAGATTACAAATAATTAATTGATTAATGTCCTCGAGCCACACTCCCGTAATGAATGCAATCGAATGCGATTATTTTTCTTTTTAATTTATTCGTTTCCGATATGAGTGCCAATTTTAATTACTTTAGCTTTGGTTTGCAGACACGTTTCATTTTATTGCTGTGAAGGGCTATGACTTTAATGGATGTTGTTGTTAATATTTTCTGGGGATTTTGAGAATGGAGACCTGCCCTTTCATCACTTTTAATAGCAAGGGAGAGAGAGACAGGTGTAAGGTAGTTGCGGCCAATAAGGCCTAGCTAAGCGGGAATTGAAATAAATCAAGAACTATTTAAACGAATCAACATATTATAATGTAAATTAATCATTTATACCAATTACTTTGTTTTGTAAGTGAAAAATGGCAACTTCAGCCATAAACATAGTCTTAATTAAACATTAAAAAAACACTGCCTTTAGGCCTTATTAATATGGTAGTATAATAAGGCCTAAAACTTTAACTAACAAAATAATACAAAATAAACTTCATATATTTGGTAAATGAGTTCCATAACATAAAAGCAAAGATCATAATGACAGCAAAGACTTAAAAAATACGTATTTATTTTTAATTAGGAAAAATCTGGCCATTCAAATTATCATCGTCCTCAACACACCGCTTATTGAAATAGCCGTCCACATTGTACTGCTTGGACTGCCACAAACAGGTCTTCATCAGACAACACATACAGCTCGCTGGGGAGTCAAAGTGATCATAAGTAGTCTCTAAAGGCCATAAATCAATTAGAAAAAGCTGTAAAGGCCTATGGTTGAATTTTATAGGCCTTATTAACCACCGACCACTTTGTAAAGAAAATTTTAAAACATGACTGTTCGATCTAATTTATACCATTTGTACAACGCCTCTAAAGCATGAACTTATAGAAAATTTAATTGCACAATAATGTACTAAAATGTAATTTTTAAAAAAATATTTACGTTTGGTTCGATCGTTATAATTATTATATTCGACCTGAGCGTCCATCAACCACGATGAATCACGCAACAGCGATGGCACCACGCGGGTAAGTGACATCTGACAAATTTAGGGCGCTATCTGGGATGGTTAGCTACTTATGACTGTGACTTCGGTCGGTAGGGATTATTTTAAGTTGTTTTTCTGATACTTAGGCCTTATTCACTTATTATTTATTAAAATTCAAAATTAATTTTTTTTATTGTTCCTTTTAGTTTTCAACGCCTTTAACATTTACCTAATTATTTCAAATTGCCATATTTGAAAACATGGATATACATACATAATTGTTTGGTCCCGGCATGAGTCCTAGGCTTATCTGTGGTAAGGTTATCATACGCATAGAAAGATTTTTTTTTGTGCAAAACAACACGTCAATATAGAAATCTATATATTTTGAAGTAAATAACAAGATTTGATAGATGGTGTAAAAACTTAAAAAGTGTAAATTAGGCACCAGATCTGAAAAAATACAGTCTTAGAAAACATTATTTAGATTGAAAATCATATGCCTCAATGGAGTTCTTCAAAAACTATCTTCATTACTCCTCCCATTAGCGAAATAGTGCCAAACTAACTATAAATGAAGTCCAAAGAAGGTTGTACCTTATCAATAATTCCTGTAGTCTGACTGACGGCCTTGCTAAGTGGGTTGAGCCTTTTTGAATTCTTTATGTAGCCAGTATGTTTGCGTAATGGTAAAACTTATTTTCGTCCGCGCGTACAGAAAAATATAGCCGTATTTTATTACGGATTAGCAAGGCTTAGGTAAAGATTATTATCATCTTAATATATAAAATCCTTGCGTTACTGACTGACTGACAGGCACGCTACAGCCGAAACTATTGGGCGCAGGAAGCTGAAATTTGGCATGTATGTTCCTTGAGGACCGTAGGGGTGCACTAAGAAGGGATTTCCCGAAATTCCCATGGGATCGGCCAAAACGGGTAAATTAAAAGAAAACGCAGGTGTAGCTGCTGGCGTCCTCTAGTAATAATATAATTATTATGTAATAATAGATGTGATTGGTGTGAAATATTTATTGGTTTATTTTCATTATGACTGTAACAGTTTCGGTATTTTAAGACTTCCCCGCGTCTCCTCTCACGTGAATACTTTTCCTCTTTTTACACTTTACCCTTCGGGAATGAGGGAGTGCATAATATCCCACACTATCATCTGGTGACAACCGTACAAAAATCCTTTCTTTCAGAATTTGTTTACGATTCTTTGCTAAAATGTATTTTTGATCAGTAATTATTAATTAGACATAATTATGTTCCATTACATTTTACAACGTAGGCGTAATTAACAATACTATATTTTAACAATTTATCAAAAAACTAAAGGTCAAATTTATGGAGAGCATTTTTGTGTGATTAAAATCTGTTAATTGAATAAATTTAACTGTTAATAAATTTAAATAAAACGAGATCATGGTTTCTCAGTAGTCCTACTAATGTGAACACCATCCTCTCAGTGAAAAAACAAACACACTCGGCTGAAGATAGGCTTCTCCCAATGCTTTGTACACAGATCCCTTTTAAGCAGCTTCGCATCCAACCGATTCCCGGGGCAAACTAAACATAGCGACTTGCTGAACGTTCTGCGCTAAAATTTTAAACACTCGACTATCGGTCGTAACATTGTGGAAATTTAAAAAACAAAGGCACGTGGTATACCTATATCCCGAAAGACAATGTAAAATATGGTCGTCATATTAGGTAGGTATGACAGTGACACTCCAAACGTGTCGAACTGACAGCATTAAGGCCGATTCACACATATCAGTGAAGTCACAGTTCCGTCACAGTACCGGCACCGTGATAATTATTCTTTCATACATTTTCTATGAGAGTACTGAGAGTACTGTGTCGTCACTGACACTGACAGGTGTGGATATGTTCATAGAAAATGTATGAAAGAATAATTATCACGGTGCCGGTACTGTGACGGAACTGTGACTTCACTGATATGTGTGAATCGGCCTTTATATGACGGCGGCAGTTAACATTCGGTCGCGTAACCATAGCGTAACGTTCCGTGCGATGTATCGCTCGGCGGAAGGTTAGGTGCCACGCTAGATGCCACGTAATTTTGGCTACTGTGTCTAAGGAGATTACAAAACACTACGAGCCTATTCAACCAAACGTTCCGCGTGGATGGTTATGCAGATATGTGACGATACTGAACTATCCTCTCCGAGGCATTAGTATCACCAACTAGGCCATCAAATACTCGTAATATCTATACATATACATACCCGTCGTAACTATTTACATACCTACCTTTCTAGTACCATCAATCAATCAATCAGCCTAGCATAGTCCACTGCTGGACATAGGCCACTCCCAAATGTGTCACAATACACGGTCCTCAGCCTTTCGCATCCACTCCGTCCCAGCCACCTTTTCAAGTCGTCGTACCGGTCCACCTAGCTGGGGGCCGGCCTAACATAATATTACAAAATATGATTTTATCAAATAGGTACTGATCATGAACAATTATTTCGTTCTCTGAAGTCCAATTTTCGAATTTTATTTTCTATGGACACTGTATTTTTAACGAAATGCGATAAGATTTCGAATTAATACACAATTGATATTCTGATACACTTAATGGCATTATCGTCTAATATGTGAAATTTGTGTGAAATTTAGTTCGACGTTGACACATTATTTGTTTAATTTTATTTACGATCTAGTCGCGATGTCATTAAAAATGAGTTAACTTAGGAGAGAACCATTTATGGTATAAGTATGACGCAGAAAATATATCGAATCTGTATTATGAACAAATATAATAACGAGAATTGGCACTCTGATTCGTTTTCAGTTTAAAAAATGAGTTTTAATATATATTTTTAAAGACAAAATCCAAACAAGTGACTGCTAATCGTTAATCATAAGTCATTTAACTTGCATGACTGTCGACTTTGCATTCACGAATGAAAAATTGATGATTCATTTTGAATAACGAAAATAAATCGCATTTTTAAAACGAATCGAATACTTTTATTCGAAGCTCATGCTATTGACTCAAACTGATACAAAAAATGTAATTGTACACAATAGAGCGTGTAAATTGCAATTGCCATCAAAGGTATGATTTATAATAGAGTGGCTGACTCTTGTTAGTAATTTATATAATTTATTTATATTTATATTTATATTTGTATGTTGCGTAAATATTTTAAAATAATAGTAAAATACCTTTTATTTCCCTCGGCATTTTGGCATGAGTCTCACCAGCCGAGGTCACAAGATGACTCTAACTGTCAGAGTTTATTGGCAGTTCGAAGTCCTACAGGCTGAAGGCGACCGGCGTAACGGTTTTTGAACAAGAACAGGGACCGTCGTCTTTACGTACTTTCGCAAAACGGGCACCCATGAATGGTCTCTTCGTCTCCAATGCCTCTATAGTTTATGATTCATGGCCTTACATATGCGAAGGAAAAAGCTGTGACTTAAATATTTTTCCATCACCATCATCAGCCCTGTGTGTGTACTGTTCACTCACTTTTTGTTTCTCACGTTCGCTCACTACACTGCCCAAGTTTGGGTTAGAGGCCTTCATGTCACATGTCTTTCGAGAACATTTTGAAGCACGCTCAGACAAATTAATGCGAACTTTAACAATTTAATGCGCACTCAACATCGAAATGTCACATGTGCGCGTCGTGGAATCAAACCAGTATTTCTCTGGTATAATTATTTTCTATGGAAAGATTAGACAGATGTTTGAATATACAAAAAACACAATAAACACTTTTAGCTATAATATTTGACAAGTGCTTCAACTTCAGTTAAATAAACTGTTTTATTCAAATGAGTTAAAAACCAACCTTAAAACAAGCCACACAAATTATTTTAAAACGCAAATTCACATTCGGTTTAAAAGGTATTTCAAAATCAGGTTTATTCACAGCCTAACCTAGATACTTGGTTAGGGTGGGTGCGTACGTACGTCACTTCCGGCCAACATTGCCCTTCCCCACTTCCGCCCGCCCAACAAAGGCTAGCGTTACCCTCTTTATTTTACTTTTCTTTGAAAATGAGGTACCTTTATAATGTAAATTAACAAGCAGTGATGTGTCGGTGAATTATTTAGGTAAACATATAAAATGGATGTTTTATACAAAGTTACATTAAGGAGTGGTTATATTTGACAAAGAATATGACGTGTACTAAAAGCCGAAGTTCAAGATAAATTCCCTATTTGTTCAACATTTGTGAAACTCATAACCTAGTGGATATACCAACAGACTGCCATTCTGAGGGTATTAGTTCAAATCCACGGCGCGCACCAATGACTTTTCCGTGTTATGTAGGTATTGAATTGTTAATTATCGCTTGCCCCGTACCTCGGAGAGCACGTCAACCCGTCGGTCCCGGCTGTCAAGATCTTTGACAGACGTTAAAGGGATCTAAACCATGCTAAACCATGCAATATCTCTATATTATAGAGATATTCCAAGTTTTAGTGTACAGTTTACATGCAGCCGTTCTGTAGGAATGCTAATACAAATCCGGTTTGACTAGTAAGCGGACCCCGGGTTGCAACTGGTTTTTTTTTATAGTAATAGGCGGCAAACGAGCAGACGCATCGCCTGATGGTAAGCAATTACCGCCACCCATGGACACAACCAACACCACAGGAATCACAAGTGCGTTGCCGCCCCTTGGGATTGGGAAAAGGGATAGGATAAGGAGTTGGATGAGCGAGAAGGAATAGGGGATAGGGCCTGCGGAACTCTCACTCACCGAACGAAACGCAACAGCTTAGGTACTGTTACTTTACGTCGATTTTCTGTGAGAGGGTAGTACTTCCCCGGTCGAGCCGACCCATTCATGCTGAAATCAGCAAGGCTCTACTACTTTGGAATAACGCTAGAAGGACGATGCCTGAGTATTGTCTCATATAAACTTTGAACACACATCACGCGATAAACGTATCTATTATGTAGTGTCAATATGCTATTATTTTACAAGCCATTTTAGAGGACATTATGTGAATAGTATTTCATCTTCTTCAGCCAAGAATGTTTGTTTTCGTATGAATCTCAAAACACTCTCAGAGTATCAGTGCCTGTCTTTAGTTTATTTTGTTAACACTATTATAATGCAGCAGTAAGTCGCACGATATAATAATATCTAGATCGTCATCATCTCTTTCTTGTGGGATATTTTTAATGCTATGTAAGATTCTTATATATTGTTTTAGACTCTTATTAATCTATTATAACTAGAATTGAAAAACATACTACCAACAAATATTTATGTTATGATTCTCATTGGTCTAAATAAATTAATTATTAATCCTCGTACAAATTATCTATATTTATAAAACTATTTAATTACTGACTAACAGGCAAGTCACAGTCAAAACTATTTAGTGAAAAAGGGATAACCAAAAATTACGTTAAGAAACGGTTAAGTAAATTAAAATAAAATTTAATGTGCGGGCGTAGCTAGGGGTACCTTTTCTAAAAAGCTATATAGTAACAGATAAAACTAGTAAACAAGAGTACAGAACACTCATTTTTGCTCCTAGACTCGTCTGCAACTAATGCTCTACCATTCGCCTCAATCACAATCAGTTCGCAATTGCAGCGGCCGGACTGGAAATACTTTGCTTGTACTGTTTATTAATAACATAAAGAACTTAGCTTAGGGTCTAACCCTAGACAGTATTCTTGAGAGTAATGTGTATTCCTTTCTTGAACATTTTAACTTCAATCTGGTTGTTTTTGTTCAAGTCTGGTACGAAAGACGTTTGTAGATTATGGCATTAACATTAACAATTTGAGATGTTGCTGCTTAAGATTTTATAGATAATAGATCCTGGCTAATTACAGCATGAATGGGCTGGCTTGACCGGAGAAGCGCAGTTACTACTCTCACAGAATATTGACGAAAAGTAACAAACAGTACCTCGAGTGTCGGTGGCCACCTTTCTTGCAATGTTTTCGCACACAGCTGGGTGTTTAAGCCACTTAGCATCAACTGGCTGGACGATAATTGACTGGTCAGTCTATTGCTGGAAAAAATATTAAGAAATTTCCAGAAGTGCCAACGCCATTGTGAAGAAAAGGTTAAATTAAAACAAAATGTACGGGTGCAATTGCCGACGTTTGCTAGTTTCGAATAAAGTAAATAGTACTTACAACATATTATTATAGTCAAACACATTCAACCCACATTTAATATCTTCGAATATTTGACAGTAATAGTAGCCGTTCACCCACGAGAAGACGCGATCGTCACCGATCTCGACAGAGCCCTAACTCGCGTTCAGGATCACAACGACCTAAGGGTCGATTCGATAACCGTTCCCGCTTGCGTTCGAGCGAAAGAAGCGCGCCGGTTAGCCCACAGCCATCTCTCCAGAGTACGTTAGGTACAATCTTGTCAAGATTAGACGCGATCGAACACAATATCACGGTTCCTACTTCCGCTATGGGTGAGATACCCTCCGCTACGCAAGTTTTAGCTGATGCGATTCAGTCCATTGCACCAGTTCGGTCCTTAAACTACTATGTGTCGAATTTTGATCCATCAATAAATAATATTGACGACTGGTGTAGTGAGGTGGATCGTGCGCAGTTAGCGAATCGGTGGCGCGATAACGAGTGCCTTTCACGTGTCGCAAATTGCCTAAAAGGTGAAGCGAAAACGTGGTTAAATGAGTGGGTCACCACGGATCGGTCCTGGAGTAACTTTAAACGCGAGTTTAAACCTTTGTGTTCGAGAAAGTTAGACTACGCTAACATCCTATTCGATGCGATGAACACCACATAGGAGAAATATTCGTCGTTTGGTGAATATGCACGTCGTACCTTATTACGGTTGCGTATAGTTAAGGGGTTATTATTATGTTCCATGATCGTCTATTTACACAAAACGGCGCGCCGCAGCCTTGCTTTGCCTGGTTAATGAATTGATCAGGGCCTATATATTAATTTTGTACGTATGTATATATGTTTGATTTGAGTTAATTAACGTCTTAGGCCAATAACGGTTTCTTTGAACGATAGGTTTTATGCCGACTTACTGTATTGCGTTTATGTGGCTCTCAACAATACATAAATACATACATACTACTCCGTCAAGCAAGTACCGGGAAAATATAAATAATGGACAAACTGTTTGTTATTCATCCAAATTTTTTATCACCTTCAAAGTACGCTCCTTTAAAAAACGATACAGTTACGCCAACGAAAAATCCAATCATCAAAACATTTTTAAACGCTGTTTCCGGAATTGAGTTCAGTTCTCGCCGCGAATTCTCCTGTATGTCTTCAACCGATTGAAACGGGTGCCACACAGTGGTCATTTGAGTTTAGGAAAAAGAAAGAAGTCGGCTGGAGCCATGTCTGGTGAATACGGTGGTTGCTCGATGGTTTGTTGAGTGTTTGGTAAAAAATTCGTTCACAATGATGGCCTTGTGCGAAAGTGCATTATCGTGGTGCAAAATCCAAGATTTTTTTTCCACAAATCTGGCCTTGTTCGTCGAATTTGTTTTTTGTAACGCCGCATAACGCTGAAATAATATTCCTTATTTACCGTTTGACCTTCCAGCAAGAATTCCGAGTGCACAACACCGCATAGTCAAACCACCAGACTACCAGAGCGAGGCAAATCTTCCATCACATCTCGATCGCTTTTAAACGCTTTGTAGTCTTTGTTCCACTCAGAAGCACTCGCTTTTAGGGTTCCGTAGTCCACAAGGAACCCTTATAATTTCGTCATGTCCGTCCGTCTGTCCGTCCGCAGCCTAGCTCAAAGACGCCTGATGCTCGAAAGCTGATATTTGACATGAATATAGACATATGATATTGCAACAAAACTGTAGAATAAAATTTAGGAAAATATTTTTTTTAAGGGTATCTCCCCTACATATATAGTGGGGTTGAATTTTTTTTTCGTTGAGTACTCCATTGTATGGAGTACCATTGGATAGGTTTTAAAAAAATATTATTAGTTTGCTCAAATCATTTTTTGATCAAGTGATCGGTTTTTCAAATATCAAGCTTTGAAGTGAAAAAAATTGTGAGACTCAAGTGTCCCCCCCCCCCCCCCTCTGTCGGCTAAACTATTGATTTGGAAGAGGTGAAAAAAACACAAAAATAGTACATATAACGAATTAAAAGGAAAACTATCACGGCTAAGTAGACATCACTAATTTACGAGTAATCGTCGGTTAACTTATAAATACCTATTTCTGTGAGTTTACATTGGGAGCGCTGGCTTAATCTTAAAGATGCCCGTTTTTAGTCCCATGTCAAACAGAAGTTATTATCAATAATGGCCATTATGGGCAACTACGGAACCCTACATTGCGCGTGGCCCGACACGCACTTTGCCGGTTTTTGATAAAGTCGATTCGATAAGTCTGAATGGAATTTAAAGAATATTATCTTTATTCAGAGACTGCTTTGTGACTTTTGCAACCCAGAGGGATAGTTATATTATGGTTGACTTATATCATGGTTACGCCCCGTAGCGACTGCCAAGATCTTTACGACAGTCGGGACCAAATGAGGATGCTTTCCGTGTCATGTAGCAAGCGGCAAAAACTAGCGATCCATATTTGACATACTTTTATGGAGCTTGTCACATATCTAGTAGCCAAATCGATGGATAGATCAAATATTGAAATTTTACTAAAGGAGATTTTTGCATTCTAAACGAGTTTCACTTCAAAAAGGTATCATAACTTTCAGCATTGGAAACTAGACTTTCAACCGCGTCCACGTCATAAGTTATATGCGTCATAACTCATAAGTAATAACTTAATGGAGTTACAAATTCATAAAGCTGCGTTTAATTCCCCAGAGAACTCATGGCGTTGTTATCTTACCCCGCCGTACCGCTTTGTTCAGAAACGTTCGCATTTTCGGCCGACGCCAGGCCTCTCCTTAATTACCTGTCTTTTGCATTCTAGTTTGTAGACTTTAAACAAAATGGTAGTCTTATAAAGGCAGAGATAATATTTAAATAACAGGTGTATTTAAAAGAATGGGCTTGAACGGTCCGTCTGCGCTTGAATCTGTGTCTGACAGCGTTTTCATTATCTTTGTTAAGGTTCTTATTTTTTTTAGTTTAAATAATTTTGAGATATTTTAAACTGCAAAAATAGCAGATAAGTATTTAGAATGATGTAGTAGTATGTAAGGAACTGATTATACTAATATTATAAAACTGAAGAGTTTGGTTGAACGTGTTAATCTCAGAAACTACTCGCTCTATTTGAATAATTATTTTAGTGTTGCGTTGCTCATTTATTGATAAAGGCTAAAGACTGTCTAACATCACGCTTTGTGTCACGGGCGCGAAGCAGAAGTCCTCACTAACGCGGATGTAAAAATTAATAGATTTTTTTATATTTTTTAAAAAGACAACTCCGCACTTGGAATAAATCCTGAGTCGCGGGAAACTTTAAAAACATACAACCTACGGACACAATTAACACCCAGAGTCGAAACAACAATTTATGGACCTCACAAAGTGTAGTCTCGTGTGGGAATCGAACCCATAACACTCGTAGCAGTGTCAAGCGGTGAGGTGGCCACGCCAACCGTACAGTCATACACAAAAGAGCACAAGTAATCGCAAAAGAGTAGCCATGGAACTACATACATTACAAACTTCGACATTTGGATATCGTCTTTACATAATACATGTTAAGTGCAAAACCGTGAAGCTTAGTGTCATTTATAGTTTTCGGATTAATCATTTCAATGTTACTAACGCATTAATCATTCGTTGTCACAGTATATTGGGTAAGTAAACAAATTACCATGATTAATGTGACTTAAGTTCAAAGTAAACATATTTCATATGCAATATTATAATAGAGTGTCTATCAAAGTGATGTTTATTATGCAGGTTCGACAAAGTGAATATCGAATAAACGATAATGTGTAATTCTATAGGTATATTACTATATCATTTATAATGAACAAAATCGATATCTTATTTATTTACCAGACTTCGCTCGCAGCCCCATTTTTGAAACTTTTTATAGGGAGTCAGTACGTCTGAATAATCTGAAAAAGTCAGAGTCAAAGTCAAAATTATTTATTCATTTAGGCCACAAAGTGACGCTTATGAACGGCAAAAAGTAAAGTTAATTAATAGATGATTCTACATTTACTGTTACGTTCGCAATGCAATAGGTAGAACCACGAGAAAGAACGGGCAATAAAACTCGAGGCCACTCTTTTTAACTGCCAGTATAATGGTTTTACATGTTATCTTTCTAAGGAACTGCAACTGTTTCACATTTTGAGTTATCTACGAATGCAAAAGTTAATAGTTATTGATATCATACTCAAGCAGTAACTTATTTTCATTTGGTAAGCCTCCCAAAGTGAATATGGTAAAACAGGAGCATCCACTTACGGCTTTTAATGTAGGCAACTCGCGAACATGACTGTTCAGGGCTGTGGTGGAACAGCATGTTCCGGAAAGTAACAGTATATAAACCTGCAGCAATTTAAAATTTATTAGTTTGCAGCTCATGACCACGAGTGACACTAGTCTAAACCACGGCATATTGCTATCGCTTTGTGTTGCAGAGGTCAGACTGGCAATCACTCTGTGGAAAAGTCAATATTCAGTCAAGACCTCTTAGGCTAGTAAGCAGACCCCAGGTTCCTACTGGAATAACATTAGAAGGATGACTGGTCATAAAACTGCTGGGTAAATAAATAATATTTATATCTCTAATATATCAAAAACATTTCATAAATCACTGGAACTCGTGTCAGAAAATTGATAAAAGCTGTACCAAATCCAAAATTGTGTTTGTTATGCTAATATATATAATAAAAGGATAGAGGCTAAAGCTTCACTTAACCTTAGAATACACCTACTATTAATCTCTGCGCAACTGTAAGGTAGACTGGGCGAAAATGCATAAGGCATTTAGTTCGCCTTTATACATTTTGTGTATAGAAGAGTTAAGTAAATAAATAATATAGTAAGGGCGGTTTCAAATTAGCGTTTTATACGCGCGTATAAGCTCATTTCTGGAAGCGCATGAAGGCGCGTTTAGGCGCGCCTTTTGGCACACGCGCAACGCGTACGAGCGTTGACGCACTTCAAATTCATATAAGCGCGAGCCGTCAGAATCCATGTTGACACTGAAACGATGTCACTAGCGTTTCGAGCGAGCACGCCGAAATATGCCTGTTTACGCGAGTCCGGTTTTTTGAAGCGCGTAATGTAGTGCGCGTGTAAGCGCGTATGCTGAAACGACCGTATACGCGCAGAAAAATACGCTAATCTGAAACCGCCCTAACTCTATACCAACCGACATGAATGTGGCTTACCAAAAAGTTTATTAAATGCGAGTATTTATGTGTCTACTCAACATCAAAACTCCTTCTACATTATAAAAAAACGTTTCTATTTAAAACAGAATGTTTCACCAACGCAAGCTCGTTTTTAATCTCATTTCTTTTTCAATTTCGTAACTCAACCTAGTATGCAACCAAAAATGTTTTACCAAGAGTGCTGGGGTACACTGACAGCAAGATTTTTCTGCATTCAAACACAGAATGCGGACTGCATGTATTCTTAGTAAACGAGGTCTTGCAATCATTTTTTAATGAATTGGAATAGACGAACTAAGTCGCAGATGAAAATAAAAAATATACTCCGATGTATTTAGCAGTAATTATTGAGGCAGCGATAGCCTAATGGAGATACCAATAGACTTGCCATGCAGAGGCTATCGGGTTTGAATCCACGGCGAGCACCACTAGCTTTCCAAAGTCGTAAATTGTTAATTAGTGCTCGCCCTGAGCCTTGGAAACCACATTAAACCATTGGTCCCGGCTGTCATCAAGATCTTTGACAGTCGTTATGGGGAGTCAGTACCCTCAAGTAAACTGATACTGGTCTAAGCCATAGAATATCGCTATCAATTTCGTTGCAGAGGTCAGACGGCAGTCGCTTTGTGGAAAAGCTGATATTTAGTCATAGTCAGTGGTTAGACTAGTAAGTGGACGCCGGGCCCCTAGGCGTGTAAGTCTTGAAGGCAACTGGGATAGCGCTAGGATGATGATATTTCTTAAGTTTTATTTTTTTAATGTAAGTCATAGTCTGAAGTGGCAATGGGCGCTCTGGACAGCGATCACGTACCAGACGACACAGCAAGGGTAGGCCTCCCGCAAGGTGGACCGACGATCTGGTTAAGATCTCTGGAAGCGGTTGTATGCGGTTGACTTAAAACTAGTCTGTGTTGGAGAGCTTTAAAATGAACAGGTATCTATTAGAAGAGAGAAGATTCTAGGTTTTCTATCGAATATAAGACAATTACAGCAATTTTGTATTGTAGCACCAGCATAAAATAAAACAATTACAGTTACGTGTACTTTTGCAAAGAAATAAATTGAATCGACAAATTGTAAATAAAAGCCTTTTGATTCAATTGTCCGTGTGGTGACGGATTAAGAATACGGATTGCCACCACCCCATCATCCCATGGGTGTCGTAAGAGCCGACAGAGGGAGCATATTATGCAGAGAACAGCACTGTAAGAGAAGGAAAACTTGATACGAACCCTATAACAACCCGTTTGGCCAGCGTGGTATAGTAGGCCAATTCCTCCTTTCAAAGGAGAGGCCAAGTCCAGCAGTGGACTGTTAAAGGCTGATGATGATGATTCAATTGTGAAAACGTATAACAGAATGAAACGACATTTTCAATTTTTATTTATGTTTTTATGCGTGTCTTTTTTATTTAAACGTAGTGAAAAGTATTCAATCTTTTTTTTTGTACCTTTTAGTACGTGGTCAGCTGTGTGATGTTCAGTTGAGTTAAAAGTGTAAAAATGTACCAAAATAAACATTAATACTTATAAAATCTATACTAATAATTATTATATTATGTATATGTGAAGAATTTGTTCGTTTGTTTGGTTGACCGCGATTATTTCAGGAACTAATGATTCGATTTGAAAAGGTCGGTGTTGGATAGACCATTTATCGAGAGAGGTTATAGATAATAGAATATCACGCTATAAGTAACAGTTGCCGAGCAGTGACCATTAATAACGCGTTAACACCGATTACACCAATCGGGAGCACACCTCGTAAGGTAACAATAATATATTTTAGCACTTCAATTATACAAACTCCACAATATTGAGCTTCGACCCACTTCTGTATACTCTGTTCTCGTTAAAAAAACAGTTATTTACAATAGATCGTTGACAAAATAAATATTTTATTGACTTTCAATTGTTATACATTATCGCAAATGTCGCAATCTTCGAACAACGCAAAATACACGAGCCACAAATTAACTCAAAACGTCCTCGATAAGTCGAAAATATTCAAACTAATGGCCAGTTTATTCCACCGAGATCCGTTTCAGGAACGCTAGACTACCTATCCACCAAAGTGTAACGCCGCTGGGCCTCTAAGACCTGATTTGTCACAGAGAATATGTTTTAGTACAATAGCATAACTGACACATAGAAAGACATGAAGGAACACGGCCTAACGAATGACAATGGACCTAAATAGCCAGCTAGCTTACTCAGCCGTGCAATTAATAGCTTTGCCTCTTTATTCAAGCAACGTTTATCTAAGGCCTGACTGGAGTTATTCTATATTTTTTTCTAACAGCTCGCAAATGATTTACATATATATAACGTTTAACTACTTGCCTAACCAAGTCATTAAAACGTTTTCAACTATCATTGACGCGACAATTTGTTATTGCATCTATTGAAACTCATTATTTGAGTATATTTAGCTAAAATTACCTATAAGACTTTAGGTTATTAATATAATAATATAATATAATAATAGGAATTCAAGAATAAAACTGTTGCAATAAGCTAAGCTGACGGAATCTTAAGATTTAAAATGCCAACTCAGCGGAACAAGTTCATTGGCCCTTTAAATCTGCCTCACAAGATGAAAAAAAAGGCTGCACGTTTAAAACATACAAAGCTGTGGGCTACTCCTATTACTACAATATAGATGATATTTCGGGAACGATAACCTCGCACTCTGTATAGTCATCTCACACATGTCTAGTGGACGTGCGCCCTTATTCCTGTGAGATTCGATGCAATGAACATTCGTTCGCGACACTATTCCTGGGTTCACCGCGGTGCAATATTACCACCTGGACGTTTGCATTATTCAAGTAAATTGCTTCAACTTTTAGATTGCGGGTAGAAAATGAAACGTTTTATATCAATATTTTCATGTGTTAGTAAGGAAGTAATTTTATGCGATTCACATTCAATTGTTGCACCCTTTTAATGTTTTTTAGGGTTCCGTACCTCACAAGGTAAAAAAGAAACCCTTATAAGATCACTTTCTGGTCCGTCTGTCTGTCTGTCTGTCTGTGTGTCACCACCGATTTTCTCAGGAACGGGTGGACGTAGCAAATTGAAACTTATACCAGATACTGAGGTCTATGGTTCCTATTAGGTGTAAAATATGACCTGGGTCAACCCGATAAAAATATATGGTCCAGATTAGATTTTTGCGAAAACTTGTAAGTACCAAAATTAACCTTAATTTTCAACTTCTTTTAATTTTCGGAATTTTTCCTTTACTTGTGCTGTAAGACCTTGGTTTTAACCAAAATTGACAATTCTAGGTCAATCGTAAGTACTCTATAGGTTTTGGGTCGAAGACCTATATGATAGTTCCCGTTGAACTAGAATCACGAAATTTGGCCAAAAGCAGGGTCTTACAGCACAAATAAAGAAAAACACAAAAAATAAAAAAGTTAAAAATTTAAGGGTGTCCCCATACATACATAGACTCCATTTAAGATAGTCCTCTAAGTTATATGGGCGGTCATACAGATTTAGAGGACTAGCGTAGTTAGCACCAACCTCAAATAAGGTAAAATGCGTACGGAACCCTCGGTACGCGGGTCAGACTCGCACTTGCTCGATTTTTTTATTTTTTAAATCTATTTAACATCATCCCCACTCAATGTCAAAGGAAAAACAAAACTCATTCCCATTTATGCTCAGATGAAGTCAAAAGATCACAGTAGAAGTAGAATACAGACTATAACGGAGCCATTATTATAGACTAATCATCATCGACCTAGCGTTATCCCGGTTGCATCCAATACTTAGGTACACGCCTTGTAGCCCGAGGTCCGAGGTTACTGGTCTAACCAGATATGCCAGGATATCAGCTATTATTATAGACTATAAATAAATAATGTTATTTTTCCTTTTGAAATGTTTTTAAAGAAAGTAATAGGTAACTAACGTTAGTACTGAATATCCACGCTATGTCGCTACATGAAAACATTATCTTGAAAAAGTAATAAAAACATTATCTTGAGCCGCTGCTCAAGATAATGTTTTTATTACTTTTTCATTCATCTTAGTTACAACCTAGTACATAATTATTTATTCTAAGATATTAATGTTGATCACTCAGTGTGTTACTATCGCAACAGTAAACTATTTTCTTTCTTTTTCATATGCATTTAAAATTGTTTTCATTTTCAATATTTCAGCCTAGAGACGTCCACTACTGGACATAGGCCTCCCCCAAGGTTCTCCACACATACCGATTTTGAGCAGTCCGCATCCGATCGCTTCCCGCGATCTTAACAGATCGTCTCAGACTCAGATGCCTACCCCTGCTGCGTCAGAACCCATTGGTTCTTCGCGCTATGTGCCCTGCCCATTGGCACTTCAGCCTGGCTATGGGAGATCTATGTCGGTGACTTTAGTGATCCTGCGGATCTCGCATCAAAAACATCTTACCATTACTATAATACATTAGATTGTTTTATGTTTAATTTTATCTTACTAAGCTCTTCATTTCATCAACGTGAGTATACTTTTATCATATAAATCTGCGATACAAATGTTTGTGTAAACTGTTATCTCCCGGATCGAGAGAGCAGAAATATGAAATCAAATATGAATTTCTTTTAGCCAAATCCCTTGTATAATGGGACCGGTTATTAGAGATCTGAAGGCCAATTCTGGTAATTATATTTGTTCAAATTCCAATATTAATCTAGTCTCGGTGTCATAAATGGTATTCTCGTAACTTAACTGACACTTGAATGAGATCGGGACTACATCGAAAGTTGAACCGAGTGTGAACTAGTGTGGACGGTATTCTGCTAATTATTTACGTACAACAAACGTCAAACTGTAGCTAAAACCAAATGATACTACGAGTACGGTTTGACAGTTCACAGCTGACTATTGTTGACAATTGAGCAAAATAAGTGTTTGTTACTTTTATATATAAAATAACTATGAGTGGATTTGGGCTGCGATGGCTATACCTATTGAAAATAATCCACACGATCCAAGGAACCAATACATTTACTTACCGAAATGTTATTACTTAGTTGTATATTAATTTTAATTTGACATGGAAACGTAGTGGCATCCAATTACCATTCCTATCAATGTATTTTCCCATACAATGGCAACATTCATGTTTTTGTTTTTGAGTTTTTGACATGACCATGACCTCTGAGATCAACAAGAGATTATAAATTGATTAAGTATATCGAAATGATACTGTAATGAGATTAAGTGAAGCAGAATACCAATTGTGAGTCAATTCTAAATTAAATCGCAGTTCAGTCAAAATTCAGTGTCAGTATCTGTTAAATACGAAAATTGGCCTTCTAGTTTTATATTTCAGTAAGTATTTTATTTACTTTAACCTCAATAAACAAATACGCTTTTATATTAACTTAATAATTGTGTTTTATTTTATTTAATTGTGTTTACCTCAAAGCTCACAGATCAATCTCGAGCTAAACTATGAAACACTGATGTGGAATGCTATTTTACAATCATCCTTAAGGCTGAAAATATCTATCACAAAAACAAAGTCACTGTATGAATCATGAACGCACAGCTATAACTGTAGACCACTAGAAGCTGTAATTAGTGAGAAGAAATTTCTCGAAATTCCCACGGAATCGAGGCCAAAACATTTAATAAAATGCGGGCATAGCTGCGGGCATCCTCTAGTTAGATAGTAAAAATCATATGATTAAACCTCACCAACGATATCAGTAAAAATAAATCTTAAAAAGAAAACCCATTAAATTTCCTCCCCATCAAGCAAAGTGATGCAACATTTAATAGGAATCATTTACAATCGACTTCAAAAAATTCTGTCGAGGGGGCGAGCCGTAAAAAAAATAGAGCAAAAGGCTTTATTGCTAGCCATCATAAACTTAAACAGAAGGTGCTACTCAAGTGGTATATCTCGGTAAGTAAAGCGTAGAATTGCGGGCCGTTTACGAGAAGGACTGGAAACGGTGGGACGTATATCTTTGTGTCTTGACGTGAATCAAGACAGGTACGATTTGAAACAGTGATAATATTACTGCTTCAAATAATTAACGTACCTTTCAATGGCGATGCAGTAATGATTAAATACAGTTACGATATTATACGTAAGAGATGTCGATATAAATGAATATATTGATTAACAGTTATCTGTTACGGTTGTAGACAAGTTAAATTATATCTAGTATCGTGTTTTTCTTATATATTCGAAGTTTTCCTTTAATTTATTACTAAGGAATGATAAGGTCGACATTAGTCACGTAGCATCCAGGTCAAACTTAACAGTTGTGTTACGATTTTCATACTTATTTTCTACGCCATAAGAACGGTCCAAAGGTCAAAGTATCTTGCTTGACGTGTGTAAAATTTTAGTCAGTTACAATAGCACTTTTTGTTTAATATTTTATGTATTTAAGCAAAATAATCAGTCAGGGTCAATAAAGATCTTAAGTTTCTGTTTTACCTTAGTCGGTCTAAAAACTCCGACGCCAGAATTGGCCAGTTACTCACAAGGAAGAAAAGAAAAGATCTAACAATTTCAAGAAATAATAAAACAATATCCGTAAACTTGACTATGTACAACCTTTCGTGTCGGGTAAACGTAAGCAGTTTTCCGATAAAAGCAATAATTTGGATGGAAAATATCGAAGTTATCTCTGTACCAGGAAATTGGCTATCATTGTTAGAGATACTGCGATTTGGGTGCTTATATGTTACGTTACAAAAATAAAATTGTAAGACTTTTATCAACCTGTAGGTTAAGCTTATTTATATAGTGTTGATATGCGTAATATTTTCACTTATTCAACTAAAATTATTTCAAACAATGTGACTGTTTGAAATTATTTTAGTTGAATAAGTAGTTATATGGTCTATATTGTGTTTTTAATATTTAGCAAATGCAGGCCAACATATTGTATAATTATGTAACTCAACTTAGTGTGTGATAGAAGGAATGAAAAGAAGAATTTAATGTTATTAGCTATTCACTGCTGTTTTCTATCTTATGTATTTTCTGAATCATTACTGAAGCCGACAATGATGTATACGAAGTTAAAGCTGTTCTTTTAAGCTGTAAATGTGTTGTGTCCGTTGATTATATATATTTAAAGTCACCCGCGACAGTAGATTTATTCCGAGTGCGAGCGTTGTCTTCTTAAACAATAAAAACAATAAGTTTAGGTGTAGGTACGGACACTTAGTTCTTATTGGTAGTTTCGGCGGTTACGTGTGCAAATATAGTGACACAAATACTTATTTGTGTCAGAAACACGTGTGTACGTGTGTGTAACCTACCTAGGTTACACACATGCACACACGTGTTTCTGATTCAAATTTAACAATTAATTACTAGACTGTACGAGAGAGAAGTAAGATCTAGTTATGATTTTACAAAAAAGATGTTAAATTCTTTATGTTTTATTTTCATGACTTGTATGTGATATTTTATTTAAGCACACAACTAATGCTACAATTAATTCTGTACAGCGGTGGACATAAAAATTTTGACAACGGACCCGAAGTCAAGTCAAGTCTCTCGGCCACTACGCCATATTATGATATAAGCCTTAGTAACTTCCTGCCATATTTGATCATGACGTCACTTCACGGTAACCCATCACGCTAAATATTCATGTCACGTCGGTGGATAGAGATCAATCATTCGTGTGATCCGACACGTATTGTCAACTTTGCTTTATGATACTGCTTTGATAATAGTGATGGAATATGGCAGCGAATGGGTGGGATAGTGGAAGTATTTTAGTGTATCGCTAACGTAAGCTAGGGTAATGTTTTTAGGCTTGCTTGTAAAATAAAATGTTCTAAGTAAATCAGTTTTATTAAGAGAAATAAAATGTGAGTTGTGTTTAAAAATATATTAAATTATTGAGCGATATATACGTAATATATGCGATAGCCTTGTAGGTTAGCCTAGCCGATAGGATATGTCGCAATAGGATTGTATAAATCGCCGTATTATTTTTTTCTTTATTTCCTTTTTTTTATTCTCTTCTGTACTGTAAGGATCGAATATTTCTATTATTGGCAATCAGGCATGAAAATTTAGGAATCTTAACAAAACATAGTAAAGTATCAAATCTGTCACATCCAATCAGTACTTTATGATACAAAACTCTTCACAAGACGCCTATGACTCCAAAGAAAGTACGAAAATTCAATCCAACGTTTAAACGTTATTCAGAATAACACAAAGGACCGTCCGTAGCATGTGTGTAGTTCGTAGCACATGTAGGCTATGCTATGCCTTTGGTAGTCGAGCGAAGGCACGTACCTTTGTAGAGCTTTGTAGCCACGTGCAGGGAACGTCTACGCGTTTACCTAAAATCGTAGCTACTTGGAAAATAGCGGACCAAAACAAATGTTACGTAAACATGTTTATAACGTTTTTGTTTAGAAGACGGGTTAGGAAAAGGTTGTGGGAAATTAAAAAGGGTAGTTCTGTTTACGTTTCACTTTCTCTTTTTCGTAAGTTCAAATGAAAATTTATTTCAAATACATTGGCATTACTAGTTGTTTTACGTTTAATTTGATGTGTGTGCAAGAAGCAAAATCATATCAGTAATGAAACATAATATTATATCGTAAAGTCCACCAACCATTTCTCGATGACGAGCCTGTCAATAAATTTGTATTATTAGGTTACGATTGTTGTCAACTCTTCTTGATTTTAAGTCTCCTTTTTTGTTAAGAGCGTTTATTCCTTACGTCTTTCCACACATTTTTTTAAGTGCACTGTTTTATATACGAATGAACCAATAATGAAACTTAACAGCGTTGTCTTTTTAGAATACTTTCTTAACGATACCCTATACAATGTCGAAGAAAAAAAAATTGTTTTATCATTTAGGTGTATGGGAGCTACCGGTAAACGTGACTTTTCTCAAACTTTTATCATACAGTTTTGTCCGCGTAATTACAATGAAGAACTATGCCAAATTTCAGCTCTCTTGTGCTTATATAGACAGACGGATGGACAGGCACGGTGAAACTATAAGGGTTCCTTGTAGGTTGCTACGGAACTCTAAAAGTGATTGAGTCTTACTTTTTACACTGCATACATACTTAACTTGAAACTAAAGTATTCTCTGGACACGAACTTGTA
Source organism: Euclidia mi (assembly GCA_944739405.2). NCBI lineage: Eukaryota > Metazoa > Arthropoda > Insecta > Lepidoptera > Erebidae > Euclidia > Euclidia mi. Next base: position 33,360,551 of record OX123203.2, read on the forward strand.
TTTACCTACCACCACCTACTATAGGACTAATAAATTATACAAACTTTTATTGTGTAGCTGTGTATAAGTTAGAAACGTGCTGGTACGAAATAAAACTATGTAGAAAAATACCCTGCTCTTCGATATTGTTTGGAAACATCTGAAAATAAACTTAGTATTAGTTATTTTAGGGCCACACATAGGGCATGTGTTTTTTCCAACGTGCGTTCGGTGTACGCCCGGCGTTTAATTAGTACTACAGAGTGATAGTAGCGTAGTTTTTCTGACGGGCGCGGGAGGCACCTTTGAAGTTACCCGTCTCACGGTGTAAATTCAAAGATGCAAGAACGTCTACAAAACCACACATAGTGGAAAGCTGGTTTATGCATCAAACTACGTCATGCGGAATATGCATGTAAAGTGCTAGCTCCTACTTATTATTATCATCTTAGCATTGAATCTGATGCGATCTGAGTTAAGAGGGCTTAAAGTTTTGCTTATATAATTTTTACATCATATTGAATAGGACACTACTAGGCAGTAGCCTACTAGTATTAAATTAAACGCGAACATTTGATGGAAGCGAAGATGAACGGATTGCAACACAAAGCTACCTAGTATAGCTTATATGCCATGCAAAAAATCATATAGAGGTAAGTGGTGCCGCGGGTCAAAACACGTTTTTTTATAAAGTAGCAAGCAAAACCATAGCAGCATTCAATTGAAATAGTGTAGACAGTAGAAGCTATCAAAACTTCGTGCAACTTATAAAACTTCGTTTTAATTGCTCTAAAGACAAATGGGCGATTCACCTGATAGTAAGTGTTAAACAACGCGACCTCGTTCAGCCTTATAAAGTACTAGACATAGCCCGCAGCTCCACCCCCGTGAGCCTTTTTGAGTAGACTCCCTTACTCAAAAAGGGCTCACGGCGCGGAATTTCCAATATTTCTCTCATAATGCTCCTCTACACTCCCCAAGGAACAAAGGGATAGTAATATTCCGTAGTTCAAACCAGTAACAGTTGAAATATTAAAAAAAAAAAAAAAATTGTGGGTACTGACTCGCCATAACGACTGGCCAAGTTTTTTGTGACAGCCGGGAACGACAGTTTAACATGGTCTCCGAGGGGCGGGGCAATAAACACGTTGATACGCATATTCTTTCGAAAATTCAATGATGCACGCCGTGAATTCGAAGTCGATACCATCTGCATGGTAGCCTGTTGGTAACTTCACTAGGCATTGCCTAACATAGCTGTCTGTACATCAGATCTATTTGGAGTTAATGGCTCGGTTGCGTTGCAGTGTTAAACGGTGGAGCGAGAACTAATTCGAGGACAATGTTACTTTTCTTGCAGGTTTTTGACGTGACAACGTCTTATAAATTGGTTTGCCGGGTGACACTTCAAGAAACTGCGTTACGCTCCGCTCACGTTATGCGCTCACAATGAGAGCGAGTGAGAGGCACGCGTCCCGCCTAAGAGCGAGAGAGACAGACATAAAAAGTGAAAGGCACGCGTCTTTCATCCTTCTTCCTATTATACGAATGAATATTCACATTAAAATTATTTTATCACTCAAAGTCGTTGTCACGTAAAACTTTCGCCCGTATACCGACTTTACAGGCAACCAATTTTTTACTATGGAATCTCTCATCTAACTTCTAACGAGACTCCAGTAGATTACAAAATAGATCACATAATTGAAGCACCTGCTTCGTTTATGTTATTTCATTTGCTTTAATTAAACTGTAATCCTAGCTAAATTTTAGTTTTATTACTATTGTAATAAAACTAAAATTTAGCTAGGATTACATGTTCTATTGAACAGTTAAGTACAATGAAGCAACATCCAAACCTCGCAACAGAGACTTAACTATAAATATCACATTCCCTAAAACAGTAGACGCAACGTTTATTACAATAGTACAATAGAAACACTGACTCTAAACATTGAAAATAGAACCTTAATTTAAACCATTATGGTTGTAATTCGTCTGTGTTAAGAATGTATTTCTGCGATATTATGCTGTCAAGGGAGACAGGTAGGGAGATAATCATATCGTCACGGCAAAACTGAAAGGTGGAAGCAGGGATATAGCGTTTGAATCCGGACACTGTCTTGTTTGAAATGTGATTGAGGTGAAACTGAAATGTCGGAATGCGGGACCCGTTGTACCTAATTGTATTTTTATATAGACTCACACCTGTATCCCCGAAGGGGTAGGCAAAGGTGTAATATTACACCCACATATTTTCACCATGAATTTTGAGGTCCCACGTAATAGCGGGCGAGCCTATTGCCGTACCGGGCACATTACCAGACTCCGTGCTGCTACTGAGAATTCCCTAACGGAAAAACTCAATAACACTTTGCTCGACCCGGGAATCGAACCCGAGACCTCCCAATCCCACGCGCACAATTAATTGTTTTGATGAAAAAAACAATTATTTCAGTGATTGATTAAGAATACGAAGTGTCACTACCCCACTTCATTCCGTGGATGTCTTAAGTGACGACCAACACATGAAGCAAATACTTTGCGAAGAAACAGAAAACTCGACATCAATTCCTGTACCAAGCAGTTTGGCCCACGTGGTATAGTAGGCCAAATCCTTATATTTACTCACGGAGCTACTGTGTGGCATATAAGGATAAGCTAAAGTGCAAGACTGGACTGCAATGGGCTGTAAAGTAGTAAGACGATTACCTACATAATGTAATGATCACAGAAATGAATCTACGTAAAGATATTATACGTACATGTTAAGGTAGATAGTCCGTAGTGTTGAGGTGGAAAATGGGATTACTTGATACTTGATGGCACGGGCTGTTTCCGCAACTCCACGTCTTGGCGTGTATTTTGCGTGCGGGTGGGAATGGTGACTTCATTCGAGCCACCCCAGCTCTTCGAGGAAGGCCAGCAGACTCTTGATGTGGCCCACGGCCTCCCTCAGGGTGCTGTATCTGGTCAGGTACTGCTGCCTCTACTGTGCGACCTCAGGGCAGTCGAGGAGCAGGTGGGCTGCCGTCTCGTCTGCTGCCATACAGGCCCTGCACAGCGGGCTGTCGGTGATACCTATAGTAAATAGGTGTTTATTAAAGAATCCGTGTCCTGTGTAGGCGGCCGTGACTGTCCGTAGTTGTTGTTTGGACAGCCGGAGGATTTGTTTGGCTATCTTACCGTCTACTGCGGGAAGAGCCTCCTTGGCCTGCCTACATGTTTCAATACCAATCCAGGACTGGTTGTGTTTGGTCCTGGTCCTATTTATTACCAGGTTGCGATAAAAACCAGAAGGGAGGGGAATTATGGGCTCGGGTCCCACCACCTCTAAAGTGGCCCCTCTTCTGGCGAGTACGTCGGCTGCGTCATTCCCTCTTGAGCCACTGTGGCCCTTGATCCATTGCAGTGTTAATTTGTTTAGTTTACCTACCTCTGTTAGTTTCTGGTGGCATTCAAGCGTGAGTGCCGAGGTGATAGTATGGCTTTTGAGGGCTGAGTGGACAGCCTTACTATCTGAGAGGATCCTAATGGATCGTTCCCTTACCTCACGTGCCATGATTGCTGTGGCAGCTAGGATTATGCCAAAACATTCGGCCTGGTAGACCGTGTTGTAGGCTCCCAGTGGTGCTGCGATGTTGATGTTTAGGTCCTCGGAGGATACTCCTGAACCCGTACCTGTATCCGTTTTGGACCCATCTGTGAAGATCGTGAGCTCGTTGTGGTTAACTGCTCCTCCGTGTAGATCCTCGTACAGTTGGATTTTGTATTTCTTGTCGAAAACAAATTGTTTCGGTATGCGGTCGCTTATTGCTTGTGTGATAGGAACTTCTTTAAAGAGTGTATTTAAGTTGTTAGTGTTCGGTATATTCGTGTCTTTCCAGAGCTTCAGGGCTCTCAGCCGGACTGCCGACATCGTTGCTTCCTGTTGTATGAACAGGTGCAATGGAGGCAGATCCAGCAACACTTCAAGTGCCGCTGTTGGCGTTGTTTTCATACAGCCCGTGGCCGCTAGGCATGCAAGTCTTTGAAGCTTCTGAAGCTTGTTGGCGGCCGTTATTAGGTTGGTCCTAGGCCACCACACTACTGCGCCGTAGCTTACCATCGGACGTATTATTGTCTTATAGAGCCATAAGACAATTTTGGGGGATAGGCCCCAGCGTTTTCCTATCATCTTCTTGCACTGCCAGAAAATGATGCTGGCTTTATTGAGCTTATTTTCCATGTGGCTGTTCCATGTCAATTTGCTGTCGAGAGTGACACCTAGGTACTTGACCTCGGTAGACAGCTTAAGCTCTGTATCGAATAACCTGGGCAATCGGTAAGTACCCAGCGCGCGTTTGTGTGTGAACATAACTAGTTCGGTCTTGGTCGGGTTTACAGATAATTCGTACTCATTACACCACCACTCTACTAGACGTAGGGCTTGTTGGGTTAGGTCGTACACTGTACTGGTTACCTTACCTGATGTGAGTATGGTTAGATCATCTGCATAACCTATTGTATAGAAGTATCTCGCGTTGAGTTTGTCTATGAGTTCATTGATGACTAAGTTCCACAATAGCGGGGAGAGTACACCTCCCTGCGGGCACCCTTTAGTTATCAAGGCTGTCTGATTGTCGCCTTGCAGGCGCACTACCCTTTTGCTGAGCATGTTTTGGATCCACTGTATGAGCATCTGATCCACACCATGCCTGGCTAGGGCGTTGCTAATGCTGGAAAAGTTTGTCTTGTCGAAGGCTCCTTCTATGTCGATGAAGGTGCCCAAGCAGATGCTTTTTTGTTGTATAGCAGCTTCTATCTGGGCCACGACCTGATGTAAGGCCGATTCCGTCGATTTCCCTGAGCTGTATGCATGTTGGTTGGCATGTAAGGGTAGGTGCTTAAGAGCCCCACTTCTTAGTTCCCTCTCGCAAAGCCTTTCCAAGGCTTTAAGCATGAAGGAGGTAAGGCTTATTGGACTAAAGGACTTTGCATGGGTATAGTCTGTTTTGCCTGGTTTTGGTATGAAGATTAGTTTGACTTCCCTCCACCTCTTCGGTACATATCTGAGGGCCAGGCTAGACCTCATGATTGCCAGGAGTCTTTTAAGGACAGGTTCCCCTCCCCATTGTAACAACCCTGGGAAGATGCCATCCAGTCCGGCTGCTTTGAAGGGGTGGAAGCTATCGATGGCCCATCGGAGTTTTTCTTCTGTGACCACGTTGTTTGCGTGTCTCCATTCGTGTTCGGTCGCCACTGTTGGTGTATCGTGCCACGTTACTACCGGGGTGAGGACGCAGCCTGGGAAGTGTGTTTCGAGTAGGACGCGTCTTGTCTCCTCCTCCGATGTAGTGTATGTGTTATCCGGTTTACGGAGAGTACCTGGTGCAACCGTCGGTTGCTGGGCCAGTAGTTTCCTTACCCGGTTTGCTTGTTGGCAGGATTCAATGCTCCCACAGAATTTTCTCCATCCCATGGTGCGTCTGAATCTGAGGCATTTTCTGTAGTCTGATTTGGCCGCTTTATAAGCGTCCCAATCTGCGTCCGCGCTTGTGTTCATTGCCCTATTTAGAGACTTTCTTACCTTCTTGCGCTTACGTTCAAGTTCAGCGCCCCACCAGGGTTGTTTCCCCGGGGTTGAAGGTGGAGTGGTTTCCGGGCAAGCTGCATAATAGCTGTCTAGCATCGACTGCGTCAGTATACATACCTGATCGTCGATCTGTTCAGTGTCACCCAGTACCGGCGGCGTGGCCGTAAGGGTAAGTTTCTCATTAAGTAGTAAGACATACTTTGCTTTGTCAGTGTTGTGTGGTTTCCTGCGGGGCTGTGTGGGCTGTATATCGACTTTCATGGAGAAGCTGATCCATCTGTGGTCTGAGCATGATGCCTCTTTCGAGACGTGCCATCCCTTGATGCGTTCAGCCGCTCCTTCTGTTGCGAGAGTTAAGTCGATAATTGTCTGACTACGTTTAGTGACGAAGGTGGGCTCCGTACCTGTGTTTAATAGGGTAAGATTAGTGGTGAATAAGTATTCAACCAATGACGTACCTCTGTTATTGTTGCAGTCCATGCCCCACATTTGGTGGTGGGCATTGGAGTCCGTTCCTATTACGACCTCCGTATTTGTTCTCTCGCACTGGTTAACCAGACGCGTGAGGTCGAACGGAGGCGGGTCTTCGGCCTCGGGCATGTAGACCGATGCGAAAACGACCGCTATACTCCTTGGCTGCTGTATTATTTCAATTTGTATTGCTGTGATGTCTCTGGAACAGAACTCCGTTAAAGCTTGGGCTCTGATGTTTTTAGTTGTAAGTATGCAGGTTCTTGGATGTGTGTGGTCAGTAGAATAGTAAATCTTACCTCCCAGGCTGGAGAGGCCTCTAATGAGGCCACCCCTTATCCAAGGTTCCTGGATGAGCACGATGGCTGAATGTTGGACCTCCATCCATTTGCGCAGTTGCGCAGTGGCCGTTTGGCTATGATGGAGGTTGATTTGTAGGCAGCTGACGTCACTAGGCAGAGGGTTCATCTGTGGGTGATGTCCCCTCCTCCCCGACCTTCAGCTGCGTTAGGCCAGCCAGGATGTCGCCAGCCTCCACCCCGTCGTCCCGCCGCACCGGACTCAGGAGCAAGCTCTCATCTTCCGAGTTACCCTCGGCTGACGGGCCAGCCCCCGAGCCAGACGCGGCCGGCTCTGACAGGCCGGATTTCGCGGAGCACCCTGACTGGGTGTTTGAGGCTTGTTGTGTGGAGTTGTCGCATCCCGGAGGATGGTCGACATACTTTCCTGTAGAGTCCCGGAACCGGACGTAGACTGCACCCAGCCCCAACGCGAGGCGGCGCTCGTTCTGCACCAGGACCGGGACTTGTTCCTCCGGGACGCCCACGACCAGGAACCACCCACCTGACTGTTTCTCCGAGTGCAGCAGAGACCATTTGTCGACCGCCAACCAGGGGTTCTGGAACTCCAGAGCCCGACCCACGTCGCGCACGTTTTCCCAGACCCCCTGTTCGTTGGGAACGACAACGCCGCACCGCACTCTCTTCGGGGCCTCTTCCTGGCCCCTGACCTCCAGTTCGAAGCCCGGTGGTGGGACCAGGAGAGAGACCGCCTCCGTCAGCCAGGTACGCGTTGCCTCGTCGGCGCACCAGAGTTTGGTGGTTATGGAAAATGGGATTATATATTATAATTTCGTATAAAGATTAGCGGCAATTATAGAACGAGTTAAGTATTTTAATTATTATTTATTATTATTAAGCGGCGGTAGCCCAGTGGTGTACGTAACGGACTGCCGAGACGTTGGTCTCGGGTTCGATCCCCAGGTACCTCGGGCACACACCTCTGACTTTTCGAAGTTATGTGTGTATTAAAAATGTTAATTATCGCTCGCTTAATAATGTGCCCGGTAGATGGCAATAGGCTCGCCCCATATTACATTGGGACCGAAACATATCTGGCGAAGTGTGGGTTTGTAATACACCTCTGCCTACCCCTTCGGGGATAAAAGGCGTGAAGATATGTTATGTTAGATATGTTTATTGAGGTTTAGCTGTTGTGATAATCACGCTAGGAGGTAGCGTTATCCCGGCTGCAACCGGGGTCCGCTTACTACTCTAACTGGATTTGACTGAATATTAGCTTTACCTCAGAGCGACTGCCCGTCTGACCTCTGCAATCGAAAGGTTTCTAATAATAATAATAATTTCGAAATATTACTTAAAAACACGTTAAATCATATAAGATTTATATTCAAAACTCGATCACCTAAATCTCCCCCACAAATCATGCACAGCTGCATTCACTCAAGCGGTACACAGTCATGTTATAAAGAAAATGTTCTAAGATGGAAAATGTTCTCCCCACTTAGGTACTTAAATATTGATTCAATTGAGACCAGCCATGGAATGGCGCCGTGTTTTCCGAAACAGCCTGAAGGTACTATTGCAATTGAATTTGCATATTCTAACTGTACGTATATTTAAGCTATTTTTAATTCATTATACGTACTTTCCGAAGACCCGTAAGGAAGTTTTTAATGTGAATATTTCGATGTTTGTAGAATATGATCCCTATAAGTGATATTATTCCATTTCAGTTTCTCGTGCATTGTAAGTAGGTACAATAATGATATATCCAGTGATTTAATAATATCATACATAGAGGGAGAACCGGTGAGATTGCTCGAATTTCGGTTTATTTGTCAAGCATTGTTTATACCGACTGCCTCTGTAGTTCAGTGGATAGCATACGCGTCTGCTGATTGGAAGGTAGGTACCGAGTTGGATTCCCGGGTCAGGCAAAACTGTTTTTTCGGCATCCTTAGTAGCAGCATGGAGTCTGGCAATGTTCCAAATGCAATGGAGTCGCCCTCTGCTGCGTAGGGCCTATAATAAATAACTGGGTAAAATGTGAGTATACCTCTGCCTACCTCTTCGGGGATACAGACGCGGGAATATGGCTGTTGTTAGTACTAAAGAATATTATTTAAAATTATATGTAGATATAAGTTTTATTTGTTATAATAGTTTTATACTTACTTTTTTTTTAATAAAGGCTATGGATATACAATGGATTACACTCTACACTTATAAACTAGTGGTTTAAGCGACAGGCTTGTTAATTTTCACTGCACCGATTATTTTGCGTTCCCTGCATGAGACAGATGCAGGTTTCTTTTAAAACGTGGGCATTCAGTATCAAAAGTTTTTTTTTATATCCTACGCCCTTAGGGTTAATATAATATACAGGGTGTAACAAGACCCTTAACGAAAACTGAAATCCCATGTTGTATCAATCACTACGAACAATTTTTACTTCGGCACAATATCTGGGAAATTACTGGTTCAGTAGATATTATAGCTCAAAGTTACTATGGAATGTTTCTAATTAGGTACAAAATCGATGCAATTACCAATATGTTCTATAGATGTTCTATGACCCCATGGATATTACAAATAGCATAAATTATGATCAAAATATGACATGTTATAAATGCAGCCAAGCACATTAGCATATTCATTCTTGTTTTTGTGTGTGAAGTCCGCCCGCATTTAGCGGTTACCCCAGCTTTGTTAAGTTTCACTCAATTTCCGCCAGGAGCGCTAGTAGAGTTTTCGGTGTGTAAACTTCTTAGTTATAATAATGTATGTATTCATACAGACAGTGGCGTAGCGTGGGGGGGCCGGGGGGGCCAAGGCCCCGGGCGGCACATTTAAGGGGGCGGCAAAAGACGCTGCGAAAAAAAAACAAATTTTTAAATACTTGGCGCGCGCACTGACTCTATCCCAGTACCGACCGAAACCGTGCGGCGGCGCAGGCGCAATAGAAAGAACAACAATCGAAAACAAAATCATCATGATTTTCATTACGTGAAGACTTGCTTGTGTCCGTTTATTAATTCTTGAATAGGTTGCAATATTCCGGTAATCTGCGAGCCTTTTATGAGTAATTAATAAATCCATATATCATGGCCGAGCCGTCCCTGTGTGCGATGTGTGCCGCCCCTATTGCCATGACGCAACTGGCGAATACAGGCGCCAGGGCAATAGGGGTCGCGACGCGTGCCAGATAAAATAATACAACATAATCTATACATAGTTGCATAGGGAAGAAAGCAGGTACAGGTCTCCTAAGACAATAGTCACACCTGCAGTTTAACTATACGCTATTTGAACTTTGACTCCAATATTTATGATATTTTCGTTAAAATCAAAGCCGATTATTTCACATACTACAAACGCCTTCTGCTAATTTTTGGGTCGGACGCAACAGCCCCAATTCCCGGCAGCTTCATTATTCCCGGCCAAGGACGTGGTGGCGGGTACGGCGGTGCATGTGTTCTGTAAGACTATCGGGCTACGGCAGGCTGCCAAAATCAATTATACACTATACCATAAGAACGTTGCGAAACGAAAATCGTAGCCCACGGCGTGGGGCACGAGAATCATAGGACCAAATGCTAGTTAACTTCCTCGTTGCAGAGAGGATTTTCTTAATAAACTCCTTTTGCAAGAAGAAATTAAATCATATAATAAATCAAATAATAATTCGCCAAATCCACTGCCTGTAAGGCAGTGGATTTGGCGAACCGCGATAATGTGACAAACGAGGTGAAAGACTACATCACGACGGACCGAAAGCACATATTTACTGATGGTGATCAATGCGATAAACACCTGAAGCGATCACCGACGAGTACGAGGCTCTCTTAATATAAACCTCAGAACTGAAAGGGCCCAGTCAATGAAGCCTACTCTTAGACTTACATTGCTCCTCCCACCGACAGCATTAAGCAGAAGACGGCCACTGTGGTCACGGTACTAGGAGATTCGTCTCGAAAGATCTGCTACGCATAGAGAAAAAACAAGTAGTCTAAACTGCCAGCCGAGACTCTCGAACTGATGAGGAAAAGACGCGGGATGCCATCCTGTCCGCTGTCTTCGCCGGAATGACAGGCCGTAAAACGACAAATACGAAATCTTACGCAACGAGACCTACGACGCATTAACACTCGGGCCATCGAGGCTGCGATCGAGAAAACCCCCGGGATCATAAGTCTTCGGTCTGCAGTTGAGGCGACACAATCAAACGACACTATAATCGCGAAGGGCCGCACCGTGAACTCAAAGTTCGAGATTCCCGAAGACGTTGAAAGGTTTCATCGACACTTGTTTACCTCGCGGGCAGAACGACGACCACAGTGGCCTACTGACGCACCACTACACCGAAGCCGTCCCGAATGTCGAACAGAGTGAGGCTCTTAAAACCAACAAAGGATCTAGTGATGACGGAAATTCAACAACATTTAACTTAAAAAATAAAAAAAAAATAAAAATCTCTTTATTGTTCAAACTTTAGTACAATATGTATTATACACATTACATCAGTAGACTTAGGCACTAACAAAAACAATATAATTACTATGTATCTCTGGGCCCCACACTAGGATTCCCTGTGTCGTGGGGTCCAGTTCCTTCCGTAAGTGCAGCGTAATAACAAAAAAAAAATATATATTTGTATATTTGTGTATAATATACTACCTACTGACAATTATTGATTATTTAACAAAAATGATATTTGTAAGCAAGATATACTGAAAAAAGAAAAATAAAAGAAAGAAATTGAACTACAAAATGTGTGTGTGTGTGTTTGAGTGTGCATGCGTGTGTGTGCCTTAGTGTGTGTGTGTGTGTGTGTTTGGATGCATGTGTTTGTGTTGGTTTGTTTGTGTTCCGTGTGTGTGGTGTGTGTGTGTGTGTGTGGTGTGTGTGTGTGTGTGGTGTGTGTGTGTGTGTGGTGTGTGTGTGTGTGTGTATGATAGTTAGTGCCCGCGTAATATTAAATACTAGTAGTTAATAGGTTTTCAGTGTAGTCATAGTCTTTGGGCGTTAACCATTTCTGGATAGTGGTTTTAAGACAAAATGATGATAGGTTTATTATTGTATTATTAACCTTAAACAATTTACGGTATAGATAAGGCCCCATGAAAGTAAAAGACTGACGAGCAAAAGCAGAATGGACTCTCGGTATGTCCCACTTTAGAGTTCTATAAGAGGTACGTGCTTTAATCTTTGCAACTTTATGGAAGCGGAGAAGAACTGAAGCAATATAAAGCTGTCTTACGCGAAGCAGGTTACTGTCTAAATACAGTGCATTTGTCGAATAACGCCATGGCTTTTTAAACGCTATTTTCAAAATGGCTCGCTGAGCGCGTTCGAGTTTCAGAAGATAGGTTTTTTTGGATGCTCCCCAAGCAATGACACAATAATCCAAAATGGATTGGCAAACTTATTAAAATCCTTTAAGCCATCTAGGCCTAGACTAAGCTATACACACATATTGCAGCAGAGAAACGGCCACTGCCGTGCGCGACCCATTAACACCAAAACCCGAAAAACTTTATACTTTTGCAGAAAAATTGGGGTAAAAAGGGGGCGGCGAATTGCCGAACGGCCCCGGGTGGCAGAAACCCACACTACGCCACTGCATACAGAGCTATAAAACATCACAAAAATATTAAAACTATGACGTAAAAATAAATGCGAATTGATTGGGTTATGTAAAGCTCTTGGCAATTTTCGCTTTTGTACAAAATAAAGTTGCCCATTATACTTATAAAAGGTACAGCAGAAACCATGTTTACCTTTATTTATTTTTTCATATTTTCTGTCTAATACAGTGTTACCACATCCAATTTTTTAAAATCCGTAGGTCAACACCTAAAAATCCGTAGATGTCCGTAGACTGCCTCTATAAAAATCCGTAGATCTACGGACATTTTTAAAGATGATTTATAGATGGAATAACCTAAAGCCGAATTCCTTGTTGGTGAAGTAATTGAAAAATGTGTGGGGAAATTCGAAAAAACAAAGGCCTAGACATTTTCTTTAATATTTTTTTTTTAGAATTAGTGTGACTCCTACAGTAATTAATAATGATTGAATAGATTATATTCAATCATTATTAAGTACTGTCAGTGTCACTCTGAATCTCATTCTCTGTAACTAACCTTTATGTATCATACATTTTTGAATTAAATAATTCAAAATGCTCCGTCTTTGCTTCTCTCACTACTACTGTTTTCCATTTAAGTGCAAATAAACGAAAAATCCTACAATGATTTTATATTCGGCAACAAGAAAACAACACGGACTCGTCGTAGTTAGTCAACCAAACCAAAAGAAAATATTTTTCTAATAAGTTAACATTGACAATGACAGACAAATCACAATCGTCTTCATTCCGTTTGTTATTACTTATTCCCTTTGAGAAATGAATAATATATCTGTGGTTATTCCTATATCGATGATTCTGTTTTACGGTAGTCGCTATAATCAACTAAATAGTATTATTTTGACTGATCTATGGTATTATGTAGGTATTTTATTACGCACAAATTATCATAGAAATGCAGGTCACAGGACTACTTTTTTGTTGAGTTACGTATCATTTTACGTAAAATTTTAATTATTTTCAATATGTAAACTATTGTTTGCGTCGGGTGAATGAATTTGATCAAACATCCGTAGATTTGCTAGAAAAATCCGTATGTCCGTAGACAAGACCAAAAATCCGTAGATCTAGGGACAAATCCGTAGATCTGGCAACGCTGGTCTAATAGGTGATTTTACTCCATGCTTTTTATTCGTGCTTACTTCAAAGTATATCAACAAAACTACTTGAGTATGTAAAAAAACTACCTGTATGCTCGATAGATGGCGTTGTGCCGGACGGCTGAATCGCGCTATGGTTTCGTTACCGTGTTAAGTATATAAGGTCTGTGGTTTACTTTATATTCGTTGGAAAATTCCGACCACTGATAGAAGTGGTTAAATTTTTGAAGTCACAATGGCTTATCTCCGGATTTAGCTGTTGTGGTGTAAGTCATTGCTAAGGCAACCTGGTTAGTGGTTGGTGTACAGCGTCCCGCTTAATGTTTGATTAGTATATTCCTACTTTTCTTCAGATTTACAATCGTGGCTTTAGTGGCAAAAACGTAGTAGTCCGAGCGGAAGCCAGTATTTCCTACAGCATTATCAAACGAATTGTTGAAATCGACAAAGTATAGTGTATAACTAATTTTTTCTGTAAATAATTTTTGAAACGAAATAAAATCATAGTAGGATGAAACCCAATGGATAAGGATGAGAATATAACAAAAATTAAAGGAAAAATAAATTACGGGCGATCGGAGGTCGGGAAGTGGATGGGGTTATGTTTTTAAAGGTAAGCAAGAGTTTATCTCGTTCTCAATTGCCGGCAAAACTATATTTACTACGGAAAAAAACGTAAATGCCCAAGTTGTAGGTAATAGACCTACAACTTTTGTATTTACACTTTATTCACATAACGTTAAAATGTATGTCAAATTTTAAGTAACAAAGTTTTTGGTTTTTTATTTTCATCTTTTACAATAGTTTTATTTTTTCACAAACATTGGTGAAAAGTTAAATTTTTATGTTCCAAACACACTGTAAATGATATTTTATTTAAAATATTTATTTTTACGCCTTATTTTGACTTAATATCGAAAAAGTATCCTACTTTTCGATCGAAATTTCTCACATCTAAATATCAGCGTTAGAAAAAAAGTTTGTGGTTGAAATTTCTGCTTTTTGATGTTATAAATAAAATGTACATTACTAAGGTAAACGTTCTCAGAAAGAGACCGATTTATTTTTAATAATTATGTAAAATTTTGAGTTATTTAATAAAATTAATACTAATTGCTCGAAAAAAAATAACTACCAAATTAGTTAAGAGTTAAATTCTACAATATTTTGAGAAAGTAAAAGAATCTTCTTTAAATTATAACGTTAGTATACTCCTATTTATGGGCGATGTTAAGATTCTAACTAACGACTGTAGCGGCGAAATTTGAAAGTTGACGGATTACGACACATTAGTCAGTTCAATACATACTAGACTCATTTCCCCGAAGGGGTAGGCAGAGGCATATTAAACGCCCACTTTTCGCCAGTGTTTAGATCCCACGTAATAGGTGGCGAGCCTATTGCCGCTTATTGGGACAGTTTGTTTGCCAGAGCCTCGTCCGTTGATCGGCAGGTGCACCACTTGCAGGTGAGGTTGGCTTGGGACCCTAAGTTCTTGGTGGGAACCCTATGCACCCTTCAATACAATTACCACTTTAACCTTGAAGCAAAGTTGTATTCATCATCATCAGCCTTTAACAGTCCACTGCTGGACTAGGCCTCTCCTTTGAAAGGAGGAATTGTCCTACTATACCACGCTGGCCAAGCGGGTTGGTATAGGGTTTGTATCAAGTTTTCCTTCTCTTACAGTGCTGTTCTCTGCATAATATGCTACCTTTGTCGGCTCTTACGACACCCATGGGATGATATGGGTTGGTTACATTCCGTATTCTTCATCCGTCACCACACGGAGTAAGTTGTATTGAAAGCTGTCAAAAGTGTCGTACCCGGACAACTTCAAAGTTCGGCGATAGAGGCGCGCGGATAATCTTTGCATCGCCAATTGTTATTTTAAGATAATGTACCAGGGGGCCAATTCTCCTATTTTATATTACATTGATATTATATTTTGAATGGACTCAGAAGCGGTATTCTGATAACCTAATGACATTATCGTATAATTTGAAATAAACAGCTCGTCGTTGACACGAGATCGTAAATTGAAACAAGTGACAAAATATGTCACTTGTTTCAATTTATTTATTTATTTATTTAACTTTATGCACAAACAAGTGTACAGAGGCGGACTTAATGCCTAAGGCATTATCTACCAGTCAACCTTTGGGTGATGCAGAGATAAAGATATAATAAGTGCATTTAACGTTAAAAATTTACGATTCAGCCAATGTGTCAAAGTAAATCTGTCGAACTCT
This sequence comes from Euclidia mi, assembly GCA_944739405.2. Taxonomy (NCBI): domain Eukaryota; kingdom Metazoa; phylum Arthropoda; class Insecta; order Lepidoptera; family Erebidae; genus Euclidia; species Euclidia mi. The sequence goes on from OX123203.2 coordinate 33,375,880, forward strand.
AGTTTTAAATGTAAAACGGTTCGTGGACATCCTGATTTCTGGAGGGAGAGCATTCCAGAGAAGGATAGACTGGATATTAAAAGAAGCATGTACCAAGCTAGAGTTGTGAGAAGGACAAAGAAGAAGAAGATTGTTTGAAGAGCGAAGATTTTTATCATGGGTATTGCAGAGATATTGAAAGTGAGGAGTTAAATAGACAGGAGCATTAGGAGAGTACAGTAACGAATAAAGTGTACACAACGTACGCAGGTTGCGACGTTGGCGGATAGGTAACCATCGTAACTTTATTCGAAACTCGGAAATATGGTCATACTTACGGAGATTGAAAATGAATCTAATGCAATTATTGAGAAGGCGGTCGAGCTTATTGAGTAGATCTGCATTAAGGTCGAGATAGCACACATCACCATAGTCGATGACAGGAAATATTAAAGTCTGTACTAGCATTGTCTTGGCCTTGGATGGCAGAAAGTTCTTCAGACGATAGAGCGACCGTAAGGTACCAGTGACTTTGCGACTAACATTTGCTACCTGGGTACGCCAGTCAAGAGTCGCGTCAATATGTAGACCGAGATCTTTGACGCTTGAGCTATACGGAATAACTGACCCATTAAAAATTACAGCTGGTAGCAATTGCAAGTTAATCCTACTCATAATCCGGGGACTACCAATAATAATAACCTGACATTTAGCAGGATTCACTGCGAGTCCAAACCTAGCAGACCCATTCGTTAATAGCATCCAGATCTTGATTGATTGCATTTATTGCTGTATCCAGATTTTCCACCTTTGCTTCTGTGTAGAGCTGCAGATCATCGGCATACAGATGATACGCACAGTGAAGTTCATGAGATAAGAGATTAATAAACAATGAAAACAGAAGAGGAGAAAGTATTCCGCCTTGAGGAACACCAGAGCCCAGATAACGCCATGTTGATGTGGTTTCATCAATACGTACCGACTGCTGGCGTCCTCGAAGATAAGAGGAGAACCATTCCAGTACCATAGGTGAGACCATTAGATAGGAGAGGATTGAAAGAAGGAGGTCGTGACTGACGGCGTTAAAGGCGTTGGAGAAGTCCACCAAGGCCAGAACTGTAACCTTGGTGTCCTCCACCCCCGCCCTCACGTCGCCAGTCACCTTGAGCAGTGCAGACACAATACTGTGTCCAGGCCTGAAACCAGATTGAAACGGAGATAGAATATTGTTAATGTGAACAAACCTGGACAACTGTCTCTGCACGCAAGACTCAAGTACCTTGGATAAGAAAGGAAGAATGGATATGGGTCGGAAGTGAGTAGGGAGAGAAGGATTTGGTATCTTGGGCAAAGGACGAACATAGGCTTGACGCCATAAGTGAGGAAATTGACCTGTGTCCAGAGAAAAGTTAAGGATATGGGTGATGACAGGTAAAAGTTGGTCCAGGATGACCGTGATCATGCGACGACTAATGTCATCGCACCCCACGGCCTTGGACTTGATGGACAGGATAATCTTCTTGATCTCACCTGATGATAATGGAGAAAAATTGAAGGGATCGATGTTAGGGCGTGGCAAATTGGCTAAATACGTCATGGTTTGACATTTAGTTTGGTCGTTCAGAGAAGGAGTGACGGTAAAATGCCGATTTATGTCGTCCAAACTAATTGTCGCTGGCAGAACCACATGATCGTGAAGTTTGCCAATGCCCAGGGTCCTCAAAAACTGCCATATGTTAGCACGAGAGGAGTTTGAAATATTATTGAGAATATGCCGGCGTTTAGCGTTGCGTATCATCTGATTGCACCTATTTCTAGCTGTTTTGAAAATAGACCAGTTATCCTCGCAACGATCTTTTTTAAACCTTCGGAAAGCACGGTCCCTGCGTCTCATCGCCATCCGAATAGCCTCCGTCATCCAAGGTGCCGGTGGACGCTTTAATTTGATTTTTTTAATTGGGGCATGTACATCGAACAACTTTTTGACCTTGTCGTTAAAAATATCTACTTTATCGTCGACGGTGTCAGCTGATGTCAAAGGTTCCCAGTCGATTTTCGAAGCATCCAACCTCAACTTTTCAACGTCCATCCGCCCAAAACAACGCAAATACAGAACTTTAGAACGAGGTTTCGGAGGTTTTAGGACATAAGAGAGGAAGATAAGGTCATGATGGGAGAAACCAGGAGCAAGATGTTGGCCATGGGAATGGACAGAGGAGGGAGAAGATGTGAGCATTAAGTCCAACCAGGAGTCCTCCCCGTTAGGGTTGTGGTGAGTGGCTTGGAGAGGCAAAACGTGGAGGCTGGCAGACTCAATGATGTGGGTAAGTTTGAGGGAGCGAGAGGAAGGATGGGAAAACAGATTAGTGTTAAAGTCGCCCATGATGACGTGATGTGCGTACTCAGAACCCAAAGATTCGAAAACCGATTCTAAATCAGTGAAGTAATTGACAGAAGGAGGACAGTATACTACTCCAAGAACCATTTTGGTTCCCCTGACCCAAACCTCGAGAAAAAGGTACTCCGCAGATATAGACTGTGGAGAGGAAGACGCCAAAATTTTGTATGATAAATTGCTACGGAGATAGATAGCAACCCCTCCACCACGCCTGTCAATCCGATCATTGCGGATTAAAACAAAGTCAGTAAGTGGGTATGAAGTAGAGAGAAGGTGAGGTTTGAGCCAGCTCTCAGATATCAGGATGGCATGAACGTTGATATCGGTAAAAGTGTCCAAAAGATCACTATAATGACTAGGCACGCTTTGTGCATTTATATGGCAGATGTTTAATAAATGATTAGCGTTTGTGTTAAATTGTGCCCGTAAAATGTCGCCCAATAATTGATTGTCATTTATTGAACAGAAGCTGTCATCCCCAGACAAACCAACTGAGTCATTGGCAGAAACAAAAGAATTGTCATCGGATATAGACATATCTAATATAATAATATGTATATAATAATAAACGTACTTGTTAATAAATAAATAATATTATTATAAATAAAAAATATTCGCACGATATTGACTGCTAGTTAGGTAAACATCTCTGCACCACCCGCCAACTGACGCACAAACTGTAATTTAAAGATACTTAATATAATATATTAATTTACACTCGAACAAAAAAATAAAAACACACATAAATCTAATCTACAATACTATTGAACTAATTTAACAGTTCATTCCTAAACGCATTCTCTAATGTCATACTGCAATGTCACTTTGACAGAAACATTTTTGACAGATATAACTTACCTACATTGAAAGAAATCAACAAATAAACAGTTTATAAATTATAATAAATGTGATTGTTAAAATGAGGGTGAAAGAATTTTAAATGTAATTACATAAACAATCCAATGACTCGACAAACAAAAGCAGTAACTATGTGTCTGAACTCTAAAAACGCTGTCAATAGCAAATTTTTGTATCAGTGCAGAGGAAAGTGTTTGGTAATAACACTAAACTCGCTAAGAGATGCGTGAAACAAGTAAAAACTAAACAATTAGTTCTACGTGGTTTTGTTGGACGTGCCTGATGATACCTTGGGGTACTTCTGCAGTAAGGGATTCAGCTCATCTAAAGATGTGACTTTGTGCCGACTCCCATCCGAAGTCTTGATGTTAACTACGCCGTCTTGAGTCCAGCACCCGCGCATGCCAAAATGTAGCCTCGCCTTACTGAAGACTGCCTGACGCGCCCTAGTCAAAAACTCCCGGACAGAAGTCGTCGACCCTTTAAGCTTGGTTTTTGCCCTCCAGACGGCGGCCTTTACATCCAAGCTGGCGAACTTCACTACAATGGGCCGGTGCTTATCTTTCCCATTGCTCCCAAGACGATGACACGTCTGAATGGATTTGTCGGAGACATCTTTCAATGCCATTCTTGTACGCAGGACATCCAGAATGACAGCTGCACAGTTTTCCTTTTCGTGTTCAGTAACACCAGTAAATATCAAGGTTTTCCTACGGTGCCTTGTTTCCATATTGTCAATGGACTTGGCACATTCCGCTATTTGCTTCCTGAGTAGTCCAAGCATGGTGAAGGTCAGTTCGCGAAATGTACGGAACTCCTCTGCGACCTTTGCTACAGTGTCCTTGGCTGATCCAATTTGTAGTTGCGCCTGGAGCTCGTCCATCTTCTTCGTGACACATTCCTCAAGACTCTTCTGTGCCTGGACTATATCCGAATATTGTGCCATGTTGGAAGTGTAAATTATAGAGTGTTTGAATTCAAGTGTACAGTTGATCAGCTGGCAGGTGGTGTATAGTAAGAGTGCTTATATGTCACATATGGGGCTACACTTACTTGGGTGTATAACCGTACGTATTTTCCTTATAATTAACTCACAAACAATGCAGGATGTATAGTAAAACTATTTTTAATATATTTTTTAATTTTCGTATGTGTAGTAACTTTATTTGCACCTACCGCCGAAAAAAAAGATTTTTCGGCGGTAGGTGCAAATAAAGTTAAGAAGAATTTACGATCTCGTTACAACTTCGTTCAATTATCAGATAATTTAGAAGAAAACGCTTTTTCTGACGTAAGTATGACACTGACATGATATCGAAACTATATTTATTTAGCAGAATTGGGCCCCAGGTCACTCAGAAGTCATTGCTAGAAAAAGTTTTTATGTATGTGAGACTGGCCAATTATAATTTATTTAAAATTATGACTAGGTACTTATAAGTAAAAATAGGTACGTTCTAAATTCAAAACTTCCATGCTCATTTTTTGCGATCTAATTAAAATTACCATGTCTCAGTGTAAAATGAATTTGCATCGAGAACATTTTCGCGTTCTGATTTTTTTACGATTTTAACTGTTGTCGCCTCAAACCGGACGAATCGTACGATAAACTTTAAATGGCATTCATGGATGAAGGCTCTTCTAAGGCAACCGTGTATAGGTTAGTATAATGAATTTAAGCGCGGTCGACTATCTTTAAGGGATGAAGAAAGAAGTGGTCGCTCTTTGACAGCTATTACGCAAGAGAACGTGTTACCAGTGAAAAATTTGATCCAAGACAACAAAGGAGTTACATACCAAGAGATTTAGCATATACTGCAGATTGGATCAGGAAGCCTTCACGAGATTATGCACGTGCATCTACGGGTGCGGTGTGTTCAGAAGCAGGCAAGGGTGGAAAGGTGCCACGATACGATAGACAAATTTAAAGCAGGCTTGTCTCGGCGTGTTAACAACATCTTTACAGATGATTAATCCTGGATTTATCAATACGATCCAGAAACAAAGCGCCAGTCGACGGTTTGGGTGTTTCAAAACGAATCAACGCCTACCAAAGTAAAGCGACCTAGAAGCGGGGGGAAGATTTTGATCGTGACCTTTTTCCTTTTGACTAGCTACTTGGTGTCAATTCCTTTACGAAACCAAAGAAGAATTAACGCCGAATGGTGTACTACCAAATGCTTGGCAGAAGTTTTCTCTGTTGTGAGCAACAAGCGAACAAACACAGGGCTCCGCGGGCTACAGCTCCACCACGATAATGCGCCCGCCAACACCGCAGTTAAAACGACGGACTTCCTAGACAGCACACTGGTCAAACTCCTGGGTCACCCTCCTTAGAGCTCTCACCTAGCACCGTGTGACTTATTTTTATTCCCAAAAACTAAAATCAGCTCAAAGGGATACAATTTTCGTCGCCAGATGATGTGCTCTCAGCGTTCGAGCAGGCTGTAAACAAGGTGTCTGCGGCGGACTGGAAAAAGAGTTTCAAAAACTGGTTCAGACGCATGAAACTTTGTATAGAGGCTGGTGGAGTGTACTTTGAAAGGATGTAATAAAATATATTTACGTATAGAACCATTTTTTTAGAGTCGCAAAACTTTCTGAGTGTCCCACTATACGTGACTAACTGAGTGTACCACAGAACATTTCAGCCCAACAATAGTTATTTTATAGAGAAGTGGGAAAGGGCTAGGTGGATCCCAGCCCTGAAAATACATATTTTTATGAACAATGTTGTTTACTGTTCTGTATCTCGAATACTGACTAACTGTTTTTACAAATGATAACAGGTAGTAAGGTCCAGATCCACCTAGCCCGTAATTTATTTTAATTTTAGTTAAATTATTCTCTTCCTTCTCCACTGGTTTCAGCCTACTATAAATTTATTTCACTTTTTACCGTTTTCTAACCTATCAGCACCTGTCTATATCTTAAACCCTTTTTTAATGCAGGCATTTAATTTAAAACCCATTTTTCAAAATTAATTTTATAACTATTCATCGTAAAATTACGAGACACGGACCATTTTTTTCTGATTCGAACAGTGCAATAAAAAACATCAATTTTGGACTACTACGTTTTCGCTTGCCGCCGTCGATATGTAGAAATCTCATATCCTAATTTCACAGTGATGTACTCAGCAAAGTACTAAGTACTCACAACATTTTATTGTTTAAAAAGACCAATTGAATAGAAGGTTAAAACCCCCCAAATTTCTAATGGCAAAATGCTCTAAATGTAATGGCTATCATTTGTCGTTGATATAAAATGGTTTTTGCACTTGTAACACGATGGTTATATCATTCGATTTATCGTTTTCCGCTTGACTAATTTTAAAATGAGCATTCGCTGGACACATTAGTTTAATACTCGTCGTATATTCACAACCGACTTATTTTATTATTGTATGTTTTAACACAATCTTATTCATCCTTATAAAATTGTTAATGGACCAGTTGTTTTTCCAAACGTTAGAGGACTAAAAACTAAAACGTTAGACCTTGTTAGCTCTGTTTTGGTGTGCGATTGTGATGTCATCTGCTTGTGTGAGACTTGGCTCGATGATTCCGTAGATTCCGCCAAACTATTTGATCCCAGATACTTTGTTTATCGTAACGATAGATTTTGTGAGTTTATGAGTATAATAAGAGCCACGGCGGTGGTGTGCTCATTGCTGTGAAGAAAATCCTCATGTGCACTCATAAGACCCAGTGGCACTCATCGGTCGAAGATATTTGGGTAAGCATACGGCTTAAAAACTATACTTTGAACATATGCACCGTCTATCTGCCCTTCTACCTTAGCTTTAGTGACTATGAGAACTTCTTGGATAACTGCGAAAAAAATATTGTATCCTATTCTCCTCATCAGACGCTTATTATTGGTGACTTTAACCAACCAGATCTCGATTGGTCAAGCTCTCTCTCTATATCCCCAACAAGTCGCAAAACGTGCGCGCTCTTTGATTTCATGGCCAGAGCTGACCTTACCCAATCAAACACGACAAGAAATAGCCTTGGTAGAATTTTAGATCTCGTCTTCCACTCTTCTAACATAAACACCCTTGAGGTAACAGAAACACAGCCCTTGAGCCGCGGTGACAATCACCATCCCTACCTAGAAATATATATTAATTGTAATAAATCATCCGCTCTAAAAGAAAAAGTAACCCCACGACACAACTTCTATAAAACAAATTATCGCAAATGTAACCATGAACTGTCAAAAGCCCAGTGGAACAAATACATCGACTCGTCCTGTGATGAATTCCTGAACAATTTCTATAAACATATATGGGATAGCATTGAGAGAAATTCTCCTAAACTAAGACCCAAAAGAAACTGGCCTTCATGGTTCTCACGTTCGTTGATAAAGATTATTAAGGAGAAAGATAAATATCACATAAAGTTTAAAAAATATGGTAACCCTCGTGATCATGACACATTTTCCCTTTTGAGATTAAGAGATAAACGTGTGCTTGATGCGTGTTATAAATCTTATATATGTTCAGTTAAAAACAGTCTTAAACACAATATCAAGGCTTTTTGGAAATACGCTAAATCTAAAAAACTACTAATGACATACCTCAGCAAATAATTTTAATAAATCGGAATCAGCCAGCACAGGTGTCGAGATAGCAAATTTATTTTCCAGACACTTTTCATCGGTTTACAGTGATCCTATAACAGATATATTTACTCCTAATTTTCCTGAATCATCTAACAGAATATCATCAATTGTCTTTTCAAGTGATCAAATAAAATCAGCCCTTAAATCCCTTAACATCACGAAGGGTGCGGGCCCGGACGGTATACCTCCGATCTTTGTAAGGAACTGTAATAAAGTTTTGCATATCCCCCTGACTCTCATTTTAATAAATGCCTTAGTACTGGCTATTTCCCTCCAATCTGGAAAATGGCGCACATTGTGCCCATTTATAAGACAGGTGATAAAAAACACGTAAAGAACTATAGATCTTTAAGTATTCTCTGCTGTTTTGCAAAAATCTTTGAAAGTCTAGTCTATAAACACGTAAGCAGCTTTTTAAAACCTATAATAAGTCCCAGACAACATGGCTTTTTGCCTGGCCGCTCTACCTCCTCTAACTTACTAACGTATGTCCATTATATAACGCGCTCGCTTAACGACCGTATGCAGGTGGATTCGTTGTACACTGACTTTTCCAAGGCTTTCGATAAAGTCAGCCATAACATTCTTTGCCGAAAAGCACAACACCTAGGAATCCACGGTTCACTGCTACGTTGGCTTACGTCCTATCTGTCGAACCGCTCACAAATCGTTAAGGTATACGGCTTCGAATCCTGCTCCTTTATTGCTAAGTCCGGTATTCCACAGGGCTCAAATTTGGGGCCCTTTTTATTTATAATCTTTATTAATGATCTGGTAGACTCAATAAAATGTCATTGCCTTGATTATGCTGATGACCTAAAAATATTCTACAAAATAAGATCCCTGGAAGATTGCACACTCCTGCAAAATTATATAGATCGCGTACACCAGTGGCGTGTTGACAATCATATGTCTCTTAACGTGGCCAAATGTCACCTGATCTCATTTACGAAAAGTAAGTCACCTATATGTCACCCATACACAGTTGATAAGGAATTGCTAACACGCCAGAACGTCGTCAAGGACCTTGGAGTATGGTTCGACTCCAAGCTTACAGTCTGTACGCATTATGACATCGTGGTAGGCAAAGCTAATAAAACCAGGGGATTCATGCAAAGAATCATAAAACCATTTAGAAAACCAGAAAGTATATTACTGTTGTATAAAGCACTAGTAAGAAGTATAATGGAATACACCTCACTGATTTGGTCTCTCTTCTACCGCATACACGTAGATAGAATAGAGGCTATACAGCGACGCTTTCTTCGTCACCTGAGCTCTAAACTTGGTTTGCGACGGAAATTACCATCATATGAGTCTTGACTCCAATATTTTAAAATGGAAACACTAGAGAACAGACGTAAACTACAAGATTACATTGTATAAGATCGTGAATTCTATATGGGACGCTAGTGAATTCTTGAGCCATCTCTGTCTTAAGGTGGGTGGTAGTAAAAGCAAACAAAATCTTTTTTCTTTGCCTCTGACTAACAGTAATGTAACATATCATGATCCAATATTGAGAATGTGCAGAGAGTTCAACAACCACACCAAAGACCTAGACTTATTTTATCAGACATACAATGAATATTTGAGTAAATGTAAGCAGACCCTGGCTATCCTCTGATTTTCATTGAATTTAATTGAATTGAATTTAATTTTCATTGACATTGTTTATTTGTATTTAATTTAATTTATTTAATTTGTTTCTAATGTACATATAGTATAGCAAATGTATTTTATTTTATTTGTTGACTGATTTTAATTTTAATGATTGCCCTACTGATTATGTTATATTGACCTCATTTTATTCTAACCTTAGATATAAGTCTTTTTTAAATATTATTATTTTTACTACTTATTATTTAATGATTTAATTTATTACTCACAATTATTATTTTTTAAATTAACTTTTATGTAAATGTTCTGTCGACCTAGCATATTTCAATAATTCTACACCTTTCTTTGCCTGTCTTTAGTTAAATTATTCTGCAAAGGTTGTGCACGGCTTTAATCTGATAACAAATTGACATGTATTCTTACACTTATATTGTTCCTATTTCTAAGTTATGATTTGATATCTGTTGTTGTGCCTAATGAATAAATAAATAAATAAAAACTATTTTAAAACTGGGTGTGTAATACCCCTCTGTCTACCCCTTCGCGGATAAAGGTGTGAAGTTATAATAAGTTATGTTTTTAAGTAATTATTAGAAATATTAGTAGCACTTTCGAATTATTCCATATCATTGAAATGTACTTATTTTTAATACATACCTTTTTTGACACGTTAATTTGTACAGCAATATTTTATGTTGTGGTATAAGAAACTGGTATGGTAAATAACTAAATTAAGTAATTTATTGTTAAATTTGTGTGATCCATAATTATTGCTTCAAGTCTGGGTGTATATTGTGTCCGTTGGATGTATGTTTGTAAACTCCCCTGCGACACAGGTTTTTTTTATAGCGCGGGAGTTGCCTTTTGAAAACAATAAAAAAGTTATATTGTATTATTATAAAAAATTATTAGTAATTTGCGTTAATTTTTACTGCATTGCATGTTTTTTGCTTGTGGTCAATTGAAATGACATGTGTCACATAATTAAGTTCATAGTTGGCTCGCATGATACACTGTACACTATACGCACTATATCACTGTAGCGCTCATAGCGAGACTGTACTTGCCATTCGTAACAGATCGGCAAAGTTAAGCAACGCTTGCACAGGTCGCCACTTGGATGGGTGACTGTGTGTGGCATTTACATCTGAGCTGTACCGTGCTTTGGAGGGCACGTAAAGCTGTCGGTCCCGGTTCTTGTCTAAGAATGAGGATCGTTAGACCATGTCGGAGGACTTAGCGCGGTCTAAAAACTCCGACACCAGAGGTGGCCACAAATTCACACAAAAAAAAAAGACACGTTTTTTCATTTGGTTACTTACTAGTTAGATAAGAGAGGTCCTGTTAACAAAAAAAGTGGTCGTGTGATGGTATTTATTAGGATTTACCAACATAGATTGGCCGATGTAAGGATTTCATAAAAAAAGTAAATTTTTCGGGCTTATGTTAAAAGTCTCAGAAAATTTTGGACATTTTATTTTAGATTTCTTACAGTCATTACGTACCCATTGCTAATGGACCATCAATAGTTATTTAGACACTACCAAGCATGGCAGCTACACGGCGTTTTGGTCCGGAGTAGATAGTACCACCAGAGCCTGCAAGGGAGTTGGTTTAGTACTGTCTGCGCGAATGAATGAGTGCGTAAAAGAGTTTGAATGTGTAAACGCAAGGCTACTATGGATGAGAATGAAAGTAGGACTTACTCGTCTTCTTATTGTAGGGGTTTACGCCCCGGTCAATATAGTAACAGGTATGTCACAACAAGAAAAAGACGAAAGGCAGGAGTTCTGGGAGAGGTTAAGAGAGATTCTGAGGACCTGTAAGGATAATGAAAGATTGATTTTGTTAGGTGATTTCAATGGATGGGTGGGAGTAAGGTGAGATGGATTTGAAAGGGTTTTAGGTGGATTCGGTGTTATCACCGAATCCACCTAAAACCAGCAGTTCTTTTCCATTTTCGTTCACACTCTTATGAGTGTGAACGAAAATGGAAAAGAACTGCTTAAGGTTTGTTTGGAGTGGAGCCTTTGTGTGACAAACACCATGTTTGATCACAAAAGGAGACATTTGTATACACGTGAGGCGAAAAATTTTAGAAGAAGTATGATTGATTTCGTAATAGTAGATGAACGACTGAGAAAGAATGAGTTGGATACGAGAGTGTTTTCAGGGATCGGCATCCATACAGACCACTTTTTGGTGTTAAGCCGGATAAGTGGGCTCTTTAGAGGATGGCGACACCGAGAAAATAATCAAGAGAGGGTCTTGAAACGAATAAAAGTAGAAAATCTGCAAGATAAAGATGTGCAAGATGAGTATAAACCAAGATTGATAGCAAGATTTGAGAGGTTCGATGGCATAAATGATATGGAAGAATTATGGCATTCCTTTTAAGAAGATGTAGTATGTGTAGCGTCTGAAGTATGTGGTGTGATCAAGAGAAGGAAACGACGAAAGGTTAAGAATACATGGTGGGACAAGGATGTACAATCAGCAGTATCAGAGAGGAAGAAAGCGTGGTTAGATTGGTTGGCTGCCATAGCAAATGAAAGAATGGGAAAGGCAACGAGTGATGACATAGATGAAGCAAGAAAGGAGTTTGTTAGGTGTAAAAGAATTGTGAAAGAAATGGTTAAAAGGAAAAAAGCGGAAAAGAAAGATGAGTTTGATAGTAGATTATCTGACGACTTTCGGAGAAACATTAAGTTATTCTGGAAATCCGTTCGTGCAGTTCGAGGAAAAACTCAATCTTCAGAATACACAGCAATCGGAGACAAGAATGGAAAGATACTGAATGGTGAATCGTGTGTGCTGAAGAGATGGAAAGAGTATTTTGAAGGATTATTTGAAAAAACGACGAAAGAGACATCAACAGGTGAAATGAATGGTAATGATAGCAATCATGAAAGCGATATTGGCGTGGATGAGATTTTGAAGGCTCTGGCCAGTATGAAATTAGGTAAGGCTGCAAGGTATGATGGGATTACAGTCGAAATGCTGATAGCTGGACAGGGCATCATAGTTAGTCAGCTGCAGCGTTTATTTAACTTGTGCTGGAGCACCGGCCGAGTACCTGATGACTGGGCAACAGCAGTAGTTGTGCCTCTTTATAAAGGAAAAGGCTCGCAACAAGACTGCAAAAACTATAGAGGCCTCATTGTTGGCAAAATTTACTGATTGAAAGAGTTATGAAAGTAACCGACAAGAAAATATGGGATGTACAAGCGGGATTCCGAAAGGGTGTGGGGTGTACGGATCAAGTCTTTTCCTTGCGATGCATAGCCGAGAAATTTCTGGCCAAAGGTTAAAAGGTCTACTGCGCATTCGTGGATTTGGAAAAGGCTTATGATAAAGTGGTGAGGAATGAAATGTGGTCGGTACTGTCGATGTATGGGGTGAACAGCAGCCTCATTCGAGCTCTGAAATCCCTTTATGAGGATTCTAGAGCTTGTGTGAGGATAAACGGGGCATACACTGACTGGTTTACCATCAACACAGGTGTTAGACAGGGATGTGTAGCGTCGCCGTGGCTGTTCAACCTCTTCATGGACTGTGTGAATGGAGTTGTTTGCAAGATTTGAAACATAGTGATTGTGGATTAAGGATGAACGAGTTACTTGTCAAATGCCTCCTTTATGCTGATGATCAGGTTATTCTTGCGTCTTCAGCGGAGGAGTTGCAGGAGATGGTAACAATCAGGCATGGTGCGTTAGACAGGAAAGGAATGAAAGTGAATGTAAGTAAAACGAAAGTTATGGTTTTTGAAAAGTATTTATACGCATTTCGCGTTACGGCTTGTAATGTTATGATCGATGGACAGCGAGTGGAGCAAGTGAATGAGTTTGTATATTTAGGTACGCTGTTTACAAGAGATGGTAAGAATGTAGAAGATATTGAAAGAAGAGTTAATGCAGGTAATAGAGTGAATGGAGCTCTGAAGGCGTTTATGAATAGCCAAAACGTGTCCAAAAAGGCACGTTAGGCTGTGCATAGAGGGGTGTTAGTACCTGCTCTTACGATAAATCCTTTACTGTCCAAGCTGCTCGCTTGTGGAATGCATTGCCGATGTCAATAAAACAAGCTCAATCAGCAACATCGTTTAAAAAGTTACTCAAAGAATACTACTTGTCTCTTTAATCTTACTACTCTTGTAATTCTTATTTTTCTATTTTTCCTTTCATATATTTATCACTAATTTATGTATCAATTATAAATATTTATGTATTTTATATTTATTTATGTATGTATATAGTTATGTATGTGTGTATTATAGTTGTTTATCTATGTATATAGTTATGTTAATGTATGTATTTAATACAAATCTATATCGGTAAAGATCGCCAAACTACCCTTTTTCTGAATCCGTGTTACTCTTATCCATCCAAAGGTTGCTTGTAAGAGATTGCTTAATAGTGATAAGGCCGCCTATTGTACTATCCGTTATTTTCTTTTTGTTAAAATTCAATATTGTAGTTTCTTTGGCATTTGTACAATAAAGATGATATTCTACTACTATACTATAGGTTTGACTGACATTACATTCAAACGGAATGATCTATATTCTATTTTTACAATATGTATACAAAGTAAAAAAAAATTGGGCAAGTGCGAGTCGGACTCGCGCACGAAGGGTTCCGTACCATCATCTATAAAAGAAAATCACGTTTGTTGTATGTATACTTAAATACTTTATAAGTTTCTACCTGTTTATTAAGATCGAGTAACAAATTGCCTAAAAATTACGTTTGTTGTATGGGACCCCCCTTTATTTTTATTTTTTTATTTAATTATTTATTTTGAAATGTAATATACAACTACATATTCTGCGAAAATTTAAAGCGTCTACCTGTTACAGTTAGTAATTTTGAGCAAAAAATACGAAAAAGACACGTTTTTTGTATGGGACCCCCCTTAATATTTTAACTTTTAGTATTTGTTGTTATAGCAGCAACTGAAATACATAATTTGTGAAAATGTCAGCTTTCTAGCTATCATGGTTTATGAGATACAGCCTGGTGACAGACAGACAGACAGACAGACAGAAAGACAGCGGAGGTTTAGTATTAGGGTTCCGTTTTTACCGGGTTGCGATGAATAAGAGTGACCGTGAGTTTTATTGCCCGTTCTTTCTCATGGTTCTACCTATTGCTTTGCGAACGTGGCAGTAAATGTAGAGTCTTTAAGTAATTATTTTATAAATTTATTATTTTGACGTTCATAAGCATCACATTGTGACCCAAATGAATAAAGGACTTTGAATTTGAATTTGAATACCTTTTAGGTACGGAACCCTAAAAAGAAGTCTTAATGTAGCCCAAAAAATATTCTTTATAATTCTTGTCTAAAGGTTGCCTGGCAAAGATCACCTCTGGCGATAAGGCCACCGCTTGTACATGAAACATAGCTTTAAGTTACTGTAAGAAATGAAGTGTACTTTCGTGAGCAATTAAGTATACAATACATCAATTTTCTTATCTATATTCAAGCATTGCAGCATTTAAAGAAAACAGCTCGGAAAATTATCACATAATAAATCTTGCTGTTTTGATCAATCCGCAAAGAAAAAAACCGATTTAGATTTATATGTTCACTGAATTGCGTCAAATTCAGTCATTTTGCTGTATTGCCAAGATTTTGTACGTAAATTATTAGAAAACACATTTGTCACAGCTATTTGAGTAACTACACTACTAGTGTACTGTAGTTGTACAAAATATATTAGGCGATTAATGAAATGCGAAAATAATGAATATCCATATTTATTGTTGTTTACAGTAATCCGGGCTTGACTAGATAATTATGTAATTAATTGCGCCACCTTTTAAAGAAGTACATATTAGCTGCATCACGCATTAAATCAGCTTAATACTTTAAATAATGAAATACACTTCAAAGACGTAAATGTAAATTCACTAAACGTATATTTCTTTTAGTTGATGTTAGTCTTCTGGTCAATTTCAGTCCTGCTATTATGCCTATGCCTGCTATCAGCGCATGCCACAGATGCTCTGATAAACTATTGTATATCAGCGCATCTGTGGCATGCGCTTCTCACCCCATGATCTCCACGAATCTCAAAATAGTGAGTGCGTACACGGAAATGTTCATATAGGTAGATAGAGCGTTGCTAATTGCAGAAAGAAGCCTCTCAAAGAAAATCATCGTAAAGTAAGTACCTATAACGCGGCATTTTGTTCGGATAGTTAGAGTGCTTAAAGCCTCATCCACTATTCCTTCTGCCTAATTCCAGTATTCATCTTATTCATTTTCCCAACCTATCTGGCGGCAACGCACTTGTGACTCCTCTGGTGTAGCTTGTGTCCATGGGTGTGGTAATCGCTTACCAGCAGGCAATTCGTCTGCCCGTTTGCGGCCTATTACATAAACAAAAAGAAAAGTTACACCACGATTCAGCGGCATAAACACCAAGAAATATATAATGTTCTACTTTAGTACAAATGTCTGACCGAATGGCCCGTCAGTGTCACCGGTCTAGATAACAGAGACAAATGTCCACCGTTTTGATTTACACGGAGAAAAATTCACGCCACGTTTTATAATGTTATTTATAAAAAAGTTTAAATTATGTTTGTTTCATTATAACATAGTTGTGAACTGAGTTTTGACGTATCACTTTACTTTAAGAATATTTTTGTTGACTGTACAGGTTAATGTTATTTTATATACATACATAACTAGAGGCCCGCAGCTACATTTTATTTCAATTTAACCGTTTTTGATCAGTTTCCGATCCTGTGGGAATGTTGGTAAATCACTTATTTAAGGAACATACGTGCCTTTAAGTTTCTTGTGTCCAATGGTTTTGGCCGTGCTTTGGCTGTAAGTCTGTCAGAGATGCAAGAATGTTTTGTATAAAGATTGTACACAAATATTCTCATGTTAGAAATCTTCACTACATAGTATAAAACAAAGCCTGTCTTCTGACTGTCTGTCCCTATGTATGCTTAAATCTTAAAAACTAGGCAACTGATTTTAATGCGTTTTTTAATAGATAGAATGATTCAAGAGGAAGGTTTATATGTATGATTGACGCGGGTGATGACAGCAACTGTCGAAATCCGTTCCAATATCATACGGAAAACAGAAACGCGGCTATCAAAACCGTACTTCGCCGTGTCAAACTAAATTGATTTCCGCGGAAGATTATATTGGTATTTTAACAAAACTCGAAGCAATTCCGCAATGATTAGAAATCAACCTTAATATGTGTCAGTACCAACGGTAAACCTCTGCGGAATTAATACTTATGGCCGCCATACACGCTACAGTCTACCGAAGAGGTTTACCTGTGCTGGTATACCTGCTCAGTTATAACGGAGTTTGTGTGGGAATACACCTGTGGAGTTTTAAGTACATGTTTGATCTGCGCAGGTAAACCTGCACAGGTAATCTCTCCGGTAGACCGTAGCGTGTATGATCTACATTACACCGTGATTGCGCAAAATTGGCTTATGACATTAAATATGTATATTTAAACTTGGTGTACCTATGGTAATGTGCTAAGGTGCACCGTTTGATAACTGGATGGAGCTTTTTACTTATTTGTTTAAAAAAGTACCGTAACGAGGAAACAGATCGCAACTAAGTTACTTTTTGTTTTCACCCCACCCCTTGTTAGGCTAAACAGGTTAGGATAGGGGCAGCAAGATGGACGTACAACAGATCAACGCAATTGTAAAAAGCCAGGAGAGCTACTACAAAGAAATCGGACGCATATTGACCAACATCAAAAAGGACTCGGCATCCAGGAAAACAGAAAAATACATCGCAGAAAGAAGATCGCAACTCACAGAAGTATTTACCAAAGCATCGGAGAACCATTCGCTACTTGAAGACCAGGACATCTTAGAAGAACATACTTACTTATATAAAGTCTAACTACTTCGGGATTATTAAAGACCTCTATACAGACGCTATGGAGTACTTGGAACAATATGAGACAAAACTTCCCACTTATCAGCAACGTCATGACTTAGAAAATGTAAACATCAAAACCAACAGTACCAATTCCGCAAAAATGTATTTGCAATTATATCGCATCAATCACTTGCGTCAAGACCTCAAAAAAGCAGCTTTGGCGATTGAAGACGATAGACCCAGCTATCATTATAAGACATTGATAGAAGCCTTACAAAAGCAGTGTGATAAAGTGGAAGAAGGCCACTTCAGTGTCTACGAAGAAGAAAATATCTTGGAGCATAGTTATGTTCAGGATCAAGTGTTTGAAAACTTGAAATCGGACTACGATGACATAATCGACCGATTATATGAAAAGTTACAACAACATCACACTGATCACAAACCATCCGTAAAACTACCAAAAATAGTCATCCCTATGTTCACGGGAGGCTATGAGTCCTGGAGCTCGTTCTATGATTTATTTTTGAAAATTATTCACGAAGACAAATCACTCACCGATACAGAAAATATGCAGCATTTGAAGACGCACGTGAAAGGTGATGCAGCTAGACTCATTAGGCATTTGACAGTCTGCAAATCCAACTATGAAACTGCGTGGACGTTGCTTAAAAATCGCTACAAAAATGAGAGAATGATTATCACTAAGCACGTTGACAACATTCTCAACATACAAAAATTAAACGTGGGCACTGCGAATAATTTGAAGGTCCTGCATGATCCAATAAACGAAAATTTAGAGGCGATTAGAAATCAGAAAATTGATATAAAATTGAAACTGACGAAAAATACGAACAACAACTCGTAGAGCCGAACAAGCCTCAACCAATTTCATCAATGATGTCGTTCCTGGAAAAACAATTTATGTGTCTTGAAAATACCAACTATGAAAGAAAAACCGATTATAAACAACTATACAATACAAAATCTATAAATAGCACGTACGGCTACAAGTGCTGGCTATGTAATAATAACACGCATAACATATACATGTGCGCGCAATTTAAAGCATTGTCAGCAGAACAGCGTAATAACAAAGTCAAGGAAAATCACATATGCAGACAGTGCATAATACATGACTCATCCAATCAATGTTATAGTAGTGGAAAGTGTAAATATTGTGGCAAACTAGGTCATCATTCATTATTGCACCTTGAACCTCAAAAGAAGGTCAATGTCAACAATTACGTCAACAGAAATGACAACAATAAAGGGTTAAAGGATCGGAAAACCTTTGAAAACCCAACTACAAGTACAGCTTGGACAAAAACCAAGTCAAATATGTCGTCCGCGACGGTACCAGACACACAGAATACAACACTTTTAGCGACGGCCCTAGTGCACACATACACCAAAGATGGCACGTTACACCTACTAAGAGTACTGTGTGATCAAGGTTCCCAGGCTTCATTCTGCACGGAAGAAGTAGCCCAATTACTTTCCTACCCTCGCAGTAAAATAAAATGCGAGATAGTAGGTATCGGTGATGAGACACCGAAGACTTCAAACTACAGTATTGAAGTTAACTTACAACCAAGATTCCCAAGCGAATTTAAGTTACCCCTAAAACTCATTATATTACCGAAGTTAACGGGTGCATTACCAAATAAAACGATACAACAAATAGAAGCGGACTGCTTAGTAAACAAGCTAATTGCAGATCCCACTTATTATAAGCGAGGTCCAATAGACATATTATTGGGCGCTCAAGAATATAGTAGAATATTGTTACAAGGCTTACACAAAATAGAAAACGGTATTATTGCCCAGGACACCGAGTTTGGGTGGATATTATCCGGTATATGCAGTAATCCTGCCACCAGCAACATACGAATTGCTAGTATGACAACGCGCTCAGTTGAAATGCAACAATTAACGAAATTTTGGGAATTAGAAGAGATACCGGAGAGAGAAAGTGTATCCAACGAAGACCAATTATGCGAACATCTGTACCAACAAACCACACTAAGGAATCGAGATGGAACCTATACCGTTCGGCTTCCATTTAAAAAACCTGACGTTAGTTATGGGAATACACGCCTTAAAGCCACTGCGAGACTGTTACAATTAGAACGAAAGTTTGAAGGAAATAAAACATTGCAAAATCAATACAAAGAATTTCTAGACGAATACCTAAAAATGGGTCATATGAGAAAAGTGCCGTCAACCGGTGATTAAAGAAGACTCATTAACCACCAAATTACGGGTAGTGTTCGATGCGTCGAGCAAAGCTAAATCACACATTAGTTTAAACTCAAATATGTACACGGGACCCAGGTTACAACAAGATTTGGCTTCTATATTATTACGATGGCGTAAACATAAAATAGTGTTTATGGCAGATATAGAAAAAATGTACAGATCCATAAAAATAAATGAACAAGACTATAAGTACCAGAGAATATTATGGAGGGAGTCACCAAAGGATCCAATTGCAGAATATGAGTTAACAACCGTTACGTATAAGACAGCATCTGCACCTTATTTGGCAGTAAGGACATTACACCAACTGGCGCATAATGAACAAAGGAATTATCCCAGAGCCAGTCGTATAGCCCTTGAGGACTTCTTTGGCGACGATATTTTATCAGGGGAAAATGAAATCCAGGCTGCAAAGCAGTTACAAAATGAGTTAATAGGTATGTTACAGACCGGTGGATTCAATCTCAGAAAATGGTCATCGAATAATGAGCAATTGTTGGAGAACATTCAAGTGATAATCAAGATAACAAAATGTTAAGATTGCCAATGGACGAAGCCAGAAAATCACTAGGGATATGGTGGTCACCAGCTAAAGATAGTTTTTCTTATGAAATTACCATTAATAGAAACCAAAGTCCAACGAAACGGTTTATTCTGTCAGAAATTTCCAAATTATTCGACCCCCTTGGTTGGTTGGCACCAGTCATCATTAATATGAAACTGATTATCCAAGATCTTTGGGCTAATGGAACTGAATGGGATCAGCCTGTACATGATTGTATAAAAAGAAGGTGGGAGGAGATACAAAGTCAATTGAAAGCACTGGAGAGTATATCAATACCAAGATGGTGTCATTATACACCTGAGGCACAGATTGAACTCCACGGGTTCAGCGATAGTTCTGAAAAAGCGTACGGCGCAGTGGTTTATTGTCGTGTCAGGAAAAGTGATAACTCGGCTGACGTAATACTATTACAAGCTAAGTCAAAAGTAGCTCCAAAAAAGCGTAAAATTACATTACCTAAACTCGAATTGTGTGCTGCACTATTACTTACAAAATTAATGAAAAACGTTATTAAGGACATGGTAATGGATAACATAGACATATATTGCTGGACGGATTCAATGGTCACACTTGGATGGATTAAGGGAGAAGCAGATCGTTGGAAAACTTTCGTCGCGAACAGGGTGTCGGAAATTCAAACATTGTTACCAAATGCCAAATGGAACTATGTTAATACATGCCAGAACCCCGCCGATCAAGGGGTATCGCTCCAAATAAATTACAACAATTAGATCTGTGGTGAAATGGCCCAGAATGGCTACAAAATAATTCATTACCAAGCAGGAAAACTATGCCAGAAATATGTGAAGAAATAAAACGTAGCTTTCACATAAGCACTAAACCAAACGAATCAATGTGGGAAAGATTTTCAAGCTTCAAAAGGATGATACGAGTATTATCGTATTGCTATAGATTTGTAAAGTAAGGAAGGAACTATGGTTCACTAAGTTGTGTGGAAATCAATAATACCGCAAACCATATTTTAAAGCTGGTACAAAAGGAAGTATTCCCGGAAGAATATCAAACGATCAGTAACGGATTGTCGCTAAAGAAAGGCAATAAACTGGCTTGCCTAGAATCATTCATCGACAGTGAAGGCTTATTAAGAGTGGGAGGCAGGCTCCAAAAATCAAACCTACCTTTCGACCAAAACCATCCAATATTGTTACCGCAGAATCATCACGTAACGTCAATTATAATTCATGACGCTCACTTGACTACATTACATGGAGGTAATACGTTAACATTAGCCAATATACGACAGAAATATTGGGTGCTTGGCGGGAAACGTATAATAAAGAGCTACATAAGAAAATGTGTAAAGTGTATTCGATATTCAGCGTAAGCAAGTCAACAGAAAATGGGGACACTACCAAGGGCCCGAGTAACAGAGTCGTTTCCGTTTACTCATACTGGAGTCGATTATGCAGGGCCCATAAAAGTGAGGACAATGAAAGGCAGAGGGCATAAATCATACAAAGGATACATTGCAATTTTTGTGTGCCTAGCGAAAAGCTATACACCTAGAATTAGTAGGAGACTTGTCCACAGAAAGTTTCAGCAGCATTACGGAGATTTATGGCAAGAAGAGGCCCAGTATCACATATATACAGCGATAACGCTACAAACTTTGTGGGAGCTGCTAATTTCTTACATAAAGAACTCTTAGAAATAACCCAATCAGGCATATTTCAAAACAGTATGACAGCCATGGGAACGCAATGGCATTTTATTCCTCCCTCGTCACCACATTTCGGCGGTATTTGGGAAGCAGGAGTAAAATCAATGAAACACCACTTACGCAGGGTAATAGGAGACCAAACATTAACTTACGAAGAATTATCTACCTTTTTATATCAAACAGAAGCATGTTTAAATTCAAGGCCGTTGTGTGCTTAAAGTGAAGACATAAATGATAACGTGGTGCTAACACCAAGTCACTTTTTAATTGGACGAGAAGCAGTAGGAATACCTGATCCACTGTCTAACATTAATACAGACCTTCTAAATAGATGGAAAAGGATTAAAAAAATGAAAAGAGACTTCTGGAAAAGTTTGACTCGTGATTACTTACACCAATTACAACAAAGGTACAAATGGAAAACAACAGAAGAAAATATATCAGTTGGAACGTTAGTACTTATGAAAGAAGACAATATTAATCCGAGTAGTTGGCCACTTGCAAAAGTCAAGGAAATACATACAGGCAATGACGGGTTAGTTAGAGTAGTTACTCTTAAAAAATCCTCAGGTGCCATTCAGAAAAGGTCTATACACACGATAATTCCGTTGCCTATAAACGCGGATGCAAGTCATCAGGCACAAACCAAGATCCATGCGAATAAAACTACATACGACAATAACAAAAGTTCGAGGTCCCTTGGAGGCACGTCGAAATGGTTATTATGTTTGCTAATAATTCTACAATTGTTCGGTACCATGACTGCTACACAAACATATACCGTGAAGAATCTGTCACCAGGATTTTATGTTGAACACATAGGAACCGCAAACATAGATCGGGACATGTTTCGTATAGAAACTTCATATGAAAGAGAGCGACTGAATCAGGATTATGCTAGGATAGAAAGTGCATTGTCCAAGTTTAAGCAACTTTGTAACAGGGCAGATGTTGTAACGACAGATACACATTGTGATCAATTTTATCATCATTTATTCGAACAAAAGACAAAATATGAACGTACCAAAGAATATTTCACAGATTTTCAAACACGAAAGAAGAGGGGTTTACTGGGAAAATTTTTAACTTCGGTGTTTGGTGTAAATGATGAAGTATACAAAAATAATAGACTCATTAAACTTAAATCAAGAAAAATTTATTGAAGCAGCTAATCACCAAACTAAGATCATGATATCGGCTATTTCCCAAGTAAATGGTACTGAAGAGAGAATAAGAAACAAGCTAGCAGGGTTTCAAACGAAACTGTCTCAAGTAATAGACACTATAAATAGCTATGATCATTGGTACGTTACCACTAATCACAATACTATAAAGATTCAGATTATGCAAACATTCCAGTTAGCCAATAATTACATTGATGAAATCTTAAACTACTACAATGGATTGTTAGAGATATATTTAACAAAGGCAAGCGTGTATAGCATTTTATCACCCAAGAATGTTAGTGATTTAATATCATCCGCAAATAGGAAAATGCCGTCCAACCTTAGAATAGTACAAGAATTGTTATTAGATACAAGGATAGTCGAGAATATGACTCATATACAAGTACACGCCTATTTTCCAATTAAAGATATTACAAGATACACTTTAATTCATATCACACCCGTACCTAAGAAGAATATGAACAATACGTTCGAGAGCATAGAAGTGTCAAAACCATATTTAGCAGTTGATTACAATAATGAATTGAACTTTGAATTAGACCACGATGAATTTAAAGACTGTATACAAAGGTACCAACAGTTTCTTTGCTTTCCTGGAGTGGTGAAGAACATGCAATTAAATGAAAATTGCATCGTTGACCAATTATTTAAAAATCAAAGCACCACTAAATGTCCTACGAATATCTTTGAAATGTCAAGTAACATAATTTGGGAAAAACTATGCATGCAAAACTCATGGTTGTTTATCACAAAATCCAGTATCACTATACCTATCCATAGTTTGTGACAATAAGCGAGAGGAGATAACTATTCGAGATGTAGGAGTAATAAAAATCGCCGACAACTGCATAATAAAATCCATTAACAACAGACTTGCTGCTAAGAGAGCATTATCAATTCAGGTAGCGGAGTCTTTTTCAAAACAATTAAATTTTAGTACAGACACATATGTATCAAATAGAAATAAGAAACTGAATGTATCTAAGGAAGATATAATAGAAAGTTCCAGTGATTTTTACCAGCACTTAATAAATAAAGAATCGAATCTAGACATAGAGCTTAACGACAACATATGGAAAAACATCCAGTCCCACACATACATAGTGAGCTGTGTGTCATCAACAATATTGATGATAATTATATTCGTTTGTTATGGTCCAAGGATAATCACATGTACAAAAACAAGAATACATCAGCGAAGAAAACATCCCAAATCAGCAAGATCGGATCCACCACTCCCGCAACGTGCACCACATCAAGACAGCAAACAACCATCCACGCACACTGCATGGAACGCCGTCTACAGCTAGCCGAACCATCTGCCGAAGCCTCCCAGGAAGCAGCCACGGAACCAGGACGCAGCCAAGGATGACTCCATAGAATTATACCAACTGGAGTTGCCTGTCCCTCGGAGAGGCCAGAATGTTCCCACAT
Organism: Euclidia mi; assembly: GCA_944739405.2. Lineage (NCBI taxonomy): Eukaryota > Metazoa > Arthropoda > Insecta > Lepidoptera > Erebidae > Euclidia > Euclidia mi. The sequence continues at coordinate 33,400,374 of OX123203.2, forward strand.
GAACATGCCATTTCAGCGATATAATCCTACGTGAGTTTTTACCGCAACAATTATTGTTCGTGATTTTTATTCAATTAAGAGAAAATCACGTACTCACCTAAGGTACATACCGCTGAGATGGCACCTTATACACACACAGCACACAACCGTAAAGTTGCGTGTGTGTACATAGGATAAGTTTAGTATATAAGATTATGTATTATAAGAAATAAACCAGTCACAAGTTTAATCCGACTTTGACTCGATACCCTTCCCATACCTCTGACGGTGGCCAAGACACCTTTAGCCATCAGTACTGATCAGCTCGGTGAGTCTGTCGAGTTGGCCGTCAGAAAACCATTTCCACCATACCTAATTCCTACCCACAGTCCGTCTGTCATCATAGGTCGCCGGTGGCAGATATCCCGCACCTATCTATATAAGTATATATTAATACGTATGGTAGGGCTAGGATCTAATAGGGATTGTAGGGACAAATAGGGTTAGGTTCTAGGCGCGTACGAATCGTAGGTCTGTATCACGGCATACCACAGTAGTACCACGATAGTACGTGCCATAGGTTAGGCGCTTAGTAGTAGATGCGTATAAGTGCTGGTCTGTATCACAGAATACCACAGAGCACCAAGCCTATACGCATTTTACGCTAGGTGCAAGTTAGGATAGGTTTAGGATACATATAGGTTTAAGGATTAGGATAACTAGGATAGGATATTAGGTATAAGTGATAGGCTACGACTCTAGGATAGTGTAGGTTAACAAGTTAGATTAGGCCCTTAGCATTTAGGCATTTCTGTACAGCAGGGTTAGTAGCGTAGGAAAAGTTAGCCCGCTGTTCAAGTTATGTATACGTGCTTAAGACTAAATTCAGTGTCTTTGTTTATATAAAACGTGGCAAACGAGCGGCTGATATTAAATTTAATGAGGTCTCCGGCACTCTCACTCCTCGGAAAAACGCAACAGTATCGATACTAGGTATTACGCAAATATTCTGTGAGAGGGTAGATGACTTCTCCAGTCGAGCCAGCCTATTCATGTTGAAATCATAAAGGCTCTTACTACCCGTGAAAGAACCGGATACACATCCAACTTGCCGCTGGGCTTGTATATTTGTCTGTCTATTTTTGTACCAGACCAACATTGTTGTGTTGATATACATAAATGCATAGACAAATATACACAAAAATATACATGTATACACAAACGAATAATTAACACTTTCATATAAACAATTCATAAAACATTCAAATGCTGAACCCATTACCAGTGTGAACTTTGCACCTATCCTGTTTTGACCTGGACGATTTTCAACATTTTGCTAGTTCATGTTCAGTTTGAAGTTCATGAAAGCAATTATTTCACTTCACATAACCACTGTCAGCGCAAGCAAATTTGCGTTTAAACAAACAAAACTAAATGAAATAAAACCCTATTATTTACAACAGAAACATTTCAAAGTATTGCATTCAAATCGCTTAAATCCTGCAAACACATTTAAAAACGCGCGCTTTTTCAATTTCATTTACACAATTTCCTTTACACAATAACAGTGTTTAATTATCTTTCTGATTGATTACCAGTTGTTCGTTGCATGCGGTACTTAATTGTTTCCATTGTTGAAGAGAAATATTGGTTTAATTTGAAGGAGCTTGCTGGCAAACAATATTGCTGTTATGAGCTTGGCTGATGAAAGATTTGAATAGTCATGTTTAAGAGGTTTTGTAATATTAATTTGTGTTGGTAACATTATATAGCGGAGTATCCTCATTTTATAATATCGTGTAGCGGAGATAGCCCAGTGGTGTACGTAACGGACTGCCGAGACGACGGTCTCGACTTCGATCCCCAGTTACTCCAAGCACACACTTCTGACTTTTCGATGTTTATTAGTATTAAAAAAGTTAATTATCGCTAGCTTAATAATGTGCCTGGTAGATGGCAATAGGCTCGCCTCCTATTATATTGGGACCTAAACATAACTGGCAAAAGGTGGGTGTGTAATACACCTCTGCCTACCCCTTCAGGGATAAAAGGTGTAAAGTTATGTCATGTTATGAAGAATAAGAATACAAAGTGTCAATTACCCATTACATTCCACGGGTGTTGTAAGAGGAGAGGAAAATACTCAAAGCCAATAGTATCTATGTAAAAATTTAAGACGGAAAACTCCTCATCGGATACTATAATGGTATGGTAAAACAAGACCAATTTAGTCACCATGCTATTGTGACTCAAATTAAGAGAGGACTATGTCCTGCAGTGGACTGTAAAATGCTGTATGATGATGACGATGATGTACATCTAGGAAATCATATTATTTCTATTTAAATTTATAACGTCCTAGACGATGCCCGCGGTTACACCCGCGTTACTTAACATAGTAGTAGTTTAAGGCTACTGCTACAATTCCGTGACTCGTAGCGTGATGTTATATAGCCTATAGCCTTCCTCGATAAATGGGCTATCTAACACTGAAATAATTTTTCAAATCGGACCTGTAGTCCCTGAGATTAGCGCGTTCAAGCAAACAAACAAACAAACTTTTTCAGCTTTATATATTAGTATTGTGATGTAACATATATTATTTTATAGGTTCGAGTATCCTTTGTACATGAGTGTAAGTTTTATTGAAATCAATTTCGCCATTTAAGAGATCTTTAGCAATATAGGGAAAGACAGACAGACAGACAGACATAAATTCAAAAAAACATCAAGTATTGCTTTTTAGCATTTTTCTAGATATTTTAGCTAATTTTCGCCAAAATATCTTTACTGTACAGACTTTTTCACCTCAACAGTTTTATTATAGTATAGATAAGACTAGCTGAGCCCACATTTGCACCAATGTTGTTAAGGACCACTGCTCCGCGCTCGTGGCTCCTAGCGTAATCTGATATAGCCTTACTCAATATATAGTCTACATGCCCCGCAAAAATAATTATTCAAATCGAACCAGCAGTTCCTGAGGTTTGCGCGATCAATCGGACAACAGACTCCTCAGCCTTATAATGAATGTAGGTTTAAGTTGCTACTAAATAGTAAAAGAAGGTTTCCCCAGTGTTGAAGTAAGAGCTTCGGCTTATAAGATTTTAATGAAGTTTCCTGCGCAGTTCCGAGATAAACTAGTATTTTATTAATTTTTTTTATTCATTTTTTATTAAAGTTGAGTAATGAAGGCTAAAGGATTGTTTTTGCTATCTTGTTTTCCAGCTCAGCGGTCGATTTTTAATAGCTTTTGGTTATTACTATGTTAAGACAATAACACTATTGTATAATAATGATATACCTGTAATTATTGGTAATATAAATACTTATATTTCTTAGAATTACAGATATATTGATTTTTTTATTTTTACGTCATAAAAATAAGAGACATTTATCTCAAATAACACATAATATTGCATCTCCTTTTTTATTGGCTGAGACTACTCTGTGACGACAGCTAAACCATTGAATCATATTTTTATTTATCACCTTTACAGATCAGAAAATAAAAACATATGCCGTTCATTTCATTACATCAATAAACTCTTGCTCAATAATGAAAAGCGTTTATGTTTAAATCATATTTACGATATATTTATGTGCCGCTATTTGTAACTATGGCCGTGGCTTTTCCAGCGTATAAACTTGACCCAAATACATTGAAGACAACGGGTCAATCAATTTAGCCTGTTGCAATCTCACTGGAACTGAGCCAGATGTGCATATTCTGCAAGCATTTTATAGAAAATTTGATATAATTAAATGAACGTTTGATTGAGATATATTTGATTACTGCTGCAAACGTGCAATGCATCCTTTTAATAATAAAAAATAGATATTATAACTTAAATAGAAAACTGCTTTGACTAATAAACTGCACAAGATATTATAGAAGTGTAGTAAGCTACCAGGAACTCTTATAGTTTCGCGTCCGTCCATCCGTCTCTCCTACCGTGGCTTTCCTCAAAAATTGTAAGCACTAGAGAGCTGCAATTTGGCACAGTTATACATTATAATCATGTAAATAAAGATTTGCAACAAAAAAAAATACGTTTAGCGGGAACTCTCATGAACCTAAATGAGAGAGCGACTTTTGTTAATTTAGGAATCCGTTTCCGATAATATATTTAGAAAAAAAGTGTGTGTCCACCTGTCCTCTACCTTCTAAGCCATAGAATTTATATTGCTAGTGTATATGCTAATTAGTGCCATAAATAATGAACGTTGCATTAACATTATAAAAGCTAATTAGAGTTTACGTATTAAAGAGTAATTTACTACGTATTAACAGCGACCGCTAAAATCCAAATTATGCCTCTTGAGTCCTTATAGCCTAAGGTGACTGGGTAAGGATAAGTGGGTAAGAACATTCTCTAATGCATTTCTTAGAAGTGTACATTTACCTTCAGCGTTCACTCAAGGGCTAGCCAAGTGTATTCTCTACTAACCCATCACGTACCAACTATATCAAACTACACTAACGGATTCTATTAAAGTTTAAACCATGTTTAGTTGGCTTACCTGCTCTCTCATTACTCGACTGCTAATCGCTCTATGTTGCTTTAAGTTGCCTCCTAGTACTCCACAGCTGCAAATTAACTTGTTTTCTCTTGTATTATTTAATGTTACATCGCTCATTTCATGTTCTATATATTATGGTACAATGAGCGGATTTTAAGGTGATTTTTCATTCACGAGGAACTGGGAAGAATGATGAGGAGCCGACTGTGAGTTAGCCAATAACAATGCTCGATATCTACACTCCGCGTCAGTAGAAGCAATGTAAATAGAGGCGAGTGGAATTATAATAATAATATTCTACCACATTCACACAACACCACCTACTCCCAAACTAAGCAGAGCTTGTACTATGGGTACTAGATAATGGATAAACATACATATATACTTTTTTTTGTAAATACATACATATTATACATAGAAACACCCAGACCAAGACAAACATCCATGTTCATGCACACAAATGTTTGACTTGAGCGGGAATCGAACCCGCGACCTTCGACGTAGCAGTCGCTTACACTCCCGCTACGCCAACCGGCCGTCAAGCAGAATTTCAAATAAAATATGTGAACAGGCGGCCGGCCAGACAGAATGCAGATGAGAAGATTTCAGCAGTTCGCTGAAATGTGTTTGCTTTGAGCTGTTTATTAATACCGGTCGAGCTGTCCCTATATGGAAGATTACAGCAACTTTAGCGGTTGCTAAGACGGACGAATGGTAGAAGTCCAACTAATATTATTAATTTGAAAGTTTTTGTGAGGATGGATTGGTTACTCTTTCATGCAAGAACTACGAGCAGATTTTGACGAAACAATGCAGTAATAAATCGGGGTCAGTGCTGTTTGGAGATACCTACATAATGGACTATGGCAGGCTGATGATGATGATGATGATGTGGGCAAAAATAAGTAGAGCCATAAAGAAAACATGGTTGAAACTTTTACAAAGTATCCAATTATTATCTCTACGAACTTGTTAGGATCGTGGGAATTGTCGGACGCTTGTGGCTCAAGGTACATAGGTCTATGTGGAGAGCCCCAGAAGAGGCCTATATTTTAAAACAATGAACGTCTTTAGGTTAAGTTGATGATAAAAAATTGTTACATCAAAGTCCTATTATAAATGAGTCAGACTAAACATTACAACCGACTTGTGTTTTAACAGTTTTAAAAATGCCTATGCCTGTCTACTTATACATATACAGGTATGACACGTTATAATGGTTCTAATAGTACTCTAACCATAAAAAGAAACAAATTCATATATGCATAGGGTTCCACCAAGAACTTAGGGTCCCAAGCCAACCTCACCTGCAATGCAAGTGGTGCACCTGCCGATCAACGGACGAGGCTCTGGCAAACAAAATATCCCGATAAGCGGCAATAGGCTCGTCACCTATTACGTGGGATCAAAACACTGCCGAAAAGTGGGCGTTTAATATGCCTCTGCCTACCCCTTCAGGGACACAGGCGTGAGTCTATGTATGTATGTATGTTCTATCTTTTTTACTTGGTATGTGATGATGATGATGATATCTATGTAGATTGATTGCAGCCACGGCGACTCCACTCCGGGTTGATAATTGTCGTTGGTGTGCTCTCATAATGACTGTAATAATATTTTTGCAAAAGGTCGTAAACTTTGAGAGCATATATTATGCAGTACGTATGCTTGCGCACCGGACTTGGCATGTAGTAGCCAACCAGTCATTTATTAAGCTAATGCCTCTTTATCATTCGCGTTTCTCGGGGCGGGCGTCCGTTCGGCAAGCGCAAGACATCCGTTTGATGTTCGCTCAGCGTTCACTTTGTACTACCGAGTGAACGCCGGACACAAGCTGGGCTCACGCCGGGCGCCCGCTCGAGGTATGCTCACGCCCAATGAGAGGTCAACCTAAACGATTTTACGACCGTGAAAGGATTAAGCCGTGAAATTAATACCTCTTATGCTAACAATTGTACCTTGCCGAAAATTACCTCTCTGAAAAGGACCTTGTCGTAAAAGTAATAAGGCACTACTAAAAGTTATAAATGTTTACTGCAAAAGCAATTAGAGACGCATATACAAATTGTATTAAAGGTTCAAAAAAGTAAAGCATTTGTATCAAATCCCGTCGTCCATGAAGACCAAAATTTAATAAATACGTTGTCAATATCAACAGCGTCGTCTAGAAATGTATTAATTCTACAGTTCTATCTATCTATCTATATCGTCACGCCTGTCTCCCATTGGGGTAGGCAGAGACTATAGAACGCCACATGCTTCGGTTCAAACATACTTCTTTCGCTTCCTCGACATTCATTAACCTCATCATGCATGCGCGTCGGTTATGGGTACTTTTAATTTGGCCCTTTTTCAGTACGTCACCTATTTGGTCGGCGTACGTCCGCCTAGGGCGTCCCCTACCGACATTTCCATTCATTCTCGCACGATACACTCCTTTCGTATTCCTTCTTTCATCCATCCGTTCCAAATGTCCAAACCAACGCAACATGCCTTTTTCAACCTTTGTCACTACATCTTCTTTTAGACCACATTTCTCTCGTATCACACTGCTTTTCACTTTATCAATCAGCCTTACTCCGCACATACTCCTTAAAGCTCTCGTCTCCACAGCATTGATTCTACTTTCATGCTTCTTCTGCCATACCCATGATTCACTACCATACATCAGTGTTGGCGCCACAACTCCCTGCAGTATAGCAAGGCGAGCTTGCTTTGGGATACCATTGCTGATGATGGACTGTAAGGCGCCATTCACACAATTTCCTGCTTTTACTCTCCTTTCAATATCTCCCTCACATTTTCCATCTCTCGTAAACAAAGACCCTAAATACACAAACTCGTTCACTTGCTCCACTTTTTCATCTCCTATCATTACGTCACATTCAGTTACACTATCATCCCTCTCTATGACCATGACTTTGGTTTTGTTAACATTCACTTTCATACCTTTCTTCTTATACGCTTCATTCATCGTGGTGACCATCTGCTGCAAATCCAACGCTGACGATGCAAATAGAACCTGATCGTCAGCGTATAGCAGGGTCTTAAACACTGACCCACCCATTCTTAATCCACATTCAGACTCTTTCAGATCGGTCAAACAACTGTCCATGAACAGATTAAACAGCCAAGGAGACGCTACACATCCCTGTCTAACACCACGATCAATGTTAAACCAGTCCGTGTAGGCCCCGTTTATTCTGACACGGGCACTTGAATCCCTATATAAGTATTCAAGTGCCTGTGTCTATCTGTGATTCTACAGTTAGCTATAATATTAGACTTAAGAATTTTACAAGAATAATTAAGCCGAGTGGTGATACCAATAGACTACCATGCAGACGCAGAGGGTATCCATTTGAATCCACACCGCGTAAAACTGACTTTTCGAAGTAACATTTATTCGTCAGTCCCGACTGTCATGAAGATCTTAGACCGACGTTACGGTGAGTGAGTACCCTAGAATAAAATTGTCACTGATTAAAACATGCAATATCGCTATCCCTTTGGGTTGCGGAATTTAGAAGGCAGTCGTTATGTGGAAAAAAAACTATATTTTGACAAATCTGCTTAGAATAATAAGCGGACTCCAAGCTCAAAGGCGAAAAGCTTTGGATGCAATTGGGATTACGCTAGGATGATGATATTTTCAACAATTTTAGTAACGAAATTGGCTTTCTTAACATCAGCATTTTGCAGACTCTTGCAACAAAAGAAAAATAATAATAAAACTAACCATACTACATAATATGCAATAAGTCTCCTTACTGATACCACAAACTCAAAGTGCTTCAAAATCTACGTACGAAAGCACCATATAACTACATTCGCCTTATTAATAAAATTGTGGTCAATAAGGCGCTACCTTCACGAGCGAGAGGCGCAATCGTCTTAGTATCGTTGAGTAATCTCCTCCAATGACTATTTATTGTTATTGTTACACGTCGTCGTATATTGTCGCGTTCAGTAGAGAGCCAACTATACGAAGACTGCGGTGATTTGACTTCACAATTATGTTCGGTATGTGTTATTTGGCTGGACACGAAGAGACGACAATAGGGCTCAGTGGCGTGCCATTGGAGAGGCCTATATCCAGCAGTGGACTACGGCGGTCTGATGATGATGACGTGTTATTTGTATATGTTAATTTTATTTTTTGGAAAGTTGTCCGTGACACAGGATTTATTCCTATTAGGGGAGTAATCGTGTCCTAAAAAGTAAATAATTTCGCAATTGAAACTACTTAAACACTAGTATTGTTATAAACAGAAACTTCAAGCAACTATTTTGTTGTGAATCAGTCGCTCATGTATATGGCGTCTTAGACATCGCCTGGTTGTGCGTAATACAACACGTGGCAGCTTTCAGTTTCTCAGACAGATTATAGGGGAGTAATTGTGTCCTAAAAAGTTAATAATTTCGCTATTGAAACTACTTAAAAACTAGTATTGTTATAAAACGAAACTTCCAGCAACTATTTTGTTGCGAATCTGTCGCTCATCTATATGGCGTCTTAGACATTGCCTGGTTGTGCTTGATAAAACACGTGGCAGCTTTCAGTTTCTCAGACAGATTATAGGGGAGTAATTGTGTCCTAAAAAGTAAATAATTTCGCTATTGAAACAACTTAAACCCTAGTATTGTTATAAAACGAAACTTCAAGCAACTATTTTGTTGCGTATCAGTCGCTCATGTATATGGTGTTTTAGACATCGCCTGGTTGTGCTTGATAAAACACGTGGCAGCTTTCAGTTTCTCAGACAGATTATCTTGTTGGTGTTTGCCTTTGTTCTTGTGGCTTCGGTTTTGGAAACAATGACAAGCTTTAGCAGATTTTGGCTTCGGTTTTAGCTTACGTTATTATTAAATCGGGGTATGTTTTAACAAGTAATTAATGAATATGTTTGGTTGCAAGCTGTGGTATTGAAGGCAGTTTTTTTATGAGAGCACTGATATTTTGGATACGTGTGGTTATCACGTTAATGCTCATCGAGTGACTGTTATAAGTTCGATATCCATACGGGACAATAAATGCATGTTTTCAAGTGCCATGTCCTAGCAGAGCCACAAATCACAAGTGGGATGCCGTCCTCTAAGATGAAAAAAGGGACAGGATGAGGAGAGGGATGATGAAAAGAGACAGAGGAGGCCTCTGGCACTTTCAATCACCAAACGAAACACAACAGTGTAGATACTTTTGGGTGTACCGTTTAACGTCGATATTCTATGAGAGGGTAATATTTATCTGATCGTTCCAGCTCATTCATGCTAAAATCAGCAAGACTCTACTACCTGTACTTTACTACTACCTGGACTCTAATACAATGCAGGCATATGACTCAAATATACATTTTGGAATATTACACCCAAATTTTTACTAACATCCATCACTTCAAAGGACTTTGTGATCAGTAGCTATGATGTGTCACTTCATCATAACTGAAGCGCAACATAACATTAAAAAGAACACGGGGATATAATTTGATAAAATGTATAGAGTAAACACACACACACACACACAACATACGCGCGCACGCACGCTCGCAGGCATCGTTAGTGAAACTTAATTTTGTTTATATCCTCCAAAGCTATTAATATGAAATGAAACCCTAGTATCGTACCTACCCTAAACTAGTTTATGTCAATTAATATATGCCATTTCTTTTTAATTTATTGAACATCTATAGTAGCTTTTGCTTAAAATACGGTGATATACACTGTATTTGAACGTCAAATCGAAGGCAGACGTAACGTTAGCATCTCACGCTCGCGTTCCTGTTAACACGTTCCTCATATGTGTTAAAAGGGTTTCTAAGACATAAGCGGTAGCGATAATCCTTTAAAAATATTTTCACTATTTCTGTGTTAGTGGTTGTTTTGATATATGTTGCATATATATTTTATCAAATAATAGTAATATAACTTTCTGATGCAGCTATTACCTCGACATGAGACCCGGTCTAATAAATAAATTAATGAGTTAACGAAATCTCCTCCCTCTGATATGGCGAGAGGGATGATGGCCAGCCCATGCGTCATACTCATGAACGGGTGCTACTTGCGATGACTGGTCGATGTCGGTGTTACGGGCTGGTATTACATTTTTAATATTTAACTGTATCATTTCCATCATGGTTCTCAACATTTGTGCGGAATGCCTGCATTATTAGGTAGGTACTTAATGTAAGTGGATGCTCCTGTTTCACCATGTCTATTTTCAGGAGGCTAATTAAATGAACATCAAAATTTTACTAGATTATGCTTGAGTATTAAGTAGAGTAAATATATACAAATGACATAGAAGGTGTTACAGTTGCAGCACCTTATAAAATTGAAATTGTTATGCATTATGCAAAACCTGGCGATGAAAAAGAGTGACCGAGAGTTTGCATTGCGAACGTGGCAGTAAATGTAAATGTAGAAGCTTAAGGCTCAGTTCACACCGAAATAGCAGCGGCCGGAAGCGAAGCGGAGAGCAGTTTCAGTGTCATATAATTTTAGTCTTTATCACCATGACTATAACACATAGAATCACTTCACAAACTTGAAAACGTCGTGCGCACGACCGCTCTGGCGGGCGCGAGCGGCCGCGAGCATGCGCTGGAAGGCGCGGGCAGCCGCGAGCATGCGCGGGAAGGCGCGGGCAGCCGCGAGCATGCGCGGGAAGGCGCGGGCAGCCGCGAGCATGCGCGGGAAGGCGCGGGCGGCCGCAAGCAAACCCGGGAGGGCGCGGGCAGCCGTGTACCCAAGAATTTATTTTCCTTCTTAATCTTATCCACGTTTCCTCTTCTTCGCCTTCAATTATACGTGCAATAACGATTAAATCCAAAATACTCATTTTCACAGCGACTTACACACGTGTTTCCTCGTTATATATGTAGAATATGAACTGCGTATGGAATAGCGTGAGCCTGAGCCGTGACGTGAGTTGCGCGCGGCCGCGAGCAGTCGCGGGCGGGCGCGAGCAGCCGCGCGCGGCCGCGAGCAGTCGCGGGCAGGCGCGAGCAGTCGCGGGCAGCCTTCTCTTCGATGCCGGCCGCTGCGCGTCGCTTCCAGCCGCTGCCATTTCGGTGTGAACTGAGCCTAAAGTAATAATTTTTTAAATTTGATATTCATAAGTGTCACTTTGTGATTTAAATGAATAAAGGATTTTGACTTTGACTCCGAGGGCAAAGTGCAAAAACTTTTGAATGTCAGTTTCATCTTGGGTGTAAACAAAGTTACAGAAACGAAAGAAATATTAAAAAGCGCTGAAAGTAAACTGTGACACAGTGGCCCCGACTGCTTTAAGGGGTCACCAGCTTTTGTAAGTGGTTGGAGAGGACTCTAAACTCTAGTTTGCCTTGATCGGCCTGCAAGAGGACAAGAGTGTCGCAAGAGCTATTTGCTCGAAGTTTGGAAGTATATTTAATATCAGAGTCATAATTACAAAGATTAGAGAGTAGGCAATGAGGCCTTTGATATAAAATATTATACTTCCATTTAACACATGGGTCATTAATGTCGCTCTTTTATGGATATTTTACTACTATAGATGCTCCCAAGTAGGTGCCTAGCATAAATTTGATCTGCTGCGCCTTATTGGGAAAATAAGATTGATCTTATTCTAATAATATTTAGACGTGCAATAGGAGAGGCCTACGTCCACCACCTAGCAGTGGACTAATACAGCCTAATGGTGATGATGATGATAAATATTTAAACCTTATAATACTTACTGTATATAATAATACTAATATTATAAAACTGAAGATTTCGTTCGCTTAAACGCGCTAACGTCAGAAACAACTGATCTCATTTCACAAATTATTTCAGTGTTAGACAGCCCATTTTCTGAGGAAGGATATAGGCTAAATAACATCACGCTATGAATTACGCGAGAAGAGCAGTGTCCCTAAATAACGCGGGTGTAACCGCGGGCTCATCTAGTACTGTATGAGTTTATGACATATACCACACAGGTTATGCTACCAAACGATAATTTATTCACGTAACACGAATAACTCCATCTGTGCTAGTGCAAACGAGGCTTCAATTTTTGAATTTAATTACGCAATTGCCATGTTAGTTGGCTACCTGTATAACTGTGCATTAGGGAGCACTATGTCACATACGTATATTGGCAAGTATTTTGTTCCACCTGAAGTTATATCTAGTTAGACTATTAAGCGGATCTTGGGCTCCAAGGTGTATCTTGGATGTGACCGGAATAACGCTAGGGCGATGATGATGAACTGTTGCATTTTCTAATCAAGTGCTTATAGTGTTCGTTAGTGACTACAAACTGGGCATGCTAAGCAGAGATAAATGAAAGATTTTGCTTCATAAAAGTAACTGATATATTCTCGACCATTTACATAAATAGGCCACAAGTTAACCATAGTAGCTAAAAGAGAGTGAACAACAAAAAACGTTTTAATTATTAATTTCAAGCGTATCAAATTGAAGGTAAAGGAAAACATCGTGAGGGAACCTGCACAACTAAAAGTTCTCCGAAAGAAATGTAAAATATGAAAAGTTTGCCAACCCACACTTAGCCAAGCCACTGGCAACAGACAAGGTAAAATGTCAATTTATGTTAAAAATGCTAAATTTAAATTTATTGCATATTTCTGCGATGATCTTTTCGTAATGAATTCATATCACAGCTTAGGTATCAAATATAGGTTATATGAAGTCTTCGAGACAACGCAGCACTTTAGATTGTTTAAGGTATTCGCCCAACAGTCTATGTAGAGGATCATTAAAACTCAAAGCAACTTCCTGTCGAAGTGCTGACTAGTTTTGTTCGAAGCCCGATTTACGTAGTTTCCAGTGCAATGGAGAAAACTCAAGTTTCTTCGTAGTTTCGCTAAACTTCGCCAAAGGATTCCGGCGTATATCTCTTAATAAGTTGTTTTATCTTTTTTGGCTCTAGTAATGCACCGTGTACAATTTTATGGGCTCAATTTCTTCGCTATAAATGGACAAAATATTTTCTTAAGATGCACATTATTTTGTGTACCCAACATTTTGCAAATTAATTGCCGGAACTTAAACTTTAGAAATGCTTTTATTTGTGATTGGAGATTATACTCTCTTTGGTTTTTATTACTTTTCTTTTTTGTTCGGCTGGTAGTAACCTGTGGGTGCTTTCTCTTGCAGTAGATGTTGCATTTAAACCTACCAGTCCGCAGTATGTGATAGCAACATCAGAGTAAATCAAAAAATAATATGGAATCGGTTTCTATAATATTATGATCAGTGTGGAATACCGAGCGAAGTTTATACTTATTTCACCAACATAAATGAGGATAAAGTATGGAGAATTATCACCTATGATTATTCTCTGCTACTTATAGCATCCATAGCATCTTTGTTCAAGTTTGAGAGCTATGTTATGGCAAATTTTCTCCTTTGATTTTTAAGACTGGCAGAAATATCACGACATTGAAACAGGAAAAAGCTCACGAAATTCAATTATTGCGAAGATAAAAGAAAAAAAAAAATTGTTTAAGGCCGGCTTGGTTTTAGTTTAATGTGAATATGTGGAGATTAAAGTCATAAAATATAGCATAAAGCATTATAAAAAGAAAAATTATGATAATTTGTAGCCGTAATAATGTAAAAAAATATATACGAAAATGTAGTATTGAATAGCTTAACATTAAAAAATCAAAGATACTTAAAATTTACAATGGTTGTGTCTCACGGTTGCAGCAAAGGACAATGGCAGATCTCCATACATCAAAATGTCTGAAATTAAATTGAAGCGCTCAGTAATAAAAAATATATCAAAAAATTCGGCGTAAGTAACAGAGTCTATAAATTATTCTATTTTCACTCGGGAAAGCCGGAAAAAGAAGATATCGGTGTTTAATGTTTAGTTAAGAATGAACAATGTGGGTACGTTTGAATTATCAAAGGCATTATGTCAGATTGACATCTAAACGCAGAACTATTCTGTAGCATCTACCTGTCACAGCCAAAGACAAAAGCAGAGCTGCACATTTTAAATCGATTTTATGTGAAATCGATATAACGTTAAAACGATGTTGTGACGTTTTTATTTGATTTAAAAGTTGTTTTGCTACAAAAGAATTAGCTTATTGATATAATGTTGATTAACAATTAATTAACTGCATTTTAATTATTATATTTTAAACCAAACCAACCCTATAAAGGTCGATCATATCGATTACTTATTTAATAATCGATATGCATCAATGTCAAACGTCTATTCCTGTCACACCATTGTCTATGGCAACAATCAAATAATAAAGTAAGCACCTAGTTCGTAATCAATTGGAATGCTTTTTATCATCATAAAATAATCCGGCTTTATCGAGACAAAGTGAAAATATAAAAAATATTAGAAAAAATAAACAATTTGTTTTGTTCGTATGAAGTTTAAGCTCGCCACAACAAACCCAGACCTAATTCTGCCATTGTTCTTTTTGTTCTAAGCCAGTAGTTCCCAAAGTTGTCTTATCTCCTATCAAACAAAAAATCCAATCTTGAGACCCACTTCTTGGCTGTTTTTTGACAAAAAAAGGACATCAATGACCCATCAGTGGGTCGCGACCCGTAGGTAGTGTGGGAAATGCTGGTCTAGACAGTCTAGCATTCAGTATGTGTGAAGCTTCTTAGATAAGATTGTGATCACGTAACCATAGAAGGTATGCAGATTGTTAGATCGAAGCTTTGAAGGTTCTTACAGACCCTGTGTCTAAAAGTAGCGTAAAAGCCTAAGCTAAGGTGTTCATATTCTTAAATTCTTACACTAGAGGATTCCCACAACTACGTCTGCACATTTTTTTATTTAACTATTTCTGACCGATCCAGTATAAATTTCGGGAAATCTTTACTTAGTGCACCCCTGCGGTTCCCCAGGAACGTACATACTAAATTAGCGAACGTACATTCTGCGCATAATAATTTTGGATGTAGCTAGTCTGTCAGTCAGTCAGTAAAGCAAGAATTTTATATGTGCATACAGATTTAAAAGAGTACAGTCACGACGATCATCGCAACACGTCCCTAAGCGAAACCGCGTCATAAAGTGCTTAAACAAATACAGCCGCGCGCAAAACGCTTAAGCGTTTTATTTCTTTGCCAAACAAAACTTTTATAAAATAAATCGTAGAACAGCGAACAACGTTTTAAGCTTTATGAAGATAATACGATGTCGTCGGCAACAGAACGTGGTGTCGTGATTTGCTTGTGAAATGTGTACGATATTTAAAAAAATATGAAGCGAAATATTATTTTGCAGCGGAATTTTGTGGTATTTTAAATTTATTTAAGGTGATCGAAAATTGGATATGATTTGTGGAATATAAAATACAGTACATATAGAAAATTTATTAAAAACTCATACTGTAATTTAAGGCTGCAAGTGTACTGTTTTTATTTTATATGATGTTATAAAGTGTTGAAAAAAATAACAGTAGATTCTGGCTTAGTCTATGCTTTATGTTCTTACTCTTAAGGTTAAGATTAATAATCCTACTGGTTACAGTTCTAGATTAATTGTAATAATTATCATTCTTCGAGCGTTACTCCAGTTTCAACCCAGGGAGCGCTTACTAGTCTAACCGGATTTGGCTGAATATTAGATGTTCCACGAATTGATTGCCAGTCTGCCGCACTGCCACCTCCGCAACTTGAAGGGATGGCGATAGTCCATGGTTTAGTCTAGTGTCAGTTCATTTAGAAGGTCCGGCGCCCTATAACGACTGTCAAATATCTTTATGACAACTGGGACCGACGGCTTAACGTGCTATCCGACGCCTGGAGCAAGCGATAATTAACCATTTAATACGCACATAGCTCCGAAAGGTCATTGATGCTCGCCGTAGATTCGAGCCCGATATCCTCTGCATGGCAGCCTGTTGGTATCTCCACTAGGCTATAGCTGCCTAATAATTGTAATATTTGTCATTTAAAAAATAACACAAGAACTGAAACGAGTAGAATAAATAACTGGACACTAATCTTTTGGTCATTTAACATTAATTTAAAGGTGTAGGTTCTCTGTCCTTTCAAGAATCATGTAAAATGCACAGCACGTTTTGCACACCCAGATGGCACGTTTTCTAAACCGTACAGCGCCGTTGATACGCGAGAATAGATTGCGATACAACCAGAGGCCCAATTCTCCTAATTATATTTGTTCAAAATGGAGTTTCGATCTAAGGTCATACTCATGTCACAAATAGTATTCTCCTAAATTAACTGATATTTGAATATTATTGGAATGTCATCGCGACTAGATCATAAATTGAACACTGTGAACACGTCGAACTATAGAAGTCAAAGAAGACGACAATGACATTAAATTAGCAGAATATCTACCGATTCTGAGTCAATTCAAATCTAATATCATTTCTTTCAAAATATATTTTCAATGTCATAGAAAACACGACTGACGGATATCACGCAAATATTGCAGCAGCGCCGTGACGTAGCCCCACTGTGTATGTCAACAAGCTGCCCATCATTTCAGCCTGTAGACGTCCACTGCTGGACATAGAACTGCCCCAAGACCGCCACACAGACCGATTTTGAGCCGCCCGCATCCAACCGCTTCCCGCGATCTTAATCAGATCGTCGGTCCACCTTGCGGGAAGCCTAACCCTGCTGCATCGTCCGGCACGTGGTCTTAACCAGATCGAACAACAAGCTCCTACAATGACCTGTACAGCACTGACAACTATGCCTTCACAGCACACACGATCTTCTTCTTCATGTCAATGATTTCTTTCAGCTATATGACACCCGCATAATGCCCGGCCACTCCAATTGCGATAGGAGTTGCCTCCCAAAGCTCAGCCACAGTGCAAGATGGACACACAAGCACACACGGTGAATTCGCCGTAGCTTTTTACAATAATGAGGCTAGAAGAATAGCGGTGAAAATGAGAAACATTATAATAATATCTAACTACATTCACACAATAGCATCTAGTCCCAAACTTAGCGGAGCTTGTACTATGTGAGTGAACAAAGTGTGTGCGCAAGGGGCCAGATAGCTGATTTAAATTGTATTTATACATAAGATACCAATTAAAACAAGTATCTGATATCAAAAATATTATTCCCTAACAAAAGTAAGTTAAAGTATCAAATAATTACCCTTTCACCAGATATCATTACGATTTGAACAAAATTCAAACATAACCTTTTTAATTTCTTACTTTATGGTCTTCTTCTGGAAATTAGGGCACTAAGTATACCCCAAATTTATTTTATTTACAATTTCATATCCTTAGTCTAATGTAATAATTGTTTTCGTTTCAGTTACGTCCATACCAATCCGACGCCCGGCAGGTATGTTGGACATAATATATTTATTTCCCTATTTTCTTTTAAACTGTGCATTGTACAAGGGAACAAAGTTCTAAATCAACATAACCTAATGTTAAACTATCTTCCAATAGTATTAAAACGTTCGTAGCCAACGGACAGCAAAAGAGCACAGAGAGGCGACGAAATTGCAAATTTAAACTGTTTTTAAACGAGTCATTTGCAGTAAAGTGGCAACGCTGGCACCATGGACGCTCTAGATTCAGAAAATTGCCAGCATTTCCTTGTAAATTCATTCAGTCACCGTTTCATTCAATTTTACATCATCCTGGTTTAGTTTTGTAGTTTTTTTTTAGCGCCAGGTGTAGTTTAAGAAGACACCTGTTAGTTAAACTGAAGAAAATCTGTTTCTGCTGAAATTGAATTCAAAAAATTTTTTCTGAGCAACAGGATTTAGTTTTTGATGAATTTGAATTCATAAAACTATATCTGAGCACCATTTATAACTTTATTAAGACCCTAACAGTAATTCATATAGCAGAAGAATATTCACCGCGTTATACGAGTATATTACCGTTATAAAATTTTTGTATTTAATACTAAATTGTGACGTTGCCACCCGTAATCTCAAATTGATTTTAGCATACACCAACTAACTAATCCAACAACTTCGAATGTCACTGTCACCCATGTGACAATTCGAAGTTGTTCGATTACTCTAGGTTCAAACCGAGGTTATAAATTTTGGATACCCCGTTGTCATTGATTAAGGACTTATTAACCATTTGAATAATCTCACATCAATCAATTAAGGGCAGTCGTAAAATACGAAGTAGTCTATACCAGTACAATAGGAATATTTTCTGCAAGTAAAATAAAATATTTAAGTTAAATTGAGTAAAACATAACAAAATAATAGCAGTTTTATTCATCTATTAATGTTATAGGCCTGGATATAGGCCTCTCCAATGGCACGCTACTGAGCCCGATTTTCGGCTCTTCGTGTCCAGCCGCTGCCAGCCATATTACATTTATTATTCTCAATCTATTGACAATAATAAGTACCTCCTCCACATGATAGCAAAGAATTATTACGTCGCTGTTCCATATTGCATACAAATCCGTAAAAAACGGTTGATTTTGACATTTCGTTGAAAGTGTCAATTTTAACTAGTTGTGCTTGAGGGTGCTTCATACTTTTTCTGCCTTCGTAAGGTGCTTCGTATCCGGTCTTTAGAGTGTGTATAAACGCGATAAACTGGAAAACAACTGAATGGATTTATCTGCGGTTTTCAACAAAAGTTAGTATGATTTTTTTAAAACGTCTTAGTTGACAATTCGTCACGATTTTATGTAAATTGACTGAAATATACTCCAAGTTGCGGACAGGAAAAATTATCTATAAAAGAATCTACCGAGTGTTATCATACAATTCTCATTTTCAAAGACTTATTTTGGTAATATATTCTATTACTTAGTAATTGAATCTGCCGGAGTCAGTTTACAGCCACAGGGGGTAACTTAAATGGAAGTGGATTGTACTCTGTTTCGGAGTACGAGCTTACACCGTGACTAATTTAATCAACATTGGTTTATCGCTGCTGTTATAGTATCTATCGCATTTATACGATTACGTATTAGTTTGGACATGATACAAGTTCGTAAAAAAATTTTTTAAGTGACAAATTTAAAGTATTTTCTTGCGATTAATCGAATTTTCCACATTGAAACTAAAACGTATAACATATTTATCCCCTTAAGAAGAAAATTTCCAAAAATCCTATCTTATTATACTTGACTTATTTCAGCTTATAGCGCCTAGAAATTTTAGTTGTGTTGCATTGTCTGCCTTTCAGTCAGTTAGTAGTCAGCAGTTTAAGCTACTTGTAGTGTTCATAGCGAGACTTGGTTTGCCATTCGTAATAGGTCGGCAAAGTGAAGCAACGCTCGCACAGGTCGCCACTTTCATGGGTGACCGCGTGTGACATCTCCATCAGAGCGCACGTAAAGCTGTCGGTCCCGGTTCTTGTCACAGGAGCAGAATTGTTAAGCCTTGGCGGCGGCCTTCAGACAGTTTGAACACTCCGACACCAGAGACACCACACTCTCGCAAAACAAAAAAACTTAAGCGCTCTCCAAAAGTTTTGAGTTGCGCCAATATGTAGATACTCAAGAATAACTACTTTCTTTCTTCTAACGAAAACATCATAAATTGGTTTGGATATCGAACTAAATTTTTATGTCAACATCGGCGCAGGCTGGCACATATAGCCTACGGGTAAATAAGGTAAGCACAGACTGACAGAATGGCTACAAAAATACTTATTTAGGTACTAATAACTTCTACCTGCGTCTTTGTCGGTTATCAGAACAAAAGTAGCCCATGCGCTATGCTGATGTATACGCTATTTTACTGCAAAGTTTCATAAAAATCAGTCATCAATTTGTGTGGAAGAGTAACAAACATTCATCTATCCATTCATCCTCACAAACTCTTACAGAAGCAACTTTTAGCAAGAATTAACTCCAACCCAAAATTATTTTTCCTCAAACTTCAATTATTATATACAACAAGATAAAATCATGTCGCGACGAAAAACTCAAGGCTCTTGTCTAAACGCTGAGAAAATCACGTCGGCATTACGAAGAAAATCTACGGTCAACTGAGAGGTATGGAGCACAAGGAAATCTTGTCCTCAGAGACAGTTTATTCACTCACAGTTAACTTGCGGTAAGGCTTTTCCTTTCCTAAATTGTTTACAGTGTCTTGTTGTGCCCTTGATATACTACAACGTACTATTTTTGTAGTAAAAAGTTGGTTTTCGTACTTGTTTCTGATTGTGTTTTAAACTGAATTAAAGAAGCAGGTTAAATATTAGTGATATTCCAACAATTATGCCGTGTATAAAACGTTTCGTGAATGTTTCACCACGAGCTAAAACAGTGATGAAAGTATTGTTACGGACGGGGTAACGGGATTGGAAGGAAACACCGAGTAGCACTGATGACACTTTATTCGACTTGACACACGACACGCCGTTTAATTCCGACGCAGACAGCACCAACACTAGCGTCTTTTGCACTGCACTTTTCACTGCACTTCACTGCACTTTACTGCACTATACTTTCACTTCACTTTTTTTACTACTTCTTCTTTCTTCCTTTAACTTCACACACGACACGCCGTTTAATTCCGACGCAGACAGCACCAACACTAGCGTCTTTTGCACTGCACTTTTCACTGCACTTCACTGCACTTCACTGCACTTTACTGCACTATACTTTCACTTCACTTTTTTTACTACTTCTTCTTTCTTCCTTTACTTCTTCCTTTTCTTCTTCACTTTACCACTTTTCAACTTAAACTGGCGCTTAGCGCGTCTACACCGCCTTATATACCCCTAGGAATGTTCTAGATTCACTAATTTCGATCGTCTTTTCTTTATTCAATTGTTTTTCCATCTCCTGTCTCTTTTTAACCTTTCCATTCCTTCTTGAACTTTCTAGAATTTTCTAATTTTTATTCGAAATATTTAAATAATCTTTTTTTTAAATATTTGCCAAATATTTATAAACATTTTCCAAATTTCATAAAAACCAAAATCCACATAACTGTTATGACTGGGATTTGAACCCACGCCAACAGAATGTGAACGGGATGCGTTATCTGCACGGCCATCGCCTTGTTGTCAACGGATGCTGAATTTGGCGAACACTTGACAAAATATATACGTCATCGAATTAAAAACTCATTTCCAAATAATAAAATAGTCTTCAAACCTCTTTGCTAATTATTGTGTTTCGTGACGACGGTTTGACATGACACCGGCCGTCACACTACCCCCCTCTAAGACATGCGCGTCCCGCGCATCCTTAAACCCATAATACACCGCTCTCCTATTGACATGGACCAAATCATTAAACTTCGTAGCTATAGAAGTCAGTGATCTATGTGTAAGTTTGCTTTCTTTGAGGCACAAAACTTTCCCCATGCTACCACCTTTCATTGGAATTTCCACATATCCACACTTAAGTATACCACCTTTAATATCTAATCTGCACTGATGATCTCTAAAGAAATCCAGCCCAACTATACAATCGTCTACGATGTCTGCAATCACCGCTCGTTGCCAGTAAAGGTTGTCACCAATTTTTATAGCCACCATCTGTTCGCCTTTAACTGGGATGTACTGACCGGTAGCCGTCGTCAGTCGAGGTGAAATTGACGGCGTTAGAATCTTTCCGTTCTTTCTTGTCAATCGAGTTCCTATAACCGTTCGTGTCGCACCGGTGTCCAGAGTCAGCGAACATAGAATGCCATTGACTGCTCCATCGATAGTTAAACCATTTCCATCCGTGCGTTGTCGAATACGAACTTTCAGAGCTTTCCGTCTTCTGATCAGCGCTTGCATTGAAGTCTTGGCTGTAATTGCTTCCTGATCATCTTTCAACACTTGAACACTAGCGTCAATCTTACGCCTTTCTGCTACATGTTTCGGACAGCTACGCCTTAAATGTCCGGGCTCTCTACAGTTATAACACTTTAGGACAAAAGGTCTGCGACCAGTTCTCTCTACTTCCGCTGCAATAACCCTGTCTCGATCAATCGTAATTTCTTGCCGAAAAGCCTCCACTTCTAGAGCATGTGCTAATGCGTCTTTAACATTGTTGTGGTGTTTCAGGCGCACGGCAGCTCTAACTTCATCATCATAAATTCCGTCGATGAACGCCTGGAGTCGCATGCTTTGAACTTGTTCCACGGGTGTCGACTGATAAGCTTTTCGCACCATCTTCGTCACTTCCATCGCCCACTGCTGCAAGGATTCGTTCGGATACTGACGGCGGTTGCGTAACTTGGCTCGGAACACATATTTTAAGTGCTCATCTCCAAATCTGGATTCTAGAGCCTCAAACAGCTGTGCGTAAGTAGCGTCCTTTCCCACGGCCTCAAGCACGGACAATGCTTCTCCACGCAACGCCAGGATAAGTGCAAACTTGGCCTGGTCGACATCCCAACCGTTGCTAATAGAAGCGGCTTCGAACTGTATTCTGTAGGCCTCCCAGGGAGTGTTACCATCGAATAATGGTACTTTTAAATAACCACCAGAACTTGATGAGTTGATAGAGACCGAAGGGCTGTTGGACTTCATCTTCTTTAACTCCTCCTCTATCGTAGCTATACGGGTATATATCTCTTCTGATACTGACGCCATGCGGGTCTGCATCTCTTCCTCTATAGTAACCACGCGAGATTGCACTTCACCGATACGCATCTCCATCTCGGCGATCTTACGTTCGTTCTCAGATATATAACGGTGAATCTCATCCTGGCTCTCCTTTATCTCGCTGAGTTGCTGCGAGTTTTGCTGGAGTTCGGATTTGAGCTGCTGCGAGTTTTGCTGGAGTTCGGATTTGAATAGTGCTGCGAGGTCTGCGAGAGATAGCGGGTTAGCCGCGCTTGCGGACGTTGATACCCCCCCTTCAGATCCACTTCCTTGTGAAGGAGCATCCCTGCTCACAACTTCCTGGCTAGAGTCACCTTGCTCTTGAGCGGCAGCCCTTGCACGTGTCGTAGGCCCTTCCCTTGGCATGACTGGCATCTTTGATTCTTCCAATCCCACTTCTGACACCAATTGTTACGGACGGGGTAACGGGATTGGAAGGAAACACCGAGTAGCACTGATGACACTTTATTCGACTTGACACACGACACGCCGTTTAATTCCGACGCAGACAGCACCAACACTAGCGTCTTTTGCACTGCACTTTTCACTGCACTTCACTGCACTTTACTGCACTATACTTTCACTTCACTTTTTTTACTACTTCTTCTTTCTTCCTTTACTTCTTCCTTTTCTTCTTCACTTTACCACTTTTCAACTTAAACTGGCGCTTAGCGCGTCTACACCGCCTTATATACCCCTAGGAATGTTTTAGATTCACTAATTTCGATCGTCTTTTCTTTATTCAATTGTTTTTCCATCTCCTGTCTCTTTTTAACCTTTCCATTCCTTCTTGAACTTTCTAGAATTTTCTAATTTTTATTCGAAATATTTAAATAATCTTTTTTTTAAATATTTGCCAAATATTTATAAACATTTTCCAAATTTCATAAAAACCAAAATCCACATAACTGTTATGACTGGGATTTGAACCCACGCCAACAGAACGTGAACGGGATGCGTTATCTGCACGGCCATCGCCTTGTTGTCAACGGATGCTGAATTTGGCGAACACTTGACAAAATATATACGTCATCGAATTAAAAACTCATTTCCAAATAATAAAATAGTCTTCAAACCTCTTTGCTAATTATTGTGTTTCGTGACGACGGTTTGACATGACACCGGCCGTCACAGTATGAACGTCGAATGAGCGTCCAGTGATTTTATCCAGTTGTAGTAATTGTAATCATAAAAGAAAGAGTATAAGGTTTAATTTAAATTGTACGTAAACTAGTCTCTACGCCGCTACTCCGGTAGTCCGCGCTAAGCCTAAGAGAATTAAGTTCGTGCGCCGAAGCGCCGGTCAGAATGTAGTTACAATCCATGCCGACATGTTTCGTTTTCTAGCTGGATCAGTTTCTGTGTTAAATAAATAATGTGTAAGAACAAGTGCCCGTTTCGATTAAAACCAATTCAGTGTTTTGTTTTAATTGTTGGTTGCTTGAGGATATAATCAAGCTTTGATGGTAAGCGAGCACTTGAGTTAATTTGCTGTCAGCTCACTTTCTAAGTTATTTAAGATGTCCAAACTAATATTTAACGGAATGGTCATCAGTACGGACGTCAATTGACTACGAAACGGAAGTGCATAGATGGCACGCTTCGACAGAGTCTAGTGACGTTCGCTCCAGTCGAAGAGGGGGGTGACGGTTGACGTTCAACGGAGCGACACAACAAGGATCACTTCTCTTGGAGACTCCGGGCGGGCAACAAGTACCTAGAAACTGTCACTCGGTTCGTGTTCAGTAATACAATATAGTTATAGTCAGTTTTGTTAGATTTGATTTGGTGTGAACTTATAACGAACTGTGATGTGAAGTGTTGACACCGGCCAAGAATCGAGCAACCCGCCGTCATCAGAAGTGGCATCATGGACGAGCGCGACCACAAGGCGCGAGCGAAGGCGACTGCTAACGCTGCTATGTTGGTGAATCAGCTGAGTTTGCAACTGCCACCGTGGTATTTTGTCTGATTTTTTTTATTGGTACCGCCAATTTTGTGGCAGTAGTAGTAAAACATTACGCGTTTAACCTTGGAAATGTCATAATCGTTGTGGTGATATCACCATCACATCGTACCGAGTGTGTTGTAGTTTCGATTCCTACACGAGACTCGTGAGTTGTGGAACCGTTTGACTTTTACGGTGTCGTGGTTCCCATGGCATGATCTCATGAATAATATTCTTTTTAATAGCTTAAAGAAGAAAGACAAAAAAATGTGGGTAGATAGCGATCGGAGATTTTGAATTTGATACGCCAGTTAAAAAAAGGGATTATTTTTATTTTCTTCATGCGAAATCATTCAGTGCGTGGCTCGCACTCACGAACCTTGTGATCATACTATGCTTGTTGCAAATAGATTATCTTTTCTCGGTCTTACTTTATGGGCTGTAATAGTAACGAGAGTGAGCGTACAGGCCGACTTGCATTGTTCCAAGCAAGTGCGTTTGAGTGAACCGTGCTAGTTATTGTTTTAGTGCAGTTGTAATATTGGTTTTAGAACCAACAGCCAGCTTTGGTTGGTTTTCTGCTAAATCTAGAACAATAACTCCGGTCTAGACTGTTCTTCGCAGGGCAGCGTCGCTAAAGTTGGTAAACTAATCGAATCGTACATACTAAGTTCATAGTGTAAGACTGTGCGGAGCTATTGCTTCTGACTGTGCTGATTTTGTGTAGAACAGCTTGTAGCTTTTATTTCTTAAATAGACGTGTGAACTGCAGTGCTGTCTAGACGAGTGCGGTTGGTTGGTTAGTGTAACCTGACTATAATCAAAAGATATTACTAGCGCCATTATTTTATCGACTCGTGGTGTTGATAATACGTAACGGTGTTCGTTTAAACGTGATCAGAGCCTAAGTAAAAAGTGACACTGTTACTCGTTGTAATTCTGAGTTGTACAGACGATCTCGATGTTGCAATTACACCAGATTTTTTTTTTGTGCATAAATTTTTAACATGGCACATTAAAATGTTTCGTACTCAGATTATTAGATGGCACCACTAGTAAAGGGTTAAATTCAATTTTAAGAATTTACTCGTGAAAGTTACATACTGTGTGTTTTTTAAATTCATGGGATACGCTGGGAGCTTTTATCAAGTGCCCCGAGGCCAATTCTCTGGCCAATTTCAAGTTATGCTTAGGACGTTTAGGAGTGATAGTGTTTCTAGTAGAAGCTGTTACACTCGATTATCAGACGTAGAAGAAAATGATTGAGTTATCATCGTAGTGCGTTACGATAATCAGTTACAGAGATTTTAATTTTCATTGTAAGTAGAACTAGGTTAGTGATCGTTACTGATGATTGTATGCTTAACCTTATTCTCATTAAATGAGCACTTTGTTAGTCGTTGTTGTGATAATTTTGTGGTACCCACGTTATCGTCAATGTACATTTGCATAAACTGGATAAGCCGTTTGTGCGGCTGCATGTTTAGCCATGCGTTGCCATTGGTCGGACCGGTAAAGTGCCTTTCTGGTTAGCCTAGTTTACCCTTGAGCTTTTGTGTTAGTCAAGACGGCCGTTAGTGCATTTGTCATAGTATCACAAACGTTGTCCATAGTTTTGAACGCGAAAGGTCCGTCGCTGTATTGGTAATGATTAGGTTAGGATAAGCTTCGTATTTAGACTATCCATGACAAAGTTATAACGCTATACAGACTGGTTGGATACTTGGTAGTAAACTTAATATCTAGAGTATCAGCCTTGTAAGATTTTCTTATAGTCTGCTATGTGATAAGGAAAACCAAAGCAACATGTTCAACAAACCTAATTTAAGGTTACTGTGTTAAACGCTCGAAATGATTATCCGGGTGGTGTTATGTATCCGGATGGAGGTTTTATAGCGTGATGTTGAAGACCCGATGGATGTCAGAGTATGAGCAATGCAATATTTTAATGAGTTTCCTATTATTTGAGCAAGTACGTGAGTTGCTCAACATGACAGCTTCGAGAGAAAGAGTTAGTTGTGATTTTGATTAAAACCTGTAATGATTTTGATCAGAGTAGGTACCTATTATTGCCCACCGACTTGTGCCAGGAATGGCCGAACGAGTAGGATTGCTGTTCGAGAATTTTCTCTTAATCCTAGAGCGAAGTACATTAAAGTGTGGTTGTTGATCGCAATCACAGATACCCTGCTACTCAAATAGCTCTCATTTGATTTTTGATCGTTAATATTATCTACCTCTGGTTTCTGTGTCGTATGACAAGAGCGTGTTGCGAGAATCTGAAAGTGCTCATAGACTGCCGATTGGTTGTCTCAGAACTGTAGTCGTTTCCTCTATGTAGCCAAAGGAAATCAGTTTGTCCGAAAGTAGCTTATCGGTTCTCGCCATGTTCGCATTTGGTTTTAGTTTTTGTCAGTGGTCAAATCCAGTTTTGACATAGCTCATTGAGAGAATTGACGGGAGTTATGTACGTTCTGTGCAGTTGTGAAGTTGTAAAGGAATTTGATAATCGCTTAAAATTTACGAAGTGCGGAAGTTGAATTAGTCTGAAAGAACGGATACTTACTCTAGTTAGTGCGTATACAATGAGACGAATCTTTGAAATACTAATGGAAGATTTATTTCCTTTTTGGGTAATCCTGGTGGCCAGCGCGGCTTAATGGCCGGCGCGGCCTGGTACCTGGCGCGGCCTGGCGGCCGGCGCGGTCTGGCGGCCGGCGCGGTCTGGCGGTCGGCGCGGCCTGGTGGCGAATGTGGCTTGGTGGCCAGCATAGCCTGTGTGGTGCGAGGCCCGTGTGTGGTGCGCGGCCCGTGTGTGGCGCGCGGCCCGTGTGCGGCGCGCGGCCCGTGTGTGGCGCACGGTTCGTGTGTGTCGCGGGGCCTGTGTGTAGCTTTGAGGAGCTTGGTAACTGGTATAGCTAAAGCACATCTGGCCGAAACTGGCAATGAAAGTGGTTGGAGTGGTTATTAAAGGAATTTGGTTAGAAGATGTAGAGTCCAAAGACCTTAGCTTTAATGTTTTGGTTAACTTGGTTTGAAATATCTTAAAGTATAAAGGCCCATTTCAGGTCACAGAAGTTCTTTACGATGATCGTTATAATCGCACTGCCCATAATTCTAAGCGTAACTGTAAGTACGCGACAGGTTGCGACAAATGCCTGAAGGTCAAAGTACAACTGACGAAATTGAAGTAGAACAAAGTAGTTCTGATATTGAAGAAAGTGTTTAAGGTTACATGATGATCGGATTGGACCGTACCAGAGGTTGACGTGTAGCCGTAGCTCGGTAGAAATCGGCGTCTGCTAACTTAGTAGTCGGTGAGTAGGCGGTATTGCAGTCGGCTCTGGTGGAGGTCGGGTTTCAGTGGCGTTCCCATATGGGGTTCGCAGAGAGTAGAGTAACTGGAGGTTACTGGGCTATTCATAGCCATGATCACATGTAGAGCTTAAATGTTATGGTTTACTTGGCTTGAAATAATATCTTGAGAGATACAGTGATAGTGAAATGTCAGTTTTACTTTGAGTTTCCTGATTATTGATTTTGATACTGAAACTTTGTGCCAGAGGATCAGAGCATAACTGACGATCTTAAAGAGAAAAAATTGTGAACCTTAATACTGACGAGACAGTAGAAAACCGGGCTTACATGTTGATTGGTTGTGTGATTTAATATCAGAGGTCGGTTTGTAGCCGTAATAGCCGTAAATCAGTACAAATCGGATTCAATACAACTGTGAAGGCAGTTGTCCGTGAGTACACGGTAGGTACGCAGACGACTCCGATGTTTGATTGGCGCAGATAAATGGGTGGCAACCGAGTGACTGGTGTAAGGCCTGGTTTAGTAACTGGAGGTTACTGAATGGGGGCAACCGAGTGGCTGGTTGAGTGTCTGATTTAGTAACTGGAGGTTACTGAATAGTTATAAATCACATGTAGAGCTTTAGTTATTTGATTTGATTATAACGTGAGTCTATGCCCTATGGTAATTGACTGTATTGTCAGTGATGCTCTGAATCCAGCTCCTATAATAGTTAGGAATGTAATGTAGGAGGTAATTTTGTAGAACATTTTATTGGAATCCTAACACTGTTTTGATTCAACCCTTACCTGGGTTAAGTCAGGAGTGACCGGGCAATGTGATACTGTGCATATAAAATTTTATTACAGATTAACACACAGGGACGTGTGTCTTGTAGGATGGCCGTAACGGAATGGTCATCAGTACGGACGTCAAGTGACTACGAAACGGAAGTGCATAGATGGCACGCTTCGACAGAGTCTAGTGACGTTCGCTCCAGTCGAAGAGGGGGGTGACGGTTGACATTCAACGGCGCGACACAACAAGGATCACTTCTCTTGGAGACTCCGGGCAGGCAACAAATACCTAGAAACTGTCACTCGTTTCGTGTTCAGTAATACAATATAGTTATAGTCAGTTTTGTTAGATTTGATTTGGTGTGAACTTATAACGAACTGTGATGTGAAGTGTTGACACCGGCCAAGAATCGAGCAACCCGCCGTCATTTTACAACTTACTCATTATTATAATTATTGATGAGAGCGATTACAACCTTTTGCAGTCCACGGCTGGACTTAACCTCTCCAAACATACTACACACTACTTCATCGAAAGAATGTAATTCAGTAGCAACCTCCTGTGTTGTTTTTACATATTATAGGTTGGAATACTTAAACACGTCTGGATAGTTTGGCTTAGGTTGCAAACGCTGAGGTCACGGCATAAATGAAACACGTTACATAGATTTTTAGTATTTGTACCTGTAAATCGTGAAAGTTTGAAAGCATTTATCTCTGAGAAGATAAGACATCAGAAAATTAATAAATCCAAATTAAATTTTATTGGTACTTCGAACTTAATTAAGTATTTATAGCACAATACAGTTTACGTAAAATCTATCTTTCTCTTTATTGCAAGTTAAACGCCATACCCTGAAATACAAAGAAAGTATTCGTAAGCCTAATACTACTTAATACACTCAACTGCAAAATCATGATATTACTACACTTGAAACTGGCTAATAGCTATTGAATCACATGCATATCTGAAGACCGATCGATGACTACCGGCTGAATATAAGCGCATCCAATGAAGAATAAACGAGAAGAAGAAGAAACGAGATATCCGAACGCTATGCCGACGAGGCTATAGAATTTGAGAGCTAACCTGCCGATGAAACGCCGGTAAGTTCACGTGCAGATTTTACATGTCTGGTAAATGAGTACGATTGAAAATAATTTGTATAACAGTCAATATCTTCTGTCCATATAAAATTTTGCGTTGCGTTGCTGACAGAAATAACACTAATTTCTGGTCGTAAGAAGCAGATTTTTGGAAATTGCCATCCTAATCGGGTAAAATTCTACGTCTAGTATAATATACTGTATTATATAACGGAAGAGAGCTACTGGTTGTTTGATTTGAATAATAATTATTTTTGTGATCCAATACGCCCGCTTTGAACCCGATACCCTCTGCATAGCAATCTGTTGGCATCTTTACTAGGCTATCGCTGCCTTTGATATTTTGGTAATATTAAGAATTTATCTAAAATGCGACCGAGCTTATACATGCATTTGAATAATTTAAATTAAATTAAATAATTTAATTTAAATTTCTTGTTTTACACTCGGTGGATGGAGGAATACGCAGAGGAAATAAGCATGCAATCTTGAGTTCAAGACGTTTTCACACCTGCTTTTTTTGGCTACAACTGGGATAACACTAGGACGATCCAGATGAAGCATTGTGAAGTTTATGTTACTTGACTTTTGCGTGTAAGTTTGAATTCTAATGGTGCTTCCATAAAAGCAATCGCAATCCATATATTAATTTAATACTAAACTGAATAAAAACGATGCAGCGAATATAAGTACTCATAATCCTACTCGCGCTATTTTCAGTTGCAACCCGGCGGGCGTCCGCTTATTAGTCTAACTGGATTTGATGAACATTATTTTCCACAGAGAGAGCTTTAAGACGCAACTCCGAAAGGACTGTGCGCGTCGTTAATTTGAACTCAATATCAGATGCATGGTAGTCTGTGGTACGGTATCTCCATTAGGCTATCGCTGCCTTTTTTACTTATGTGCACTTAACAATCATAGCCAAGCAAGTTTTGTTCTGTCTCTATTTAATCCTTCTTATTCGAAAGTAACAGCACTATAGATTTGCTTGAATATGCTCCGCGTGTGTAAACAGAGTGTTCAACATGTCTTTAGGACTAGTAGAAATTCTTAACCTTTTGCGTTATGTAAGTAGGTTTTTGCTTTAGAATTTACCTCTAGTTTTCTAAAATTCACAAAAATATTGTCACTGTCTTACTAACACATTAAGGAGCTACTGGAATGGCTACCATAAAAAGCAATTTGCAGTGTAAAAGTGCCTTTATATTTCACAGCTCCAGAATTCCCAGTCCCCTTTGATTCCTCGCTAGAAATGAAAGCGATTTCGTTCTATTCAGACGATATGTTCGAACCATTTACAAAAGCACCATTGAAAGAACTTTACAAGTAATGTTATATATTTTAAAATTGTTGGCAGCTTTTGTTTATGTGCATGAAATAGGTAGATGAGGTTCTACAACCATTTTGTTATATTTATTTACCTTGTGTCTGATATGAACTTAGTGGTGCACAGGGTTCCCACCAAGATCTTAGGGTCCCAAACCAACCTCACCTGCAAGTGGTGCACCTGCCGATCAACGGACGAGGCTCTGGCAAGCAAAATATCCCGATAAGCTGCAATAGGCTCGCCACCTATTACGTGGGATCAAAACACTGGCGAAAAGTGGGCGTTTAATATGCCTCTGTCTACCCCTTCAGGAAAACAGGCGTGAGTCTATGTATGTATGTATGTAAGTATGATATGAACTTAAGTACCTAAGACTCAAAATTACACTTTAAGATCGTAAACAAAACAAATTTGAATAGTGAACGATTAAATAATTTCATGTAAATTCAATACAATCATTATTTATAACATCCTTCCGTTACTGACAGACAGCGCACTGACAAAACTATTGCACGCACGAAGCTGAAATTTTGCGTCGTTTTCTCTGTTTGAAATTTGGGCCCTTGAAGAAATAAAAAATCTCAAAAAAATTGCGTTAACACATTATATAAAATTGAACTCGAGAACATAAAAGACCAACACGGCAGTCAAAGAGGGGTATTTGCCAAAACATTTAAATAACCAACCGTTGGCTTTAAGTTGGCAACAGTAAAACACAAACTCACTAATGAGACGGTACTTTCTGTGTTTGTTCTGCCTTGTGTGTTTGTCACCTACGAGGACGTAGGTGACAAACGTGTGAGAACTATTTGCGAAGATATGGCGGCTAATGACTGTGATTAATTTTCAGGTGTAAGCTCTTGATGTTTTAGTTATAGGTCCGTACCTATATTGAGGGATTACAGCAGCATACATTTCGGACGATTTTCTGTTCCAAAGCAAAAGTGTTCGTTTGCAACCGGAACAGCGTTAGGATGATGATTTATATGAAGCCCGGAGTTCGTTTATTATTCTAACCAATCTAGTTAGGCTAGTCAGCGGATCCCGGGCTCTACTAGGCGAGGATCCAACCGGGACGTGGTTATGCCCCAAAAATTATCTGAGCAGTAAAAAGGAGGCAAATATTGTAGGACCTCTGAATCGGGTTGTCCTCATGTCAGCCTAGAGACGTCCACTGCTGGACATAGGCCTTTCCTAAGACCGATCTTGAGCCGCCCGCATCCAATTGGCAGTCTTGATTACTTTAAAATGATTTTTTTTATTACCAGAATAATAATAAGAAGAAATAGTATCTAGTCCAATGAAATATACATTTTTAGGGCTTAGCGTGCATTTGTCAGAGGACGCCGGTTAGTTTTTAGTTAAATTCAAGTTTGTGGGGTCGCAGACCTTATCCTGCGGCCGCCATCTTGAAAAGACTGGTATAAATGGGTTTTCTAGTTTATTTGACAATCTATTGGACGAAAAAATAATCAAATCAAGTTTACTTGCAAATTAAATTATCTACAACTTCGCTCATGAAGCATATTGTCGTAAAATGAAAAATAACAAAGTTACAAACAAAAATCAAATTAAATTTGCACCAAATTTTCTTGTCAATGTATTATAACTTTTTCGTCGCCTGTTATAAAAAATATTTTTAATTTGTCTTTACTTCTTCCAAATCAAGACCAATTCTTCCAACCTGAGACTCGGCAGTACCATAAGGTCCAAATTTCACTCATTTTCAGAAACTTGGGTTAAAAAAACAAGTTCTAACCCTGAGCATTTGAAATTGATAGTCTGGCCAGGCAGAGCATACTGCAATTTGTTGTGCAGTGCCTAAATGCTCTGGGGACACTTGCAGGAAAATTATTGTAGATTTCATAATTCATTGAGGAAAATGATGAATAAGCGACAAAAATACGACTATCCTCTTAAGTTCTTAGTCAAAAATTGAATACCGGCGCTTGATCAGATCCTGTGTTAAAGCCTGGTTTATCTCGAAGACTGGGGCACAGTTAAAAGAAAAAAATCTTTAAAATTGTCATAATAAAACAATAATGAAGATATTATACCTTTTTATTTTTGGCTTTACGACAGAAATGTCAAGATCAAAGTTGTAGAGTATTTAATTTGCAACAAAAAACTCTTCCACATATTCTTTGTACGGCCAATAGTTTACGAGATCATATATTTCCAAGATGGCGGCCGAGGGACAAGAAGTACGACCCTATAAATTCAAATCAAATCAAAATCGATTGCTTATATTACAAAAGAAACACTTCATTTCAGTAAAATACTGACACTTTTAGTGGCATCTTACCATTTATATTTTCATACGAGCCAAAACTCTAGAAGTATTAACAAACAATAAATAACATACATTGCGACTTCCTACAAAGTAAGTTATGAAACTCACCATAATATACCTTCATCTGATATAAATAAAGATCAATCAGATGTTTTAGTGTTCACGTGCGCTGTGGCCTCGAACTAAATGTTCTAAGATGATTAATAAAGGAAATCAGCCATGACAAGTTTACAAATCCGCTGAAACTAACTGTCTTGAATAATGACGTTGATGCATTTATCATATTTTCATGTTTATTGGTCAACAGCAAGTATGGCATAAATGTTTTATCGGTTAATTTACGTCTTCATAATTTCTTTGAATTGAGGAGAATGGGTTTGTAAGGTATAGTTTATGATATCGTAGTAAATGCTCACCATTTTATTTTGCTTCTTAATGATAGAAATAGTGCTCACCTGGGTCTAGATTCAACTAACTCTTTGTGGGTGCTATTTATTTTACAGCATCATATTATCTCTTATTAGAATAAAATGTTTGGTAGCCTGAATTATGGCTAAAATGGTTTTCATTAAATAATATTATTCTGAAGCTCAAGCCGCGCAGACGGTTTAGTAAATATAATACGTGCTTCGTGTACTCAAAATATGGCTTACCTAATAAGTATGTTAGAAGCATATGTTTTTCTAAGTATGTGATTAATCTGAACATATTAAAATCTAAAACCATGACGCATAAAGCCATTCATGGGGCCATTTAAGGGGTGATATAGAAGAGCGGTAATCCAAATTATTAATTATTAATTCTTCGGTGTAAAATTATCTCGAATTTATTATTAAGCTGTTAAATAAATCTGAATTCAAGTTCCGGTTTTATTTAGTGTGTCTCGATTCAAAACAGTGCGAATAATTTTGGGCGATGCTTGTGTCTGCGTCAAAATAAACTTCATACAGCTTAGCTGACATCTAAGAAAACCCTTATAAAATCGAAATGTATTCGGTTTATCTATATAATAACAGGTTAAAATTCCAGAATTTTAACCTGTTATTTGGCTTATTAGCTGGGTAAACCCTCCTTAGTGCACCCTTACGGTTCACTAGGAACGTACATGCAAATTCAGTGCATGATACTGAGGCTTTTTGTCGACCCTTACATAATTTTTTATAAAATTTTATTACAAAAATGGAATATGTACATGGCGCGTTTACTCTGACCTGACATCGGTGACGGGCCGGCGGAGTAAGCACACTATGTATCTACGTCATAATCACCGCCGTAACAGCTGATATTGCGCTTAAATAGAATAGATAAAAATATGTACAAGTAATGAAATAGATTAAAGAAATTTGTTTAAATTGTAGCATTTTTCCGATTACTAGTCAAAAATCCTACTCTGCATCAGACTCGCACTTGCCTGGTTTTTCAATCATTTTAGTCACCTTCATTTGCACTTTAGAATTTTAAATTAATTACATGCATATGGTAATTGCCCTTTTTTATTCAAAGTATCCAACCATTAGAGGATCTTTTTTATTTTTTGTCGTTTGAATTAATATTGTCAGCCTGAAAGCATCGTTATTATAATAGTGGATTTTGTCCGCTACTCCGCTCGTGAGAATTTTGCACCTAAACCATCCACTAGATTCACACTATCTATATAAATCGTCTAAAGTTCCGTACCGTAGTTTTTGATAAAGTCAAAAACTATACGGAACTTTAGACGATTTATTCAGACAGATAGGAAGGAAAGTAGACTTATTTAAATAATATTATAGATACCGGTAATATTTAGTATATTTGTGCAATAATTAATCTAATAACTATACTATAATATATCCAAACGTTATAACTAAAGTATTGAATATTATACAAAATAATTTAGCGAGTCTTGATCGCGTAAAATTAACTTATTTGAGGTATAAATACCTATTTGTTACAGACGTTTCGATCGTCTTGCACCGATCGTGGTCGCGAAAAGATGCATGCAAGACGATCGAAACGTCTGTAAGTAACAAATAGGTATTTATAACCCTTTAGGTAGGATAGGTATTTAAGAAAAAGAGTGACCGTGAGTTTTATTGCCCGTTCTTTCTCATGGTTCTACCTATTGCTTTGCGACCGTGGCAGTAAATGTAAATGTAGAGTCTTTAAGTAATTATTTTAAAAATTTATTATTTTGACGTTCATAAGCGTCACATTGTGACCCAAATGAATAAACGATTTTGAATTTGAATTTGAATTTATACCTCAAATAATTTATTTAACGCGATTAAGGCCAGCTAAATTATTTTGTATGACGTATATAAATCACCAAAGTTTAAAAAAGTATTGAATAATTGTTTTACTGATTGATAATAAATAATAAACATTAAATTTAGCTTATTTTGTCTGAAAGAAGTTTTACTTCGCCATTAATATTATAATATAAAACAAACACGTCGTTCTTAATAATTCTCTTCAGTTTAGCTCTTGAGTGATATATGTGAGAGGCAGGATCGGCATTTAAATCAATCATAGTATCAAGTCGGTTTTGAACTAATACGTATATTAAATTTGACATACTTAATATATTGCGATGCCAGAATATGTTTAAATAATATGTTTAAATTTTGCATGGCTGTAAAAAATATGTAAATTAAGTGTTAGATAAATACGCATAAAATGAATTATTAAGTAAATAATTATGATATTATTGGCCACGCATCGGGCGACGAAGAAAGGCTTGGCCTCCCGCAAGGTGAATCGACGATGAATATGGGTGGCTCAAGCTCGACAGCTGAAGAACGTTGAGAGAGGCTTATGTCCAGCAGTGGAGGTTTCTAGGCTCATATGAACGAATAATGTTATCTAAGTCTTGCTCTACGGGGTTGCGGTAAAGTATGCTCAAAGTGATTCACGCGTCTTACCACTAGGGATCATACAGGGACACCGCGGTGAGTAATCCCCGAAGGCCTCTAAGAGAGTCATACAACTACCCACGTATGTCAGGGTGGGACAATATTCCATCACACAGACCTAGTGTGGATGAGGACTTTATCATTATGAAGAACTCTCAGACATGCAGCTTTCGTCACGTTGATTCTCATCGGTTTAACAATCAACATTTAAAACATACTTAACTCCGAAATATGTATATATGTATGTATATATAAATGAGCTACTATTCATCTTCGCAAATATTAAAATATCGTTCTTGATGATATTCACAAAGTGGAATATCCAACTAACACATTTATATTAAAATCCAAAAAGTATCCGCTAATGTTGTAAATGTGTTTGAAGAATGGGCAATGTTTCTTGCATTACTCTTTTTACATTACATTTATTTATTTATTTATTTATTAACTTTCCTACTTCTAATTGAGACGTCTGTGTCAATAGAGCAATAAAATTATTAAAACTGTTTAATTATCATTAACAAGCAATATTATCTGACTATTTTAAGTTGTTATGTATTTTCATGGTACTTTTTATTAAAACATTTGAAAGTAAAATTATGTATTTTGAACTGGAAGATCATGGAGGTATAGTAAAACATAAAGTGGCCCCAGGACAATTCCCTGTGCTCACCATATTTATTTTTCTTGTAGGATAATGTCTATTTGAGTTTAAGTTTAGACTTTGTGCATATTTTAGAAGCTATTCTGTGATCTGTTGGCGTCCATTAAAATATTATTTGCCTGGATTCTAACTTGTAGAAAGGTATTATATTGCGTGGTTCATAAAGTCAAAAGCTTTCAACGAGTCAGTATAAGCCATGTGCACGAGAGCTGTTGTATCTATAAATGAAGTTAATTTGGAAATGTATATTTTCATATTTATTAGTAGGATGAGCAGCAATTTATATTGTTTGTTTATTGCTTAGAAGCATTCCCTGATGATTCGCTTTCAAGTTGAGTTATTTGTACACTAAGTGCATGCTAACTAAATAATTTATTTCAAAACTTGTGCGCCGTTCTAATTCATGCAGATTAGATAAAGGCGATATTTTATGTCTATAACTCTGCCTGTAAATTTTGTTTTCAATTGCACATAGCAAGTTAAAATGCCTTTTGT
The DNA here is from genome assembly GCA_944739405.2 of Euclidia mi. NCBI lineage: Eukaryota > Metazoa > Arthropoda > Insecta > Lepidoptera > Erebidae > Euclidia > Euclidia mi. Next base: position 33,438,217 of record OX123203.2, read on the forward strand.
ATTGTAAAGATGAAATATGTCTCATGATATTAAACCATTTGTTCTTATTGTTTTTACGGTCAAATAAATTATTTTATCCTTATATGGATACTTAAATCTCACTCTGCCTTAGCTACTCAATATTATGACACTCACAAGAATTTAGTGACAGTAAAATGAACATGTACGCGCGACTTTCCTTTATTTTTTGCGTAGGCTTTAAGTACCCTGTAAGTGAGCGCTTACAGTAATATTCGGAATTTACGTGACTACAGAGGTTTCATTTATTTGAATCTTAAATCTCGTGTGACTAGAATTCTTAAAAAAAGAACAATGCAGATCTAATTGAAATAAAAAGAAAACTGATTAATTAGGAATAAAAAAAGACTAAATATGAATCCGAACATTCCTTTTTCATACACCCGACGACCATCTATGTACATGTACAAATTAGTAATTAAAAACTAGAACATAATTATGTACTCATTAAAAGACAGGCAAAATAAATTAAAAGATATATCTCTTAAATTGTCTATTTGTTTCTATGACACAATTTTTTACCTATTGTTTTATTTGATTAAATAGTTACAGAAGCGATGTAAACAATCTGTTTGCCAATTATATCGAACATGACTCGGTATAATACAATAGTCCCAAAACTCCTAAATGAATGGCTATTGTGATTAATTTGGGACCAGGTGTACTCAGTTGGGACACTTGGGACGGATCGCGTGACAATCAGCATGAAATTGACACGTTAGGATGTGCATTAGACCGTTATGGCACATAATTTGGGACACAGCTGTAGTTCTGTTTGGCAACAATGGACTATCTTAGACAATGTAATGATTGATATTTAGATAATCAAAATATATGAATGTACTATACCAATATTTTCACAATGGTTTGAATGGTAAGTTTACATAATTTAAAATTATGCAGAATTACCTGATATTATTATGCCTGATACAGTATAGTCCGTTCACAGTTATTTTACCTCTAGCTGTTAGATTGGCCAACCTGGGCGTTGTGTTGCTATATTTGGTATATAATACTCCCATTTTAAATATACATTATTGTTAAAAATTTACTTATTTTTTATTGCCTAAGCGATCGTATTAAATATTTGAAAGTAATGTTTGTAACAAAACCTCTTGATATTGGCATGGCTATATGCATGTACATTTATTTTCTTTTCTTTAATTTCCTATGAAGATAAGTAGTTATAATAAAAATGTTGTCTATTTAATATATAAAGGTAAACGCATCATAATTACGCCAACGTGAGGTTCTAATTATCAAATACAAAAACTGCAAATTTAATTTTCATATTTATTTTGAATAAGATTGATGTGGGTGTAATATTACACCTCTACCTACCCCTGCATGGAAACAGGCGTGAGTCTATAAGAATGATCCATGTGGACTGCCAATGTTATGATGATTCGTAACTGCTGTCATATTCTGTATCAGACTCAGAATTTAATTCTATTATGAACCTGTCCATTTCAGCATCCGTAGACCCATCTGTTTCACGAAGCTTGTCTTCAATGTGGCGCTCATGTTTGCATTGTTTTTGTCAGTCTTCCGCAGTGATAGATTGAAAAGCTTCTTCAGCTAAATTCACAATGTTGGTTGCCTCTTATCCTAAATGTTTGCTTGTGACTCGCCTTTTAATGAGACTCCACATAAGTTCAATTGCGTTTAGCTCGCAGTGGTATGGCGGTAATCTAACCACTTTGCGGCCATGAGCTTCAAGCATTTGAATTTTTGAAGCATTTCCACTAATATTGGGTAAAATGTTATGCACGGGTAACCCTATTTTACATTCCTGTCATCACAGAGTACAATTCCAACATAAAGAAAATAAACACTGACATCTGTCAGAGGTAAAATAACTGTGAACAAACTGTACACTGTCATGTCCTGCCATAAATGGATGACATGTCACAAAGAAATTGTCTAATCTTAATATATAAAATCCTTGCGTTACTTACCGACTGACAGACACGCTACAGCCGAAACTATTGGGCGCAGGAAGCTGAAATTTGGCATGTATGTTCCTTGGGGACCGTAGGGGTGCACTAAGAAGGGATTTCCCGAAATTCCCACGGGATCGGCCAAAACGAATAAATTAAAAAAAAATTGCAGGCGTAGCTGCTGGCGTCGTCTAGTATTATCATAAGTACCTACTTATGACCCACAAATAAAGCATTGAATTTAATTAAATTTGGCATAGTTATCAATTTAAGACTTATAAAACGCATAAAACATAGAAAGACAAGCTTTCTACGCATAATGGACGTAGAAATATATCTAGCAGTGAGATCACAGGCATTACATACATTCAGACGCAATCGAACTTTGGAGGAATATTTTACCACAAGTTCCGATTCACAAGCACAAAAAATTTTTGGAGCTGTATTGGAAATATTCACGGTAACAACAGGTAGGTATATCTTCGATATCAGAGTCCGACAAAAAGTCAAACATGAACATGATTATGACCCTAATTCTCCATTAGTATAATATAAGCATATTTTTATAGCGTACTCATCCGATAGTTCACAAAGCGCATCAAGCCGTATCATTTTTACTTGCTAAGTAATCTATAAAGCATTTATCGTTATGACGTATTTTACAACGAACATTTTAATTCACGTTTCGCGTTAAGATTTATGACCTTATTTCAGAACGTGACTTGACTATTTATCGAAGGTTTATGCGACCTCGACTTGTACCCACAATTTTAATTCCCAACGGCTCAGAGATTGGGTAAAGGTTTTGTTAATTGATTTATATATCTTCCTATATCCCTCGGGGGATCTTACAAAAAGATAAATAAAAGAAAGTGCTCTATTTCTTTGGAATGTCGTTAGATGCTGTCTGGGATATAAGAGGGTGTATTGAAGATTGATAGCCTTGTTTGTCAATTGGAATATATGTACACACTAGACTATAGGACTGCCTCGTTGGTCTCGCGGCATAAATGTGCGCGTGGGATTGGGTCGGGCAACGTGTTCTTGGGTTTTCCGTTAGGAAATTCTCAGTAGCAGCTCGGAGTCTGGTAATGTGTCCGGTACGGCAATAGGCTCGCCCCCTATTGCGTGGGACTAAAATAAATCTGGCGAAAAGTGGGTGTAGCAATACACCTCAGCCTACCTCTTCGGGGATATAGGCGTGAGACTATGTATGTATGTATGTAGAATATAGGATACTCATCAAGCTAGACACTTTGACCTTTGTACATTTCTAATAGTGTAGGTAATAAACTAATAAGTATTAGTATCATAGCGCAACTTTCAAGCTTCCCTTATAACAGTGTGCAATCGATTGAAAAATAATTTTTAATTCCACATAATTATCACAAAATGTATTATGACAGAGACTGTTGCTTGAGATCATTATCAATATTTATATCGGTGTTATTGCTATTTTAATAGTGAAGATCAGTGAACTAAGTGCATTGCCTATTAGCAACTGGTGCACCGGAGCAAAAGAGTACAGAGCTAGACAGAATACACAATTAATTTTGCTTATACTTTTTTCTGTCGCCAAAAATTTCAACAAAAGTCTTCTTTGATTGTGAGTACAGATTAAAATACGCTTACCTAATTATCCTTCATTGAAAGTCAATACAAGACTTATATACCTACTGAAAATTTTTGTGTCTTCTTCCAAAATATTAAATACTAGTCTAGTAGCGTTCATTGGCGATGCAAAGATAATCCGCGCGCCTCTAGCGGCGAAATTTGGAAGTGGTCGAGGTACGACACTTTGGACAGCTTACAAGACAACTTTGCTTGGAGGTTTAGAGTATTAGTTTATATATAAAATAGTAGTGATCTGTAAAAGAGTCTTACATGGACGACTTCTAATCGCTAGTTAGAATCTTAGCATCGCCAATAGCGTGACTTGACTTGCCGATCGTAATAGATCGGCAAACTCAAGCACGGCTTGCACAAGGCACCACTCGTTGTGGCATTTACACCAAAGTGCTACTGTGCTTAGAAGGGCACTTAAAGCCGTTGGTCCCGGTCCTTTTCTTAGAACAACAATCGTTAGGCCAAGGAAGCTTTCGGGCGGTCTGAAAATGCCGCCGTCAGACTTTGTCACACACCAAAAAACTGAAATCAAACTGTCAATAGCAGCGTAAAATTGGTAAAGGGAACATCTGGCTTTTAAAGTTCAACTTAACACGTTTTTCTTATGTTGTGATTGATTCCATCATCTGTCTTTCATCGTGGTAAATTACGTCACAAATTGATTTATCAGATTCATCGCATTATTTTAGCAACTATTTATAGGTGGTTCAGGTTGCGTTTCTATCAGAAATGTACACATCTCAGTGATGTTAAAGGAGCTGTGTGCCAGGTAATGTCTTCCATCAAGCTGCAGTTGAAAACCAGCAATCAGCCCGATCCTTGCAACTAATCAAATGCTCAACTGGAATGTGCGACTTGAGCGTATTTTGTATAAGTAGCATTTACGGTGACCTAACATTTGAACCGACTACAAAAAAGGTTATCGGTATGTGCCTTTGTGTTAATATCGCAATTAAATGATATCTGACTATGATGAGCTATCTATGCTTTTTAGCATGTGTGCTAAATTTCACAAGTGCATGAATGTTTGTATGATGAAATATGACCTGACTGACTACGACCTCAAAAAAGTGTTCTTGTTACTAATATTTTTATCCTTTTCAGTTGAACTGGTATATTAAGCCGTTTAATATCAATAAATATATTTTTAAATATGACCGACAGAGTAAAGAATTGTGTGATAAGAGAGTGATGTGGGGTAAAAGAAGATGTAGTGACAAGCATCGAGAAAGGCTTGTTAATATGCTGTGGGCACATGGAGCGGATGGATGACGAAAGACTGACAAAGAAGATATATGAGGCAAGTGTGAATGAAACAGGATGAAGGAGAAGACCTAGGCGGACGTTCTCTGACCAGATTCGAGACATCCTAAAAAAAGGACAGGCCAGGAGTACCCTGAACAGAAGAGCATCCATGAGAAACTTGATGGGAGTGAATGAAACAAGAGAGGTATGTCAGGACTGTTGCAAACGGCGTTCCGTAGTCTCTGCCTACCCCTCCGGGAAACAGGCGTGAGTCAATGTATATATGTATTATTTGTAAAATTATTTTTATCGTTGCTTCCATTTGTGACCTAATAGCAAAATAAAGTTCTTTGCCTAATTGAACCTGCGCAGATTGAACCTTGGTAAACACAGTGAAGCTGTACGTTTCTCGAAATCTGCTCAGCTGAGTTAGTCTGCAGCTTATCTTTAGTTGTAATATTGTCTTAAATTTGCTCGCTAAAATGTAAGTGTACACGTTTATCCGCAACATTTTTTACTTTTCGTTAGTGTCAAAACACACGGTTTTGACACTAACGAAAAGTAAAAAATGTTCTCGTTAACGTTGAACTTGTCCAAAATAACGCGTTCTGCGTAACTTCTGGCCTAAAATTATTACGGATTGTTAACTTTTGGCGTTTGGAAGCCAACAGATTAAGAAGAATAATTCTTTTTAGCTTTTTTCATAGCATAAAGACTAGACAGAAATGATGAGGAAAACTATTTACCCTTTTCATAAAGTCTGGTGGTGAACATATTAACACAAAATTGTAATCCCACTTATTTTATAGTAGCTGTGCCCGCAATTACGTCCGCGTTATTTTTCGCTATTGCTCCACTCCCGTGGCTCACATAGGTATATACCATTTTCGATAAACGAGCTATCGAAGTTAAATAAATATATTCGAATCGGACCATTAATTATTGAGGTTAGTGCGTTGAATCCTTTCAGAAAACTCGCAAAGGTAAATTGACACATATTTATCACAAATTACCTTCAAATATACCTACCATAAAACATTTGACGCGAATCACAAAGGTAATAAAATAACAAAACATAACTAACAAAATATAGGTATCACAAACCCCGAATAAACGTTAGCAAATAAAATCGGATTGTTTCCACAAACTACTTTATAGAAGGTAAACATTACAATTGTAATTAATTGATTCGTTTAACAGCTGTTTACTAACTGAAATAAGTTCTATGGCTCACTTATTGTTTGGAATTCGGCCTTCGGATTTTCGTGGAAAGTATGTTAAATTAATTTTGTTGTAATATTTTGCAGTATAATACGAGTTAATACGGAATCGACATTATTTATCTGACTGCACGGTTGGCGTAGTGGTTTAAACGGCCGCTTCGCCCCTTTGACATTGCGCCGACTGTTGTGGGTTCGATTTCGAACACAAGAAAAAACTTTGTGTGATCTATAAATTATTGTTTCCAGTGTGGGTGTTCCTTGTGTCCGTTGGTTGTATGTTTGTAAAATCTCCCACGACACAAGATTTATAAGTAGTGCGGGACAGGTCTTAAAAAAATATTAAATTTTATGTAGATTTTAAACAGAATGGTTCAAAAACTATAAATAAGTCGAATTGAGTAATGCAAATTATCACCATTATAATATCTCACTTAATAAGCCACCAACTGCTTGATTACTAAACATTACCACAGAGAAGCAGAACATCAAAATTCCAAAGCCACCTTGGACTAACCGGGAATCGAAGGACCTAAGTATGCCAAGGATGCGGAGGGTGCCTAAATAGAAAGTCATAATTTTCGCGCGACACAAACAATATTCGCCGATTCAGAATTGTAGTAGCCAGTAAAAAAACAGTTCTAAAACTACACCAAAATAATCAACAACTATCTAACACTTCTATGAAAAACCATTTTCGATATTTTGCGTAGGACGTAGCGACTAATGAATGTTGCAGTGAACTGTCACTTATTGCGGAGAAACACATATGAAATGTTCCAATAGAAAATTAATCAAATTCAAACACCTGATATTCAAATATCAGATCTGTCAAAATATCCCGTCGTTTCCTGTAGCAGTGTAAGTGCGCATAGGCATTTAATCATACATTTTTATTGAGCATCGTTGATGAACATGAATCGTTAAAGAGATTAATATATTAAGACGTCGATTAATTACGATTAATCGACGTCTCACGTGACCAGAAGGCTGGTTTATTCTTTGCTCTAAGAATCAGCATTGCCATCCAGCGTGGCAATGCTGCCAGCCTTCTGGGCACGTTACCCGATGACACTGATGCGGAGGCATTATACGACGCCTAAACCTTGTAAATATTTGCAGATTAGATTTGTTTTATGTTTTTGTATTAGATTAGGTTAGATTAGATTAGATTAAGCTTTAGTTACGAAAAGCTTTAAAATTATGTTTCATTAATATTCCAAATTAAGTTATTATATAACAAAATAAAATCGTTAAAGTATAGTGGTAGATTATGAAAACAATATTTGTGTGTAATATGAGATGCCTTAGGCACTTTTTAGGGTTCCTTAACTCGAAATGAAAAAAACGGAACCCTTATAGGATCACTTAGTTTTCCGTCCGTCTGTCAAGACCCTCTTTTCTCTGAAACGCGTGGTGTTATAATTCTGAAATTTATATCAAATGGTCAAGTCTACTGTCCTTTGAAGCTGTGAAAAAATCTAACTCTTAAGCAAACGCAATCAAAAGATACAGCCGTTTGTGCTGCATATTTCCGCTAATTTTCGAAACTCGCAAGGGAAGCAAAACCTACAGGGTACTTCCCGTGAACTCAGAATCTTGAAATTTGGTACGAAGCAATGTCTTATAGCACAGATAAAGGAAAAATTGCGAAAACTGTAAAGTTTTAGTTACATCATATAATCAAAACATTTTTAATGATTTAAAAGGTACTAGCCTTTTCTAAATTCATATCAAATACTCAAGTCTCTAAACTGTAATAAAATCAAACTTCTAAGCCAACGCAATCAAAAGATACAGCTGTTTATGCCGCACAATGGAATCAAAACCTACAGGGTACTTCCCGTGAACTTAGGATCCATAAATGTGGTTCGAGGCAACTTTTTATCCAACACAGATTAAGGAAAAAATTGCATGTAAATTTTTAGTTACATCATATATTTAATAAAAACATGTTTTTAAATTTTAATTTTCCTACCCCTTTCATCATGAACCTGTGGAGATATATAATTGAAATTCAAATCAATGAAATTTGGCATAAAGTAAAGTTTTATAGCACATAGGCAACATTTCGAAAACCTTACTTTTTTGTTACATCACATTTTTTTAATAATTATATGTATATGTCGCAGGGATTTAACAAAAGCCGTAATCTTCTAATTGCACTAGTAACATTATAATTACTCAGATTATATTTAATCGATTGATTGACTTATAATTTATCGGGATATTTTCAGTGTCATTATAATTTCACTAGACCGATACAGTGAAATTGTAAAGCAGTGATATTTTGACAATAATATTGCTTTACGAAAGCCGTTAGATTATCAGAGCGATCGCTGAGTGGTCCGTTTTCGTTACCAGCTGTATTAAATATAGAGTTAGGAAATAACATACAGGTTTTTGATAAACAGTTTTTTTGTTACTACATATAGCGGTGCCTTTTAAGCTAAGTAAATAGGAGCCCTGCTTCGCAGGGCTTCTATTTACAAATTGAATATAATCTGGGTAATTATAATTTCACTAGTTAAATTAAAATATCACGTTTTGGATTAAATCCCTGCGACATATATATGTACAAGTTTGTTCGGAACCAATGCGGAACTCTCAGTGCGCGAGTCCGGCTCGCAGTTGACCGGTTAATTTATCTAATTTTTTGTTACGGATTGAATGATACAGTTCACGCTTTTTGTTTATGGAGAATATAATCATGAAATTCATAGAAAACAACAATAATTAAAATATAAATAAATTCAAAACGAAGTGAATACAAGAATTCTGATTAGTTCTTTTTAGTAAGTTATTGTTTATACTGCGGCATATTCAACTTACGATCCATGATGAAAAATACATCCCCATAAACACTTTAGTTATAATGTTGATGACTAAAGTTAAACTACTTAGAATAAACTTGAAATTAATAAATATAACTTCACATATAATTCTACAGAAGAAGAAGTATACTCACTATGACTAGCAGCACTCTAAATTATCAGAACAGAATTATTATTTTTTGTTATTATAATAATTGTTTTATATCATTTAAAACTTCCAAATAAAAAAAACTGATATTAAAATTGAAAACTTGCCAATCGCTTACAGCTTGACGAGCCGTTCGTTACAAGACTTTAGTCTTTACGGCATAAACGCATAAATCGTAAAATAAAGCTACCGCAGTTATTTTCATCTATCCACAAAGCTACGTAATAATAAACGATGTTCTTACTTAATGAACTTCGATGAAATGAAATGAAATTTATTTGCATAAAATATCAGTACATATAGATCGAGTATGAATAAAGTTTAGGTGCTTATACATGTTGTCAATTACGACATGCAAATATTTAAAGTCCTTATACTAAGTAGAAAAATTACTAAATTATATATAAAGAAATGTAATTTTTAAATTGTCCATATTATAAGCAATATAATAATTATTTAAACAATTCTGATAGTATGTAAAAAGATTTTTCTAATAATCATAATTTTAACTTTTTACAAAAAAGGGAAAAGGCATTTTCTTTATATCCTCAGGTATGTCATTATAGATACGCCCAGAAATCGCAGTACAGTTTTTTAAATAGAACGTTGTCCTTGGTACTTTAGGCAACACTATTCTGTCTGGATTCCCAGTATTTCGAGCATATAGATCTTTAGCTTTTTTAAACATATGAGGGTGTAATTTTACAAACTTAGCTGTCTCAAGGATGTACATACTTGTAAGCGTTAAAATACGATATTTTTAAATAAAGGTTTGCGATTGGTATCAACTTGATCAGGTCGAACAAATTGCGAAAATTGTTTCAAAGTAAAATATTTGACAGATAATTCGATACCATTTGTATCTACAACACTATCTCCGTAATAAAAGCCGTTCAAAAATATCTTTCCCGAATTTACGCCACATTTTCTCATTGATTGATCACTGCAGCGATAATGAACACTTGGGTGTATTTCAATTTATTATTCCTTGAGTGTTGTTCCGTGTTCCATTGAGAAGGGTCCCCTATTGTTGGTGAATTGGCATTTTACGTCACAAATGTCACTTTATTTCCACACAGATAGAGACCATTTTCATCAGGATTGTCAATGATGGGCATCACAGATGAAAAGAAAGGAATGCTTTGTCTCTTGAAACGATTCAAGAGTTATAAGCTGAAAAGAAACGAGTACGGATTGCTGCGATATAACTGCTTTTTTCTCATTTGTTTGCTTCAATAAGCATTTTGAAGAACCAATGTTGCAATGAAAAAGGACTACTTGAAATACGTGTAAGATTCAATATGAGCTTTGAAGTGGAAGTGATTGCGGAGGATATGTGATTAAAGTGAATGAGTTTTATGTAGAATGCTCAGTTGTTTATGCTGTAAAGAGCACAACGGGTAATTTTAAAATTCTATTACAGTTGTAACTTATGCTTGTTTGTATTTTCCTAGTAGTAGTTTATAGTAATGTGAGTAGGATTTTGGTTGTGTATGGATTTACAGTAGTCCTGTAACTAAATATAGTTGTGACATTTCATTTTGTTTATTTATGAGAACATAACATTGCACATGCTTCATCATCTATTTTATAGTCTCACGCCTGTATCCCCGAAAGGATAGGCACCGGGCACATCATCAGACTCCGGGCTGCTACTGAGTATTCGGAAAAACCCAGTATCACTTTTGCCCGACCCGGGAATCGAACCCGGGACCTACAATCAGCAGTCGCACATACGCTATCCACTGCACCACACAGGCAGTCTTCATCATTATTATCATCATTAGCCTGACACATGCCACTGCTGGATGTAGGCTTTTGCAATGGCATGTCACTGTGCTTGTGTGGGTCTTCGTGTCCAACCACTGCGTATGTAGTCACTCTGCCTAGTCGGGAAATGTCCTACGCTACGTTTTCAATGCTTATTTCTTTAAAACTCAGAAGAATGACATTGCACCACTTCGGCTAAGCAATCTTAGCCAAAGTGGCGAAACGTCATTCTACTGAGCCTATTGACAGCTTATATCCCTATGGATTGGAGATTCTACATACGACATTCTTACCCTATTTGTTAGCTTTTATGCCCATGTCTTTACATAATAAATAATTATTATGTTAAGGCGAGATTGCAGTACTTTTTAAGATTTTTGAACGTTTGAAAGTCCCATGAACTATGATATTTTTAATGAATAAAAATTAAAGTATAAAAGTTGAACATATCTTCTAGTAAATCGTAAAGATAGAAACACGATTTGGAATGATTGGCTCGATAAAAAAAAAAGTCAAACATGGCACTAAATCACAATTTTAAACGTGTACTGCTTAGAGATTCCATAATGAATTTATATGAAAGTATTATCAATAGAAACAGCTGTTTATTATAAAATAAATGGTAAAAACAGATTTTGTAATTTCGTTATCATTTTTCTCCAAGAAAAAAAATAGTCAAAATGTTGACATTATATCGCTCGCCGGCCGTTCATCAGTGCCTGTCTAGGCGTGATTGAGGGCGGACGTACGTCGTTGCTCCGCAAAATCCCCCCTCCACCCCCGCATTTACGTTTTCGCAAAAGTACAAAGTAATTCGTATTCCAAACTCAATCGTTCAAACCATAGACATACTAGTAAGAAACCGTAGACAGGTTACTGACAAGGTAACATGACGGAGCTTACGAGTGACACGCATCGCGAAAAGCGTACGCACACTAATATAAATATGTCAAAACGACACACTAAGAATAAGATAAGAAGTGTAAGTGAGATAGCACATCTAATGGCAAGCGCGAAAAAGAGATAAACATAATGCTCTCTGTACCGACGCGCATTGTGACATCATGCTGACCGTTTCACAAACAATAATTTGACTCAGATGCGACATGATCACTTTGTCTGTCTTGAGTAAATTCAATTCGCCTCAAAGTAAATTTGATTAATTCATTTAAGGTAGGGAAATAAAAAGTCGATGTGATTTAGTTACAACATTTATTAAAAAAGTACATTTTATTCTTCTCATTTCATTTAATGGAAACCTAAAACAGTACGTTAATATAAAAACTGTGCGCTGCGGACCCACCGTAGTCCTAACAATACTCCTGGGGGTATGGTGGGTCTTTTAAAGCCTAATCGTTCTCCTGGCTGAAATGCTCGTAGTGTTGTACCACCGTGCTACGTGGACATTAAGCTGAACAGTGTTATCTCTCGTATGATAATGACTTACTACTTACGCTTTTGTATTTTAGACAAGCGAAGACAAGCGCTAGTACGATGATATAGTGCAACAAGGAGATAAATTAGAGAATAAAACGTTAAGGTATTACTGCTAATGGTTATAATGCTTTGTATATTATAGGTATAATCTGTGGTACCTACTGTTGAAGACCCGTCATCATCATCATCCTAGCGCTGTCGGATCATTTCCACTAGTTCTATTGAACAGTTCTATGATAGAAGTAGTGATACTTTTTTCCCACTAGTTCTATGTATGTTTAACAAGGGTAGTGTCACAATATCGCGCTCACATATCCGAATAAATATTATGTATGTATAAAAATGTATTAAACGAATGAACGTCTACAAAACAATTGAACGTCTACAAAACAAATGAACGTCTAAAAAACAAATGAACGTCTACAAAACAAATGACTACCAGAAAGTGATCAGCTATCGATAGTGATTGCAAAAAACAGGTGCATGCGATTTTCGACCATATTGACAATTCATGACAAACTTTTTTTGTATTTTCTCACTTTCTGGCAATATTACGGTAATAAAATTATAAATTCTGACTAATGTCAATTAGGTTGAAAATCGCATGCACTTGTTTTCTGCAATCACTATCAATAGCTGATCACTTTCTGTAAGTCATTTATTTTGTAGACGTTCATTTGTTTTGTAGGCGTTCATTTATATTGTAGACGTTCATTTGTTTTACACATTAAACAAATGAACGTCTACAAAACATATTCATCCGGATATATGAGCGCGATGTCGTGACACTACGGATCATTCCCAGTAGTTCTATTGAATACCCTTGTAAAAACATACATAGGACTAGACTGGGACATTTCCTGTTACTTATCCCATTAGTTCTATTCTCCTCATCAAGTTGTGCTAATAGAATTAGGACAGTTCTATCATAGAACTGTTCAATAGGGCTACTGGGAATGATCCCACAAAATAGTAGAACTTGAAATTAACGAACTGAAATTAATAAACTAATTACACAACAATATTATCTGGGAGTAAGGTTAAGTGAAGAGAGGTAGGTCGGCAGCGAAAACTGTGCAGTACAATCTACTTAGTTGTTTAATACTAAAAGGAGAAAAACAAGAACAAGTGAATGGACTTTGATCATCCGTCAATGTTTGTAACTTACGTATGATTTTGTATTTCTATAATAATAATATATTATGTTGATTCAGCCTCAAATCACTGTTATTACTTGACAAAAACACACATCAGTATTTTATTATTACGAATGTCCCATCTGGATACTTTGTTTATTAGTCTTTGAACACGCACAATACTGCTTCTCTTTTACACTCGCTAAATGCAATTTTTTTTATTCACTCTATTATTTGTGATACTGAATTTATTATAAATTGTAAATAAAACGTTGTAATACTCATGAGTGAGAAGTGATTCCGTAACTTTTAGTCATTTTCCTACTATAGTTTGTGCAAAATCTCATTACACACGACGGCATTTTCAAATGCAACGTACACACACGCGAGTAAAAGAGCGAGCGCTTCCGACCGCAGCGCGTACGCGACTAAAGCCAAATAAGACATTTAGCCTGTTTTTAATGTGCCACTTTTGAAGTTCGCATAAACTCATCTACGGTTTTTTTACGCTGCGCTGTGGCACACGTACACACGAACCCCCCCTCCCCTCCCCCCGCTCACTCGGTGACGCCACCGCCGTGTTTTTGTTTTTGCGGGGGGTGAGGTCGAGCTACGCACTGTACTGCAACCTCGCCTTAAACAATGGCGCGCCATTCCTAAAACAAATTCATCATTATTTTGGTCGCACGTGGCTTCGTTGTCACGTTGATCTTAATTCATTTAGCTCCGTTCCACCAGTAATGCTAATACAATTCGTAATTCTATCCTGACATATTGTATAGCTTTTGCTCGCCGCCTACCCCGCTTAGGTATAAAAATTATACTATTTGTAAAAAAAGTTATCGGTGTTGCCAAATTTCTCATAATATTTGACCCTTGTTGCAGCCTCCAACGAATGGATTTATGACGAAAATAAATGTAAGAAACCATTCTTTGAACCTGGGTTTTCTAGATCGGTTTAGCGTAGCGGTTTAACCATGTAACCGCAACAGTTAGATAGTCAGACATTTGCATTAATAATATCAGGATAGAAAACTGTACAGTAGTAATATGATTACGACTGGAGTGTTTCCCGTAGTTTTATTTGCTGTTATAAAGCATGGTACTAAGGTTGAACACAATGATCGGTCTAGCTTGCTGGTACAATCATGACACACTCTTAGATGTGCATTATATAGAAAAGGTTTGGAAAAGTGTGCCACGGGTGTGAAGCCGCTTCAAAATGTTTTCATAAAATTTCAGACATGTGTAAACTAGAAATATGTATATTATGTGAATAAAGAATAGGTTCAAAACAATACAAAAAATAATGTTTATTGTATGTATAATTTTACAATTCTCATAAATTGGTAATGACAATATTATTATATACTAAAATGACCCCTCAGTCTCATTTAATGGACTACCCTAACGCAAATAAATACAAGAATAAATGACAAAAACAGGCACACGAAAAAACAACATTACAAATTGAATTTATCAAATACACTAAATAGAAACAACTGCTAATCCGACCGATCAATAGGCTGTTCTTAGTAAAAAAACTGAGATAACTGAAATACACTATGAGACATGTTAGATTTTATACATTTTTTAACAACACTCTCTTTGATGGCTTATTATTATGGCTCTATTTAAACCATACTCTTCACAACGTAATTTTTTTAGTCCCATTCCAGCTTGTAATTAAATGGTATATCTTTTTACCCGACTACGTCGAAGCCAAAAGGAACGGTAATGTTTTTGGCAGTCTATGTAAGTATGTATGAACGTAAGTATGTATGTTTGTATGTTCCACCGTAGCGCCTAAACTACAGAACCGAGTTTAATAAATGGGGTGTCAATAGATTCGTAATAATAGCCCGGGTGACATAGGCTATATTAAATATTATAAATTCGAAAGTGTGTATGTATGTATGTATGTATGTATGTAAGTATGTATGTATGTTCCGTTTTCACGCAAAAACGGCTGAACCCATTTTGTTGAAATTTAATATAGAGATATATTGGACCATGGAGACGGACATAGGCTACCATAAGTCGCAAAAATTAAACTGGGAGGGATTGTAGGGATGATAGAAGTTTGTACGGCAGAAATTTTCCTCTTGGAAGTAAGAACGCATGTGCGAATAATCGAGTGCTGCGCATGTGCTATCTGTCAGTACTGTCACATCATACATATTGTCATATTGTGCTCGGTGATTACATTGTTCCCATCGACATACAAGTAAAAAACCGTAGACAAGTTACTGACAAGGCAAACGGCGCTTACGAGTGGCACGCATCGAAAAAAGCGTACACACACTAACGTACGTTTTGTATCCAGACCTCGTCCATCGCAACCCGGCCTCGTTTACGTAACACGCTTTAATATAAATCATCGCAAACTCATCTTTATGAATAAGTGTTTTTCTCCGTAACTCACAGTTTCGGCGCAAGAGATCGGTGCCTATCAGTCTCCTTTTAATGCTATGAAGGCTCTTGAAATTCAGGTAAAGTTGACCAGACATTTACTATCACACTGCAACTCACGTATTTCTCGCCTCAAAACGATCTGCGACAGAATGAACTTAAATGCCGCTTGAAACTTATGAATGGTGGTTATTATTAGAGTACGAGTTGCTGTGAGATTTTGTTAAATAGTAATCTTTTTTACTACCTATCTAATTTTAGTCCTATCTAGTTAGAGTCGGGTTATAAATTTTGAGAAAGACATAGATCAGTCTGTTAGTGATTCGATTGCGGCTCGGCTGTTGGTTGTTGGTGGCCTTGGTTCGCCACCGGGAAAGCGTTAATTTGTGATTTGATTTATAGCATAAGCACGAACAAAAATATTTTTATAAGTTTTCGTCCAAAGTGTTCTTTTCACTTTATCATGACGTTGCTTTTTTACTTTTAATGGATATTATTTTTGCCCGTCCGAACGAGAGCAGAAAGTAATAGTTTCATTGTAGAAGATAAAGATAGATATACAAAAATCATTACTTTACTCAAAATTTCAAACGGGTTTAGTTACAGCAACCAATACGAAAACGTTAGACCCAAATTTTCTTCTGATTTTATTCCACCACCTAACTAAGATATACAAGATTAATGCTAACCTGGCATGCAAATGACCAATACGAACGCAACTGCCATTCCAGTTTGACATCGAGTCCCTCAAACAGACGCCCACATCTCTCGACAGAGCGCATTCATCCGTCAATGTATCCGCAGCTGAAATAGCACCGCCATTCCGACGCTATTTAAGTTTTAACCAGTTTCAAGAGCTTTTGAATGGCAGCATCCCGTGCTCGTGCACACGGAGTGGAATATAAGCTCATTAATAATATTACTTCTAGCTGATCCGGTGAACCTTAATTTGCTATGTACTCGTATTTAGGGTTACAGGTAATTTTTGATGTTGAAATTGGCATGTACTAACTCACATTAATATCTTTGTAAATGTACACACACAAATTCATAGGTAGCTAATATTCAGTCATGCCATTTCGTACGAGTTCCATTACAGACACTGTGACACGGTATTCTTATGTATATTAGATGTATCATGACTGCCTCCGTGGTACAGTGGATAGCGTATGCGACTACTGATTGGAGGTCCCGGGTTTGATTCCCGGGTCGTGCAAATGTGTTACTGCGTTTTTCCGAATACTCAGTTACAGCTCGGAGTCTGGTGATGTGCCCGGCAACGGCAATAGGCTCGCCCCCTATTACGTGGGACCTAAAAATTCATGGCGAAATGTGGGTGTAATATTACACCTCTGCCTACCCCTTCGGGGATAACGTCGTGAGACTATATAAAAAAATAAAAAAATAAACGTCAGTCTGTACCTCTTAATAACCTGACACAAGTCTGAATCATGGAATATCGCTATCTCTTTGAGTTATGGAAATCAGACGGGTAGTCGCTGCGTGGAAAAGCCAATATTCTCACAAATCCGGTTACTACTTAAACTAGTAAGCGAACCCGGAATGCAACTGGGGTAACGCTAAGAGGACATTGATGACGATATTAATAGAAATATTACGCGTGTTACCAAAGGTCTTAATGACATCCGGGACCAAGGGCTTTGCTCAAAGCATTAAGAGGCCCCAAAAGAAAGATAAGACTGTTTGGTTATGTATGGACAGCTCTCCTGAAGAAGTTAATAGGCTGACCGATGGCCCCCCACGTGTAGACTTTTTATAAATGCATACTAAGCATGAATAAAACTACTCATGCCATTGCCACGTAACCACGGACCATCATAATATACAAACGTGTTAAATATACATGGTATGAAAATGGCTGTATAATAAAGTTGAGCAATTCCGTTATAATACGATATTAATTTTAGTATACTTTCATAAAAAATACATAGTACTTGGCTTAAGATTAAGTAAAGCAATATTTTCATAATATTTTGCTCATCAAAAATTCGACATCGCATATTGTAAATTGTAATATTGTGGGTAAATAATATTGTAGCTGAGCTTGAGATGAAGAGTTTTAACTGCTCAACACAGAGATTGATTTTATTAAAAGATTTTGTATTAAGATGAAGCCGATATTTAATTTATATTAATATCGAAGTTATATTAAAAGTAAACGAGGAAATAGCTGTAAGCATTTTTAAAGGGTTATTGGATCTGTATTAAAAGAGTCAAATTGTGTATAAATAATACTTTATAATAAGTTGTAGTCTGCGTCTTTACGGACGAAAGGTAAAAGAAATAAGTAAAAGAAAAATACAAAAATCCATTATATTTATCCCTAGCATCAAAATAATTCAGTAAATTGTATAATTCAATAATAGGCACAGATAGCCTAGTAGAGATACCAACCGACTGCCATGCAGAGGGTATCGGGTTCGAATGCACGGCGCGCACCACTGACTTTTCGGAGTTTTGGGCGCATTGAATTGTTCATTATCGCTTGTCTCGTGCCTTGGAGAGCACGTTAAGCCGTCGGTCCCGGCTGTCATGAAGATCTTTGACGGTCGTTATAGGGCGTCAGTACCTCTAAAATAAACTGACACTAGTCTAAACCATGGAATATCGCTATCTCTTCAGGTTGCGGAGGTCAGACAGGCAGTCGTGGAAAAGCTAATATTCCGCCAATGCCGGTTAGACTAGAAAGCGGACCTCAGGTTAAGACTGGGATAATGCTAGGAGGATGATCATCAAAATAATTCAGTAATCAATCATAATTACGCTGTTCCAGTTGTACGCTGTTCTTTTATTAGTTCCAGCTTTATTTCTAAATTGCCTGTATTCATATTCGGCGTTTTATCCATTTTTACGCAAACATTGACCAAATTCGATTCGGACGTTTTAACGTGACACAGAAATACATACTTCTTCACTTTTGCATTTAGGGATCACAATCAAGCTTTTACATCTTGATGATTCGCCTGTTCCCTCTTTGAATATAGTTAATAGTTACTTTGCCGGTATTGGGAAAAATCTAGCAAGTAATATCAGTACTGTGCCCTCTGAACCAACAATTTGTACCTTAAATTCGGGTAAGTCCATGGCTCTTCTTCCTGTCACAGAAATGGAAATCCAGAATATTGTTTTGAATCTCAAATCAAACTCTGCGACCAGTTGGGATGGCATTCCTACGAATATTATCAAAGCCACGCATAAAACTCTCGTGCCTATTATCACTCACGTCTGTAATCTTTCCATTTCTTGCGGTATCTTCCCAGTAGTTTTCAAAAAGGCTATAGTTCACCCAATTCATAAGTCTGACCACAATAAAGACTTAAACAACTGTAGACCTATCTCCGCTCTTCATGCTCTTTCAAAGATTTTAGTGCGCGTCTTGAATAAGAGTTTACTGAACTTCCTGGAAATTAATAATGTATTATCTTGCAATCAGTTTGGTTTTCGGAAGGGAAGAAGTACTGAAGATGCTCTAATAACTTTGTCTGAAATCGTCGCTAGGACCCTTGATAGTAGGCGAAAGAGCTGAGGTGTTTTCCTAGATTTAAGTAAGGCTTTTGATACTGTCTCGACTTCAAACTTACTAATGAAGATGAAGGGAATTGGAATCCGAGGAGTAGTTCTTGATTTTTTCAGGGATTACTTGATGCACCGAACTGAAGTGACAAAAAACGGCCAAGTGCGTGTCGGGCCACGCGCAATGTAAGGTTCCGTAGTTGCCCATAATGACTTGCTGCAAAGGGTATTAATGTACAACAAATCCGACTGTTTATTTTGCTGAAAAAATAATTTTAATAACACTATTATAAGAACCTAAGTTTTGTTTAGAAAAATACTAGGTATGTATCCAGTTATGTATTGTAAACATAAAATGTGGTTTCCAAGATATACAAGTACTATACATACGTAGTACCGTAGTACATTACATACCAAAATACGTATATCTTTAAGATTAAGCCAGCGCGCCCAATGTAAAGTCACAGAAATAGGTATTTATAAGTTAACCGACGATTACTCGTTACCAAGTGATATCTACTTAGCCGTGATAGTTTTCCTTTTAAATTCCTGTTATATGTACTACATTTGTGATTTTTTTCACCTCTTCCAAATTAATAGTTTAGCCGGCAGAGGGGGGGGACACTTGAGTCTAACAATTTTTTTCACTTCAAAGCTTGATATTTGACAAACCAAGCACTTGATCGAAAAATAATTTGAGCAAACTAATAATATTTTTTTTAAAACCTATCCAATGATACCCCACATGATTGGGTACTCAACCAAAAAAAAATTCAACCCCACTATATATGTAGGGGAGATACCCTTAAAAAAAATATTTTCCTAAATTTTATTCTACAGTTTTGTTGTAATATCTTATGTCTATGTTCATGTCAAATATCAGCTTTCTAGCACCAGGCGTCTTTGAGCTAGGGTGCGGACGGACAGACGGACGGACATGACGATCCTATAAGGGTTCCTTGTAGACTACGGAACCCTACAAATCGGGCAACATGAGAGTACTGAGCTTCCGATTACATACGGTGTGCCGCAGGGTAGTATTTTAGGGCCCACTCTCTTCCTTATGTACATCAATGATCTCTGTAACCTGCCTGTACAAAACTGTAAAGTGATTACGTATGCAGATGACACTTGTCTTCTGGTTGAGGGAAGAGATTGGGTCCAATGCTATAAACATGCCGAGGTAGCTTTATCAAATGTAATGGTATGATTGAACAATTACTTACTTTCGCTAAACCTCAGTAAAACAACTTATATGCCTTTTGCCATAAAGTCTAATTTGTTACCTTCACCTTCTCTGAATATTAATGCCCATTTATGAGATCGTGCTTCTCCCTGTAACTGCATCCCCATAAGTACCTAAGTCAAACAGTGTTAAATATTTAGGTGTATATATCGACCAACATCTGAACTGGCATAAACACCTTGACACACTCTCCAATAGGACACGCAAACTTATTTATATCTTCAAAAAATTACGAAGATGTGCTGACATGGATACGTTAAAATTAGTGTACCTTGCTCTCTGCCAATCGATCCTAACGTACTGTATACCCGCTTGGGGTGCAGCCGCTGAATGCTATTTTATGAGACTCGAACGTGCACAAAGAATGGTCCTTAAAGTTATTTTCTCACGGCCACTTAGATATCCTACGATTCAACTATATGCGGAATCGAACATGCTAACAGTCAGACAGCTTTATGTCCTTATGTCGATTCTGCGTAAGCACTCATCTCGTCCTCTTTCGGAGCCAATTGGGAGATTAAAAGACAAAATCTTTCCTCAAGAGCCGCATATAACTTCATTCGCGGAACGACACTACTACGTGGCCAGTACTAGACTTTATAATAATATAAATAGGAAACTAAGAATACATTTTAAAACTAACTACTTTTAAACTACCACGATTTGTACACATATTCAAAATTATGTAACGGGTCTGAATCGTTTTCATAAACGAAAAGAAAGATGAAATACCTTTCTATTTGTCCCGACGTTTCGGCATGGGTTACACCAGCCGTGGTCACGGGATGACTGCCCCCGTCATTTCGTTTATGAACACGATTCAGACCCGTTACATAATTTTGAATATTTTAAAACTAAATTTCAAATAAAAATTGCATTAAAAGATTATCTTCAAAACTTGCCTTCCGTAATAGCGAAGAAATACTATTAGGAAATTAACTTAATATTTCTTGAAAAAAAGATACAATAACATTAAATAATTCTCTCATACGCTCATAATTATGTATTTACATACACACTTACACACACGCAAGCATCCTCATGCACACCCCTTACACACACATACCTACACTTACACATTACACTACACACAATAGTATATAAGATAAAAAATATCGAAATTGATTAGTCACTTTGACATTTAGTTGCCTCTATACAATAAAGTAAGAAAGGTTTCTCCATTTTCTTTCCGCTACTTGTAGTTAATATTTTTCTCACTAAACTTGTTATACTTCCATGAGTATATAGATTATTTGTAACCACCTGTGAGGCTTATATATTTATGTAACAGTCAGAAGGAAACACTGGCTTCAAAGATACAGGTACATACCTAGTTTAGAAGTCAGGGTCTTAAGCTTGTAAATCTATATCATATTCATAAGCCATATATTTGTACTAAGATCAAGTGTTATTCTTATGGAGTAATAAAATTATTATTATTATTCTCTTTATTTAAACATTCTCTCATTAATTATATTTTACATTTTTATGTGATTTAGAAAAAACAATATAAAGATATAAAATAAAATTACGGGGCTCACCGGTATCAGGTTCAGGGACCAAGTTACCGGTGGTTAGGGCTCCAGAGAGAGGAACCTCCTGACGATACGAGCCGTGGCCAGCAATACTGCCTTCTGTATTATGACTTAATCCATCCATTATTATTATGACTTAATCCAACCGTCTAACGCGAGCCTCTTGAGGTGGTGATCGAGGCTCTTGGCAATGAGACCATTAACTGACATGACTATCGGTACAATGATCGCCGAGTCCACATCCCACATGTCGACAATCTCGTGAGCCAAATCCAAATATTTTATTTTTTTATCTTTCTCGGCTTTCACGAGATTCTCGTCATGGGGAATGGTGACATCGATGATCATTGCAAGGCGCTTAGATCGATCCCAATACATGGTGGCACGACCATTTTCAAGAACTGGGTCGGCCACATACCTGTAGTACGGTATCTCAGACTCTACAAGATTGTACTTTAAGGCAAGTTGCTGATGGATGATCCTAGCTACTTGGTTGTGCCTATACAAATATTCGCCGTTGGCAAGACGAGAACAACCAGATAATATATTATGTCTGAGAGATTCACCAGGCTGGTGACATGCCCGACATATGTCAACCGTCCCATCCCTCAGGATATACTTCCGGTAGTTATTCGTCATGACAACCTCGTCCATAAACGCAAAGAAAAAACCTTCTGTTTCGGCGAACAGATCGCCAAAACGTAGCCAGGACTCAGAAGCCGGTAAGTCTACATCGGGTCCATGCAGGGCCCGATAAAAACGTCCATGCAGCTCTTCACCTTTCCATATCTCCTTGCGCTCCTCAACACCAAGTACGGCAGGTTTGCGTCAGTTCTTTTTAGCCAGACCCAACGGGGTAAGCCCGTTGTCCACAGTGACCACATCAAGGTGGACACCCGCGTCAATGCTGAGAAAATATTCCCTGAGATTGCACACCTCGCGGTTATGGAGGGTCTTGGCACTTAGAAGCCGCGACCCCCGCACTTCCGCGGGATGTACAATCTCATTACTGACGACCGCGGGTGATGCATCCGGTATGTAGTCAGTAGACAACGGAATTTTCTATCCAAGGCATCAAGTTCTGTTTGAGTCCATCTAAGTATGCCAAAGGAGTACATTAAGACTGGCATGGCCCAACCGTTACAGGCGCACACCCCGTTGCCGCCTGATAAAAAACTATTAAAGATTTTTCTCAGGCGGCCAAAGAAGCGCTCCTGCAACGCCTGTTTCATGCCAGCCTCAGCAATACCTAGTGCCTGCAACAAACTTGATATTTGTAGGTTTCGGTTGCAGATAGAGATCTAAGTTGTGTGAAATCTAAAAGTTCTATACCATCAGATTCCACAACCCTGCCCTTCTTTACATGCAAGACCGCACATTTATCGAACCGAACTCCATCTTGATAGACTTACTAAAGTTTTCAGTTACCTTTATTAACTCTGTCAACTGGAGGTCAGTGGAGGCAAATAGTTTTAAGTCATCCATGAAAAGAAGGTGAGATATTACTTGACCTCTGCTGTGCAACCGATAGCCTAGCCCTGAATTCTCGAGCAAAGTGCTAAGAGGATTCAGTGCTAGACAAACCTAAGGTCCACAAGGGACTCCAACTGTCACCTTGGAAGATTCCTCGTTGGATCTTTATAGGATCGCCGCATCCGAGAGTCCGTCGACATCCTGGATAGCGAAGAACCATACTCCACTGCCCCATACACGTCTTCAGGAAAGTGCATAGAGTTGGATCCACTTTGTACAACTCTAGCACTCTCAAGAGCCATGTATGTGGCACAGAGTCGTAGGCCTACTTATAATCTATCCAGCATGTCGCTAGATCCTTTCGGCTACGGCGAACCTGTTGACTAATGGTCATGTCTATAAGGAGTAGCTCTTTAGTACCACGTGACCCACTTTTACATCCATTTTGAGAACTGGACATGATTTTGTTAGTATATATATATTTGGCCAGTTTGGTTCTCAAAATGGATGTAAAAAGTTTATAGACCGTAGGTAGGCAGGTTATAGGTCTATATTTTTTTGGATCCGTGGTACTTCCTGTTTTGAAGAGCAGGTGGGTAATGCCAGTTGTCAAGAAAATTGGCAGCGTTCCTGATTCTAGAGATGATTGGAATTGGGACGCAAAACGAGCATGTGCACTACGCAGCCACTTCAACCAAAAGTTGTGCAATCCGTCCGGCCCTGCGGCTTTCCAGTTTGGTAACGGACGGACTGCAAAACTAACATCTGTAGCTGTAATAGCTACGGCATCCATATTAGGGATTGCTGCACATGATCGCTCGATATCCCTAAGCCAACCACCCTCCGTGTGGCTAACGGGGGTCAACCAGATGATGATACTCCAGAACGTATTTGTAGTTTCATCATCTGGTAGACCTCCATCATCCACACCTAGACCGGGACGCGCCCAATTTTCTATACACCCACCTTTCATCCTTTTGGAATGTGCGATTCTGGGAATATCTACCTATACGTTTTTTATAACGTTTGATACGATTTGCCCACGCATAAATCTTCTGCTTCAGGAAGTCGATGCGTTCTGTGACCCGCGACGTGTATTCTTGTGGCCTAATACCCGTTCCTGCAAAGGCGCGGGTCACAAAACGCATCACTCTCGGGCGAGTATTGCCCGACCTGAAGCAGATCAGCTTGCCAATGAGTGCCCTAGACTCAGCGATACGACGGTCAATCCTGCACTGCCAAGCCGGCACAGCATTATTTCGGGTAGCCATATCAATGTTCTTTTGTATCTTGACATTGGCATTGACATTGACATGCCGCTACAGCCGCACAGTACAGAATTGAGTGTTTATCACTGAGATTTTCACTATTGTCTAGGTATGTAGACAATAGTGAATCCAGGGCACACACCAGCGCCAAATTTTTCTTATGCGTGGGCAAACGCGGCAGACGAGGCCTATTTACTAAGGCCTCGTAACGATATTCCCTGAGGACACATTCCAAAGTACTCCTTACATTATCCATGTACTGGGCACTTACTTGTATATCCCCACCATCCACTTCTTCAACACTTTGCGGCCTTAGTGTGTCAACTATCACTGACGTTACACGTTCACGAGTGGAAGGAGGAATGGGAGGGTTACCTTGCAAGCCTGAGCGTAGCCTCTCAAGTGCATCGTCATCCAGCAAATGACAGCGCTGGATTGCGCGCACTTGATCCGATAGTCGCTGCGCCGAAACGTTGACGGCCGGTTCCAAGTCCTGAAACAGAGGCAGCATGCGATCACGGTACGCCGTAAGGTTGGTACCACCCTCTGTAGCCACATAATATGCCCGCATGACATTCTCATTCATGGATCTAGTCCACCTCAAGCGGTGCACATCACCACCGGTAGCGGGGGCCCTGTTCGAGACCGATGAGCCTCGGGGTCCTAAGCCATTTGGTGGCCGGCCTCTCCCTCGCCGGCGGACAGGTGGTGGCGACGACGGCGGGGAGCAAAACTCGTCGCTAGATACGCTCGACGCCTCAACACTCACCGGCGATGCTGTTGCTGGTGCCGGCGGCTGTGAGGCGAAGCTGAGCGACGAGTCTAGAGGTGTTACGCGTGCTGCAGCTGCTTTCCTGGCTCTGGTCAACATTTATACCTATTACATTTCCTTGCCTTTCTTGACATATGGTGTCATCTTCAGTATATTTATCTATAATATTATTTTTTAAATTTTATGGCCTTTAATCCGTATATTTTAGGTATTATAACTTCTTGTTGTGGTATAAAAATATAAATTGTATCTTAAAACTGTTATATGAATTAAAATTAAAATATGCAAGAAAATTTGGTTTGGTTATTATTATTATTATTCTCCTTTATTTATTATTTTTCTAATTAAAATTACATCTTAATATATAAAATCCTTGCGTTACTGACTGACTGACAGACACGCTACAGCCGAAACTACTGGTCACAAGAGGATGAAATTTAGCATGTATGTTCTTTGAGAAGTGTAGGGTAGCACTAAGAGAGGATTTTTGGAAATTCCACCTCTAAGGGGGTAAAACTGGGGGTCAAAGTTTGTATGAAACTTTTTATTCCTTCAATGGATTGACTCCAAACTTTGTTTATTAGTTCCTCAAACGACGATAGTGAACACTAAGAATTATTTTTTGCAAATGTTTCCCCTAAGGGGGTAAGATAGGGGATCAAAGTTTGTATGTAACTTTTTATTTCTCTAATGGATTGACTTCAAGCTTTGTATATTGGTTCCTTAAACGACGATAGTGAGCACTGAGATTTTTTTTTTATTCCGACCCTCAGGGGGTAAGATAGGGGTCAAAGTGTGTTACTAATTATTATTTCAGTGGATTGACTTCAAACTTTGTATATTAGTGCCTCAAATAATGATAGTGAACACTAAAAATTTGTATCTTTGGAAATTCCTCCCCTAAGGGGGTAAGATAGGGGTTCAAAGTGTGTAAGAAACGAAACTTATTATTCCTTCAGTGGATTGACTTCAAACTTTGTATATTGGTTTCTCAAATGACGATAATGAACACTAAGACTTAGTTTTTTTTAAATTCCTACCCTCAGGGGGTAAGATAGGGGGCCAAAGTGTGTATGAAACTTATTAATCCTTCAGTGGATTGACTTCAAACTTTGTATATTGGTTCCTCACATGACAATAGTGAACACTAAGAATAAGTTTTTTTTCATTCCTACCCTCAGGGGGTAAGATAGGGGGTCAAAATGTGTATGAAACTTATTATTCCTTCAAGGGATTGACTTCAAACTTTGTATATTGGTTCCTCACATGACAATAGTGAACACTAAGAATAAGTTTTTTTTTATTCTTACCCTCAGGGGGTAAGATAGGGGGTCAAAATGTGTATGAAACTTTTTATTCCTTTAGTGGATTGACTTCAAACTTTGTATAAAGGTTCCTCAAATGACGTTAGTGAACACCAAGAAAGGAGTTTTTGAAGTCACTCCCAAATGGGGCTTAAAAAAGGGTGTCCCATTCTGAAATATAAAAATAACTTCAATGGATTAACTTGAAACTTTGTATATCGGTTCTTCAAGTGACGTTAGTGAATTCACCACTAAAACGGGGAGTTCAAAAAGGGGTCCCAGTTTGTATGAAACTTTTAATTCCTTTACTTGATTTTTTTCATCGTCCCTGATGGGTATTTAATTTTCATTAATTAAAATTTATGTGACTGGCTCTCATCTAAACGCTCTTCATCTTCACTAACTAAAATGTGAGATGGTTCTTTATATGATCAATAGAAGCACTTTTTATCAGTTATCTGCTTTGTCCAACTGCTGACCAAGGCTTCTGTCATTCCTTTAACCTAAACATACTAAGAAAGGGTTTTGAACTTGGATTTTTCATTTTTATATAATTTCGGTAAAAAAATAAAAATAATTATCGGTACGGAATCCTTGACCAATTTAATTTTAACTAGCTTTTGCAAGCAGAAATAAATGAAATTTTCATTGTTTGTTTGAGAGTTTTCATGAGCCATTAGTAAAATTAACATCTGGATCAATTTAGCCATTTTTAACATTACCCTGAATAAATAGACAGACAGAAAAAAAACTAAATAAATCATTGGGGTACTGGAAACGGGTGAGCAACAATATGCAATACAGTTATTTTGAGATTACAGACACTTTGTTTATTTTTTATTGTCTCACGTCTGTGTCCCTGAAGGAGTAGGCAGAGGTGTAATATTACACCCACATTTGGCCATGTTGCATATTAGGTCCCACGTAATAGGGGGCGAGCCTTTTACCGTTACCGGGCACATTGGCAGACTCCGTGCTCTGCTACTGGGAATTCGTCAAAACTCAGTAATGCTTTTGCCCGACCCGAGTTAAATATCATTTATTTGTATAATCTGTCTGTATATAAAATCCCTGCGTTACTGATTGACAGACAGACATGCTACAGCCGAAACAACTGAGCGCAAGTAGATGAAATTTAGCATGTATGTTCCTTGAGGTGTGTAGGGACACTAAGAGAGGATTTTTTGAAATTTCTCCCCTAAAGGGGTTAAACTGGTTGTCAGAATTTGTATGCAACTTTTTATTCCCTCAATGGATTAACTTCAAACTTCGTTTATTGGTTCCTCAAATGAAGTTAGTGAACACTAACAATTTCTTTTTGAAATTTCTTACCCTAAGTGGATAAAATGCGGAGTCATAATTTGCATAGAACCTTTAATGCCTTCACGGGATTAACTTCATACTTTGTTTTTTGGATTCGCAAATGACGTAAGCAAACGCAAAGACATTTATTTTGGAAATTATCCCCTAAGAGGGTGGAAAAGGGATTTTGTGTAAAAACTTTTATTTTTCAATGGAATCACTTCAATCTGTGTATATAAAATCTTTGCGTTACTGGCTGACTGACAGACACATCACAGTTGAAATTACTGGGCGCAAGAAGATTACATTTGGCATGTATGTTCCTTGAGGAGGGTAGGGGTGTTTGCAAAAAAATATTTTATCTAATCGTAATTTACGCGTGCGAAGCAGCGGGCAAAAGCTAGTTTTTAAATATATTATTTACTAAACAAAAACACATTTAAAATTTATAAAATTAACCGTGGGGTCCCACCAGCATCGGGCACAGGGTCCAAGCTGCCGGTGGTTAGGGCTCCAGAGACAGGACCTTCCTCACAATACGTGCCGTGTCCAGAAGTACTGCCTTCTGCATCAGGCCCTTGACCCAAGCAACGCGAGCCTCTTAAGGTGACGGTCGCTATTAAACCATTAACGGTCACGACTATCGGCACAGTAATTGCTGAGTTCACATCCGACATGTCGACAATCTCGTGAGCCAAGTCCAGATATTTAATCTGTTTTTCCTTTTCGGCTTTCACGAGATTCTCGTCATGAGGAATAGTGACATCAACAATTATTGCGAGGCGCTCTGATCGATCTATCAACACGATATTAGGCTTGTTGGCTCCTGTCCGTGATGATAGATCGATCCCCGTACAATGTGACATGGCCATTTTCGAGAACTGGCTCTGCTACATACCTGTAGGACGGTACCTCGATGTCTAAAAGTTTGTACTTCAGAGCAAGTTGCTGGTGACTAATTCTGACTACTTGGTTATGTCTGTGCAAGTACTCGCCGTTAGCAAGACGTGAACAACTGGAAACAATATGCCACCAGGTTGGTGACAGACACGGCAAATATCATTAGTGCCATCCCTCAGGATATATTTCCGGAAGTTATTCGTCTTGCTAACTTCTTATTATTATTATTATAAATTATAAAAGATGATCTGATTGAGGCATCCGATTTCTGAAGTGTATGCGATAGAAAACTCATCCATATCTTTATTCCACATCTAGAGAGACCTAGGGTAAAGGCTAGCAAGATTAGTTTAAAAATGTAATCCAAAGAAAATTTTTAAAACCACTGTCATTTTCGCCCAATTTTATAGTCTGTTAGTATTTTTTGTAACCTTCAAGGGGCTTGAAATACTAAGTGCTTAAAATATTGTTATTACAATTTGATCTAAATGTTTATTTCTGCAACAATGGCTGACAATTTTCTTTATATTTACGTCATCACATCTCAAATTACACCGCCGAATTTATTTACACTGGTTTTTTAATATCATCTTAGGTATTTGCCACTTCATCCGACGTCTTCTATTTAATCGGAGGAACAATTAAGAAAATGAATGTAAGCCAAAGCAATTTTTATTGACTAAAGTATATTTTCTAAAGGGAAAAAGGAAAAGCTGGTCAAGTACGAAATCTAGCCTTGACACATGTTGAGGAAAATGGTGAAAGCTGATGCCAGTACATTTGAACATTGAGAGGAATGATTCATAAGTTACGGAATGACGCAATGCTTTTTCTTTTCATCGTAGATATTATTTAATATGTTTATCCGGTGGGTTCCGCAATTGCAAGAGAAGAAGTGTAAAAAATAACCATGGCATTTTCTCTTTTTTATAATATTTTATATCTGCAATTAAATTATGGGCCTACATGCTATCAGCGAGCTGAGTCAGTTATAACCGTCAGACAATATCCTGCATTGTTTCTATTTCTGTCTGTCTAAATAAGTAAAGATTCTGAGTTTTGGCTTTTCTTGTCAAGAGATCATTTAGCTAGGAAAAGCTGGCATCATATAAAACAGGCTTATGACTTGTATAGCTAAACAACAAAAATGCGGAAATGACAAAAACAAAAAAAAAATCTGTTAGTTTGGCCTGTCAAAGTAAATTTCATACTAATTTTTCGGTGTTTACGACACGTCTATATTCACGTCTATCTTCTTCGTTTTGTCAAACTTTTTTTATTTTCACTACAAGAGACTACCATTTATAATTTCATTCACATCTGAGTCAAAAGCAATGTCAACCATAACTACTTTTAAACTACCACGATTTGTACACATACTACACGGGTCTGGTTTCGTTTAGTTAACACGATTCAGACCCGTTACATAATCATTAGTATAATATCAACCATCTTGAGAAAACAGCTAAAATGTACCTAAGCTAAATCACATTTACCGCAACAATAAACGCAAGGTGTCCCCTAAACAACAAACACGTACATCATATTTTGTATCTTTTACAGTGGTGGATGTGTCTGGCACGACGCCAAGATACTCTAAATGAATTGGCGTTACGGACGACCTTGGCCGTCAATTTCACGGTTATGGAGGTTTTAGAGAGTGCGTTTGGTGTGAAACGTGTTGGTAGTTTGAGAAAATTCGTGGGAGCAAGGGCCAGAAGCATGAAACGCTTATGGAATGCTACAGGAGGATTAGTTTAGATGCAGTACGAGAAACAGTATCTATATCGTGTATTATATTCAATGTTTTTCTGAAAAGCATGTTCTCAGCCCATGATATATAATATCACATTGTTTAAGTAACATAGATAACGGGTAGTTTACCTTGCTGCGCGCGCTTGAAAGTAATGAACACTAAGTGCGTGGCTAAAGTGATAGCAATATTACATATAGTTTGTAGTTATTGTCATCAGATAGTTAATATGTGGAAGATCATTTCTTAGTATACTTTAGTAATAAGTCAATCAAATACGAGCGAAATGCAAATGTGATATTCCGAAAATTTACTGACAGAGTTGTCGTCGTTTTCGCGGGTTTTTTTCAACATCTTCACACTATTATTATACTAGACTTCGACCATGGCCCACTTGTGATTATTTCACTCCCTCAAATGTGTGGGTGGAAATTTCCAAAATGCTCTCTCAAAGCTACACTAGTACTAAACAAGGATTGTATACACCAAATTTCAGCTTTTTGCGCCCGATAGTTTGCCTGTGTGTTAGTATAGATTTCGTTCACCGCGCTCAAATAATTATTGTAAATCTTTCCAGAGTGCGATGGGGAACCCTCTGAGTCTCCTCAGAGTCGTACCATTTGGCCGTGGCCTTGTAGAGATTACATAGTTTTAAAACACTTTCCAGTAATGTAGCTTTAGAACCGGGGATCC
This sequence comes from Euclidia mi, assembly GCA_944739405.2. NCBI lineage: Eukaryota > Metazoa > Arthropoda > Insecta > Lepidoptera > Erebidae > Euclidia > Euclidia mi. The sequence continues at coordinate 33,469,783 of OX123203.2, forward strand.
CGTCTTGAACATGTCGTAAGAAGTGCTTAGGGAGCGAAGGACGCATTACGTCTTGTTGGTTAAGTACAGTACATTTTAAACAACTTTTACTAGTCCTTGGATTGAGGCCAACTTTAAAGCTGAAAGTGTAGTATTTAGAGTCTATTGTAGTAGCTGATACGTTATTTCCTCACTCGATCATTAAACTTATTTAAACTTATAAGGCAGCGGTTGGACACGAGGAACTGACAATTGAACTCAGTGACGTACCATTAGGGTGACGACATTACGTTATCTTACTCTGTTTTAAATAATCTTCGTTCATTTATACACATACTAATATTTAAGTAGCGCGTAAGAAGGTGTAAGGTAACCCATTATGAAACGGCGGGGCAAAATATACTTTAAGTTTTCTTTTATATATTTTACCTGAACTACGTAAATATTTGAACAGGAAACTGAAAATCAAATCATTTGGTCAAACAGTCGGTCGGTAAACTAAGTTTGAAAGACGCCACAAAACTAAAAGATTTATTTCTCCCACATACGTCGGATCCGACACAATTTCATCATGTCACAAAACACACACGATATAAGAACAAATCCATTTTATCAAGCGCACTGCAGTTGCGACGTAACATTTGTTTTCTCTGCTGACTTATAGAATTGGCTGTTTGAAAGATAATTTTTACAATTGCGGTACATTTTTCCCTCTGCACAACATTTGCATGCGAAAATATTAAATTTGGCAACCGCGGTGTGAGCTTTATTTTTCTCGGCGTTTGTGCAAAGTTAGCCACCAATATAAATGTATTTCGGAAAGGATTTTGCGTAAACATTTTACGCTGTCGACTACGTGAAAGTTAGTGATCCTGAACTTTATTATTGCTATCGTTTGTAACTGACCTTTATTTGTGTAACTACTTGTAGAGAATTCTAGGTGAAAAATGTACGGTGTCCGTAACTTTTATTCACTAACCATCCTACTAACTGAATATAGTTTTTGCTACTACCGATATAGGCCGATCCATTTTTTTTACTGGTGAGAAACTTTGCTAATGAGATTAAATTACTTTATGTAAACTGTATCATGATTAGACCCTATTGTAGGGGTAAATTCTACAGACAAGTCACTTTAGTGCAGTAAAATGTTTCGAGCCAAGTGTGTTTTAGTTAAAAGTGTTGACCTTGTTGTTTAGCGTTCAGGGTTTTGTAACATATTAATGTTATATTTTTTAAATATACTGTTATTTGCGGATTTTAAATTGTTTGTTTTAGATTTAATGACATTGGGTACCTTATTTGTTACTAGCTGTTCTGAGCGACTAAATTGTTAAGCCTTATTAGCCCTTTAGGGGCGAAATATTAAGGAATCCTTCCCAAGCAAATGACATAAATGGAACGCTTTGTTTCAGCTTCGGAAAAAAATTACCTACACACGTAGCTACACAGGTCATTTGATCTATATATTTATGTTGATCAAGTAAAAGTTATTAGGTTATTGTTTTAAGCAACAGGGTTTGACTCAATTTAAATTATTACTTTTAAGAAATATAAGTTTTCTTATGGCCCATTGACCGTTGCTACAGTTCAGGAACTCATTATCTTTCCTATTTTAAAGTTTTTGTCGTTTTCCGTCTTACTCCATATTTCTTAACGGCCAACAAGTCCCTGCTTTTGCTCCCATGTTCTCCATCTTACGTCTCGTCACGTTTTCGATGCTTATTTTATACCAGCGGGCATAGAGTAAGTTTAGCCAAACAATTTACCAAAAGTCTCGAGACAATAAGTGTAAGGAATCATAAAAGTTCAACATTCTATTTCTATTACAGACTTGAACGATTGTGATGATGTAAGAATGGACGTTTGTACTCATTCACTGAAAAACTGCTGTACGGATGTTGATGAAAAAGTTCAGTAATAAATCATAAACATCAAAAGTTAACCTTTGGTCGTGATAATAGGCGTTCAGAACCTAGTTATATAGAATAAACCGAAAAATAATATAAAGCATTTTTTATATTGTAATGTTTATTGATTATACTAAGATATTTGATTATCCTGTAAATTAATTTAAAACGACGTTATTACGAATTACTGCCATTTAATATTTATGGCCAATTAACATTTTTGGTAGGATCGCGCTATTTTTAGAATTTATTGGAATTTTCATATTAATTCATTCCTGTTGAGTTAAAAATGTAGCACAATCTGTAGCGAATGGTATTTTTTCAGTTTATTAAGATCTTCATAAAATTTTTGAACATAATTTGGTGTTAAGTATAATTAAGTACATATTCATTCGCAAATTGAAATCACGCTTTACGTCATCCATCCATCCTCGCATACTTTCACATTTATAATAGTAGTAGGATAGGGTAATATTCACCTAGTGACAACGTGAAGGAAGGGAAAGTTCTAACAATAATTCTACAAACAAAATTAATTCACAAACATAGAAATAATTTTGACAAAGGTAGCCATGCTTTGACAGGGAAAAGGTCTATTTATCTGTCAGAGCTGTTCAAATATGTATGTCTTCACAAACTGTTGGTAAGTGCTATCCAGTTTTAAGTTTCTCGCCTTTTGACAATACTGACGTTCAACTTACAGGTAGACCTATTTAAATACGCCGTGAAAGCCTTTTTAGGTCAAGTGGTGCCTCATAATAGGAAGTATTGAATGTCATTCCGTCAAAATGGAATTCAATCGTGATATTTATAATGGGTGTCTATAAGTGATTGCTTTATGGTAATTCTGAATATAAATTAATGGTTTTTAATTATTTTCGATCAGATATGTTTACGTTTAGTTGATATAAATTGAAATTGTTTTTATTTTTATTTTTGTGAGACATATATTGCTTACGATATCTTTCTTGGTCTAGTGAAAGAGCCCGAACTACCCATCTTCACTTAAACATAGATTTATGTACTAACGACTTAAAGGAAGATAGAAGACAGAAAGAGAGGGGCAGAGAGTTTGGGAGAAAAGTGAGGAGCAACATACTCTCTATCTTGCTCTATTCTTGGTGTTGGTTTTTATTAACTGAATATAATAAATTGATACAATATTTTATTAACAATCACAATGTTTTCCTTTTGACAATAGAATGATGTGACAAAACATTTAAAAAATGTTCTTTATGAAAATATTGTTGAATTTCGTGTCCAAAGAGTTTCACATCTTCAAACTCTTTTCAACACTCCACCTCACGAAATTAGACGATATTCAACTTTATCCTCAGTTGGATAAATTTTGGGGCTGGCAAAGCTTTTGTTAGAATATCTGCCTCCATGTCGCTCCAATGTATAATTATAAGGTGGAATTATTTAACAATTTACTGTAAACAGACGTACAAGCAGGGTTTATTGACACGAATCTCAACTTAACCATGAACATGTTTTCGTACGCAACAGGAAAACTGAATAAGAATGGTATAAAAAATGTATATCAAGATATTATGTTTACTATTCATAGTCACCAGCTCCAATCTATCTCACCTAAACTGCTGACCGCAAATAACACATCTACAAAGTTTTTTTTTTGAATAGCGGTGGTAATTATCCTAAAAAATCTAGTAAGCCTAATCGAAGGTCCAAGAATTTGTGAAAAATATATCAATATATTATCAAAATGTGAGAGGCCTTCGAACAAAAACTCATGCTTTTCATAGTAACGTTTTCTTAAATACGTGTGATTTTATTACTCTTACAGAAACTTTCCTTAATAGTTCAGTAAATGATGCAGAAATATTTCCCTCTAATTATGTAGTACTGCGTAAGGATCGTGCAGGTGATGTTGGATGGGGTGGTGTTTTGTTAGCAGTTAGGGATTGTTATACAGTAAAAAGAATTACGACAGTAAACGATCTAACGAATGATAAAGAATTATTATTTGCTTCAATAACGTGGCGAAATGTGCGCTTGATTATGTGTGTTTTATATTTACTACCCAGCTATAATGATAATCAGTACTTGAATGTATATCTCTTATAACCTGTATGTAAAATGCCATTACTGCTTATTCTGAGCATCAATTTATAATAGTTGGAGATTTTAATTTGAACTCGTGTAGTAATTATGTTAAAACCCAATTTGATATTTTTTTGGAATATTGTAGATTAAAGCAATGTAACTCTGTTTCTAATAAATATGGGTGTATTTTGGATCTGGTCTTGACTAATGGTGAAGTTAACCCATATATGCCCAGAAATATTTAGATCACCAATTTTAATGAATTTTGGATATTGTTGTCTCTAATGGAAGTAATTAAACTGAAAACTAGTAGATTTTAGTTTCAGTAACTGGAAGTCACTTTTTTTCAGGTGGTCGATAACGACCCCTTGGGCGGGAATGATACAGAGTGTGCTTCTTTTTCGCGGGTCACGGCGCGTGCTCCCGACGAGTGAAGTTGCTGATGTCTTGGAGAGTTTGACCGATGGTGATGATTTTGGTGGCGTTGACGTGTATTTGGACCCACCTTTGGGAGGAACAATGTCCGGGGCTGACTCGGGGGACGAAGAGTGTGATGATATTGCGAGCTTTAGGCAATGAAGGGTCCAATATCGGCGTTACGGAGAGTGTATCCATTCAGCAACCGGAGTTTGAGGTTCCTTTGGTTGTCCATCCAGTCGCTCCCTTCAGTAGTCGCAGTCACACATCGAGGCGATAACGTAGTAATGCACAACTTTTTTCCTTTGATGCACAAAGGAAATTAATCAAACGGAACCTACGTCAATCTGAAATTAAGTGGTCAGCACCACCACCACGAGCAGTAACAACATTGTCGGCTGAAAGTGAGCCTATTGAGTTTTTTGAACTTTTCTTCGATTTGGAGGTGGCACACTGTGAAGCATTCTGATATATATGCTTTCAGCAAAGACCTAGATACTACTTTCTCTCTATCGACTGATGAGATGCACTGCGACTAGTGGGGGGAGTGATTGGATGGATGTCCGGGGGAGCCTCAACCTCCGGTTGTTGGATGGATGTGTTCTCTGTAATGTTGATACTGGATTCTTCATTGCCTTGTAATATCAACTCATCCGGGGCAAGAAGCTAATGACGGCTAAGGCTCGCAATATCATGGCATTCTTCGTGCCCTGAGTCACCGTCGGATATTTTACCACCTAAAGGCGGGTCCAAATGTGTGTCGGCGCCACCAGAGTCATCACTGTTGGTCGGGATCTCCAGGACATCTGCAGTTTCATGCGTTGGGAGCGCGCGCCGTGGCCTGCGAGGGGAGGTGCACTCTGTGTCATTTTTGCCCAAGGGGTCGATTTCGACCCTAACAAACATTTCATCCAAAATTAGCAAAAATAGATAGTCCTGAACAGATTTGATATGTTACCAACATACAAATATATATTCATTTTATTAATTCATTAACAATAATTGCAAGATTTCAAGCAAATAAATTAGTACTTACATTTTTGTCAGCGAAGGTCTTAAATTTTCGACCAAAAAAACGTGTCCCTACTTTTCTCCTTATTTTCAACTGTTATTTCTTTAGTTTTGCATAATATAACGCTCTTACAACGTACGTAGTTCTTCCGACAACTCGTAGATAGCGTTAAATTATGAAAATAATATACGGTTTTTATTTATGGCGCTTCGCCACTGAACATGTACCGTTGGGTCGTTTTTGTGCTCTTGGGCATATATGGGTTAATAATGTCCTTGTCACGGCGGCAGTTGAGCCTTTAGTACCGATGGATGCTTATCACCCCCCGCTGGAGATAATACTTACTATTCCCAGAAGTAACGTAGGAGTAGGAATACAAAATACATGTGACAACCAGATTTCACCCTCCGAGTGGAACTTTCGTCAAGCCAACTTTCTTGGCCTATATTCTGATATTGCTAGTATCGACTGGACAGAGCTGCTGTTGCAAAAGGATAACTAACCTAACCTAACCTAGCCGTAGGGACGCTCTACAGCGAGATAAATAGTGTTATTACCAAACATGTCCCATTCAAAAAGAAAGTAGCTGGTCATAAATACAGATATCCCTCGTGGTATACTAGTGAAATAATATATTATATAAAATTTAAATATTTTAATTTAAAAAAGTTTAAGCTTAATAGGTCAGTTTACAATAAGGAGATATTTAAATATTGTAGAACTAAGGTCAAAAAATTAATTAATGAGGCGTACAAAAAATATATAAACATGGTAGAAATCAACATAACACGCAACCCATAAATTTTTGGAAATTTGTGCAAGATAAACGTAAAAGCAGGCAGCAAACTAAGGAATATATCTATAACAATACGTCTGTCGAAGGACAGGGTGCTGCTGATGCATTTGCGCAGTATTTTAGCTCAGTGTTTCATCCTAATGCTCCCCTACTCGATTGTGAAGCAGCTAAACGTGATGCTAAAGATGCTGGTTATGCGTCCGCAATCACTATACCGTGCGTCAACGTCTTGTAATTGAAGCGAGCGGTTCGCCGTCTTAATGCTACATCCTCGCATGGTCCGGATAACATACCGTCATTTATAGTTAAAGATTGTCTATCTGCTTTGGAAAAGCCTCTCTTACATATTTATAATCTTTCACTAGAGCAGGGTGTTTATCCTAATAAATGGAAACGTACAAGGGTAACTCCGGTGCCTACAGGCGGCTCTCTCGCCGATATGACAGGCCTTTTGCAGTGTTGTCAGTATTTGGTAAGATCTTCGAATCTGTTTTAAATAATTCCATATGTTACCAGATAAGTTAATATTTAACCAATTCACAGCATGGGTTTCGCCCCGGCCGCTCGGCATTAAGTAACCATATTAGCTATGTGGATTACTTGACCACAAACATATCAGCAGGTTGTCAAGTAGACGCAACATATTTCGATTTTCGAAAGCGTTCGATCTTGTCGACAACGACGTCCTTTTAATGAAGCTCTCATCACTAGGCTTTGTATCTCCATTACTAAATCTGATAGCGGATTATTTAAGAGATCGTAAACAATATGTCAAATTGGTTTTAAACTTTCGCGATTTGCATACATCATTCAATATTATTTAGCGGGTCTTAGTCGCGATAATTTATTTATTTCAAGGCATGGGTACCTCTGATATTCTCCTACGTTTCTACCGGCTTGCAACTTATTAGCTGCCAACCCATTATATATGGTACCCACTCTAATTATTTTTGAAACTTGTATTCGCTTTACTTAGTCGCCGCATTAAATACATGCCAAAATATACTGCTATATTTATAAGTAACTCCATTTGCACGCTTTTTAGTATTTTTACCTTAGACGTGAAATAACGAAATTCGATGAGAAAAATAGCATTATAGTGCAAGTACAAAATAAGTCTAACAGCATTTTTAGATATTACAGAATTACATTTGCTGTAGAAGAATGAACTGTACTGTAGCCTTATCAAAAATAAATTATATATTTTTTTCTAAGAGCCCAATTTAAGTTATTGTAGGTAATAGCCGTTAACTGTATATTATTATTCTGATTAAAATTAAAAACATTTACCAATTTCTCTTTATTCTCAATAAACGTACAAAATTTATTTCCATTTAATTTACTTATTTATGAATGGTGATAAACTAACTACTAAATATAAAAATTCCAATTAAAACTCAATTAATTATATAAATAACTTGTACAAGAATTTATATTGCCGTTAAATATTAAATATCTGTGAGTCCATCATATTAACGTCTTTTTAAATTAATTTATAGGTTAATCAAATTTTTCTTTGATGGCTTAATATACGCAATCAAAAATTCATAAAGAATTTTCATCTTAGCCGCCAACATGAAAATTGAAAATGTTGACTTTTATCATTCTGTGATTTATAAATTATGATTTTAAACTTATTTTGGCTCGATCTTAGGGTACCAGAGTGCCTTTTTTGAGACTATAATGAGATAGACTATAATGAGTGCTTGAGCGCAATTAAAAATGACAACTATCAAAGAAAATATTAATATTCCTGCCAAAGTATTAAAATTTTAGTAAAAGGCAGCACAGAAAAGTTATATGACTCGTACATATAAAAGTTGTTCAATTCCTAAGTCTTTCTGGCTGTTGTGTTTTTTTATTAATAAAAACAAACCGTGACAGCTTGTTATCTCGACAGGGTCGTATTCGACGGGATGTCGACATCCACCGTGGTTGTTTAGTGGTTAGATGCCTAAAGCCTGTAAGACTGTCTCACACAGTTACTCCTGCCTGTCTGAAGGATCTGCAGATGAGTTAGTAATATAGTTGCCAGCGTGAAGACAAAAAGAAGAACGGTGGGCGCGGCGTAACCCATGCCAAACGTCGGGGCAAATAGCTGAAAGAGAAGCGACCTGTGCCCAGCAGTGGGACAGTTTTTATAAACGGCTGACGATGGTGCTAGATAGTAGGTATCTGATTATTCTCAAAGATAAACGTTTTCAGACATGTGTTTTTAAACCATACGAGCATTATTCTGTAACTGAAAAATGTACGATAAAATTGTGTTCTCCCATAACAGTGTGGCACTCTAAGTTCGATAACTCTATAACTGCGACGTACTGCACTAGCAGTTACTATGAACCCACATGAGGCGATGGTAATATAACATCCTTATACGTGTGTTAAGGACATTTTGTTCTCTAAAGAGTTATTCATACGTACTTTGAACGTTCTAAAATATACTTTACAGTTAAATATATTATAGGTCGGCAAAGTCAAGCAACGCTTGCACGGACCACCACTTGGATGGGTGACCGCGTATGGCGTTTACATCGGAGAGTTGCCGTGCTTCGGAGGCTACGTAAAGTTGTCGGTCCCGGTTCTTGTCACAGGACAAAAGACGTAAGGCTATGACGGAGACCTTCGGGTGGTCTGAAAACTCTGACTCTTGCAGTAACTATGCATTTAGTAGGTAAGTTCTACTATACATAATCATTTGATAGCATCCGATAGATGTCCAATAACACCAAGAAAATCCATAGTGCATTGAACCGTAAATATCATGGTTATTCCTCCCGTCGTAATATCAGATGGGGATGCACAATGTGTAGAAGTCAAGTAAAGCTAAGCCATTGGGTAACCTTACAATCTTTTCGGAGCAGTGACCTGAATAGTTTACATAAAGTTTATGACTCTTGAAAATTGACTTTGAGTCTGTAGCAATGTGGATCAAGTTTGATCCCTCCATTGAATAAGATAGGGAAATGTTCGAACTATATTATGTTATGCAATGTAGGTATGTATGTGCTGACTCGGCAAATATAGAAAGTAACATAAAAATGAGATATTTTATTCTTAATACATAAGTAATCATGATCGCATTTCACTTTAAAATGGTTGAATCGAATTGCATGAATTTTTGCATACAAGTAAACGTTTTAGACCGACAGAGGCTAAGATAAGGTAGTGAAAGTTGGGTATGGCAGAAGAGTCATGAAAGTAGAATAAATGCTGTAGAAATGAGAGCACTGAGAAGTATGTGTGGTGTGTCTTTGACTGACGGAGTAAAAAATTGTGTGATAAGAGATGTGTTGAATGAAGAATGTGTGGGGTATAAGAAGATGTAGTGACAAGCATCGAGAAAGGTATGCTAAGGTGGTTTAGGCACGTGGAGAGGATGGATGACGAAAGACCGATCAAGCAGATTAAGGCAAGTGTGAATGGGACAGGACGAAGGGGACGGGTCCTTGAACAGGTTGGAGGCATCCTAAAAACAGGACAGATTAGAAGTACCCTGAACAGAAGAATATGTATGAGGAATCTGATGGGAGTGAATGAAGTAAGAAAGATATGTCAGGATCGTTGCAAATGGCGTTTCGTAGTGTCTGCCTGCCCCTCCGGGAAACAGGCGTGAGTCTATGTATGTATGTATGTAGAGACTGATGTTTTATTGTGAAAGTAAATATAATTAAAAATTTAAAAAAAACACGACTGCCCTGCAAAAAAAACGATTTGAAAATGGCTTCACACCCCTACCACCTTGACTTTTTCAAAAATATAAATCCAGTGTTACTCGGGGTGATGTAAGGATTCTAATAATACCCCATACATCCTAAACAGTCCAGGCATTTAGAAGTTATAGTGGAATAAATAAACTCACATACATACATACATGAATCCTGAAAACATCACAGTCCATTTTTTTGGCAGTCGTGTAAAAAAAATTAAGCGTTGAAGTAGATGTGAACGTGACAGGGAAAACTGTTTATTTTTTTGGCGGCAGGTATAGAAATATTGGATTTTTAAATTTAGTTATTTGATTTCATTGACTTTTACGATCCATTTTATCTCTCACAAACTAACGAAACATTTTTAAACGTACTTTTAAGTAAGGCTGAAATCATAATTGAAATATTATTTAGGATTTACAATAGGCACCATTATTTATGCTAGAAGCGCTGAGGCTATGAATAGATTCTTAATATAGGAATTAAAATTCGTGGTCCTTTAAATTTATTTTAAATTGTCTTTCGGGATATATACTATATATTACTGAAATATCGGTTACTCCAAGCAAAGTTACGTGGTATATATCCCGAAAGACAATTTCAAACAAGATTCTTAATAGTTTCTTCCTTCGTATCAATGAATAAATACCAAGATAAGATAATAAATACCAAGTACCTACGTAGAATTATTTTAAAAGGTTTCATAAATAATGCACTTAGAACTAGTTGCATTTTTGTTATATTTTATGTTGTGTGTCATTTTATTTATTCAATAATATAGCATACTAGAGGATACCCGCAGCTACCTCCACAAGCATTTTATTTTATCCGTTTATTTTCGATCTCGTAGTAATTTTGGAAAATCCCTTCTTAATGCTCCACTACTTAATAAAATTCAATCACTGCAGTTTGTGCTATATATTAACATGAGATACGCCTGAAACGTAATTTTGCCATTTGACTATTTTAAAACTCACATTAGTATAATATCTTTAGTGACAAATAATTTGCTACTCAACTCTGGCAAAACAAGGTGTGTGAAATTCACTTTGCCGAATGTAAAAAATGTTCTTACATATAACTTTACATAACGAAACAATTAACCTAGTTGATTCAACTGTATTTTTAGGTTTAACTCTAGATTGTAAGCTTCAGTGGGGCGCCCAAATATCCTGCCTGGCAGTCAAACTTAGTTCTGCAGCATTTGCAGTTAGGAAAGTTCGACAATTCACAGACGTAGATACTGCTAGACTAGTTTACTTTAGTAACTTTCACAGTGTAATGTCTTACGGGATACTGTTATGGGGTACGGCGGCCGATATTCAGACAATTTTTGTTATTCAAAAGCCATACGCGCAATATATAAGTTACGTGCTAGAGATTCTTTACGAGATAAATATAAAAAAGTAGAAATATTTACAGTTGCATCGCAGTACATATTTGCTAATTTAATGTACGTTAAGAAGAACTTAACTCTTTACCGTAAAAATTGTGACTTGCACAAAGTGAACACAAGGAATAAGCATAAACTAGTGGGCACTAACTACCAGATACATAAAGTTCATAACTCATTTGCGGGACTCGGTATATAATTCTTCAACAAATTACCTCTGGAAATAATGAATTTACCTCTACACAAATTCAAAACCACTACTAGGAATTTTCTTTTAAAAAGGGGTTATTACACTATTAAAGAATTTCTAGATGACAAAACATCATGGGTCTAGTTGCTTTTTTAAATTCACTATTATTGTTCTTTTTATGACTGTGTAATGTATTTATTAAACTCATAATTAATAACATGTTAAGTGGAGGTGCCTTGTGAACACTCATGATGTTTGCAGGGTTTGTATATATTTTTTTTTAATTTGTTGAATCTAATATATCAGTTTTTATCCCTGATTTAATCATTGTTCACGTGTCGCCTTTACAGAATTCTTTAATCTATTGGTTGCTGATACATCTATACTGCTGTCGCTATAGTGTTTTGTTGTTGTACTATTCACATATTTTTTTCATATCCATTTATTTCTAATCAGTGTCGCGAAGTGTTTTGGCTGTGTCAGCAATCATGGTACCACAAAATGTAAGATATAGATTCTGATTTAAAATAGAGTGGCATGAGTTTCTTCCAGGCTCTTCTCATAGCCCTACCATCCCGAACCTGGTTGTAAAAAAAGAAATGACGTTCATAAGACTGTTGCTTTTGTAACCTACTTGAATAAATGAGTTTGAATTTGAATTTGAATATTTACTTATCTTATGACCAGATTATTCAATGTTCGATAAGTTTCAATTTAATTAATTGTTAGATGAACTATAAAAAACGTTGTTCTAGTTTTGAAAATATCTTGAAGATAAAGCCTGCACTGGAGTGAAGAAACTGGGCCTTAATTCAGAAAGTAACACTTATGAACGTCTTAGTTTGACATCCAAGTGCCAATAGATATTAGAGCTTTGAAGAACTTGTAAGGAACTAATGCCTCTCAAAATCGCCAAAACAATTAACAGAAGCAATAAACAAAGTAATCAAAGAAAGATTTCCAATACAAAAATGTAATGAATTGTGTGATAAGAGAGTGTTGTGGGGTAAAAAAAGATGTAGTGACAAGTATTGAAAAAGGCATGTTAAGATGGTTTGGGCACATGGAGAGGATGGATGACGATAGACTGACAAAGAAGATATATAAGACAAGTGTGAATGGGACAGGACAAAGGGGAAGACCTAGGCGGACGTTCTCTGACCAGAGTGGAGACATCCTGATAAAAGGACAGGTCAGAAGTACCCTTAACAGAAGAGCATGCATGGGAAACTTGATGGGCGTGAATGAAGCAAGAGAGGTATGTCAGAGTCGTTGCAAATGGCGTTCCGTAGTCTCTGCCTACCCCTCCGGGAAACAGGCGTAAGTCTTTGTATGTATATATGTACAAAAATGTACGGCCGCTACAATATTTGATACATCCATAGATTAGACAACTAGATTTTTATTAGGTATTTGAAATAGGCTCAATACAAAATAAGTCTAATACCAGCTTCATTCAGTAATTTGAGAGTTCTATGCCCGATCAAGGTAGGCGTATAATAGATATTTTGTTCCCGGAAGGGTCAGCATCAGATAACAAAACTATAAATAGCGTACGAAATGGCTGTTAGGACGTGGGAGTATAATGCTACCATTGAATTATTTGCGAGGACAACTAGTTGTATAATGTGGCGTTTTTGTATTTTAAAACTGTTTATTTATTATTATTGACAGCTAGTAGTTGTTATATTTTGAATTATCTGTATATATAAAATTCTTTCGTTACTGACTGACTGACAGACAAGGCATAGCCAAAACTAAAGCGCAAGAAGTATATTACTTCCTTAATTTCAGCTTCTTGCGCTTAATAGTTTTGGCTTGGTGACCTTGGCCTTGGTGTAGACCGTAGTAGTGACCGTAGAGGTGCACTAAGAAAGGATTTCCCAAAATCCCTACGGGGATGAGGCAGACTTGGTTAAATAAATAGTGTGCTTTTAGAACATGAGACTCTCAAAAATCATGGTCTTGAATGCCCCACGGTGGGCGCCAATACCAAAATCAGTTACGAATATAGCTTAAGGCTAATTTTTAATTTAGAAAAAGGTGCACAAAAAGAGTAAAAAGGAAAGGGATTAGGTCTGAGTAGAAACAAAATAAGAATTATAAAGTTAAATAAAAACCAGCCCTTTTGAGCAGGTCTAGGCTTCAGGTGATACAGTAGGGAAAACAGCTTCTAAACGGGTTGGGTGGTAGGGCTGGTGACGAGGTTTCTGTCTCTTGCCAAAAGTACTTTTTGCATCGAATATTTTGCTTAGTCACTTCTTATGTCCACCACGGAATGCAATGGGGTGGTTACACTTTATTCGTAATTTGTTGTAATTTGAAGAAAGATAAGCAAATGACTAATGTTGTAAAACAAAAAGCACCAACCTAACATAAACAATCTCTTCCGGGCCACATATCACCGTCGGATTTATTCTCAGTTCCATCTTCGCAAAAGAAGTCGTGTAGACCACATACGTCACTGTCATACACCAGATATATCTATAAATAACTCAGAGAAATTGGTTTAGGTTCGACAAGTTCCGTTCCTTTTACACGAATGGCCACATTTGCGAGCGCTACCTAAACTTACGCGTAAAGTTTTAACATTTATCACGGGCTTACGGAGTATGAAATGTATTACAGAAGGAGCACGTTTTTTACAGTTACTCTGTATTTTTTTTATTTGTTATTACCTTTCAATTTTCTTCTTTTATATGAGAAAGGCTCAGTCCCTATGTATTAAATTATAGAAGCAGAATGGATATGTTCTTCTAAGTGTTTGATTGATGTGTAATTATGGTTTTATAGCTGGCGTCTCATGGGTTTGGTTCCAACGCTCAATCTTATGGGTTTGGTTCCAAACGCTCAACAAAACGTGATGGATTTTTTTTATTTTGTTGAGTTCTGCATTTATTTATTTCGATCATGTAAAAATATTGTGGATGCGGATGGCTTAAGATCGGGCTATGTGGTTCTCTTTAGAGGAGGCCTATATCGAGCAGTGAAAGTCTTTCGGCTGATAATATGATAAAGATAAAGAACGTTTATTTGTTAACACGTGTTAATCATAATATATACATTACAAATGTCATGCACATAGATGGAAAATTTTATAAAGTTCAACATGTTATGCCGTGGTCGGCGTACAAATATATGAAAAATTACAAAAAAAGCTAAAGAATATTACAACTTAGGTTCCTACAATGAATTGGATACCAGTAACTGATACAGTGGCTCAAAAACACATGGTGGATATTAATGTGTAAAATACAAATAGTATCCACAACAATTATACTCAGAAACATATAACTGGGTATAAAAATACATGTATTTCCTTTAAAATTATAAAAGCAGCAATTATAAAATAGTATCATAATTAGTTAGTGTCGTTTAAGGATACCTACAATTAAAATTTAAATTAAATAAAGGTTTATAAGTGTAATACATGTTAAGTTTAGCACAGTTTGTCATTTAAGAAAACAATTAAATCTCGTTGGTCTCGCGGCATAAATGTGCGCGTGGGATTGGGAGGTCTCGGGTTCGATTCCCGGGTCGGGCAAAAGTGTTACTGGGTTTTTCCGAATACTCAGTAGCAGCCCGGAGTCTGGTGATGTGTCCGGTAACGGCAATAGGCTCGCCCTCTATTACGTGGGACCAAAATAAATCTGGCGAAATGTGGGTGTAATATTTACACCTCTGCCTACCCTTTCGGGGATACAGGCGTGAGACTATAAATAAAAAGAAAAAAAATATAATAATAATGACATTTCTGGACTAATATGGTTTTAAGTTTTGTCTTTAATAAATTAGCATTTACAGGTCTCCCAAAGTGATAATGCGCATAGAAATCTTCGTCACTGTTCGACAACGGTCGTATTCCCCGAGCGTCGGAAGACGATATGTATATAGAGTTATTAAGTGCATATTTTAGTAAAATTATGTTTTTTGTGCTAAAAAAAATAAATATTGATTTATCAGTAAAGAAATTTGATTCGATAGTTCCATATAAGTAAATAGTGAAGAAAACCACACGATAGCGAATATGCTACAATTTTTGTTGAATTGATTTACTTCGATTATAATACTTTTTAAGTGTCTTGCTGTAGCTGGTGTAATGATGGAAGAAAATAAGGTTTAAGTAATACAAGGTTTATATTAGAAGAAGAAAAATGGTTACATTAAATCTTAGAAATCTAATCATAACATCTCAGCATTCCAGAATAATATTACAATTACAAAAAAGAAAATCAGAATCAGGGAGGATCTCTATTCCTGACATCGTAGATTCATCAGAACTTTCATTATGCTCTTGTTCATTGACACTTTCCTCACTGCTATCACCTGTGTAAATAATCATTTCATCAGAAAAACTATCGATTCTTGGGTCAAATTTTCTATATTCATCTTCGCATTTAACAGCATGATCACAAACTTTTTTCCATTCTTCTGGTCCTATATTATTGATTTTTTCTAATATTTCTACTTCTTTAACTGACGTGACAGTCATTGCAATATTTTTTTTGGCTACGTGCTGCTTTATTTGGGACCAAATATTTTCAATGCGGTTAAAATCGGGATGATATGGTGGCAATAGTATAATTTGATGCCCACGTTCCTCCATTATACGGTCAATGACAAATTCTGTGTATTTCTCTTTATGTCTTTTTATAATTTCATACAAATCGGGTTTCAGTTTCTTTAGGTCATGCGGAATGTTGTGTTGTTGTAACCAAGCTATCATTTGTGGTTTAGGTGTGTTTGAGTTTGGTGATTTCACAGACAGCTATTGAAATGGGGCGTTATCAATTACCAACACACTATTAGGAGGCAAGTTAGGAATCAATTGATTGCGTAGCCAAGCTTGATAACGTTCCGCGTTTATTTCTTTATGATAATCACCTTCTGAGTCGACACATTTATGTAACATTAGAGCCGCTGGGACGAAGCCTTTTTCATTGCCTGCGTGTACAATAATTATTCTCTCTCCTTTGGAAATGGGTTGTTTGATACCTTTTTTGCTGCTATCTTGCCAAGTTTTACCCTTAGTATGTGATGTATGCACGTATGACTCGTCCATAAACACTATATTTCTACCAGAATTCCTCAGCTGTTGTATTTCTCTGAGATATTTGATCCTTTTTAAACGTATATCATGCTTTTCCATAAGTAACCGTCTGTTATTATCAGTTTTCAGAAACCTAAACCCCATTTCTTTCAAGATCAGCCTTAAAGTCTCTGCACAGCCTTTGTTCGGTCCAAGCAACCGAACACTTGCTAACGCAGCAATTTATAAAATCATTGCAACTTACACAAGCTACAACTCAGTGCATAAACGTGTGTCGTACGGACCGGGTGCATTCCTAACATTCAACATTTCTTTTAACATTTACGTAGTTTTATAACATTATCATTAAGGACAAACTTTGACCTTGTAAGAACATTGCAATAAACATTTTAGTCTCAAATCTAGATCTTTGATATTCACTAAACACCCTCGCATAACACCCCGCACATACTGGTCCTTCAGCCGGATCACGCGCGTTTTCAAAAATAATCGCGAGTGTTTCGTGAACAAAACTGTGGTGTGTGTGTGTTTGTGTGGACAATATAGTGGTATCCTGGTCGGGTGGAGACTGCAACACACTCCTTATTCGAGGAGTACATAACGGTGGTAAGCTGCAGACCAAGTAAGTGAGCATTTTTATATACCAAAACCACGCGCACAATGGCTGAGCTTTACGAAATTCAATTGACTCTTGCCATCAATATTGAAAAGATTGGAGTCAATTTGAAGAAAACCAGTCTACATAGAAGAACATTCGAGTACTTGAAAAAGTGTTTGAGTACTTTAGAAGAGTACTGGAAAGAATACCAGTTCAACCACGATCGCCTTTCAACGGAAGTAAGTAAGACCCATGTCTACTTTACGAAACAAGAATATGAAAGAACAAGTAAGTCTTACCAAGCGGTCAAGTCGCTGATCAACCAAATGCACCAACAATTATTAGAAGCGCCGTCTGGAAGCGACGGTCAACAATTGCCCATAGAAGATCCCTCTTTCGCCAAAGAAGGTGACGCTGAGCAAAGACATACAGGAGATCAGCAGCAAGAAGACGATGGTCCGGCCACGATGCTGCGTCCAAGGACTCGTTTATTGGTCAATCAAGGTACAAACAGTAAACTCGACGAGATGCTTCGCAAACAATCGGCTAATTTTAAGGCTTTTCGGCGAACAGTCTCGAATATCAAACTAGAACATATTGCCGATAAGTGGGAATTCGAGGACGTTCTCAAAACTCTGCAAACTAGGTGGTCAGCGATCGATACTCTGCATTGGGAAATCGACTCCGAGATAGGGGAAGAAAATGGAGAGTATGAACAGACATATATATGTCACGAACAACAGTATAACAATTTAAAGAAGGCGATCAACACCAAAATGTGGTCGGTCTCCCATAGAGAGAAAACTACGCCTACTCTCGAAATACCAGTTTTTCATGGACATTATAACCAGTGGACATCATTCAAAGATTTGTTCCAAGAAGCAATACATAACAATCCATCGCTTTCGAGTGCCCAAAAAATGCAATTTTTAAAGGGAAAAGTTAAAGGGGAAGCGGAGCGCCTCATTCAACATTTACAAATCAGTGCGGACAATTACGCCGTATGCTGGGAGATTTTACAACATCGCTATAACAATAAAAGGGCTATATTCTCTTCCCATATGAACATACTTTTAGGCCTGCCTAACATGCAACATCAGTCTTTGCCACAAATCAAAAAGCTACACGACACAACATTGGAGTGTCTACATGCCGTACGTAATTTGGGGGTTGACACAACATCGTGGGATCCAATGGTAGTACACATTTTATCCCAAAAACTCGACTCTGAGTCATATGGCGACTACATAGAGTCCTTAAAAAACTCGCGTGAGTTGCCCGTCCTTCAAGATTTTTTGGATTTCCTGGAAACCAAATTCATCAGTTTGGAGTCAGCTCGCCGCAAACAAGACAACCCTCAACCAAAAACATCTAATGCGCAACAACAAACATCAACAAGTTTTAAAAAACCTTACAATTATCATAACTGTGGGAACAACGGAAACTTGAAAAAGACTTTACACGTGTCCAAGATCAAATGTCCACGTTGCGGCGGCGAACATGGGCTATACAATTGCAAAACTTTCCTTGAATTGCCGGCAGAACAAAGACTTGCAACTGCGCAAAACTTGCAAGTGTGCATCAATTGTTTGTTTAGCCATAACGGGAATCAGTGTACATCTACAAAACGATGCCGCAAATGTACAGCGTATCATAGTACGATATTACATGACGCGTTTGTAAAGCCGACAAGTACAAATACGCCGAACTCTCAGGTTACCAAACGTACCGAACACGCGGTAAAGGTTTCGAATGCGTCGCAAGATTACGCGGCGGAAATTTTACTGGCAACTGCTCTCGTGAAGGTTTTGGCAGCCGACGGAACTTACCATAACATGCGCGCTCTTATCGACCAGGGCTCACAGATATCTTTAATCACCGAAAGAGCCGCTCAATTATTGAAAATTAAACGTCAGAAATGCAAAGGAATTGTTCTAGGCGTAGGCGAAAAAGAGAATAACTGCAAAGGAAGGATTAACATAACATGCAAGTCTATAAACAATGACTTCACCTTTACAACAGACGTTTTAATCATGAACAATATCCTTAAAAATCTCCCCAACCATACATTTACGAAGCCTTCATGGTCATTTACAGACAACATTAGTTTGGCGGACCCAGAGTACTACGTTAGTAAACCTGTAGACTTATTACTCGGAGCAGAGGTTTACGCAAACATTATAATGGAAGGAATTATAAAAGGGTCAAACATATCGCAGCCTGTCGCTCAACAAACCCATCTGGGGTGGATATTGTGCGGCGGTTCTTCTTCAGTATTCCAGTGTAATGTAGTATTGAACAACATAGAAAGTATACAACAATTTTGGGAGGTAGAGGAAATTAGCGACCAGTCCTGTCTATCTTTGGAAGATCAGGAATGCATTTCACATTATTTGAACACTACTAGCCGAAATGAAAACGGGCGCTATGAAGTTAGATTGCCGTTAAAAGAAAATATAGAAAACAAGTTGGGTTCCTCAAAACAAATGGCTTTAGCCCAATTCCGTAATTTGGAGCGCAAATTCCAAAAACAAGAGACCTTGGCCAACCATTACAAAATATTCATGGATGAATATTTACAACTTAAACATATGAAGCGTGCATTGGTCAGTAACATGACTCCGGAATGCTATTTGCCGCACCATGGCGTTCTGCGCGAGGAATCCCTCACAACTAAATACAGGGTGGTCTTCAATGCATCAGCAAGGACATCTTCTGGATATAGTCTTAACGATATGATGCATAAAGGACCCAATCTTCAACAAGATCTCCAATCACTATTACTACAGTGGAGGCAATATAGATATGCATATACCGCCGACATTGAAAAAATGTATAGGCAGATCTATTTACACGAATTAGATCAACCCCTTCAGAAAATTATTTGGCGCAGCAACCCTCAACAGCCTATTCATACTTATCAACTTACGACGGTCACATATGGAACGAAAGCTGCACCATTTTTAGCTCTAATGACCTTGAAGAAATTGGCAGCAGATGAAAGGAAACAATATCCTGACGCGTCCCAGGTATTAGAAAACAATTTCTTCGTCGACGATTTAGTTCATGGATGCCATTTTCTGGAGCCAGGGAAGAAATTAATCATCAATTTAATTGCTTTACTAAAAACAGGCGGCTTCAACCTTCGAAAATGGGCCTCAAATGAGCCCGAATTGATCAAAGATTTACAAAATCATCAAAACCCTGACACTAACGTCGTATTTACCTTGAAATCGGAGTCAACATCAAAAACACTGGGTCTATGCTGGAATACAAACACGGATAACTTTTTCTTTCGTTATGAATTTTCTAAACAATCTTTAAAACCAACAAAACGCAACCTATTATCGGAGATATCAAAACTGTTCGACCCGTTGGGTTGGTTAACGCCGTTATCTACTAAACTGAAATTATTGTTCCAAAAATTGTGGCAAAACAATTTACAATGGGACGATGAAGTGTCCGATGAGATATTTAACGATTGGTCGAAAATAAAAGCTGACATACATAACATTAATTCTTGCGAAATACCAAGATGGTTGAGAAACAACAGTGAAGATATCATCGAAATTCACGGTTTTTGTGACGCATCCACAGAGGCATATGCATGCGTAGCATATGCGCGTATAAAACACCAATCCAACATAACACTTATTGCAGCAAAATCTAAACTCGTGCCGCATAAGAAAGCCCTTACATTGCCGAAACTAGAACTTAGCGGTGCATATCTATTATCAAAACTAGTCAACAAAATACAACAGTCTTTAACGAATAAACTAGAAATATATGGATGGACTGACTCTATGGTGACCCTCGGTTGGATACAGGGTGAACCTAACCGTTGGAAGACTTTTGTTGCAAACAGAGTCGAAAAAATAACAAAAACAATGCCTCCCGATTGCTGGCGTTATGTGAAGTCAACGAACAACCCAGCCGACTGTGCCAGTCGAGGGATGACGGCCTCTCAGCTGGTAAAACATGCCTTGTGGTGGCAAGGCCCCCAATGGCTACAAACATGGAATCCCCAAAACGAACCCGATAAACAAATATACATAATCAACGAGGAGGTTCGCTCGACGAAACACGTAAACACCGTTCAAGAATATCCAAATATTATCGACTCTTTGTTAGAAAAACATAACAGTATTAATAAAATAATACACATATTGGCGTGGATATATAGAGCGTTGACACCAGTACATCGCCGTAAACAGATGCCGAGCTATCTCACATTACAAGAATTGCGCAAGGCTAAAACAATTATTATAAAACGTGATCAACGAATAACATTTGAATCGGAAATAGAACGACTACGTAAAACTGGAAACGTAGGGACTAAAAGTCACATATTAAATTTGGACCCTTTCCTTGATCAAGACGGACTGTTACGTGTCGGCGGGCGATTAAAAAACGCAAATATACATGAGGAGATGCGCCACCCAAAAATCATATCGCATAAGAGTCGTCTAGCTGATCTTCTTATCGATGAAGCACATCGGTTAACGTTCCATGGTGGACCACGAGTGACCCTCGCCAAACTGCGTCAACAGTACTGGATAACAAGTGGCAACAATGCCACTAAGAAACAAATACGGAATTGCGTAATATGTCGAAAACACGACTCAAGAAGACCGTACCAGCTAATGGGAGATTTACCCGAAGAACGAAGCAATCCTGCGCCGCCCTTCTACAGATCAGGCGTGGATTACACCGGGTTTATTGAAATAAAAACTAACAAAGGGCGTGGAGTTAAAACAACAAAAGGTTACGTGGCGGTTTTCATTTGTATGGTTACAAAGGCCGTCCACTTGGAGCTAGTCTCGGACTTAACAAGCGCCGCCTTTTTGGCGGCCTTAAAAAGGATGGCAGCTAGACGAGGAACCCCACGGCACATCTATAGTGATCAAGGCACGAACTTTGTCGGTGCAAGTAACATACTAGAGAGCGAATACCAACAACTGCAACAAGTTTTCAGCGATAGTTTCTTGGCAGAAGTGACAGAAATGAAGATCGAGTGGCACTTCAATGCTCCATCTTGGCCAAGTGCCGGAGGCTTGTGGGAGAGAGCAGTGAGAAGTCTCAAGTTTCACCTCAAGCGAGTGATCGGGGAGCAGAAGCTCACATTTGAAGAATATTCAACCATTCTTGCTCAACTCGAAGCTTGTTTAAATACTAGACCTCTATGCTCAATAACAGAAAACATCGAAGACCTTGACTTTTTAACCCCGGCACATTTTTTAACAGGCCGTTCGGGATTGACGGTCATTGAAACTGAAAACGATGCAAGGACACGTTGGTATTTAGTAAGGAAACTATCAGACGATATTTGGAAAAAATGGAAATCCGAGTACCTATCCCAATTAACAGCGAGAAATAAATGGTTACGACCCCAACAAAATTTACAAATAGGTGATTTGGTAGTCATTCAAGAAAATAACATACCGGCTGGCAAATGGGCGTTAGGCAGGGTTATAGAGGTACACCCGGGCAGAGACGGCCTTGTCCGGGTAGTATCTTTAAGAACGAAGAATGGAATAGTGAAGAGACCGATTATAAAACTTTCCCTATTACCTATTAACACTCGAAATACAGATGCAGAACAAACACAACAAAATCAAAACCATGAAAACAAAACAAGAAGACGTAGACCGCCAAATAACTTTGGATGTACAAACTTTATATCTTTGGCTTTAACATTTACATTATTTATGTCGGTTTTCATGAATACTGCCTATGGCATGTACAATATAACTAAACTAAGAAAGGATCAGTCATTGTATTTTGACCCTGTTGCCAAAATGAACCTTATTCGTGACAAATGGAACTTAATTGTGTATTATGATATGTCGCCCTACTGGGAAGGAACAGCGGCGCTTAAGAAATTATTATCTCATTTAAACAACACATGTAGTGCAGATAGCGACGTTTGTAATATGATAGTGCCGCAACTACAGTACGAGTTCTCGGAACTCAAATACTATAACACACTACTGATGAATCAACAATTCCTCGCGCACTCCAGACAGCGTCGGGGCCTTATCAATGGTATAGGCTATGCAGCTAATTATCTTTTTGGAGTGTTGGACGAAAGTTTTGCTCAACAATATACCAAGGATATTGAACTTTTAAAACAAAACCAGAACCATTTGGCAAATTTATGGAAAAAGCAAACATCTATCGTCGAGTCAGAATACAACATATTGAAACGTACTGAAAATATCATACATAGCCAGCATATGCACATAAAACAACATTTAGAAAAAATAGAGAAACAATCTGAAGCAGTACAACGCGTGGTGTCTAATATAAGCCAGCTTCAAGGACAAATAGTAACTGCATTCACCGCTAGTACGTTGCTGCAAACATTACGGGGAAATCAGGACACTTTATTGGATGCTTTGACTGACATTCGCCATGGCCAGTTCAATATACATTTGTTGACGCCTGACCAACTACAAGAAGAGCTCAACGTGATTGCTGGCCAGCTATCTGACGACATTACGCTGCCCGTTGATCAAGCTGATGTGAGAAAACTCTATCACCTGTTGCAAATAAAGGCAAGACTTACCGAACAATATTTGTTATTCCAAATTACATTCCCACTGATCAGCAGAAATCGCTACAAATTATATCGAGTTTTACCAATTCCCAAACAATTTCAGAAGAATATGACAAGCATACGACCAAAATCAGATTACATAGGAGTAAACCTGAGAAAGGCCTCCTACATACCTATAGATAATAACGAGTTATCTACATGTCTTACTCAAGACGAGAGTTACCTGTGCCTGCTAAAGAAACCTGTTTACCATCTCGGCAATGATGACAATAGCTATTGCAGTTTCAATCACGAAACTAACCAATGCAAGGTTGAACAGAGCTCATGTACAAACATGTGGATACCGTTAAACAATCCTTCTGAATATTTATTTTACTGCTGCAACAATTATACAATCAAGGTCATATGTGAGGAACAAGTTGCAGCAGAAACGCTTAGCCAAGCAGGAGTGATATATCTCGGACAGGGTTGTGTCATCAAAGGACATGATTTCACTTTGCATGCCAACACAAAGTGGGAAAACAATATTACTTTACAGCCAAATACCTATGTACCTAAGATTGACCAATTAAACAACATTATAAATGTGAGCATGCCAGTGGAGGTTACTCACGACAACCAGACCTACGAAGTCGAGTTGAATGACGACTTACTGAAAATATACAAACAAATCGAGCAGCTGAGAAACAGCAATGTGGATGAGTCATTAACTCCTCATGACATCCATCATTACGCGATAAGCTACATCCTCGTGGCAGCGGCGGCGGCGGGCGCGGCCGTGCTGCTGTGGCGCTGGCGACGCCGTCGCATGCGACGCGCGCACATATCGCCAGACATCGAACTCCAAAGTGTTAACAATTACGCAAGTGGTAGTGCCTGTGCGCGAAAACGTAACAAGGCTGACCGACAGCCCAGTGCTCATAGTGATGTGCAAGTGTGCGTTGTTGAAAAACAAAACAAAGCGTGTTCGCCTATCTTTAACAAATATTAAAGACCTATACCTATTTTTTAGAATTTTAATTTTAAGTAAACTTTTGTATTGTTTTTATTATATACTGTGTAATCATATCTAACATTACTTTAATATCATCTCATTTTCATACCTAACACTATTTTGCTATCATCTCATTATCATCTCATTGTCATCTTTGCCGCCCCGGAATATGTTCGGTCCAAGCAACCGAACACTTGCTAACGCAGCAATTTATAAAATCATTGCAACTTACACAAGCTACAACTCAGTGCATAAACGTGTGTCGTACGAACCGGGTGCATTCCTAACATTCAACATTTCTTTTAACATTTACGTAGTTTTATAACATTATCATTAAGGACAAACTTTGACCTTGTAACAACATTGCAATAAACATTTTAGTCTCAAATCTAGATCTTTGATATTCACTAAACACCCGCGCATAGCACCCCGCACAGCCTTTGAAATTAATAGCTTCGATCAACTTTTTTCTCAAATTATTTACAGTTGGGAGTTCTTTGAGCGTCAAGTGAAAATTGTATATCATATTACGAATAACACAGTAGTAGAAATCATCAAGTCCCAGCCGAAATCTACTTTTAGGTTTTCCTTTTTTCGGTGTGGAAAATTTCATTGATTGATTCTGTTTTTTTTCGTTTAAAATATTAGTCAAAGTTCGTCGTGAAATTCCTGTAGCTTTTGTAACACGGTCCTGATTTTTTTTTAAATAACCTTCATGGTCTTTTTTGAAAACATTGGCTTCATTTAAGAAATAAAGGTACACATTAAATACAATTTGCCGTGCTTGTGACTTAAGTGGCTTTCCACGTTTAAATTCATCCATTCTGGAAGAATACGTCTGAAAGAAAATGGTATGGGCAGAGTTAGACATATTTTTATTTATTTGTTGTATTATTGCATTATGTACTAATATACTTTATAATATTATTTATTCCTAAATCTATTTGTTTATTGTGTGTATCTTTTTAAAATGTTTTTTCTAGTACCTAATATGTATTTAAAGTAGGTATTTTTAATTTTTTAATATTAACAAGCCGTGAAAATGTTAGTATATTTACCTATTTTACAAAATAAATTATTTCAATTTGAATAACATAATTAAATTCACCTTTGAAAACAAAACCAAGAAGGGTGTGTAATAGCAGCTCTATATAACTCCACACAGAGAGAACACGTGCAGTCACCGCCATTATATAAAGACGACTGACGGACCTTTAACGGACCGGCGACCGTCGCCAACCACCCGAATTGTTTTCGATTGTATACACATAATATTCACTACTATTTCTTTCGAACAAGGTGCAAAATGCAAGTGCATTGTTTAGGGCGCTTACAATTCAATGATTCGGGTGTTTCCGGGAATACGACAATTAACGAAGATCTGCATGCGCATTATTAATTTGGGAGTACTGTAATTGTATGTTATTTGGAATTTTGTTATAAATTACAGGACCCATGCATATGATACTTTTATGAAGCAGCGCTGTATTTGCTGCGTGTATCTGTAACCTGCTATTGTCACGTAGACTACGAACCACATTATCTGATAGACGAGGGAATAGGTGTGGATTATTTTTGACAAACAGAACTACCTCCGAGATGTATAATGAGGGGATTGTGAGGATTTTATGTTGGATAAATATAGTTTTACAACTGTCGGTTGGTTTAATGCCGAACATTGCACGAATACTACGCTTTTGCATCTTAAACACCATATCTCTCATTGTTCATTTTCCCCTAAATAAAATTCCGTATCTAAGCACAGACTCAATTAGTCCGTAATATGTCGTGAGAATTGCATTAGTGTTAAGGGTTGGCGCTAATTTGTACGGAGCAAAGAAAGACTACTAATTCTTTTTTTTTATTTCTTTATTGCAATCTATCAGTCTTGCAGATATTCAGCAATATGTGTGAGATTTTAGTTAACTACTAATTCTTGAGTTTAAATGGTCAATGTGATCTTTCCAATTTAGTGTTGCATCTATATTCAAAATAAGAAATCTAGCATTATCTGATTTATTTACGATGGTATTTTTCTATGATAAAGTTACATTTGGGGGTTTTAATCTTTGACTGAATTGCATAAGGCTTGGTTTCTAAAGATTTATTCTAAGGTTGTTGTTATTGAGCTATGCTACTACAGATGCTAAAGAGTTATCGATCTCAGATTTGTACTGCTATCAGCCACAAAAACCATGTAAAAATGCCTATGCATTTTTACATGTTATGGTTATTGAGCTATCATCATCAAATAACGTCGTTGGATAGATGGTTGAGTGTGGTAGGTCGTTTATATAAATTATAAATAAAAGGGTACCTAGCATGCTCCCTTGGGGGACACCATAAGTAACGAAACGCACGTCTGAGGAGTATATCTCTTAAATTTTTGTTTTATAATAAAATTTATTTTAGATATCTCAGTAATTTGCTTTCTATTTGTCAAGTATGATCAAATTTGTTCTAAAATATTTCCCCGTATACCATATGCTTCAAGCTTATTTTTTAATATCCTCATCGATCTACACAATCGAAAGCCGAAGACATATCACAAAAGATCGTACACACTGGAGATGGCTTATCTAGGCAAGACATAACACTGCACAAAAAATCATAGATTGCCATTTTGATTGACTTCCCCTGTCTAAATCCTTTCTGCTCATTACATAAAATGTTGTTCACTTCTAAATAGATATACATTTCATTGTATATTGTACATATATTTCTCAAAAAAAAATGAGGACATTGGAATCATTGCAATTGGCCTATAATTTTCAATTGACTGTTTTTCTCCTTTTTTGTATAATGGCTTTATAATAGTTAATTTTAATTCATTATGATATGATGATCCTCACTTACAGCTTTAATTATTCGTGTGGAAATGCCATCATATCCTACAGTGCTGGTATTTTTTT
Source organism: Euclidia mi (assembly GCA_944739405.2). Taxonomy (NCBI): domain Eukaryota; kingdom Metazoa; phylum Arthropoda; class Insecta; order Lepidoptera; family Erebidae; genus Euclidia; species Euclidia mi. The sequence goes on from OX123203.2 coordinate 33,497,370, forward strand.
TACCTTTTATTATTTTATTTATATGACATGGTAGACTTGGGGCTAAAACATTTAGTCTACACGATTTTTAATTGTTGAAGTTACATTTATGCCTGCATTTGGTATTGGTAAAACTTTAAAAAAAATTGTAATTGAAAGAATTAGCTTTTTCTGACGGATGAGTGATTATATGGCCATTGTTTATTTTTATTCTACCATATATATATGATGATGTAAATATACAAGAATATTTAAGTATGTTTACCACTCACCCATGGTACAGGCTCTGCTTAACACGATGGCTATGTGTGGCACAGAATTACTTTACTCCAATTTAAACCATTATCTCAAGATATTTTATCGGCAGAAAACCTCCTATATTTTCCCTTTTAAATAAGTAACATAAAGTGCAAGTTCCTCTAATATAAACATACAGCAGAGCTCAGAGTTAAACCCACGCTTTGAGGGCTACTGCTCAGCACCCGTGGCTCAAAGCATGTTGTTTGATAGCCTATAAGCTTTTCTCAATAAGTGGGCTATCCACGAACCAGCAATACCTGAGATAAGCGCGAAGAACCAAACGAACCTCAGCTTTGTAATATTTATCATCATTATCATCATCGGGCCTGTATATATACTGTTCCACTGCTGGACACGGGCCTCTTCTCTCAGGCTTAGTACACCACGTGTATAAGTGCGGGTTGGCAGACTTCATATTATTATGTCTCTCGAGAACATTATGAAGACCTCTCAGACATGCAGGTTTTCTCACGATGTTTTTCTTCAACGATAAGCAATTGATAATTAACTAACACTTTAATACGCACTTAACTTCGGAAAGTCATTGGTACGTGCCGTGGATTCGAATCCGAGACCCTCTGCGTAGCAGTCTATCGGTCTCTCTACTCGGCTATCGCTGCTTATTTACTAATAATTAGTAAGACTAAAACATCTGCTATTGTTAATACCTGATAAACGCCAAGACTGTCCCATATATTCAGTTAAGTCCACTCAAAAATGTACAGATATTCCGCTACATTTTCACAAAATAGTTATATTTAAACTGACAAAGTTTGCAAGTTACTTGGCGAAAGTACTAAAATAAAGTTGTTCCTTACAGATTTTCTTCAAATTACACAGTTGTCCGCAAATGGCTATGTCGACTACGATGCAGATTTTGGTGCAATCTCCTGTGTCGTATGCGAAAGACCACGTTTGAACAATAAATAGCAGAAGCTTGGCTCGAGTCGTAGAATTTTATAGTAAAACTTATTTTTGTGATATTCTGTGCTACCTACATGAAATTGCTTTCTTAAGATTGCTCTCATAATTTGAATATTTCATGTGGAGAATTTTATAAATATTTAATCCACGAACTTGAAGGCCGCACAAAGGTACCAAAAAATTGTTTTATGAGCATGATATAAATTATATTAGTTGTCCCGTGGGAATTAAAACCACGACATTTGATGCAGTGTTCAATAGCGAAGCCGCCACTTAAATTACCACATAATCGGCTTAATCGAGTACTTAAAACCGTAATTTTATTGTATTTCGATGACTTTCAATTCTATGTCATAATTTGATCTGGAAAATAATATGGTAAACACACTTTACGATAAAAAAGGGAATTTGAACAATACATCTGTAACATTATTAGGTAACTGAAATCTATTAGCAATTTCATGGAAAATATCAAAACACATTTATTACCGCATTGCTTATTTTAACGCACCGTTTTGTGTACTCAATCGCATTTTTATAAGACTACTAGAGGACGCAAGCAGCTACGCCTGCATTTTTTTTAAATTAACCCGTTTTGGCCGATCCCGTGGGAATTTCGGGAAATCCCTTCTTAGTGCACCCCTACGGTCCCCAAGGAACATACATGCCAAATTTCAGCTTCCTGCGACCAATAGTTTCGGCTGTAGCGTGTCTGTCAGTCAGTCAGTAACGCAAGGATTTTATATATTAAGAGGCCGTTCCCAAATTCACGGACTGCGTGAATAGGTATTTTACGCCAAGCGCGCGGGCAACGCGATCGAGGTGTCAATGTGTGCGTCTGTGTAGCCCAACAAAATCTACCTTGCAGTGAACTCACGGAGACAAAACAAATTGATACTTTGACCAATACATTTTATGATCGTAATACAGAATTATTTTGACTAACGTATTTTGATGTTTGAATGTAATAATTCCAGGTAGATTCCATTGTTGTTGTTAAAAAAAAGCCGACTTCAAACAGTCGTAGAAACATGCAATTTCATTTACCTACTTAGATTACAATAAATACAAATTCTAGTTATTCTGTTATAAAATCCAAAATACAGAACTGATTTCGGAAAACTTTCTATGAGACCAAGCTGGAAGTAATATCATTAAATCCTATGAAATAAAAATAAATCCAAATCGGTCCATAAATGATGCATTAGTGAAGTAACAAACATTAAAAAATATGAAAAAATAATACAACTGAATTGTGAACCGCCTCCGTTTTGAAGTCGGTTGAAAATATTAATATACAATATAAATTAGATGTTACTTGAGCTGAAAAAGTAGCCGAAATTTTTCTGGGGTATCCATCTCCTCATTTATTGTACTATTACAAATCAACTGATAGCCATCATCGCCGCTATGTACTGTTTGCTAAAATAAATAAGAAAAATTGGGCAAGTGCGAGTCGGACTCGCGCACGAAGGGTTCCGTACCAACATTTATAAAAGAAAATCACGTTTGTTGTATGTATACTTAAATACTTTTTAAGTTTCTACCTGTTTATTAAGATCGAGTAATAAATTGTTTAAAAATTACGTTTGTTGTATGGGAGCCCCCCTTTTTTATTTACTTTTTTTTAAATTTAATTTTTTATTTTGAAAGGTAATATAAAACTACATATTCTGTGAAAATTAAAAGCGTCTACCTGTTACAGTTAGTAATTTTGAGCAAAAAATACGAAAAAACAACACGATTTTTGTATGGGACCCCCCTTAATATTTTCATTATTTTTAGTATTTGTTGTAATAGCGGCAACTAAAATACATAATTTGTGAAAATTCCAGCTTTCTAGCTATCACGGTTTATGAGATACAGCCTGGTGACAGACAGACAGACAGACGGACGGACATACAGACAGCAGAGGCTTAGTAATAGGGTGCCGATTTTTACCTTTTAGGTACGGAACCCTAAAAAGTAACGTCTTAATGTTTTGTCACATGTTGTTTTAAATACCATGCTGTCACCATTTATAACTAGTGATTAGTGATCGATGTTTATAACACAAGAATCATATACCTACCTACATACCAACATTTCAATTTTTTTCTGGCAGGAAGTATTTAATAATCAAACCTTATAGAACAAACCGCTTAGACGGTGATTGAGTCATTATTAAAAATATTTTTTTGCTGGAACTTTATAAAAATGTTGCAAAGGAAATCAGCTGTTCTGTTCCATACAAAATTGAACTTTGACATTGACAAAATGAATGGAACAGCTGCATTTTGCCGCGATTTCGGCTGTCTGTGCTATATATATTCCTAATAGGTTTAAGGATGATTCTAGTTACACGGACCACGGCCGGGACACGGTAAGGATGATTCACGTTACACCGTGTCGTGTCCGGTCCGGTCAGATATTCATTGTATTGATTTGTATGAAGTAATTCACGTTAGGCCGTGGCCGGGCCGTGCCACGGCCGGGCCACGGCGTCGTAATGTCGATGGGTATTGTTTCTCTTTCGTTTGTCGCAATCCCTACTTGAACAGACAGACACGGCCGTGCAATCAATGCTCGTTGATTCACGTTACACCAGGCCGCGGCCGGGCCGGGGCCCGGCCGTGTCGAATCCAGCATGCTCCGGCCGGGCTAGGCATTCATGCTACACCGGGCTGTTTCCGAGCATTCATTGCACGACCGTGCCTGTCGGTACTTGTTGGAATAGCGTCACACGAGGTGATAGTTTGTAATTATTACTAATTAAAATGCAATTCTCACAAATTGAGTTGGCAGCTATCACCATTGCCATTGACGACGGGAAACAGGCAGAGGGCGCACAGAGTACCTTTACTACAAGGGGGCGTCAAGGCTGAGTCGCGGGCGCAGAGGATATTACTGTGTTCAACATGCACACAAATAAAAGATGAAAAATAACACCCTGTGTTCTAAAAATATATCAAAATATGCGTTAATATGTCTTGCTATACGAACATGTATCGTGCTATACCAAAATATATTGTCCGATATCTGTCGACATACTTTGGTGACGTAGTAAAAATATAAGTTATAGCTGCGTACGTGCGGTCACTCGCCGATTTCTAAAAAAACATACCGTAATATACCGACCTTTGATTAATATTAATTTATAATTATGGATCCGTGTGTTCCGGCCTAAATCATCAACTGCCCTCCAGCCGGGAAACAATACCCACGGCCTAACGTGAATTACTTCATACAAATCAATACTATGAATATTTGACCGTGCCACGGCCGTGCCCCGGTCGGGGCCCGGCCTGGACACGGCCCGGTGTAACGTGAATCATCCTTTACGCTAAGTATACAAATAAGTAACGTTGTATACAGTATGTAAAAAGACCCTTAACGAAAACTGAAATCCCATGTTGTACCAATCACTACGAACATTTTTACTTCGGCACCATGCCTGGGAAATTACTGGTTCAGGAGATATTGAGGCTCAAAGTTAGTATGGAATTTTTCTAATTAGGTATAAAATCTATGCATTTACTCCACCAATATGTTCTTTAGACGACTTATGACCCCATATGGATAAGTAGGTATTTCGAGCACAGCACGCACGCGCTTTTAATTACGGTTTAGAAAATGTGAAAACTTAAAAACATTCGTTTCCCAGGTTGAGGTACCATTCTTTGTAAGTATGACTTGGCAGTCATGTACACAACCAGTAGACTTCGGCTTGGTGTTTACACAATATTCTTAACTAATCTTAATATATAAAATCGTTGCGTTACTGACTGACTGACAGACGGCGCAGGAAGAAATTTGGCATATATGTTCCTTGGGGACCGTAGGGGTGGACTAAGAAGGGATTTCCCAAAAATCCCACGGGATCGGCCAAAACGGGTAAATTTTTAAAAAAATGCAGGCGTAGCTGCTGGCTTCCTCTAGTCTGCCATAAGGCGCTAAAACTATCAAGCCATTGGGTGAATAGTGGGTCGTAATTGAAAACTTGCTCCAGTCATTAACCACATATGTGACAATGTCTGAACGCACCATCGCTCTATCTTGTGTTCCGTACATTAAATAAGAGAGAGCACGAAACAAACATGCACCGTCACCAACAATAGGGACGACAGTACATTCTTGAACTTCTCCATTAACGTTCAGATTTTCTTTAGCCATTTTAAAAAAGTCTAACCGACAAAACCTACGCTCAAACTAAACGAAAACAAAATAAATACCAAATACAAAGCTGAGTCTATAACCAAAACTACTTAAACGAAACAAAGCAAATGCAATCCAATACATTCCAAGAAAAGAATAGCCAGAATCGTCAAATATAATCCGCTAGAAATATTTAGGTATGGTATGTGCTATACAGCAACCAAAACGATTTAACGACCAACAACATCCAACCAACTGCGAACATTGTACAACTAACCTACCTGACGATGAACGTTAAGTAATAACTGGAGAGGGTCATTAATCCGCAAAAAATCTTAACATCTCGATTAAAAAAATGACGTAACTGCACAACGCTATCTATTGTCAACATTTATAACTAAAATTATTTTGTTCGTCTCAATTTATTCGTTCCACTAGGTACTGATAGTTCAAACTAATACATTTACATCCTCCATCATCCCTTAGTATATCCCCATGGAGGTTGAATTTATCAAAATCATATTTAAGCGGACGTCTTCATCATAGTAGCTCCAATCTTTAATTTCAGTTCAATCAGTCGAAAATCTATGAAAATGTATACAAACTTTCATCCCCTTAGGGGTGGAATGTATCAAAATTCTTTTTTAGGGGATGCCTACGTCATAATAGCTATATGCATGCAAAGTCTCAGCCCGATCAGTTTAAAATTGACAAAGTTTGATACAAACTTTCATCCCCTATTTTATCCCCATGGCGGTAGAATTGATCAAAACCCTTTCTTAGCGGATGCCTACGTCATATCATCTACCTGCATGCAAAATTTCAGTCCGATCCCTCCAGTGGTTTGGGCTGTTTGATGATAGATCACTATGTCAGTCAGTCACTTTTGAGTTTTATATATATTTAGATACAATTTCTGACATTCATAAGAGTCACCTTGTGACCTAAGTGAATGTAGTATTTTTGAATTTTGCGGTATTTATTTTATAAGAGCATCGATTTCGTTACCATTATTTTATTATACATATTCAACAATAATAACTCACATCAAGAAGGGTTTGTCGCACTATAAATACAGTGGTGTTTACAAGGCACGCACACAGACGCAGTGACAACGGCAAACGGCACACGTCCTACCTCGATGAGCGCTCAGCGCGGTCTAAAGTTCTGTAGACTCGTACAGGATTTATATAACGATTTCTAGCTTCGTTTAAAAATTAATTTAAAATATTTGTAACCACATTCAGAAGCTGATTTTTTTTCCTAGCAAGGTATTATATCAAATCTTATTAGAGACTATTTGTTATTTTATTTCTTAGTGTATTTTATGCGATAAAAAATAATCCATTTAGACGTAAACTGACAATTTAATGACATTTTACGTAACATTTTTTGGTTTATTTCTGAATGAAACCTAACATTCTGGCACAATCATACCAAGGGGCAGGATCTTGTTATGTCATAGATGCATTTAAAAGTTAATTACTCACATTATTTTCGATGTCATGGACCATCGCGTAATGCTCATAAAATGATTTTTTCAAAACATGCTTTGCGGAAACTTGATTTTTCTGTTGTAGGTAATTAAACACTTATTTTTACTACAGTCATACAATAGTAAACGAAGTGATCTAATAGTATCATCGTTAATTTCTTAATTTGTTGATATATCTGAGTCACAATCACGTATCTCCGCGCGTGTTAATCGCCAAAATGGCTTAAAAAACGGGAACGGCCTCTTAAGATGATTAGTATTTTGCAGATGGTTATATTTTTGCCTATCTGCATGCAACTCTAGAGAACAAGACTGGAGAATTGCCAGCTAGAATATAGCCAGAAAATACCTTATGTATCTTATACTAATATATAAAGCTGAAGAGTTTGTTTGTTTGTTTGTTTGGTTGAACGCGCTAATCTCAGGAACTACTGGTCCGATTTAAAAAAAAATTCAGTGTTAGATAGCCCATTTATCGAGGAAGGCTATATAACATCACGCTATGAGTCACGGGAGCGGAGCAGTAGCTTTAAATATCTCGGGTGTAACCGCGGGCTCATCTAGTTTTATTATAATTTGAAAATATTGTATAATATTTCTCTTGTGCATAATAATGGTCAACTGCCTTTTTGTTCTAACTTTATAAGTTAAAGCACGAAGAGGTTGTTAGTTCAATTATTTATATTTTCCTTTAACGGGCGCAGGGGTTTAAGTAGTTTACTCCACGTTGTGGTTTAACGACTGCAAGTGTGTTGCTTGTGCAAGTGGGTTCGATTTTCACACAACGATAATACTTTTAGTCATACATTTTATTGTTATTTTTTAATGTTTGTAAAGTGTCTGCAGATAGGTTTATATGCTAGCGAGCGTTGCGGTATTAGAGGCACATTGGGTTTGTATGTTAGTGAGAGTTGCGGTTTAAATAAATAATAAAAAAGTGAGTCTCAAAACTTTTTTTTGTAAGATCAGCAAAACATATACAAAACAAACACTACACAGAATAAATATCCATATTATTTATAAACAAGAAATCCGATCCACCAATTTGTGAAACAAGAAAATAATAATAATAATAACTTTAATAATAACTTTATTCAATAAAATAAACGTCACATGTTACATATAAGAAAAATATTACAGTAAAAATAATTAAATTAAATTTTATAATTCAGTATAATCTATGCGATAAGTGCCTTTGTTAAATTGTGGTACATTGATGCGTACTTACTTTATTTATTACGGTAATACATTATATTTGGTAAATATAGCTATTTTAATGTTTACCTGAACTAGGCTTTAACACCTGTGTTTCAGGAAAAAAATCTTAAATAATAATAATAAAGGGCTATATTTTAACATAATAATAATCATGAACTGCCAATATGTAATAGAAAGTAGACTTAATATTATGATTTGTTGTAACTTAGCGTAGGTACTTACACACTATTTTATTACTGTAAGCAAATTCTCTGTATCAGAGTAGGTCATTGTCATTAGGTGTTTTGTAACAACAAGATGACACTGCTTATAACTTATGCTATATAAATCTAAGGTTTTATTTAATTTATTATATAGGAAAGGTCCGAGGAAAGCAAAGAATCTATTTACATAAACATGTTTACCTATAGGTTTGGTGCAGACTAGATCTTTCCGTCTTTTGCCTGATGGGATTGGTGTATAAGGAAGAAGGGTGTGTTGTTTTAGGATGGTGCGTAGAATAAATAATTGGCGCACAGTTAGAACACCGGTGGACTGATATAACTCGTAAGTGGGAAAAATGAAAGGGCGAAGGGTTGCTACCTTTAAGATAGCTCTTTGAGCCCGTTCTAAAGGCAGTAGGATCGTTTTAGCTGCCCCTCCCCATGCGGTTATACAATATGAGATGATGGATTCACATAGTGCAGTGTAAACCTGTCTTAACAATTTTAAGTTTACAACATCGCGTATATTTTTAAATATGGAAATTAGTTTCCGCACTCTTTTACACAATAATTCGATATGTTTGCGGAAGTTCAGATTAGTGTCAAGCGTAATTCCTAGATATTTAATATAATCAGTTTTTTCTAAAGTAGGGCAAGCGCATGCAGTGTCAGCATGTGAGTGAAGCTTGTTGTGAGCCACTAAACTGTTAGATGAGATGTGTCTGCTATTGTTTTTCATTGTAAAATGAATGTACTTTGTTTTATGTGCATTTAGGGTCAACAAATTTTTAAATAGCCAAGTGTTTACGGTGTTGAAGCCAAGTTGAGCCAGTTCATATACCTCATCGAGCGACTTTGCAGTAAAAATAAGTGCTGTATCGTCTGCATATGACATAATGACACCATTTTGAAGTTTTAGGTTGCAAAGGTCGTTTATATATATCAAGAACGGGGTAGGTAGTATAATGATAGCTGCTTTACCACTCAATGCCGAGTAGTATTCAAAGGCTTCTGGCAGAAATTTCGGGGAAAACTTGAGAGAAATGTTATTTAAATATTCGTATTTATTATGATATACTTACTTTCATATTTATTGACATTCAAGTTGCTCAGAAATATACTGAGAAATGTGTGTGTTATTATGGTTGTGTAAGCACTAAATGATTTAAATAAATTGTACGACAGAAAGTAAGACAGCGATAGCTTAGGGGAAGGTGATCAGATTGCGATGCAGTAGATCTTGATATTCTTCTTGAATTGTGATAAGTCATATTTTTAAAGTCTTCCGTTCCACCTTTGTATCGTTTACCTCGAGGAACTTTATTCACACATAACCAACAGACACTAAAAACCCTGACTGGAAACAAAGTAACTATTTGTCAAATCACACAGTCTTATACTGTGTGAGGTCGATCCTCAAATCATGGTTCAACTCACCGCACCCATCGTTCAACGCGCGAGGGGACATTTTAAACGACTTCGCCACTCGAGCAGACAAAAATGAACTAATTTGGTATAGCATAAGTACTATACCTATTTTTTATTTTCAAACAGGCGACGCTATAGAAACATTCAAAGTAACAACTTTGAACGTTTCTACTACTCGCACTGTCAAAGCTTCTCAGTCTGGTAGCCCTGAAGGTCGACTCGGCGTCGTGGCGGTGCGGTGGAGTACAAACTGTAACTTCAAACTCAAGTTCCTACGCTAACATAATATGTTGTGAAACTGCATGACCTGCGTCTAGAATTCATTAGCAAACGATGGGAGCGGAGGTAGTTCAACGTAACTTTTGCTTGCGCGCATCTTGCGCGTCTTTAGAGGCGTTACTGGGCAGCTATGCCATCTCGTTGGTTTATATCTAACATGTTACTTATATTATAAATGCGATAGGTAGTTTGTGAGGATGTTTGTTACTATTTTATATAAAAATGCCTGATGAATTATTGATATTTTTGTGAAACTCTGCAGTATTAAAGCTTATACATGACTAGCTGTGCCCGCGACTCCGTTCGCGCGGAATTTGTCTTTTCACTGGGCTACAGAATTGATACCCAAAATGTTTTGAGTTGCATGTAATACCTATATTGAATAGTGTAGATGTCCTAAAAATTGCTTGTTCCTGCAAGTCCACACCGCGAAGTTACCAATCGCGAATAAAAGATCAGAGAATGCCTGTGCATGATCGTTGCCTCATAGTCATAATCATGCTCGCATATAATGTCAAATGCATAGCGATAATACAGTCCCATAGTTAGTTTCTAGTGTTTCAGTGTTTTCAGTGTTTATAACTCTTTAGACAGGCTCTAATTTCATCAGCTCGTGTGTCATATTGTATGGTGGTATAACAGACAGAGCCTAATGAAAACCGCGACGAAAAAGTATTGTCATGCCCATGGGTTCGTCATTTTGCTTGATTCCCCTTGGTTTGCGATCTACATGCTTAGACCGCTTCATGGTTTGCCATCGTATATTGATCTCATATAATAAGATGACAATAACGTTAAATCTTAGCTTTGTCACTGCTTTTAGAGATATAACAAACAGAACTCTGCGTGGTCCAAGTCGATCACGGGAAGACTGGTACATACTTGAGCATCTACAAATAGTATTTTTCCCAAATCACTATCCACGCTACGACCACACACGATCATAATTATAGTAAACGCTGTTCTTCAGTAAGTCTCGAGAGATCATTTTTACACCAGCAAATGATGGCTCGGGCAGGCCATATTTAGTAATAGGATATCTACTGTCAAGCAACGGTTTATTAGATTGTTGTGGGAACCTAAAAGTGTCCTCGGCCAATTTGCCATAACTATGCAGCATGTCAAACCCACTGCGTAATCGATGAGGTCTTTTACTTATACTTGCTTTAGACAATGCCATCCCAGTGTTTATTCCCACCCAGTAAAATTAAATGACTCGCCACTCTGCAAGCTGTTTACTTAAACATGTGCGAATACGTCCCGCCTAAGCCGAACCCTATTTAATATAATTAATCATACAGATTTAAGCTCAATTTAAATTGGAAGATCCAAATGTTCGAAAATATCCTATTTATAATGTTACTACCCTCATAATTTTATATTTGACTGATCATAATATATTAAGTTTCAACCAATTCAGCTAAAGAGTTACTTTTATAGAACAAATTTTAACGAACAAATGCATCGTAATGTTTAATTTGACACAACTTTTTTTATTTATGAACCGATTCGTATAAAACAAATATTAAATGTTACATACATACATACATACATAGCCTCACGCCTGTTTCCCCGAAGGGGTAGGCAGAGGCATATTCAACTCCCACTTTTCGCCAGTGTTTTGATCCCACGTGATAGGTAGGTGGCGAGCCTATTGCAGCTTATCGGAATATTGTGTTCGCCAGAGCCTCGTCCGTTGATCGGCAGGTGCACCACTTGCAGGTGAGGTTGGCTTGGGACCCTAAGTTCTTGGTGGGAACCCTATGCACCTCATGCACACCATTAAATTTTAATGTTAAGTACCTAGTTATAACAATACATCAGTGAAAACAGCATTCCAATTCGATTAGCCGTTTCTGAAATTAGCGTGCACAAATGGCTTCTCTTCTTTAATGTAGACCCCTTAAAATAGATTTCTCCTGAATATCTTCCATGTACGGACATCGATCACTTACAGATTTATTAAATGTATAGATGGCCGTTTTGCACGTTAAACAAAAATCAACCGTATAGCCGTACCCATAGTACCCATACTGGCGCGGCGAGATTTGGAAGTTTTATTCCATCTATATATTGTGTGTTTATAAACCGATTTCTATATTTTTTTATAAAATACATATTACAGTGGTCTTTTTGAATATGGAAGTTTGATAAAGATATATCTATGTGAAATACAATATAATTATTGATGTATTTAATACACTTTGAAGAAATGCCTAACGATTAAACACGTTATTGTGGCTAATTTATAAAAGATAGATATATACTATAAAGGACTTTTTTGTAGATCTTTTGAAGACCATCATCTTTATAATACATACTTTTGGCGAATGATAAACGCATGCGAGGATAAGAGCTCGAAAGCGCATTTTCATCCGACTTTCTTCAAATTTATCGTCACTGCTCCGCTCCTATGTGTCTTAGCGTTATGTTATATAGCCTATAACCTGCCCAGGAGTATGGACTACAATCGTACCAAGTTTGGTTAAAATCCCTTCAGTAGTTTTTTACCCATGCGTGCACATACAGACAGACAGACCGACAGACAGACAGACAGACAGACAAAAAATTTACTAATTGCATTTTTGGCATCAGTATCGATCACCATTCATCCTCCAATATTAATTTTGAATATATATTCAATGTACAGAATTGACCTCTCTACAGTTTTATTATAAGTATAGATATAGATAATATCACATAAGTCAAAACTCCTTTTTACCTTTTGTCAAAAAAACTCCGAAGAAAGTAGGCAAGGTCGGAACGTCTAAGTATGAATAATGGCTGGTTATATACAGAATGTCACAAGACCCATCACCAAGCCGAAGTCTACTCGTTTTGGACATCATGCCAAGTCATACTAAGCAAAAATAAAAGCCGGGAAACGACGTTTTTTTTTTAAATATTCACTTTTTTCAAAGTCGCTATAAAAATACGCGCGTGCAATTTTCGAAATACCTACTAATCCATGGGTGCATAGGACATCTAAAGAACAGGTTGGCGGGGTAAATGCAACGATTTTGTACCTAATTGCAAAAAATCCATACTAACTTTGAGCCTCAATATCTCCTGAACCAGTAATTTCCAAGGTATGATGCCGAAGCTAAAAATGTTCGTAATGATTGGTACAATATGGGGTTTCAGTTTACGTTTAGGGACTTTTTACACCCTGTATATATGCCTTACTTTGTGTCTGCACATCTTTTAACACTCGAACTTAGAATGATCAATCATAGCTTTGTGGAGAGACTAAAAGACTGAACCACTGAGGATGTCGAGTTCGGCGCCCACCATTGATTTCTCATAGTTATCAGCGAGCTGAACTGTTAAAATGAAATGTATAAGTTGAAAGAAAGACTTACTTTTAAGTAGGTTAAGTACATGCTTTTTCAGAGACGAAGTCACTGAAAAAACAAAACAAAGAGCTAAGGAGAGAGACTCACACGATGATATTGCCCTTAAATTTTCCATTATTTTTTTAAGAAAAGGTACTTGTGGATCCGTTTGTTCCATTTGGAAAATAAATAGGCAAATATTCTATTTGCATGAGTTAAATCTATTTCGTGTCACAAACATCGTTAAATGGCTTAAACTTTTGAGGCAATATTATTCGGAACTTATTTGAGATAACATGTAACAAACAGTTGAAGTTCAAGCAGAGAAAACTTTAGTTATCTTTTTGAATAATCTGTTAAAATATGATAACTGGAAAAACCGTTACCATTTCTGAAGGATACTGCCCAATTTCCAAGGTTATTTAAAAGTCACGTAAGTTTATTTTGTGAAGGAATAAGGACACATATCTATTTGTTCGCACTTGGCAAATCTAGTGTAAGATGCCTTCTTACTCGATGAAGTGACGAAATACGCAAAGTGGCAGGCAGCGGCTGGACACGAAAAGCCAAAAATTGGACTCAGTGGCGTGCCATTGGAGAGGAGAGAGGGCTATATCCAGCAGTGGATTATGGCTGATGATGATGATGATGAAGGACATATAGTTATAATTACTTGCGTTAAAATAGTATATGTGTAATATTTTTAAACATACTGTACTGTATGGCGACAGGGTTATAAAGCAGTCGCATTGTCCTTTACAAGATAATGTTGAATGTTTATGAAGACCCCCGTGAAACACGATTTATGCCTAGCGCGGAAGTAGATTAATAATATATATGCATAATTGGATATGATAGGGATCAGGCTAGATGATCGAGCCTGGCGGATAATATAATAGCACGTGAAAGTCTCTTTAGCGATTCAGGATATAGACGTATACCTAGTAATAGTATCTTAACTATTGCGTTTCGTTCGGAGAGTGAGTGATATCCCCTTTTCTTTCTCTCTCATCGCACTCCTCCTCTTATTCTATGTTCATTTCAAATCGAGGCTATGTGTTGTGATACCTTTGGTGTTACTCGTGTCCGTGGGCGGCGGTAATCGCTCACCATCAGGCCATGCATCTGCTTTTAAGCCGCTTAAAACATAAAATAAGAACTAGCGCAATTAAAGACCTTAGTTACTTGTATTCGCTGCGATGCCGCCAGTTTTCAAATAACTAAATTTTGCAAAAGTTTTGATAGATGAAACCACGTTCTTTTGTGAGTCAGAGTTTCCAAAAATAAAGTAAACTTAAACATTCGAAAAAAGGAAAATTATAATAATAATTTTAATTACAATCAGTCTGGCCTATATTATAAGCACTTTTCTCATCTGTATAACGGCCACGTTGAGTATTAAACATTTTATTTTACGATCAAAGATTGCATAAAACAAAATCATGTCGAAAAAAACATATTTCAATGACAACAAATGGAGTACTTAATGAAATTCAAAACCAAACCTTCATTTAAAAAGATTCAGTTTCATATAACTTGGAACTCGAGAAAATGAAATATGCAGAGGTTCTTTTTTAGAATTATTCTACCTCAATATAAGAGATTGACATGTAAAACCGTTCTTTGCTGCCCATTTGAATTTCAGAGGCCTCAATATCTTTTCGTATTCAAATATTATTCGATGTCTTTTTACACCACCAAGACTGTAGGTTTACTTGGAAAAACAATTTTCATGATTTCGGTCTTGCCCCTGCAGACTGTTGGTTTTTTTTTTTTTTTTTTTTGTTTTATAAGAAAGCTTACAGACTAATTACAGTAGTGAGTTTCTAAATAGATGATACAATTGCTATTAACAAGCTTCCACAAATTAATAAATATATATGTATATATATAATGTTGCTATCATTTATCTACAACATTCATCATACCTTTAATAAAAAAAAAAATGTTACAATAATAGAGATAATATACACATACCAAAAATATACATACTACAATGAATTACATGGATCTTTTTTTCAACGCAAAGCAATAGAAAATTTAGGAGTAGCCTAATTAGCGTGAAAATCACAATTCGCAGGCGAATTAAAGAATTTTGCAGCCAACAATCTTTTGACAGTAATCGTCTTTGTACAGAAAAGGTCAATATCCAAGTCATCGGGCAGATTATTAAAAGTAGATGCAGCTCGCGACATAAATGCATTCTTCCTATAATTTGTAGAAACAGTAGGTACTTGCAGTAGCGGTCTACGTCTAAGCCCAAGTAGGTTTGTTCGTAAGTTTAGCTTAGTGAGAAGCTCTGGGCAGTCGACAGATCCATTAGCTAAATTTATGAGAAAACAAACATCACTAATAAAGTGTAATGGCAGAAAGTGATATCTGTTACACCGATGGTTGTAGTCATCTGAGTATTGCCGTGCTTTATAATCTAGGTACCGAAGAAATTTCTTCTGTACTGCCTCAATACGAGATTTATACACCTCATATTGAGGGTTCCAGACTTGTGACGCGTACTCTAAATGACTACGCACGAATGCACAATAAAGGATTTTTATTGGTTTGATTGATCGGAAATCAGCTGAAGCCCTAATAATAAATCCCATCGCCTTAGATGCTTTGCTGACTATATCATCGATGTGTTGTTCAAATACTAGCTTATGGTCCATTTTCACTCCTAAATCTCTTATCGTGGAGACCGTATTAATGGTTTGGTTGGACAACTTATAAACGTAGTTTATATTAGATTTTAGTCGAGAATACGTGACACGAAAGCATTTAGTAACATTGAGCTCTAGTTTATTATTTGCGCAGTAGTCTTCGAAACGTTTGAGATCACTTTGAAGATGTTCAGCATCTAATCTACTGTGTACCACTTTGTGGATTTTCATGTCGTCTGCGTAAAGAATGATGTAAGAGTGATGAAAACAATGCTTAATATCTGATATAAATAGCGTGAATAATAAAGGCCGGAGGATCGAGCCTTGAGGTACTCCGGAAGGGACACAATTCCATGTAGATATATAACCCTTTAGTACAACAGCCTGAGTCCGATTCTCTATATACGATGTGAACCACCGGTAAAGGTCTCCATGTATTCCGGTTAAAAACAATTTATCTAAAACTACGCGATGATTAATCCGATCGAAACATTTTGAGTAATCCGTGTATATAACGTCTACTTGCGCACGTTGGTCCATACCTGCTGATATGAATTCATAGGAAAGTATCAAATTTGAAGAAGTAGACCGATTCTTGAGGAAACCATGTTGTTCGGTACCGAAATTACATCTCATCGCTTCGTAGACTTGATCATAAACAATTCTCTCAAGTAATTTGGAAAACAAACAGATTTTAGAAATGGGGCGATAATCCTCCACGTTTGATCTATCCCCCTTCTTGAATACAGGGGTGACAAATGCCGATTTCCACATTTTTGGTACAAAGCCCTCCGATAGGGATCGTCTGAATAGGATACAAACCGGTGAAGCGAGACTAATTGCACATTTAACAATAAAAATTGGTGGTACCAAATCGGGTCCGCCCCCCTTAGATAGATCCAGGGACTTCATCAGCCGCAACACCTTATCCTGACAGACAACTACAGAGGAGATACTACTACTACTTGTACTAGCGTTGTTATTAGACGTACACACCCCGGTCGTGTCAGGTACAGAAAACGTTGAGTGAAAATAATTAGAGAACAGGTTACAGATGTCATTACCGGTATCAGCAATCGTACTACGGTAGTGCATAGCGTTTGGAAATGAATTAGTAATTTTCCTTGATTTTACATAGGACCAAAATGTCTTAGGATTATTAGCGATTGCTGATTCTATCTTTGTCATATATGTATCGAAGCACCTTTTTTCCACCTCTATGGCCCTTGAACGTAGAATAGAGAAAGAATGATAGTCGGCAATGTTACGATATATTTTATATTTACGGTGGTACTTATATTTTTCTTTTAAAATTTTAATTAGTGCTGTGTTATACCAAGGAGGGTGTGAATTATTTCTTAAATTTTTTTTCGGCACATATTTGTCCCTCAGCTCATATATTTTATTATAAAAATAAGTTAGCGCGTCGTCTAAGGAACCAGTTTGCAATAATTCCGACCAATTAATTTTATCTAGCTCATTTATAATGGAATCGTAGTCCCCTCTAGAGAAGATATATTTATTTGCCATATTATCGGAAAGTTTATGAATTTCAACGAAGTCGGCCTGAATCATCAAAGGTTTGTGATGTAGATCAACGGGTAACGCAAGTGGGTTACGGCATTCGTTTACAGCTATCTTATCGTTGCAAAATACAAGGTCCAAAATTCTATTATTTATATTACGCACATTGCTGTATTGAGATAAGTTGTATGTGTAAGTGGCGTCAAAAAAGTCCTTTATATATTGACAAGATATACTAGCGGGTAGTAATTCGTTATTATGGTATGTATGAGACCATTCAACACAGCTTCCAAAATTAAAATCTCCGAGAAGAATATATTTATCTAAAGGATTCTGTAATATTATATTGCTTAAATTATTCGTAAAATTATATAGCTGCGAGTTATATGAATTACCAAGGTTTTCTTTGCATAAATAAAGTGCACAAATATGTAGGTTATAAGTCACTGAGGGCCTAGACCTTTTTAAAACGATGATAATCCATATATCTTCGGCAGAACTACGCCATTCCGTTCTTTCAGTCACTATCAAGTCTTTACTTACCGCGATCAAAACGCCTCCGCCACATTTTTGTGCTGTACGGTGATAGTCACGGTCACGTCTCCAAACCAAGTACCGAGCATCAAATAGTTCACCATTAAAAATATCATCCACTAACCACGTCTCAGTAAACACAATCACATCATAGGCGTTGAGACAAATATTACGATATAAGCTATTAGTTTTCGTACGTAGCCCGCGCACGTTCTGATAATAAATACTAATAGGAGACACTGAAAACTATTATAATAACTATATGAATAAGGAATACAAACTCACTTTTGAGATAAATAATTGTGTGTACCATTAAAATATTACAGCAAATCAATTCTAAAATCAACACATATAATAATATTCTATTGCATAGGCATAAAAATGTAATGATTACCCATCA
This sequence comes from Euclidia mi, assembly GCA_944739405.2. Lineage (NCBI taxonomy): Eukaryota > Metazoa > Arthropoda > Insecta > Lepidoptera > Erebidae > Euclidia > Euclidia mi. The sequence goes on from OX123203.2 coordinate 33,515,780, forward strand.
TTACATTTTTATGCCTATCTATGAAACACGGCAATACACAGTGCAACAAACAACATCTATAAAAGAAACGATTAGCTAATGACCGATGAATAACATTAGACCTTTTGTGACAAGAAAAAGTAATAAGTACCGATTTAGTAGATTGCGAATTAAAACGTAATTGCAACAAAATTAAGTTTAAATTCACCTGAAATGAGATAGAAATGATCAAGTAATAAGTTAAGTATTCATGACTGCTCCCAAATGCGCGACACAGTGATAGTAGGAAAACACAACTAGAACTTTGTGATCTGTGATTCTCAAACTTTTTTGACGTTGTAGAAAACAAATGTGGATAAAAAATTAATGACATGGAAATTATCGAATATAATGTGATTATTAAACTATCTTTGCAAGATCCCTTTCCGTTCTCACTATAATCACTGGCGAAGTGTCTGTCTTCCGGATATGTATTTTTGCATGCTTCACCCATATATAGCGAAAATCCTTTTCGGTAACAGATTTTTTAGCTTTTGAGAGAAGGGTCTTGTTTTTTGTAGTCAAGTGATCGTTTATGAAAATTCTATGTTTTCCTTTTAATTGTATCTGGTCGGTAGTGAGTGGAGTAGTTTTCAATTCATATCTTGCTGCCGCAATGAAGTCCTCCTTCGTGTACCGGTTTGAAAAGCAAACGATGATCGGCTTGATGTTATCACGTTCTCGTGTAGGGACTCTGGTTACAAAATTTATTTGATTTTTGTTTACTGGATAATTTATTTTAACACCGATTTTCTGTACTATGTCAAATAAATTCTCATTTCTTGTTTGCTCAATCCCCTTCAATTCGACGTTATTCATACGCGACCATTGATCTCTGTTGTCAGCGTCTTCTTCAAGCTTCTCCAACCTTCCTTGTAATAAATCAACCTGCTCTTGGACCTTCTCTGCCTGTATCACACGAGATTCCATTTTACTGATTTTATTGCTGAGATCATTGAATATTTCGGTGAATTTATTATGTAATGAGGACTTCAGCTCAGTGAATTCACCTCTTAGTGCCAGGAATTCTTCTCGCAGACTTTCCAACGGGGCTAGCTTCGTACTCAAGGTTCGAATCTCTAGAAGTATGGCTGATTCACTGTCGGGTCTCGGTGAAGTAGGTTGTTGCGGTTGTGGGGTACTTATCTGCTTGCACTTGAATCATACAATATATATTGATAAAACAATCATTTTGATATTTTCTTCTTTACCGCTTGTTAAGCGGCGAAGGAAAACATCAATAGGAAACCTGCATGTCTGAGAGTTATCTGTAATGCACGTCGATTCTGTAAAATTCCAACAACAACTCGCATGTCACGTCGCTTCTCGCTCTCACTTCGCATAAGGTTCAAAATGACCTTGATTTTGAGTGCGAAGTGAGCGTCGATCTGACGGGGGAATTACCTTATAGAATGCCACTTTTTACGTAATCTCATACTTTATTTGTCAAAATCTCGAGGTCAATTTAGTTCAACTCGCAAACACGCTCGCAAGAGTAGCGCTAGTGTAGATTCGAACTATCAACCGAGTTTTAGAATGCCAATCAAGAAACTCACAGCGGATTCAGATTCGAAGTTTAAAATGAAGTCTTACAGAATCACACTGACGTTCTTGAAGGAGATGTGAAATGCCAACCTGCATTTAATCAACGTGGTGGACTATGATATGACCGTCCTCATAAGTAGAAGAGACCCGTTTCCAGCACTGGGTCAGGCCAATAATGATGATGAGAATCAAACTCGTGAGTTTGATGGTCGGTAGTATTATTAAGCGAAACCTAGTATCAACCAAATAACCTAATATCGGTAATTTTATAACATTATTATTAAACGTTGCACATAATTGTAATAGTTAACTTACCGATAACTACTGTTAAATGTTCAATGTTTTATCATAATATGTAGGTACCTGATTATTCAAGCCGAAGCTCGTCCAAAATTAATAATATGCCGCGCCATATTGAGTTGAATAGCACGTTTAAGTTATTAAATGAGTGTCCAGTTTCGGCTATTTGTCATCACTCGATAAACCATATCTAATGGTCTTATAATCAGGAGGCATTGGATTTCAATCTAATGTCGTACCGTTAATAAACGGCCAAGAATAACTGCTATATGTAATTAGTAGTGAGACACTTTAGTAAATTCATAAAACTAGTTACTCAAATACAATAACTATTTATCAATGTCCGATTACAGTTGCAACAGTTTATTCATGAACGATGCGATTGTAGAGCCAGTTAGTGGGTCAAAACGAAAATAAAATCAATTTGTATTTGTTGCTCACATAATTTTTTTATTCATTTTGATAAAACAGTTTATTGAATATAAATGCACTGCTCTATATCCGCGTGAAAAATATTTGCGTTGATTTTTCTAACGCTAATGTAACCTTAAAATTACGTATTCGGCTTTTATTTAAGTGAGAATAATGTTTTGGTTAGCGCAATAGCAATTTATAATTTTCTAAAATGTGATCTATGTACGTACGTGTATAAACATGTTTTAAAATGCTGTTCTTCAAACTACAATATTATTTTTGTATATCATCATCATCCTACTAGCGTTATCCCAGTTTCAACCTGGGGTCCGCTTACCAGTCCAACCGGCTTTGGCTGAATATTAGTTTTCCACAGAGCGACTTCCTGCCTGACCTTCGCAACCCGAAGGGATAGCGATAATCCATGGTGTATACTAGTGTTAGTATATTTAGAGGTACTGACGCCCTATAACATGTCAAAGATCTTCATGACAACCGGGACCGACTCTCCGAGGCACGTAGCAAGTCATAATTAACAGTTCAATACGCACTTAACTCCGAAAAGTCATTGGTGCGCGCCGTGGATTCGAACCCGATACCCTCTGCATGGCAGTCTGTGGGTATCTACACTAGGCTATCGCTGCCTTTTGGTATATCATCATCATATAAATAAAATCACTCTTGTCCTGATTGACAAATTATTACAGACCCGAAGTTATTGTACCTGGAGACATTTCATGTGTTTCGTAATAGACTCAGTGTATTATACATTGAACAAGACCGTACTGCGTGCATACACGGTGTCTCCACTGTTAGATGAACTACGATAACTTTCCCGCATAAAAGTAGATGCTTTGTTCAATTCTTGTAAGTCATGTAAGACACTGGGTGTCGAGGTCGTAACCTTCTGACTCAACTGGACGCAGAGCGTACTCTTTTGTAGCAGTAAATACTTTGTATGACATTAGATGGCACGGTGTCTTGCGACTAAGAAAAGTAGAATTAATTGTGAAACGAGTACTTATCCACAAATAGAGGTGAAATAAATTATATTTTCTCCGACAAATATGTATGGGTTACACAAGCAGTGGCCATGGGAAGAGTCGACACGTACCGTTGTGTTTCAATAATTATACACTACAGATCCGTTGCAAACTAATTAATATTACTATGTACAAGTCGCGAAAGCTTCAAGGTGGTATGACTTTCAAACTGAAATTAGTTCTCTCAGTAACTATTATCTCTTGATGCATCTGCACCTTGTACGTGTCATGTTTACAATTGTCATTGCAATATGAATTTTATTGCCACACCCCTAAATTTCATATAATTTTGGATAAACCTTCGCTCTCCAAGTTGGCAAATGATATCGTTGCGTGACTATGAAGATATGTTTATTCTATCTGAGTATTTAGAAAAACATTTGCATTGGACATGAATGGTTCCGGAGGAAAAAGAAGACCTAGACGGACGTTCTCCGAGTAGATTGGAGACATCCTAAAAAAAGGGAAAGTAAGTACCCTAAACCGAAGGGCATATAAATATGAAAACCTTGATGATAGTGAATTAAGCAAGAGATATAATATGTCAGGATCGTTGCAAGTTTCGGTCCGTAGTCTCGGGAAACAGGCTCAAGTCCACGTATGTACCTAAGTATGTAAATAGGACTACAAAGACAACGTTATTTAAGAAATCTATAACAGCTAGTGGTGATGTCAAAGTAAATTGTATGAAGGAATTTTATAAAAGATTTATGGCCTGAAGTCAACTCATCATCCTCCTAGCGTTATCTCAGTTTCAATCCGGGGTCCGCTTACTAGTCTAACGGGATTTGACTGCTATTTAGCTTTTCCACAGAGTGACTGCCTGTCTGACCTGCTCAACGCGATGGGATAGCGATATGCCATGGGTTACACTAGTGTCAGTGACTCCGTATAATAACTGTCAAAGATCTTCTTGATATCCAGGACTAACAAGTCATAGACAAGTCTATTCTTCTCAGACCGCCGATTTTATGTAAAATCCGTTATGGCTAAAAACCATAAACATACGTAATACATAACAATTTGTGAATAGTACTATTTTTAGAAAAGCATCCATACTTATTGGAAAGTATGACAAATGTCGATAGACCCTACTCACTCCTTATACCCACTCTTAAATATTTCTCAAAGAAAAAGGGACACGTAAATATCAAATTTCTCTAGCTATGCTTCAAATCTTGTGACAAATTTACTCTGGCAAGGGTCACCCATAGTGATGAGTGCGATTTTCAAACATCAGTTGAGATCTAGATGAAGGCTTTTTTACCGCTGGATTGGATATTCGATCCATCTATATAGAGATCCGAGATGCATATTTGACACAAGCTCCATACAAAATATGTCAAATATATATCTCCTAATCTCTAAATTCATGGACAGGTCATACATATATTTAGACGGCCCTTAGTATATATTACAATGGTACCGCCCAAGATAAGTATACTGCTTTTTTTAGCTATATTACTGCACAGTTTCATCAAGATACGTTTAGAAGTTTTTCCGGGAAAGAGTGACAAACATTCATGCGTCGACTCTGACAAAGCGCGATTATAATTGTAGTAACCAGTAACAGAAAACCAGTAGTTATGCTATAAGGCCCGAGATATTCGGTGATCAGCCGTTTTCTATAATTGAGTTAAATAAAAATATATTTTTTTTAATCAATACTTACTTACTCATATAATTATAAATTATTCCCATAATCCACTTAAATTATTCCCTCTAGTCACACGAATATTACCTTCGCATAACAAAATGCACTGCAGCAAATGCAAACTAATGATAAAAATTCTTAAGTTCATTAAAGCACGTAGCACTAACCATTCCATTAGAAGACTTGGACTAAAAAAAGGTAGATTTCTCCCAACGAACTCGTTAACGGTGTTCCAGCGAACATTAATCAGAGCGCGTTTGTGTTTTACAACTCTAGATATGTAGTTCCACATCTAATACTAATATATAAAGCTGAAGAGTTTGTATGTTTTGTTGAACGCGCTAATCTCAGGAACTACAGGTCCCATTTGAAAAAATCTTTTAGTGTTAGTTAGCCTATTTATCGAGGAAGGCTATAGGCTAGATAACATCACGGGATGACCCACGGGAGCGAAGCAGTAGCCTTAAATAACGCAGGTGTAACCGCGGGCTCATCTAGTTATTCATAGATTTTTAGATTTCACTTACATCCTTTTCTTAGCGTAAAAATCTTTTTGTATAATAATGTCATTTATACCCTAACGTAATGTGTAAAAACAGAAGATATTTATTTGCTAAAACACATAATATATGTTTCCCTTTATGAAAGTGAGTGGGAAATACAGAGATGAATTACTTGAATTGTGCAATGTGGTTATATATCGGTGTAGCTGACCAGACAAGTCAAGTCAAAGACTTTGCAATCGCAGACTATTACCAATAAGTCTGCTTCCATTTAGTAGGATAAATACTATAATTAACATTATTGAAATTCTTCGTGAATTTGGATAGAACATTATTATAAAGTACATTACTTGGCGAACTCATTAACGGTGCTCACTACTCTAGATAGTTCCACATTATTCTTACATAATGCATTCACTTAAATCCGTTTCTTATCTTAGATATATTTTTCATTTCCTTTGTATCCTTATGTACTTTCTAGGAAGATCATGTGTATTCATGCTTATTATTATTATGCAAGTGAGTGTACTGGAGAGAAAATTATATTTAATTATTGCAAAGCCAAGCTTCTGGACTGGAATGGACTCGGCATCAACATCAACGGCGAGTACATCACTCACCTTCGATTCGCAGACGATATCGTAGTCATGGCTGAGACCATGGAAGACCTAGGCACAATGCTCGATGGCCTCTGTAGAGTCTCTCAACAAGTCAAGACGAAAATCATGTCGAACGTCCATGTTGTACCTGCTCCTATTCAGTTGTCGACAAGTATATCTACCTGGGACAAGTAGTCCAATTAGGTAGGTCCAACTTTGAGAAGGAGGTCAATCGCCGAATCCAACTCGGTTGGGCAGCGTTCGGGAAGCTACGACATATCTTCTCGTCCGATATCCCGCAGTGTCTCAAGACGAAAGTCTTTGACCAGTGTGTGTTGCCAGTGATGACTTACGGATCAGAGACGTGGTCGCTCACTATGGGCCTTATCAGAAGGCTCAAGGTCACTCAGAGGGCGATGGAGAAAGCTATGCTTGGAGTTTCCCTGCGAGATCGAATCAGAAATGAGGAGATCCGCAGTAGAACCAAAGTCGCCGCAAAGCTCTCCGGATAGCCAAGCTGAAGTGGCAGTGGGCAGGGCACATAGCTCGAAGAACCGATGGCCGTTGGGGCAGAAAGGTTCTGGAGTGGCGGCCACGTACCGGACGACGCAGCAGAGGTAGGCCCCCCGCAAGATGGACCGACGATCTCGTGAAGATCGCGGGAGGCGGTTGGATGCGGGCGGCTCAAGACCGGTCTGTGTGGAGAACCTTGGGGGAGGCCTATGTCCAGCAGTGGACGTCGTTTGGCTGATATGATGATGATGATGATTGCAAAGCATTTATAATAAAGGTGTAACAAATCTGTAGATAAAATAATCTTGCGTTACTGCCTGACTGAAAGACAACGCACAGCCAAAATTATTGGCCGCAATAAGCTGAAAGGACAATGTATAATTTTGGCCCCAGCACCGTTGGCATGCAATTTATAAACATAAATATTAACTCATTTTATGCTATAATTATCAAATATCAGTATAAAACGGACACTTCAGATTCTCATAAACATTTTAAATAGTATGACCTTTGATGTTATCGTATCCTATTAAACCCGCCGGCCATTGTAAATAGAAAGCAAAATAATCTCTTAGCATTTTCAACGCTTTAGCGAAACTGCGGTTTATTGACCGTTTAATGCTAATAAAATATATGAAGCGTTAAAGCGCTTGACAGCGCTTGACTTGCTCTTTTGACATTCATGTTCATGTCAGTCATTGGTCAATCTCACTCATGTTGTTGCTTGTCGCTGCGTCTGAGTGTTTTCGATTTTCGGTGTTTCTTTTGGTGTTTGTATAAATAACGACTTCGCTAAAACAATGGACTGATTACACGCACGCAGGAAGAACTCATGACAACCTCCGACTATAATACAGTCAGCGTGGCTGCTTTCTGGGCCTCAAACATATAAGTGTTTGCCAGCGATACCCTAAAAAAAGAAGTAAGCCATGTTGATGAAAGAATATCACCAGCTTTTTGATGCCGGAATAATCAATTTTTGATAGCCCAGGTAAGTAGCAGCTAAGGTAATCATAGTCAGATTACCTTAACAATATTTTTCGTACATTATTGTCACACATTTCTGGTAAAGTTAATATTTATTCGTTCTGCCGCAATATTATTTGTACCAAATTCATTAAAATAAATTTTCATTTAAAATGATTGAACTTCATAATGAAATTACTGGGATAATTGTGATGTTTATGATTAAGTGGTACTAACACAGGTAGAGTGATGTCTATTGAATGTACCATTTTTTCAAATATCAATCTAAGCTGAGATGAACTTGTTGACTCAAAAATAAAACAAAACATTATATTTTGAATGAGTTATAAAAACATACTAAATGTAATGAAACGACGGATCACTAAACGATGTGAAATGTGGTGAGAAGATGATTCAATCAATCAGCCTATTGCAGTCCTCAGCCTATGTCCAATAGGCCTCTCCTATCATGTGTTACAACGACCGGTCCTCTGCTTTCCGCAACCAGCACGCCCCAGCTACCTTTTTCAGGTCGTCGAACTACCTGGTAGCTTGCCACACTTCGTTTGGCGGAACATGATCTCCACTCCAAGATTCGTCTGCTCTATCGCTCGTCAGTCCTTCAGCAGATGTGGCCAGCCCATTCACTCTTCAGCCTGCTTAAGCGGCGAGCTATGTCGACAACTCAAGTTCTATTCTGGATGACCTCGTTACAAATTTTATCATTTAGCGAGACTCCAAGTATATTTCTCTTATACAATGGCACGCTGAGCAACTTTAAATCTATATGTATGACCAGCCCGACTGTGGATGCCAGGAAAATTGTGTCCACGGAAGATTTTATTATTTATTAGGTATACCATTATTCAAATATCAATCATTTGGTTAACTGGACTTATGTACAAGCCCCTCAGTAGTAACTCCACATACTGGATTAAAATGATTATTCGTAGCCGAGCGAATGTCAGTACACATCTGCTATTGACTCCGCGGTGCACACATCAATGGAATTATTCGAGCAATTCATGGCATCGGCGTTTTGTTGTCCGATTTCAGCGGATGTTAATATTGAAGCTGACTGAAAAATACACAGCTTTTGTTATGAAAGTTTCAGTTTGGTGTACTGAATAGGTATTTGGGGCAATATTTGTTTATACAATTTTGGAGTAGTTAAGCTACATAGTTACACGTACGTGTGTATCACAAAACATAAGGACTACTTTAATAATTTTATATGTATACCTATAATGTAACAATATCTGTTTCAGATAAAATTGTTCCGTTACTGACTGACTGACAGACAAGGCATGGTACAACCCTAGTTGTTGAGGGTTCGAATACGGGATTTGTATCTTAAAAAATATGAGCTTCTTTTGATATCGCGTTTAGTCTAAAAAGACACAAAATAAAAATAAAAGAAACCAGAAACATTAAGAATTCGCGTAAGGCTTTTAATTAATTAACACTTAATTAAATTACACAGTGTTTAAATTTTGTCTTTATTAATTAAATGATTCGTCCACCAAGTAGAAAATGTATTCATCGGCACTCATTAATCTAAATAAAGTAGAAAGTCTTAGATATTCATTTATACGAAGAATATTACATAAATATATTTAGCCCTTTAAGTTTGGTTGAATGATTTAGATGTCTGCTGGAGATTTTTGGCTTAATAGCTAATCGATGCAGTGTAACGGAATTATATTCAAAGTATTTCAAAAACTCATAATAATCACTAGTGCGTTGCCACCCCTTGGAGATGGAAAAAGGGATAGGATGAGGAGTGGGATGAGGGAAAAGGAATAGGGGGTGTGTGCCTCTGGCACTCTGACTCGCCGAACGAAACTCAACAGTTTAAGTACTGTTACTTTACGTCGATTTTACTTTTAAACGAGGTCATATTTTCTGTTGTATTCTGTATAAACTTTCAGTTTACGTCATATCCTGACCGCCCCAGACTACTTCCACCCTAGATCCGAAGTGACTGGCGGTTAAATTCAATTTAAGGCGAGGATTTCCCAAAATACAGTGTTATCCAGCGTGTCCAAACGCGTTTTATTTGTAAATAACAGAGATTAAAATTCTGAAAAAAATATATGTTATTCTACAGCATTAGATTTATATATTTCGGCCATTCGAAACACGATTACTGTCATTTTATACGATAAAAAATAATCGCGAATATAGGTCTGTTTAAACAAACTTTCACGTTTCATTTGAGTTGTATTGGGATTAGAATTTTCAAAAGTATACCAAAAGAAAAGTCATGTAAAAGCGGATGGTTCTCGGCGATCACATTATGAATTTTAATATATACAAAAATATAATACCGAAAATATGTAATTTCCTACTGCCGACGCGCTCTCTCCCGCGTCGTTCAGTCCCGAGCGGGATGTAATGGAGACAGGACGTGTCGCTAGTTTGCAGCGCGCACCGGCGGACTACTTACGAATTATTTTATCGTCAGTTTCGAATCACGAATGTCATCATCACGATTGATTGAATAATTATATTATATCTAGGTTTAGTTTGTAAATAGGTATTGTAATTTTTTAGTAATAAGAGTTTATATAATTAGTGTAGTTTTGTATATATTGTATTGTGGATGACGAGTATAGAAATGGGCAAGAAAAATAAAAGCAAATCAAGATTGTCAACTTTAGCCTTACGTAGGCTAAACAAATGGAAAAGGTAGGCAACTTGCCTACCTATTATTATTTGAAATTTTCTAAATGACTTCCTCGTTGGTCTGACTGCCTCGTTGGTCTTGCGGCATAAATGTGCGCATGGGATTGGGAGGTATTGGGTTCGATTCCCGGGTCGGGCAAAGTGATATTGGGTTTTTCCGTTAGGAAATTCTCAGTAGCAGCACGGAGTCTGGTAATGTGCCCGGTACGGCAATAGGCTCGCCCCCTTTTACGCTGGACCTAAAAAATCCTGGCGAAATGTAGGTGTAATATTACAACTCTGCCTACCCCTTCGAGGATACAGACGTGAGTCTAAATACTTACTTACATTATAATTGTTTAGGAACTGAACCACTATTTTATAGCATTATTGTTGTATTGGGTACCTACCTAATATAATAATAATAAAGTGTACCTATATGGGAATAAAAATGTGAGATGTACCTAAAAGCTATACCTACGAGCGAATTATACCTAAATAAATACAAATATCCCCACTTACACCTGCAAAGTGGTATTTATGGTTACTGCACCACCCTCATGGGTCGTAGCGTGATGTTATTTGGTATAACTTTCCTCAACAAATAGGCACAACAATCTTATAAATTGGCCTGTTAGTTCCTAAGACTAGCGCAATCAAAAACACAAAATTTCAGTTTTGATATAGGTAGGTAATATATGAATTTCTGTATAAGTAATATTCAATAGGTAATGCTATTGACTATTTCCACCAATAATATCATTGATTTCCACACTATTACCAAACACGGAACAATAATAATATTATCGTATTATTTGTCACGCCGAGGAAGAATGCACTGGTGTCACAGGTTAGAAATGTCGGTAGGTAAGTATATCGATTTGGCTGACAAATAATAACGAAACTAGAATTTATTATTGGTTGGCGGAAAAGAAGTGTTGTGTTTTAGATTTTATGTAGGAATATGATTTCGTACGTATGTGTGTATGTATAATTTAGTTAACTTTTTCACTACTACTTTCCGATGGCAGCGCCTAAATTTATTATGCTACTTCTAGTACTTTAGTAGGTATATATATATCGATGGCTATAACTATTGCCCTGTAATACTAACTAAGCTATTTATTTATTTTAGTGCAATAAGTCTGCAAGCACAAAAAGTTGATAGCAGTACACCTGCATTATTATTGGACGTCAAGTAAGTTCATATTCATAGATAATTTCTACTTTTTTCTTGTAATAGATTAAATTCAATATTTATGTTGCAGTTTGATGGATAAGCCAGAGGAGGGTACTTCGTTAGAGGTGGTAGAGCCTGTAAATTTGGATAACCCTATAAATGAGGAGTAAGTAACTGCCATAATATAGTATAGCAAACTAATTTTATACGGGATATTCGAATGCGTTTTTACTTGGAATCGAAGATGCATATCACCAGCTCATATTTATTTTAATATCGTACAGTCTACACTATCATCGCGTAACTAATGTACGTCTTTTATTATTACAGAAAAACCATAAACACTGTAACTGAACTAAATTCTGCTTTATATGAACATGAAAATAGAAATGTATCACCTGAAAATGTTTTTGAGTAAGTATAACTTTTGTGTTGCTTTTCTTCGTTTGGAGAAGTCAAATTACAAAATAAAATATTCCTTTTTATAGAAATTTAGAAGAAAATGAAAATTTTGTCATTGAGCACCAAAAGGAAGATTATCAACCTGTCAGTGGAAGACGAATTGTAGATATAGGCTACTTAATTTCGCAACTTCAAGAACGGACGCATCATATTGATTTATTTGATTGTAAAGTTGGATATTTTAAATGGATAGGTGAAAAAAGATTTGGGTTAATATCAAAATTTAAATTAGAGTGTTCTGTATGTCGTAATATAGTTTTAATTGACTCGGAGAAAAGCAGTTCAGAAAACTTAAACGTTAATGTTGCTGCAACTACCGGCATTGTGGCTGCTGGTGTGGGATATTCGCAATTCGAAGAAATGTTATCCGCTATAAATGTGCCTGTTTTTTCTCAAAAATATTTTAGTCGTCTACAAAATAGTGTCTATGAAACTTGGGAGAAAACAGCAGCAAATACTATGGAAGATGCTGCAAATCGTGAAAAAGAGGCGGCTATTACTGAGGGCCGAGTAAAAAAAGGGATGCCCATTATAGATGTATACGTTGATGGTGCTTGGGGATTGAGATCGTACGGTAATAATTATAGAGCAATGTCAGGAGTTGCAGCGATTATAGGTAGAAAATTTGGCGATATACGATTATACATGGGGGTAAAAAACAAATACTGTATGATTTGTGCACGATCTCAAAAAAAAGGTGTTGATCCTAAGCGACACCAATGTTATAAAAACTATACTGGGCCTTCTAGCGCAATGGAAGCGGACATTATTGCTGAAGGATTTAAATCGTCCATGGATATGTATGGTTTAATTTACGGGAGAATGATTGGAGATGGAGATTCCTCCACCTATAACAAAATACTAGAAGCAAAACCTTATGACCTATTTAATCATACTGTAGAAAAAATTGAGTGTAGGAACCATATTTTACGGAACTTTTGCAACAAGATGAGAGCTATTATTAAAGACACAAAGTATCCAATAAAATACCGAAAAACTCTCACAAACGAAAAAGTAATGAGCATGCGTAAATATATAGTAAAATCAATAAAATGTCATCATAATTCTAACAATGTTAAAAATGTTTTCATTAACTTATTTCATAATGATATTACCAATTCAGTAGCACATGCATATGGAGACCATAGACTTTGTCACGATCACAATTGCTCTAAAAATAATGCTCCCAATAATAACCAGCTAAAAGATATTAACAACTCAACTTTTTTATTCCGTATCAATGCTATTATAGCTTCAGTAGCAGGTAAAGCTCGTAGTCTTATAGAAGATGTGGATACAAATATAGTTGAGCGTTTCAATAGTGTAATTGCTAAATTTATAAGCGGCAAGAGAATAAATTTTTCACTTAGACGAGGGTATCAAGGAAGATGTTCTGCGGCCGTAGTTTCATTTAACAGAGAAACTGCAATTTCTTCAGTTCAAAAGCTTCTCCTGGGTAAAAGTCCTCAAGGAAAAGTAAAAGAAATTGAGAAACGAAGAATACTAAAACGAAAATATAATAGAGATCACCCTACAAAAAAATAAGAAAATATGATTGCTCAGTGCATCATCATAACTATGGGCCTGCAAGTTCGGCTCCCGATATGAGTCCTGTAAAATTAAAAAGGGCAAAGAAAGACTTCCTTGACAATTTAAAAGTCCTGACAAGTGATAAAGAAAGTATAGACAGAAACACCATATTACAAAGGGATTGCAGTGATTGGATGGAATTAAGGAAAAATTTAATAACTGCTTCAAATTTTGGTACTATTTGTAAAAGACGACGTTCAAATAGTTAAAAATATTCTTTACAAAAAAAATATAACCCATGTGTCATCAGTGGCGCATGGGATCGAAAACGAGAAGCAAGCACTTCAACAGATGTAGCGACAGGAAAATATTATAATAGAGCCTTGTGGGCTCTTCATAGACAAGAAATATCCCTTCATTGGTGCTACACCTGACGGTATAGTCGGGAACGACAAAATTGTTGAAGTGAAATGTCCAATTACGTCATTTAAAATAGGTATTGATGCAGCTATTAAAGCAAATAAAATTTAAATATTCAGATATGATAAGAAGAAACATACCAGGAGTATAAATAAAAACAGTAATTGGTTTTATCAAGTGCAAGGTCAGTTGCATGTTACCCAAAGGAAGACATGTATCTTTGGGATATGGTCTGGTGAAAATCATCCACTTTTAACGGAATATATTCATAAAGATGAGGAATTTTGGTCAAAGCAAATAGAGACCATACATACATAGACTCACGCCTGTTTCCCCGAAGGGGTAGGCAGAGGCATATTAAACGCCCACTTTTCGCCAGTGTTTTGATCCCACGTAATAGGTGGCGAGCCTATTGCCGCTTATTGGGACATTTTGTATGCCAGAGCCTCGTCCGTTGATCTAGTTAAGTTCTTGGTGGGAACCCTATGCACATAAAATAGAGACCAAGATAGTTAATTTTTACATGCAATGCCTTTTGCCAGAAATTGTCACCCACGACAAAGTCGTGGTATGCCTTTAAGAGACATAATAATAAACGACGATAAAGAAAATCTACGTAGTAATTATACCGGGCAAACAGACCAGAGTTCAGAATCAGAAACATATGTGCAGCCCGGTCCAAGTAAACCAAGAACGTTAAATTTCGAAGAGTTATAGCACTTATAGTCTAGTCTTCATTTGGACTAACAATTTTTTATTATTATTGTTTATTTTCTCTGTAGGATACTATTGAGTTCAATTTGATGTTATAACCTATTTCATACGTGACAATTTGTAGCAGGGGAGCCTGGAGATCTGTTATACAGGTTTCGAACCTAGTACAGAGTTCTCAAAAAGGTTTTGAGCCTTATTTGAATTTTGATTTGTCTTATGAAATGACATTATGTAAACACCTGTTGAGATGAATAAATATAAATTATTATTATATAAATTATTATTAATTCCGGAAACAGCGTTTAAAAATGTGTTATGATTGAATTGTTCGTAGGCGGAAAGTCTATCGTTTCTGAAGGAGCATAATTTTTAAGGTGATAAAGTAAATTTGAAGAACAAACATTTTGTGTAGTATTTTTTCCAGTACTTTTTTGATAGAGTAATAGTTGAGAGGTTTCATTGTTAACACATAACAAAATGTATTTAATTGGTGATTAAAAGTGACCATGAGACACACACTTATAAACGCACACAGATTTTGTTTTATTTCGAGTAATTTCAATATGTATATAGTTATAGAGATTCCTCCTTTCAAAGGAGAGGCCTCGTCCAGCAGTGGACTGTAAAAGGCTCATATGATGATAATTATAAGTTAAGTATTTTCTTTTCTTTTTATATTAGTTAATTCTATATTGTTGTTATTAAGTACATAAATATTGAATTTGTCGCCAAGTATCCGGATGTTGCTGAGTGAGTTCCTGGTGATCTGTGATACAGGCTCACGCCTACTTCAGACACTGGTGTCTGAAGTAGGCGTGAGCCTGTATCACATCAATCTGTATCATATTGTGTGAGGACTGGTCCTCACACAATCATTTATGAAAGTGTTTACTGTAATGGTGCAATGTAAACTTGTTTGTATGTTGTGAGGAGAATAAATAAATATATTTATTTATTATATATTACCTTTCGTTAGATATATTATAACAATATATATATTGTTATAATATATCTAACGAAAGGAACATAATAATGTCACCTTGCATACAGTCAAATGCCAAAGCCATGTTCCAATACATGTCCAAATACTTTAGCATTTATAATATTAGTAGAGAAAATCGTTTCAGCCGTTTAAGCGTAGTTTAAAATTATTAGTTTGTATATGTGAACAATGTAATCACCGTGCACAATATGACATTATGTATGATGTGTCAATACTGACAGATATACGCACATGCGCACTCAATTATTATAGCGCATGCGTTCTTACTTCCAAGAGGTAACTTTGTGGCAAACAAACTTCTAACCTCCCTACAATCCCTTCCAGTTTAATTGTTGCATCTTATGGTAGCCTATGTCCGTCTCCATAGTCCAGTATATCTTTATAGATATCAAATTTCAACAAAATCGGTTCAGCCGTTTTAGCGTGGAAACGGAACATACATACACACTTTCGAATTTATAATATTAGTAGGGATAACAAAGATAATGTTCCTAATATTACTGATTACATATTGTCACTATAAACAACAACAATTTTGTAAAACTACTTTCGAATTTCATAAAGGTTTATTCAAAACAGAAACATTGCAAATTATTTATATACGATAAGTAAGTTTATTTCTCCATTGATAGACTGCTTCAATTTTCTATACTATGGCGCGAAAATGTTATACCTACCTACATAGCGCCAGAGGCGTCGCGTCGCGGTCGCGTTGTCGCCGGTACTCACGATAGCGCGCGATTCATCGTAATTATGGACGTGAGCATACTCGCGAACCGGTGAAGCGGGGGGCCTCAAAAGCTTTGAGCGCTCGGAAATCCTCGCCTTAAATCTCGTATTTTTAACGTTAGGCATCATGTCAATAAAATTGTCTGGACGGCGTTTACCGGGTACGATGTTGCCACTAACCTTATTGAAACGTTCACGGTACGCCAGCGCCGTATATTGGCTCAAACATTGGAACCAATGTTCGTAAGTTATTCCGATTGGTTTATTTAAAGACTAACTAAAGGCTAACTAAAGCACTTAATTTAGTAACTGAATTAATTGCTTTAGTATTATGTCTGTAACTAATTACTATTTACAAGTTATTAAGTACAATGTGAAACAGTTGCAGCTCCTTACAAGAATAAAAATATGTACCATAATATTGGCGATTTAAAAGAGTGGCCACGAGCTTTAGTGCCCGTTCTTTCTTGTGGTTCTACCTATTGCTTTGCGAACGAGGCAGTAAATGTAAATGTATTTTAAAATTGACCTTCATAAGCGTCACCTTGTGACCTAGATGAATAAATGATTTTTTACTTTGACTTTGACTGACTGCACGGATTGGCGTTGGTTTTCACGGTCGCCTAGCAACTTAGCCACATGAGACAATCTTTTGTGATTCTTAAACTGCTGTTTCGAGTCAGGGAGATCGTTATGTCAGTTGACATACTGTCTACCGCGTGAAGGTGAGGGTGGAGTTAGGCTATAGAGGCTATAAAACCACACTTGCTGAGGTTCTTATGCGCATATAACCCCCATCACACTCCCAATAAGTGCCAATGTGTGCAAATGTGAGCTTATAGGAATACTTGGACTACTATACCGAATTGGCCAGACAGACTAGTTACATGGCTTCATATCGAGTTTTCCTTCTCTTAGTAAAGATACTTACTATTTGCTACATACATACATACATAGTCTCACGCCTATATCCCCGGAGAGGTAGGCAGAGTTATATTGCTACAACTACTTTTTGCCAGATTTATTTTAGTCCCACGTAACAAGGGGCCAGCCTATTGCCGTACCGGGCACATTACCAGACTCCGAGTTGCTACTGAGAATTTTCTAACGGAAAAACCCAATAACACATTGCCCGACCCGGGGATCGAACTCGAGACCTCCCAATCCCACGCGCACATTTATGCCGCGAGACCAACGAGGAGTTACTACCTATTTGTTATGCGTTTATAATAGTAGTAGGATTTGTAACAGAGTTATTTTGTTTTTATTGCACGACGGGGGAACGACCACGACCAATATTGGCGCCAACATATGGAGCACCCCTAAAAGGTTTAAATGATTACGTTACAGCGACCTGGTGCAAGTAATTATTAATTTTAAAGCAAATTATCCACTTATTTATTTATTCATAAGCACATCAACAATTTAATCACTAGATGTAATACAAGAATATCTTATAAATAGATACATATTTAGCGATTAACAGGTAATAGGTATGCATAATCATAGATTCAGAAGTGAGACTCTAACTTTACTGTACAAGGCTAATTACAAAACTTTAAAGAAAAATAACATCCTAAATAAATTAAAAATTTTAAATGTGAGTACACATATATATATCAATCATGTAAATTAAGGTCTATGCAAATAATGGTTTATTAGAGAGCGTCTGTATGATATAAATTTCATTGAAAATATGGTATTGTCTATTGTAGTGATCGACTCATTATACAACCTTGCCATATGGGTAATGGGACTATTAAGGGTAAGGGAGACTTAATAAGTAATGCAATTTCTTGGAGCGTGTTTTATTTATTACACGTGTATTGAACTGGGGTAGTTGACAAGTACTTCTTTCCTGATAAAATAACGTTTTAGACAGCGATAGTGGAATTACCAATAGACTGCCATGCAGAGGGTATAGGGTTCAGCACCAGTGACTTTTCGAAGATCCCAGCCACAACCTGGAGTCCGCTGTCTATATTAACCGGTTTTGACTGAACAGGAGCATTTCCACAGAGTGACTATTGGTCTGACCGCCGAAACCCAAAGGGATAACGATATTCCATGGCTTAGACTAGTCTCAGTTTATTCAGAGGTACTGGCTACCTATAACGATTGTAAAAGATCTTTAGGACAACCGGGACCGACGGCTTAACGTGCTCGCCGAGGCATGGGCCAAAAAAGCAATAATAAACAAAACGGCCACTCTCTGCGTGGCAGTCTGTTGGTATCTCCACTAGGCTAACAATACGACCACTTTGCAGATTATCACTTAAATTACATATATTCTACAATATTTATGCTCTAATCATGACAAACATTTACGTTCGTCTAACAATCGTCTCCTTTTGTGTCCCTCCCATAGATCTGGTTTCGTTAACTCTTCCTTCTTCGTCCAATCTGTCTAATTATGGAACGCACTCCCTCTCGAAATCAGGATGGCTAACAATCGGTTATCGTTCAAGGTAAAGGCTAGAGATTATGTACGGGGCAAAATGGCAGAATAATCTTATATCGACTGTATTTCCTGGCTTATATAATATCTTTTATTATGTATATATATTTATTTTATAATTATTGCAAGTAGTTACGCATATAATTATATGTGTTTATACTTATATATACTTTACATGTATACATATATGTATATATTTAAATATATAAATCCGTAGTTTAAGTAGTAATTATCTAATATAGTAATTAACATAACATAACATAACATATCTTCACGCCTTTTATCCCCGAAGGGGTAGGCAGAGGTGTATTACACACCCACACTTCGCCAGATATGTTTCGGTCCCAATGTAATAGGGGGCGAGCCTATTGCCATCTACCGGGCACATTATTAAGCGAGCGATAATTAACATTTTTAATACACACATTACTTCGAAAAGTCAGAGGTGTGTGCCCGAGGTACCTGGGGATCGAACCCGAGACCAACGTCTCGGCAGTCCGTTACGTACACCACTGGGCTACCGCGTAGTAATTATTATGTATTTAATTTATTAAATTATAATAATCATGCACCTACCATCAATTATCTCTGCACCACCCTAGGTTGACTGGTAGAGAATGCCTAAGGCATTAAGTCCGCCTATGTACCACATTGTTTGTGAAGTGCAAAAAGTTAAATAAATAAATAAATAAAAAAATATATTCAGAACATTTAAATCTAGTAAACAAACAGATTTTTCTTACTTAACTCTTATTCAGCATGCATAATAATATATCAGAGCCGCAACATTCCCCCCCGTGGGATCTCCACCTTGTCGTGGTGGGGGGGCTCAGTAACCGTGGATTGGTAACCCGCGGTGAAGCTAAGAGGGATCCAGGAGGGGACGCTCCGCGTGGGCTTGACGGGGCCTGCGCAGGATGCGTCCAACGGTGCGGGTGCGGGGGACAGTCCTGTCTGTCCCTCGCAGTCGGGTGCGGTTGCGGGAGGAGAGGCGTGTCGGTGTTGCGTTGCCGCGCGCCCTATCTCCCGCGACCAAATGGGGGCGCACCATTCGATGCGTCGCGGTGGGGCCGCAGAGGAAGAGGAGATGCGGTGTTGCGTTGCCGTCCTCCCTATCCTCTGCGGCCGCTGAGTGTTTTGGCGGCGGAGCCCAACACCTTAATCCGCCGCCAGGGGAGTTTTGTTCGGGGCCCGCCTGACCATCTGGCGGGCCAATACCCGTCGGTGGGTAGCGACGAATGCTTGCGAATCCCTACCCTCCGACACACGGGTACATGAGGAACACAGGTTGGTTTTTAGTCAGTAAGAGTCTGACAGTCCCCTTCGTCCTTCTCCCGGGGCGGAGGGACTCCATGAGGATTTTCCAACCCGATACCAAAAAAAAAAAAAAAGAAAAAAGAGCCGCAACATTAAACCCGCTGCATAAAGCCAGTGATATTCTTCAACACGTCAGCGTGAAATATCAATTCACTTAGCGTGTCACGGTTTAAGGTTAATACATTAGCATTAGACTAAAAGCCTTCTGCACACACCACATTTACATTATAATCACGGTTTATAGCGTCGATTAAAGGTTTTGTTATACTCACGCCTGCATCCCCGAAAGGGTAAGCAGAGGTGTAATATTATGCCCACATTTCGCCATATTATAAATTTTAGGTCAAACCTATAAAAGGGCGAACTGTTACCGGGCACATTGCCAGATTCCGTTTTGGTACTGAGAATTTGAAAAACTCAGTAACACTTTTACCCGACCCGTAAATCAAACCTGGGATCGCCCGATACAGCAGACGCACACGCTATCCACTGAACTACAGAAGCAGCCGCATAAATAATGAACGTGTAGGAATAGGATCGGCCATAATTAATAAAAATGAATTTCTTTTAAACTTAAATAATTTATTCAACTAATTACATAGAACCAGCACTCACAGATCTTATAATAATTTGATATTAATTAACCAACAGCTTTAAACTATATTAAATCAATAACACAATAATTTGCCTTAAATAATATCGGGGATAATTAGTCTAGAGACCAAATTATAACCCGGAATAATAATTACTTCGTTTTCACAAATTAATTATCCAAAGTGTCTAGGTTAAGCTAGTAGCGAGGCACAACAAGTGCACCGCGCAACGCCAGAGCCAGGACTGATTTTACAATGGTCGTTTCACGTCTTTTATACCGGCAAATCTAGTAGTGGGGGCATCGAATGACGCGCTTGCTCGGTGACGTGATCGGTGCACGTGTTGTTTACAGTTTCGCTCGGGCGGCGCGCGGGCGCCGACACGGCCATGCTGACGTGCGTGCGCCCTCGCACGCGCCTTGTTTACTTTTAGACATCTGAGGAAAAGAAAACATCGTTCGATTATCCTGACAATACTATAGGGTCTGGTCCAGTCCAAATTGACCCTTTAGACTTATGGTAGTTAGTTTTGGTCCGACCTGAGGTCCTTCAAAACTTCCATTAGTACATTCTCTAGAGGCTAGGCCGGAATGGTTATTCCCTGTAGCTTTTGCTAGACCGGAATTGTTATTCCCTATAGACTTTGCTAGACCGGAATTGTTATTCCCTGTAGCATTTATGCTGGACCGGAATTATGATTCCCTACAGTCAGATTATTGGACCGGCGCAAGCCCTTCAATAAAATTTCAGTTACATTCGTTAGGTCCATGTACTTCTGCTCGTACCACTATATTTAAAGGTTCAGAATATACAGACGTTGCATTAGGGCTAGCCGACATTGTGTCAGATTGTGCCGATAAGGTATCAGAATGTGCAGTCATGGTGTGGTCACTACTAACTGAGATAGTATCTGAACCATCCTCAAGTTGGTTATAATTTTCTGTATTATCTGACTGGTGATCGATCTCATGAACAATGCTATTAGATTGATGTGTCATCTCGTCATCATCACTACAATATTCGGCGATTTCAAGAAATTCAGTTGGACCCCGGGGTACCTCTCGTAAATTTTCGTGGGAATATTTATAAACTCGATTTGAACCATCAATATGTTTCAATTCGTAGCGATCGTTATCTAATATTGCCGTTATTTTAAATGGTCCTTTAAATTTTCTATCTAGTTTTGTTTGGTGCCTTTCTTCAGATTTGACAAATACGAAATCACCTAATGAAAAAGGTCGTACTTTAGCTTTGCCTCTGTTAAATCGGAGAGAATCTGCTTCTGAGGACTTAATGATATTGCTGGAGGCACTAGATCTAATATCATCCAAGTTTAGTCTGGATGTATCGTCGTTATGGGATCTAGCAGATACTTTAGATAATCCCAGGGAATTTCCTTGTATACCAAACATTAGTTCAAGAGGGGTAAATTTTGTGACTCTCGAACGGGTACTATTAAGGGCTAATTGAATCTCACCCAGTTGATCCTGCCATGTATTATCAGAATCACATTCAATTATAGTTAACAATTTTTTTAAGGTACGCATTACTCTCTCGACCTGACCGTTAGCCCTACTGGTTCCCGTGGCAATGAGGTGTAATTGGATGTTGTGTTCTTTACAAAATTTCTTAAAGTCAGAGTTATCATATGAACGACCGCGATCAGCAATTATACGTTTGGGTGTGCCAAATAGGTTAACTATATTTTTGACTGCTTTAACGGCATAAAATGAATTTAGAGTAGTAACGTGTTCTAGAACTACAAACTTTGTAAAGGCATCTATTGCCACAGAGCAATATTCTTTTCGAGCGCTTTTTCCGCTTAGCTTGCCTGTTAGATCCAAATGAATAGTGTGCCAAGGAATAGCTGGTTTTGGGATTGGATGTAATCGGACCTGTTGAGCACCAGAGGGACCCTTAGATGCCTTACAAATAACACAAGAATCGACATACTTTTTTACAAATTTTGCCATATTAGGAAACCAGTAAAGGTCATATAGCTTATCGAGAGTTTTTTCATATCCGAGATGTTTTATTTCATTGTGAACATGACCGATTAGAGTCCATACCAGAGATCTAGGAATCATAGGTAGCCATTTGGATTGCTTACCACGTTCAATTTTACGGTAAAGAATACCATGTCGCACATCGTATGTGTGCGATAATTCTATTGGAAAATCATTTGTTCTAAGTTTCGAAATGATATCCTTAATTTCGGAATCCCGTTGTTGTTCTACCAATAGCCATCCCCTCTCCAATTCTGAGAAGTTAATTATTTTGGGCATTTGTTTGAATTTCGGAGATTGATTTTCCAATGTAAAGTTACGGGATAAGAAATCGGCATGAGCCATATTTTTTCGTTCTTTATAGATTATATCAAAATCGTAAGACTGGAGAATAGCCCACCAACGATGCACTCTCGGTGTTAAGTCTTTTTTTGAAAGGGATGCTTTTAAAGAATTGCAGTCAGTAAAAACTGTAAACCTGCGGCCGTAGAGATAATGTCTAAAATGTTCCACGGCTCTGACTACTGCTAAAGTTTCAAGTTCATATGAGTGATAACGGCTTTCTGCATCATTCGTTCGATGACTAAAATAAGCTATTACGTGTGGTAAGTTCTCAACCTTTTGTATTAGCACTGCTCCGTAACCATCACTACTTGCGTCTGTATGAAGTTCTATTGGTAACGAAGGGTCAAAGATTTTGAGAACAGGTTCGGTTGTTAAACAATCAATTATAATTTTAAGAATTTTATCATGTTCAGGTGTCCATGTAATTTTTCCTTTGCTTGCAGCAGTTAACGGATATAAGGGCTTCAATAATTTTGAAAAATTTGGAATGAATTGACGGAAATAAGATGCTAAACCGATTAATTGTCTTACTTGCGTTACAGTGTTGGGAGCCGGCAACGATTTTAAAGCTTCAATTTTACGTGGGTTTGGTCTTAGTTGTCCAGAAGATATGACAAACCCTAGATATTCAATTTTAGTTTTCATAAACGAACATTTTTTTAAGTTAAAGGAAAAACCTGCTTTAGAAAGAGTTTCTAATAGTTTATCGAGTCTGGCTAAGCCTTCTTTGATCGTTTCTGATGCAGAAAGTACGTCATCCATATAGACGAGGATTCTATCGTCGTCGAGTCCTTTAAGAGAATTATTTATAGCTCTTTGGAACACCTGTGGAGCATTTCGAAGTCCAAATGGCATTCTCAGATATTCAAACTGACCAGTGGGGGTAACAAATGCAGTTTTTTCTATGGAGTCTTCGTCAACTTTAATTTGGTGAAATCCAGATGCCATATCAATGGTGGAGAAAAACTTCGCTCTGTGTAACTTATTTATTTGGTCACTAATAAGTGGAAGGGGATAGCTATCAGGTCGTGTGTTTTTATTTAATTCCCTGTAATCGACACACATACGATCACTGCCATCTTTCTTCTTTACTAGCAAAATAGGGCTTGCGATTGGTGATGAGCTTTCTCGGATAATTTTAGCGTCTAGTAGTTCCTTAATTTTGACATTGACAACATCTAATTCGGTAGGAGATAATCGATAGGGACGCCTATGGACTATTTTGCTGGGATCAATTAAATCTATCTTTAAAACACCGGTGCTAGCTTGTGTGGTGGGTAATTTATCTATAAAGTGGTCAACGTACTTATTTAAAATATTTATCAAAATTTCTTTGTCGTGACCTGTTAAGTCAGTTTCTATGTATTGAGAGTCAAAATTATATTTAGAACAAACGTTACTGAGTTTAGATTTGAAGAAAGTCAGTTTCTCACTGCTAATTTCAACAGATAATCCATTTTTCAGTATATCACGACCTAATAAAACCTCTTCGTTTAAACACTCGTTTGGTAATACGTGAAAGACGATTCTTAGGATAAATGTTTGAATATTAACTTCACATTTTACTTGTAAAGAAGAAACAACGTTGTCGCCGCCTATTCCCTTCAAAACTACTTGTTCATGAAATCTTTCACCGATCAGTAAGTTGCTTGTACTTTGCTTTATAAGACTACATTCTGATCCAGAATCAAAAATAAATGACAGTTTCATACCACTAGTCTCTAGAGTCCCACGAGATGGTTTGCTGCATAGGTTGACTTGCTTGCTGCTCGAAGCGTCGACTTCTTTCTTCGTATACCTCTTGGGGCAGGCGCTGGCTATGTGACCGGTGTCCAGACAGATGTAGCAGTAGGTCTTAGTCTTCGAAGAATCTGATCTAGTTGACATAGAAGCGTTTTTAGTGATCGAGCGATTTTTATTGCGACATTCGCTGCCCCGATGTCCGGTTTTGCCACAAAAATGACAGGAACCTTTAAATGGCGTAGAAGGGCGGAACTTTTTTTGTTCTACCTCCGATGTTAAAGAATCATCGTTACATCTCTTAAGCGTAAAGCTTCTTAAAGTACGAAAAAGTTGATGCTTATCATTAACAATTACAGAGTTTAATTCGCGACGTATTTTTTCATCACATTGAGATAAAATCGAAATTGCAAAACCCGTTGTAACCTTTCCGGGTAGGTTTGCGTTGGGGATTTTTTCTATAAGCTGCCATAAGCGTGTGCCTGCTTCAGCTGGGTTTTCCTTGTTACCAAGGCGAAACTTAATGACCTGATCAAAATAGTCTTGCATCATCATTGGTTTTGAAAATTTTGAAATTAATATTTCCTTAATAGCACACCAGGACATCTTATCTGGCCGTATTTTTGTAAGGCAGGTCGCAGCACGACCTTTAAGAGCGTGAGTGAGTGCAATAATGAGATCAACACCCTCCAAGTTCTTTTTTTCAATAATCATTTCGCTTAAGGTACACCAATCTTTTACGTCGGAATCTGCGTCATCGGGATCGAATGACACCAATTTGAAGGGGGTAGGTGGATCGACGGGACGTTGGTTTAAACTATTTGATAATTTTAATAAAATTGCTTCCATACCGGAAGAAAAAAGAGACATTTGCTGTTCCATGCAGTTGGTTGAGTTAGTTTGATTATGAAGTGGAGGTGGATCCGATCCCACTTCTGATGTAGGAATAGGATCGGCCATAATTAATAAAAATGAATTTCTTTTAAACTTAAATAATTTATTCAACTAATTAACCAACAGCTTTAAACTATATTAAATCAATAACACAATAATTTGCCTTAAATAATATCGGGGATAATTAGTCTAGAGACCAAATTATAACCCGGAATAATAATTACTTCGTTTTCACAAATTAATTATCCAAAGTGTCTAGGTTAAGCTAGTAGCGAGGCACAACAAGTGCACCGCGCAACGCCAGAGCCAGGACTGATTTTACACAACGTAGATCATCGCGACGCCCCGTACAGGGCGTGCAGCGGCTAGTTCGGGACAGATTTTGCCCCCTGCTAGCGGGTTCTTTAGTATCCTGCCCTTTAATAAAGGCAGGTCCTTGGGTCGGGCAGTAGTTGCCCTAAGGCGGTTGACCGAAAGGCGTGTTGCGCAGGCCGCCGAATCTTCACGCCGTCCGGGCGGTCAACACGAGCCGGGTGAGACCCCCGGCGAACCGAGGGAGGCCCAGCTCCGTGAAGCCAGCGACACAGACGGCGACTTATGGGCGGCCTGCGGAGGTCTTTGTGGTGAGGTGGTGGTGGTGTGGTGCCGGCGTCTGGTTAGACGCCGACATCGTGGTTGGAGTGTGTCCATGGCGTGCTCTGTTGCGGTGGTCGTCCGCGCGCGCACATGATGAGCGTATCCTGCGTCGATACGCGCAGATGTCGCGCGGAAGGGGGCGGCCACCTGCAACAGAGGGCTAAGAGGTTGTCAAGTTAGGGGGGGGGACGGCGGTTACCCGGGGCAACCGGCTCGTCCGCAGCGTCGTCGGGGTTAGCGATGAGGTCGCGAGGCAGTTTCTTCTTGTCCGGGGGGCGAGCGTGCCAGGGGGCCAGGTCCCGGACGTGGTCCCAGGCCGAGGCGTCGGCTCGCTCGAACATCCCCACGGACAGACGGCGGATGTAGGCGTCCAGGCTCTCGATGCGGGTGTCCCGCTGGATGATATCGTTCCTCACATAGCGAGGAGCTTGAACGGCGGCGCGCAGCGACAGCGACTGCTGCGCGCGGAGGCGAATGCGGCTCGACTCGCTCGTGAGGGCGAACCAAGCGGGCGCGGCGTAGGTGAGCCGGGTGCGCACATAAGATTTGTACACATCCAGCTTCGCTCGAAGTGGTAGATGTGAGGAGAGCACTGGACGCAGAAGCGCTCTGGTTGCGCGTACCTGTGCGACGACGTTGCGGACGTGCGGCTTCATAGATAGAGCTCGGTCAATGGTGATCCCCAGGTACTTCACCGTCCGGGTCCAGGGGATGTACTCACCCTGGAGTTTGAGTGGCAGTGGATGGAGCTGCTTGCTGCTAATGAGTATCGCCTGTGACTTACCCACATTCACCGACAGTCGCCACTGCGATAGCCAGCGGGGGAGAAGGTCGAGGGCGCGCTGCATCTTCTTTGCGGCGTGGGCGGCGTTGACGCTGGTGGAGATATACGCCGCGTCGTCGGCGTAGAGCGCCAGCTCGGCGCCCTCGGCGACGGGGATGTCGTCGGTGAACCTGGTGTAAAGCACAGGCGAGAGGCATGAGCTCTGCGGGACTCCAGCAGAGATGGTGCGGACGTCTGAGAGCTCCTGTTCCACTGCCACTCGGAAAGTCCGGTTGCTAAGGAACGAGGAGACCACCTTTACTACACGGCGAGGCGCTGTGGATGTCGACAGTTTGAACAGCAGACCGGAGTGCCACACTCGGTCAAAAGCTTTCTGGATGTCGAGGAATACTGCTACGGCGTGCTCGCGCTTGTTGCGCGCCGCCGTTATCCGATGCAGTACCCTCGACAATTGCAGTGTTGTGGAATGTTCAGACCTGAACCCGAATTGTTCCGGTCTTGGCGTGATGTGCGGTGTGAGGTGCCGCAACAGGAGTCTCTCGAACACCTTCGAGATCGTGGGCAGGAGAGTGATCGGCCGATAGCTCCCCGGCTTCAAGATGTTTTTATCTGGCTTCGGTAACATTATGATGCGGCCTTCTTTCCAGCAGGCGGGGAAGGCGCCTGTGCGGACGATCCCCGTGAACAGGCGCGCCAACGCTGCCACGGTACGGTGCGGCAGGTGGCGCAGCGCTGTATTCGGTATCCCATCCGCCCCAGGGGCCTTCCGGGGCTGGGTCTGCCGTATGGCTCGCTGCACCATCCCAGGGGAAAAGAAGATGGAGTCCTCTTCGGGAGCTATCGGCGTGGCGAAGTATTCCCGAAGGTGTTTCTCGACTGCTGCGGCGTGTTCTGCGTCAACAATCGGGTTAGGCCTGAACTGGCCCTCGAGGTGGTCGGCTAGGATCGCTGCACGGTCTGCTGCTTTATAGCGTGGCAGAGGGGGTAGCCTCCTCTGGGTGTTGATGGGTGGTGTGGAGCTGACAAGGGCGGACTTGATAGCGCCGGCGAGTTCGGCCGCGAGCGCGTCGACGTCGGCTGCGGAGCTGATAGGGCGAGTCGGTGTGGTGGTCTCCATCGTATCCCTAAATCTAGTCCAGTCCGGTTTGGGACGTGGCGCTTGAGGGACGATACGCGTAGGCTCCTGTTGTGCGACGACGAGTACCGGCTGGTGGTCCGATTGTAGCTCGTCGTCGAGCACCTCCTGGTGAAGCTGTAACTGGCAGTGCGAGAGGTCATTGTGCACCACGATGTCTAGGACGTCAGGCATGTGCGTTAGCGTGTCCGGGTAATGTGTAGGTACCTCCGGACCCGCTACGGTGTATCCATGGGCTTCGGCGTCGTTGAAGAGTCGTACACCCGGTGCGTTGGTGGTCGCTGAGTTCCACGCTGGGTGCTTACAGTTGAAGTCGCCCGCAATGACGACCGGGTGAGATGCTTGAAGAATGGTCCGCAGTTCGGCGATGTCTATGTTCACTGCGGGCGGCTTATATGCGGCGTACAGGTGAAGGTTTGCACCACCTAGGTGCAGCTCCACACCCAGCGTGTACAGGGTGCTCGTGGTTCTAACGGGTAGTGGCTGGTGTACGACTCTTCGCCTGACTAGCACTGCCAGTCCGCGGTAGCGTACTCCATCCGGCGATAGTTCGTCCCTCCGATAAATGAGGAAACCCGGGAATCGTAGTCGGTCTGCAGGTCCCAGGTGCGTCTCTGTGACGTAGCTATTAAGTTAGTATAAGTTATGTATCAATAGTATTGAGGAGACAGTAATAAACCTGTATTGAATCGAACAACATCTCTCTTTTATTTCACTTAGTCCCGTCCTTACATGGCGACCCTGCCATTTAAGGATTGGTTTCGGGTTTCTTAGTGTAATAGACATTGTTTCGATGATGGCATTCGCGATCCGTCTATCTTGTTCGCAATTCAAAGACGCTAGTGTTCTATACTTCGGTTCGAAAAATGGGAAAACAACAAAGTAAGGAGGAAATTCTAATTGCCCAAAATGCTGCTGGTGGCATAAACGCAGCCGATATTGAAAAATTGCACACAAATCAGTCCACGACAAATATAATATTGGGTGTAATAGCACTCATTTTGATTTTGGGCGCTAAATATGCGGTGTACAAGTTGTACAAACGGTGCCACGTGAATTGGATGAGGCAGGAGATGGCCAGGAGCACTTTCAGATGCTCGGGCCCTCGGCGTGACCCAAAGACTACTAAGGAGGCCGGTGATGTTTAACCTTGAGTAAAACTCGGTTAAACAACAGCGAAAAATGAAGATTAGTGCCTACGTAAGTGTAAGTGAGTCTGTGTGCGGTTAATATCAGTAAAATTAGTGCGGAATAAAATAGGTGAAAAGTGATGTGTTGATAGTGATGGGCTGACAAAGGTATTGACGTAGAGACTATAGATTTCTACTCTCTTTTCTCCTTTCGTATTTCTTTTTTTTTTATTAATTCTTATGCATATTGTTATATTTTAGATGTCTGATATATTAGACATTCATGAAAAAATTAAACTTATTAAAATAAATTTAGTTAAGCTAAGTAAACCTAAAAGAACTAGAAAATTATTAGAACAGAAATATACAGAAGCAAAGAAATTGTATGATTTGTATATTTCACAGCGTAAAAATTTAGATATCAATATTTCTAAAGGGTATATTAAACAGGAGGACATAGAGTATACAGTAGTTATTTGTGAGGAAATAGAATCGTATTTCCAAGATATTGAAAAATTTTGTTTAGTAAGTAACAAAGATAGTGACACCATGACTTCCAAGACTGAGTTTGACATGAAAACTGCTACTTCTCTTCTACCTGTAATGACGGGTGAGGAGGAAGTAACGAAAAAATTAATAGATTGCATAGAGTTTTATAGTCAAAATATTGCAAAAGAACAGGAACATTTACTGATATCTTTTGTTCTTAAAACGCGCCTAACGCGTAGTGCCAAATTGCGGTTGGCCTCTAACTATACGTCTTCTGCAGATCTCATTACAGATATGAAAAATAACCTGCTGACCAAGCAATCAGCCACGGCACTGCAACTAGAGTTATTGAAGACCAGGCAAGGATCGCAAAGTATTGAAGAATTTGGTAAGAAACTTGAGGATCTATTTGTCGAATTGACTATTTCCCAATCGGATGGCAATAACGATGCGTATAAAATGTTTAGACCTGTTAATGAAAAGTTAGCCATACAAAGATTTACAGAAGGTTTGAGAAATAGTCGGTTAAGTACCATTTTAGCGGCCAGGAATTACTCGGAGTTGAAGGACGTTATAAGAGCTGCCAAAGATGAAGAACGTGCTCACCTAGGGCCGAGCACGTCATCAGAAACGATCTTCACAGGTCAGCGCCAGGGTAAGTACTTCCATTCTTATAGGGGTCAAGGCAGAGGTAGATTTACTAGAAATGTTTACGTGCCAAGTCGCGGGTTTAGACCAGTACGTTCTACAACTTCTAGGCCTGTTTTTCGATGAAACAATACTAGAGGCATAACAACCTATTCGCGAGGACGTGGACGTAATACCGAACATGGAGTGACTAGAGGTAATTTTAGACAGAATGCGTATATATTAAACCAATCCGAAAATGAGGTACAAAGTAACTCTAATACTCAAAATAATTCGGTAAACAATCAAAATTTGGACTTAGAGTTTTTTCGATCGTAACTTTATTTTAGCATGTCATTATAATAATTACTTAGAACTAGCAATATTCGGTACCAAATATAGAATGTTAGTCGACACGGGTGCATCTTTGTCAGTGGTGAAATATGAGACAATTAGAGACTGGAATATTCCACTGCATCCAGAACACATAACCATTAATGGTATTGGTGGCAAATCGTGCACCGAAGGCTTTGTTTACATACCATTCTCTTTAAGTGGAAAAGAATTCAAACACAAGTTTTATGTTCTAAAAAACCTACCTTGTATCCAAGATGGCATAATCGGGCAGGAATTTTTAATTAAATATAACTGTATTTTAAATTATGAGAATAATACTATGACACTTAATAACTTAGATGATTCATTAACATTACCTTTAGGATTAGGAAAACTAGGTAAAACATCTTTTATTACGGTACCACCAAGATGTGAAAAGCTTTTCCTAATAGATTCATGCTTAAAAGACCCTTGTGTTATATTGCCGAAAGAGTTGTGTGAAGGTGTATTTATTGCTGGAAGTATCTGTCAACCAAGAAACGGAAAGATTTTAATACAAATTTTAAATACGCGAGAAACTGTAGTTGAACTTAGTTATTTTAGACCGGATATTGATAGCTTATCTTGCTATAATATTTGTTCGTTTGAGAAGCAGGAATTAGATGGAGAAAGAGTTCGAAAATTATTATCGCTGATAAAATTAGGCCACTTGAACAAGGAAGAAAGTATCAGTATACAAAATATTTGCGCAAAATTCGCCGACGTATTCTTTCTACCCGGAGATAAGTTAGGTACATGCAATCTTTACGAACAAAATATTCAGTTAAAGCCAAATTCGGATCCCATTTATATTAAGCAATATCGTTTACCGTTTTCACAGCGTAATGAAATTGAAAATCAAGTTAAAGAAATGCTTTCCAATAACATTATCGAACCCGCCAATAGTGAGTGGTCTAGCCCAGTACTACTAGTACCAAAAAGGAATGAAAATAATACCAAAAGCTGGCGTTTAGTCATCGATTTCCGAAAATTAAATGATCGCATATTAGACGATAAATTTCCACTTCCCAATATAACCGACATATTAGATTCACTTTCTGGTGCAATTTATTTTTCACAACTAGATTTAACTCAGGCTTACTTTCAGTCGAAATTAGATTCCGATATTAGGAAATATACTGCATTTACAACTCCATCCGGTCAGTATCAAATGACCCGTATGCCGATGGGCTTAAAGACGAGTCCAAGTTCATTTTCACGATTAATGACAGTCGCAATGTCGGGACTTAATTATGACAAATGTTTTATATACTTAGATAATTTGATTTGTTTTGGTAGAAATTTAGACAGTCACAATAAAAATTTATTAGATATTTTGGCAAGATTAAGAAAAGTAAACTTAAAATTAAATCCCGGTAAGTGCGATTTTCTCCGAAAAGAAATATTATACTTAGGTCATGTGGTATCTGCGGACGGTATTAAGCCCGATCCAGAAAAAATACGTGCATTAGTTAACTATCCGGTTCCAAAAAATGCTGATGAGACGAAACGGTTCGTAGCTTTCTCAAACTATTACAGAAAATTTATTCCAAATTTTGCTGAAATCTGCATACCATTAAATAATCTATGTCGTAAAAATGTAGTATTTAATTGGGATAAAGACTATCAAAAGTCATTTGATGTTTTGAAAAATTCGCTTATAAATCCTCCAGTACTGCAATATCCCTTATTTGATGATAATAACACATTTATTTTGAAAACAGATGCCTCGGGTTATGCTATAGGTTCCGTATTATGTAATGCTGACCGTAGGCCCGTCGCGTATGCTAGCCGTAGTTTAAACAAGGCCGAACGCAGATATCCAACGATTGAAAAGGAGCTGTTAGCAATAGTTTGGTCGGTAAAATATTTTCGCCCTTATCTCTATGGAAGAAAGTTTATCATAGAAACAGATCACAAGCCGTTAGTATTTTTGTATAATTTGACAGATCCTTCCAGTAGACTATTAAAATTTCGGTTGTTACTTGAGGAATATGATTATAATGTAGTTTATGTGAAAGGGCGCGACAATGTAGCTGCAGATGCATTGTCTCGCATAGAAATAAGCAGTGAAGAATTAAAGGCGATGAATGAACATGTCTTGTCTGTACTTACGAGAGCGCAAAGAAGAAAACTTAACGATAATTCTGGTAATCATACTTCAGTGACTAACATTCCTAAAAACGATTGGACTGATCACCCAAGAGTTGTAGAAATGTTAAAACCACCGAAGGATTACACGGAATTAATGTTTGTAAATGAGAATGAATGGGCAAAAGTTAAAAATCACGTATCGTTAGAATGCGGAGATTATGCGTATTCGTCGTCAAATCGTACTATATACGTTAAACTGTTTACCCAATCACAGCGTACACGAGCTGTCTCTGTGAGGGAAATGGAATCATTTTGTACGAATTTAAAAGTAGATACGATATATATTATTAAAAATGAAAGTAATTTTAAAATAATTAAAGAGCTAGCTCAGTTCATAAATAAATTGCCTAAGTGGTCCGGACCCCGCTTATGCGTAATAAAAGGCATTAAAAAGATTATAGATGACGACACAAAGAGAGTAATATTAAACGATTATCATATTTTACCAACGAGTGGACATGCAGGAATGAGACGAATGTTAAATAACATACGTAAAAAATATTTCTGGACAGGATTAGAACGCGATGTTATCAATTATGTTAAAAAGTGTACGAAATGTCAACGCTACAAATATCTTAAGCCTGTAAAGGAGCCCATGGTGATAACCGATTGCGGCAATTCAGCTTTCGATAAGGTTTATTTAGACTTGGTAGGCCCTTTAATACGAGATAATAACTTCAACTATATTTTAACGCTTCAGTGTGATCTCACTAAATATGTCGAAGCATATCCGATACTCAGTAAGGATGCACGCACAGTAGCTGAAACGTTGGTAAGTAATTTTATACTTAGGTATGGCATTCCAAGGCAGATTGTTACGGATCGAGGCACGGAATTCATCAACTCAACTATGCAAGAGGTTTGTAAAATTTTAAACATAAGTCATTTACAGTCGACAGCTTTCCATCACCAAACATTAGGCTCATTAGAAAATAGTCACAAACATTTATCTTTTTATTTGAGAATGCAAGTTAACAGTCAAACCCGGGACTGGAGTTCATGGGTGCCTTATTGGTGTTTCTCTTATAACACTTCAGTACATTCGAGTACAAAATTTACACCTTTCGAGTTAGTATTTGGTAAACCATGCAACATACCTAGTAACCTCACAACAACAATAGATCCCATTTATAATTTTGACAACTATGCTATTGAGTTGAAATATCGTATTCAAAAATCGCAAATTGATGCTAAAAATAATCTTGTGAGTAGTAAAATACTTAGAAAATCTAAGTACGACAATAGTATACATCCAATCATATATAAGCCAGGAGATTTATTACTAGTTCGTAATGAAAATCGTAATAAACTTGATCCACTGTATTTAGGTCCATTTTTGGTTGTCAAGGATATATCACCTAATGTTGTAATTTTAGTTAATGGTAAGGAGAAAACTGTGCATAAAAATAGGACTAGACTTTATAATGAATAATATTGATATGTAACACTATTGAGTGTGACTGTACGGTATCAAATGTATGTTATTGTAACTCGTGTATTGTATATACTTTGTGTGATAATAAATTGAAGTAGGCACTAACCATTAAGATTATTATATATTAAATGTGTATCATTATAATTATAACAAACTTATATATGTAACCATTTATTTTTCAAATGTCGTATAGTTAAATATAATTTTATGTTTACTATAAAAAAAATGTATACTTATGTAATCCATTTTTTTTTTCTTTTGGTAGGGCGTGTGACGTAGCTATTAAGTTAGTATAAGTTATGTATCAATAGTATTGAGGAGACAGTAATAAACCTGTATTGAATCGAACAACATCTCTCTTTTATTTCACTTAGTCCCGTCCTTACAGTCTCATTTATCAGCGCCACGTCGATGTCCTGTTCCTGCAGGAGAGGGCGGAGCAGGGCGGCCTTCTTGCGGAGGTTGCGGGCGTTCCAATGGAGTATCCTCAAGGGCTTATTGTTCATCGTTCATGATCAGGTCCGCTAGGCCCTTGAGGATAATGGAGACAATTGCTTGCTTGTCCCGCCCGGCGCTGAGCGCGGTAAGCACGTCGTGTAGAACATTTATCGCGGCTTGAACTGTTGAGTTGCCGCCGCTCCTTGGTCCCTCACTATGGTGTGGGGCCTTCGCCTTCTTACCCCTGGCCGTGGTTGGTTCGGCGGGGGTGGCGACCGGGCGAGCGGACGGCTGGGGTGCTTGCTGTGCTGGCGCTGGGTTGCGCTTCGGCTTTCTCTGGCCGCCCTGGGATGGTGGTGGATCCAGTTGAGTGGGTATTTCCGCGGCGGCGGGCGCAGTTGCGCCATCTTTACCTCGCCTGCGGTTTCTCCGCCCTCTCTTCTTCTTAGCCGCGACCGCGGCTCCGCGAGCTGTGGGGTCGTTCGCCTCAGCCATTAGCGTCGCGCCCTGCGCGGTCTCTCCTTTCGGCTGAGGGTTTACCGGCGCCGGCTCTTTACGCGGCTCCCCGGTGACTGCGACAGTGCCGGCCTTCTTGTTCCGGGCTTCCCTTTTGAATACGGGGCAGTGTATGTGGTTTGCGGGGTGCGTCCCCCCGCAGTTGGCGCAAGTAGCTGGTTCTTCAAGTGGGCGCGGGCAGTCTCTTGCGGTGTGTTCCTCTCCGCAGCGCACACAAGCCAGGGGTCGGTGGCATTGGTGACTCGAGTGCCGGAACTTTTGGCACCGATGACATTGAGCCGGCTTCCTCTTCCCGCGCCAGTTTTCTATTTTGACACCGGGGATGCCGAGCATCTCTGTGACTTCGTAGATCCCCGGTGTGACGTCCTTTGTGCGCTTTATTATAGCTAGGAGGATGCACCCCGGTCTGTCGCGGCGGGCCCGAATGTTGCGTACGTATTCGGGCTCATACCCCAGCTCGCGGAGCTCCTCTTCTACCTCCTCCGGCGTCGTGTTATATGGGAGGCCTCTAATGGCCACCTTCAGGCTGCGCTCCGCTGGGAGGGAGTAACAAAACCAAGAGAGCTTCTCTGTCTTCTCTAGCTCTGTGAGGTACCGCTGTATTAAGCGGTACTCTTCCTCCTCTCTTGGGGTAAATCTTATGCCCTTTCCAAAGGGGCGGGCGTTGGCGGCTCTTCCCAATTGGTTTTTCAACTCCCTCAGGTGGTGTGCCCAGTTCGGGAAGTGTTCCACGATCACCGGAGGGTAGCGCGGCTTGCTGGTGGTGGCGGCGGCGGTCGCGGCAGGCGCGGCGTCAGGCGCGGCATCGGGGCGCGCGGCGGTCGCGGCGGGCCCGGCAGCGGGGCGCGCGGCGGCGGCGGCGGGGCGCGCGGCTGCGGCGGCGGGGCGCGCGGCGGCGGCGGCGGGGCGCGCGGCGGCGGCGGCGGGGCGCGCGGCGGCGGCGGCGGGGCGCGCGGCGGCGGCGGCGGGGCGCGCGGCGGCGGCGGCGGGTGCGGCGGCGGTCGCGCGGGGAGCGGGCGGCGAGCGGACAACATCCGTGTACGCGTACTGATTTTACAATGGTCGTTTCACGTCTTTTATACCGGCAAATCTAGTAGTGGGGGCATCGAATGACGCGCTTGCTCGGTGACGTGATCGGTGCACGTGTTGTTTACAGTTTCGCTCGGGCGGCGCGCGGGCGCCGACAAACGCAAATTAAAAAGAATATTACAATGTTGGTGACAGATAAATATGTCTAAGGTTTGTTTTGCTTTTCATCACTTAGCCGTGTAATAAAATGATTGTTAACAGCAAACTGTTTGCTAGTGGAGGTTTTTGAATAAAGAAAATAAGGGCCGACGCACTTATAGCCAAGCGTAGCGGAGAGTATTTTCACTATCAAACTATTATCCACATTGTTTACTTTACTTAAAGTATTTTAAAGTAAAAACGCTCAAATTCGTGGAATCTGTCACAATATGTACTGCGTTGCTTACATAATTGTTTATATTGTTGATAACTGTTATTTTCAGCAACGGGTAGGCACATATTATTGTACGAAATACCTTTTATATACGCTTATGACAATTTGTTAACAGAAATTCTTCATTTACCGCTCTTTATAACAATCTGGCTGAAGCCCCAGGCTTCCACCGCATAAACATGACCGTCATATACTTAGTGCGAGAGCTTAAACACCATTTCGGACCTTTCGAAAAAACCGTTCTAAGCGGACGCCTACTATAAATAATCTACTTCCCTGCCATCTTTACACGTCCAGTGGTTTTCGAGATTGCCTGAGTGTACTATATCCTTTTTATATGTATAGTTATACATTAAAGTAATTAACATTGACGGCATTAATCTAACTCTGCAATAAAATGTTTTAGATAGGTATTCTCACGACGTTTTGTAGGTAGTTTCTGTCACAAATGTTTGGATTGGTATCTGATATTTTACTAAGTACCTTCGTCTGCTCGTGCCAAGCCCTTCAAAATGTCTCACATGTTGTGCTATATCTAATTGCTTCCCTTTTCCGTCAGTTTGTTGTTGAAAATTATATTAATTTTCAACAACAAACTTCGGCAACTTGTATCCATAATACCTTCACGAAATGATAATAATAATAATATTCTACCACATTCACACAACACCGTCTAGTCCCAAACTAAGCAGAGCTTAAACTATGGGTACTAGACAATGGATATACATACATAATATATACTTTTTTTTTGGAAATACATGTATTATATATTATACATAGAAACACCTAGACCAAGACAAACATCCATGTTCACGCACACAAATGTTTGACTTGAGCGGGAATCGAACCCGCAACCTTCGGCATGGCAGTCGCTTACACTACCGCTACGCCAACCGGTCGTCAAATACTTGGTATATTCCATGTACGTACTATGCATACAAGTTGCGTACATATTGTTAATATTTTTAAAATAAATTAACGTAACATGTACATGTAATTCGTAATATCCAACATTTTGTGCATTCTTTCAGTTGTTTTCGAATTGTTTTATTTCATTAAAAAAGAACCTGATAGTCACCTTGTAGTTTATCATACTGTGAAGATCAAAACAACTGCAACTGATCCTTCAGGCTTTACTCAGTACGCCAGCAATAAAAAAATATACCATATTTATCTTTATTTTCTTTATCAACTAACCGCCAATCAAACTTAAACAACGTAGTCGCCAAAAATATAATAATACTAACAAATATCATACATTGAGTTTAAACAGACTGTTCAATCCTATGTATTGTATTCAGGGTCACTCAGCAAATAGCAAACAGTTAATGACCAGAATGGAACATCATCATCAGAATGGTCATTCCCACTTGAGATGTCACTATTTAAATAACGCAATGCGTTATTTAAATAGTGAGATGCGCTGTCATATACAATGCGCTAAAAGTATGTCTGACCTAAAATGTATCCTGCCGCGATGAAGGAAGGTTACAATATAAAGAAAACTATTTATGAGGAGAAACTGACTGGCAGAGTGACGTATTAGTGTCTGTATAGTATCCTGTTTACTGTACTACCTGTTCCGTAGATCCACTATCACTGTTACATTAAAAAGTGTCATAGGGGTTAGGGACCTCAAGATCTACCTTTTACTTTGACCTCTATGTATCATCATGATCATTATCCAACTATTACCGCACCCTAGATTTCGCCTTGATTACCGGGGTCTACTTTCTGCGCGACTGCCTTTTGTCCTCCACAGTACAAAGAGACTGCAATATCCCATGACGTAGACCGGTTTATAACCCTTATACATTCAGCAATTTCCAGTAGTTCATGTCAAAATTCGTGGGAAATTCAAAATATTTTAAATAGTTACTTATATTTTTTTCAAAGTCATTTTGTATTATATTTCAAGCTTCCAATTTTCTCTTGCAGAAAAAATACTATCGCCATACCTGTTCCAACAGTATATCTCAATATTTACACTTCACTCGCATGACAAACTACAAACGGCTCCTCTGACGTCATAACGTGCAACTTTGATGCCCTGCCAACCCCACACTGGCTTTCTGCGAACTACACGAGATTGACAAAATGTCGTTGCTGCATTAAAAATACTGAACCAACGTGAACATGAAAATATACTTAAATCCGGAGCGAAATTGTTGCGTGAGTTTTTAATTTCCGCCCGTTTGATTGATTACGTAATGGGAGATATGAAAAGTCTAATAGTGAAAGTCGGCTGGTATTTTTTATTTTAAATCGACGGAGTTGTTGTCCCTACAGGTTTCAAATGAGAAAGGAAATATTTTTTTTATAGGCTCACGCCTGTATCCCCGAAGGGGTAGGCAGAGCTGTAATATTACACCCACATTTCGCCATGTGTTTTTTAGGTCCCACGTAATAGGGCCTATTGGCCACGTAATAGGGTATATTACCGGGCACATTACCTGACTCCGTGCTGTTACTGTGAATTCCCTAACGGAAAAACCCAATAACACTTTGCCCGACCCGGGAATCAAATCCGAGACCTCCCAATCCCACGCGCACATTTATGCCGCGAGACCAACGAGGCAGTCCACACATCAACAAATGTAAACCCCGCCGCACAGTGTTTTATGAATACCATTTTTCGGACACCGTCTTTTTATTAAAGAAGCTAATAGATATAATCAATAAAAAGAAATATTTCGTATCCCCATTAAGCTAGCATCTCTAGTTTTTTAGAAAAACTTTTTTGAAAATCTTCATATTTTAAAGCGGATATTTAGAAAAAAAGATATTCCTCTTAAACTAAGCA
This sequence comes from Euclidia mi, assembly GCA_944739405.2. Taxonomy (NCBI): domain Eukaryota; kingdom Metazoa; phylum Arthropoda; class Insecta; order Lepidoptera; family Erebidae; genus Euclidia; species Euclidia mi. The sequence continues at coordinate 33,555,377 of OX123203.2, forward strand.
TGATACGCAATGATATTGTTACAAGCACCGATAGCGTCTCGTTCACTGCACATTTCACAGTTAAAATGAACCTCATAACTTGACTAGATTCAAATTTAAGCGAGATTTTGGATTTTTAGATTTTCTTACTTTTCTCGAAGATTATACCAAATGTGGAAAAGTTATATATACAGAAATGATGCTCTTTACTTTCCTCATATACTCAATAAATTTCAGACCCCAAATCCATGGAATCTAGAATTTATTCCAAATTAACTGTTTTTGCTAGGATTTTCTCATTTGTATTCCGGGTTTTAATGATAAAATTTTTATTCGATATTGATTTTATAACTAAATTATATGTTGTAAAGAAATCAATATCGGATAAAAATTTAATCATTAAAATCCAGAATATAAATATGAAAAAACTAGCAAAAACAGTTATATGGAATATCTTCTAGATTCCATGGATTTGGGGTCTGAAATTTATTGAGTAGATGAGGAAAGTAAAGAGCATCCTTTCTGTATATATAACTTTTCCACATTTGGTAGAATCTTCGGGAAAAGTAAGAAAATCTAAAAATCCAAAATCTCGCTTAAATTTGAATTTAGTCAAGTTAAGAGGTTCATTTTAACTGTAAAATGTGCAGTGAAAGAGACGCTATCGGTGCTTGTAACATTATTATTGCGTATCATGCTTAGTTTAAGAGGAATATCTTTTTTTCTAAATATCCGCTTCAAAATATGAAGATTTTCATAAAAGTTTTTCTAAAAAACTAGAGATGCTAGATTAATGGGGATACGAAATATTTCTTTTTATTGAATATATCTATTAGCTTCTTTAATAAAAAGACGGTGTCCGAAAAATGGTCTTCATAAAACACTGTGCGCCGCAGTAACAGTCTATGTACCTATATATCTTAATTTTAAGTATATTTGTTTATATATTTAATTAAATCTTAAGTATATTCTATTTATTACGTAGCTCATAGGTGTTACATAAAATCATTGCAGGCGACGATATTTATTAGGATATGGTTTTCTTTTTATTTTTTCTCTGTATTTTACGAATAAGTATGTGATATCTGTATCGTCACTTGGGGTCACCAAATAAAATCAGGGTTGGTTTGAGGTGTAGCCTCAAATCAACAATAAGCCTGAGTGGTGACCTCATTTTCACAGCATGCATACTGTCACTTTGTTCACTGTTTTTTACAACTTAATATGTAACCTGTGCCATAAAAAATAATTAAGCATGTTGTGAAAATAAATGGTTTCTTATTCTTATTCTTATTCTTAACACAGCTCATCAGTGTGTAGACGTCATAAGTGTTGTGTGTCAACGTACCGACAGCAGGCCTCCTTCACTCGGCCGTACCTACAGCAATAAGTGCCTACACTTTCGCGCGACTTCCAAGCCCGCGTCCGACGCGTCGCGCAAAGGGTTGTCAACTTGAAAACTTGATTTTATTTATTTTACGAGAGCAACTTGAAAATTATTTTTTTTGTTTGTTGAGATATCCCAACGATTATGGTGTCAAATTAAAGATCTAGTTCAAAAACCATTTTATCTGTTTGAATCATGTAAATCGGTCCACGCGTTTAGGAAATAACTAAGAATTAGTATAATGAAAATGTAAACGACCAGATTTTTTGTGGTTTTTGTTCTACAAGCTCAAATAGTGGGATAGGATACTTATAGGATGATTATTTATTATTAGGTACGTGGTCAAGTAGGTAGATAGACGATGAATAAATATTAAAGTAGCAGCGGCAAGTCGACAACCCTAGCGCGACAGCTAGTGCGTCACTCCGCGCCAGACAGCGACAACGTTATATGTTAGAAAAGAGCGGGAACGGTTAGGTGAATATCGCAGTAGGCACTGAGTGCTTATGCGAGCTGAATTGCACTTTGTTGCTTAGTAGCAAGAGTCGCAATTTCAATGAATTGGTTTGACAAGTGGTGCTTCTGAACGTAAGTACTGTTTATTCTGTGCCGACAGTTCGGATAAAAATAAAAATAAAAAGCTAGTGAGGGTAGCTGCCGAAACCCGTGCTTCACAAGGACGACGCTGAGATGACATCAGTCCTGCCGCGACCAAGGCTGTTGTAAGACGGCCGAAACGTCGGTAAAACATAGGTATTTATACCTTAAATTAATTAAATATCGCGAATAAGACCCGTTTTAATAAAATTGTATGAAGTCATAGTTAGGGTTACCAAAAACTTGTCCTTGAAATAATAAATTAAATCCAATAGCGAAACGTCTCTAAATATAATTCAATTTTTCAGACAGCCCTGTTGTATTCAATGCTTGTTATATTCTCGAGCCATATCTACACATCCTTGTCGTAATGCATACTCGATAATTCCAACTACGTCTGCATGTAAAAATAAATCGCTATGAAACAGCGTGCAGATATGCGCTATACCTATTATTAGACGACCATGGAAAGTCCGTAATGATGGAAAGTACATCCAGAACTTGCAAACCTCTCGTTATGAGAGGGATCGAGGGGGAAAATCTACAGAACCTTACATCAAAATAAAGTATGCAAAATGTTAGGTTTCAAACAAAAAAAAGAAAATTGTATTCCAAGAAAATAATTCCAGAGGAGCTAAAAGGATTTTATACAACCCTGAATCCAGGAATAATATAATTGAACTCTCGGTCAGTATATAAAGAATTATTTTTATTACGTTAAACAGATAGCCAAAGGGTTTTAATTTTGCTTTATATTCTTAATGTTATATAAATTATGAATGATGTATCCTATTTAATATGTATTTTCTGAACAATAAAGATTATAATAATAATTGAAAGAAATATATAATATAATAATATAATATTCTACCACATACACACATCACCATCTAGTCCCAAACTAAGCAGAGCTTGTACTATGGGTACTAGATAATGGATAAACATACATATATACTTTTATTTTTTTGGAAATACATACATATTATACATAGAAACACCCAGACCAAGACAAACATCCATGTTCATGCACACAAATGTTTGACTTGTGCGGGAATCGAACCCGCGACCTTCGGCGTAGCAGTCGCTTACACTCCCGCTGCGCCAACCGGTCGTCTACAACATTTATGTTCTTTTCGATACGTAATTATATACATGTACCTACATTTTTCTATGATGATGATTTTTGTTATGAAATAGTTACCCGGATTTATCAATAATTGGTAGACTTCTTAGTAGAGACCACCCCTTTGGGAAACAGACAGAGTCTATGTACATATGTATGTATGCACCTACTAGTAGTAGACTTGAGAAAAATAGATTTTAGGAGGTTTTATTTTTGAATCTTCGTTGAGATCCACCAACTTTTTAAAATTCTTTGCTTCACCTTGGTAAAGTACGATTTATCAGACTATTCAATTAGCGCTAACTACATCGTTTGTTTTTCTCCTGGGTAATAAATTCATACTTAGAAACTGAAATAAATCAAAAGGAAGAAATTGACCAAGTATTGAACAGTGTGTCAAAAATTCGTAACTTAGTAAATGGCAACATTTGGTGGCGACAATACCAGGTGAGCGTTATCTTAGTGAAATTGATTTTTAACCGACTTCAAAAAAAAAGGAGGTTCTCAGTTTGACCTGTATGTATGTATGTAGGTATGTATGTATGTATGTATGTATGTATGTTTGTCCGCGATTATCTCGCGTTTGGCTGAACTGATTTTGATGCAGTTTTCAGAAAAGTATTTGTTACACTCAGGAGAAGGTTTTAGGCCCTTAACCGACTTCAAAAAAAGAAGGTTCTGAGTTTGACCCGTATATAAGTTTGCCCACGATTAACTCGAGTTTGGATGAAGCGATTTTTATGCGGTTTTCAGAAAAAGTATTTGTTACACTTAGGGGAAAGTTTTAGTATTTTAACCGACTTCAAAAAAAGAAGGTTCTCAGTTTGACCCGCATACCTACATATATTGGTTCTTAGTATGTTTGTATGTATTATGTGTGTGTCTGTACGTGAGTACGCGCGCACGCGCGTGATTGTATTTGTATGTGTACGTGTGTGTGTACGAGTGTGTGTGTGTGTATGTGTACGTGTCTATGTGCCTGCGATTAACAAAAAACAAAGAAAGTCGATGAACGAATCTAATGCGAGAGCATTTTAGGGATTTGACCCGCCTCAACGCAACATAGCATTGGCCTATAGCAAAGATTTTAGGCCCTAGGTCCGCGGAACTAAGTGTACATCCTTGCAACTTGTGTACCGTCATAGCCCAACTCAATATGACTGGCAACATTCGCCTCTCGATATCACCATAACCGCGATTGCCTTGATAGGTCGCTGGCACTGGAGCTATGGAAATGTATCCATCATCATCTTTAAGACGCAATGCTATTGATGAATCATCAAATAATATCAAAATGACAGACAGTTCACCTGGCTCAAGTTGATCTATTCTTAGTGCCGGCCATTTAAATCCTTTAGGGACACCCATTGCCCCGTTCACTAGGCCTACCGTTATTGACATATTTCTCCGGAGCATAATACGAGAGCTCATAGCCAATTCAATAGTATGTACAAGTCCACCGCATTTGTTTGGATCAGCCGGAGCAGCATTTGCGGAGGGCGTCCTTCCGTATGTGGCTGATTCCCTAGACTCATCTCTCTCTTCCAGCATCAGACCTAAGCCCATAGGCACACAGAATAAAAGTAGGTACCTATGTCAAAGTCATGATTACAGACTGATACTAGCAGAAAACTTATCACTAAAATAATTGAATCTAACTATAAACAAACTATTCATTCATTCTGGTCGTTCCCTCAATGCTGAGGATCGTGACTGTATGTCAATTAATTAATTAAACAAACTATTAATTAGCCCAAAACTTAAAGTAAATGGAGTACCTATCACAAAAAAGTATGAAATAAATAAAAGAGTAGTTAGCACAAAATCAGAAGTAAACGAACGAAGTACCTAACACTAAAAAGTATGAAATAAAAATAATAAGAAAAAAAACGAAACGAAAATGAAAACTTAAAAATCGCAACAAAAATGTTCAGTAGGTATTTAGTTTCTTTTTAAAAAAAAGAGAACCGCCTTCAAAAAATCGACCCACTGAAAAGTACGAAATAATTTTTACATATTCTATATTTGCCAGTATTCTTTTTTGTTTTTGATGGTTTGGCACCGACTTCAAAAACTAAGTGTTTTGTATAAGTTATATACTATGTATTAGCGCATAGTTTCGTCAAGTCTCTCCGTCCCTGGTTTTATGCGGCAAATATATACTAAAGAGCTGAAATTTAGCATGATAAAATTATAATCAGGCAGATAGAACAATAATAAAAAAATGTCTCGTAGCTCTCATATACCTAAATAAGACATAATTTCTTTTAATTTTCGGTTAATGTCGAATTTTCTGTCCCTTCGTAAAAACATTATTTCTATGGTGTATTTTCCTTAGTCACCTTTTATGACAACCACGGAATGAAAACGAGAATTTATACTTATTGTATTCTTTTACTTTAAGGCAGGGATGACTGCACGGTTAGCGTAGTAGTTTAAGCGGCCGCCTCGCCGCTTTGCACTGCGCCGATTGTTGTGGGTTCGATTCCCACACGAGACAGCTCTTTGGATGATCCATAAATTGTTGTTTCGAGTCTGGGTGTTTGTTGTCCTCGTTAGTTGTATGTTTGTAAAGACCCCCGCGACACAAGATTTAGTCCTAATGCGGGAGTTGTCTTTTCAAACGAAAAAAAAAAAATAGCCTGGTGGAGATCGGACTGCCATGCAGAGGGTATCGGGTTCGAATCCACGGTATTGAATTGTTAATTATCGCTTGTCTCGTGCCTCGGAGAGCACGTTAGGCCGTCGGTCCCGGCTGTCATGAAGATCTTTGACAGTCGTTATAGGGCGTCAGTACTTCTGAAATAAACTGACACTATAAGTCTAAACCATGGAATATCGCTATCCCTTCGGGTTTCGGAGGTCAGACAAGCAGTCGCCCCGTCTAAAAGCTAGTATTCCGCCAAATCCGCTTAGACTAGAAAGCGGACCTCAGGTTGAGTCTGGGATCACGCTAGGAGGATGAAATATGTATTCTTTTCATTTAAAATTACGAGACAATATTTATCTTTAAACTCATAAATTCCATCTATACAATAAATGAATACTCGGAATGACAAATGATTCGGAAGAGACAGCGACCTAATAAAGTCTTGTACACTGAAATGCACTGAAGAGCACAGCACTCTAAACCTAAGATGGTCCGGGTCGAAATATACTTCTCATAAAATTTTATGACACATATACACCACTATTTTTTAATTAGTACAAAAAATTTAACAGGGCACTAAGTATCATTAACTGATCATATTTATGTAGTTGAAAAATAAAAACACTAAGTCCCAAAACTGTCTCAAAACTGTCCACAAAAATACGTGATAATTGGTAAATGCAATACTAATACTATGACCGACCCATGTACTATCATAGTAAAATTAACCATTGATAAATTCCCCTCCCCCCCCCGCCCCTCTGCGCCTGCGCCACGCCTCGACGATGCGACAAACAGTACTGCTAACTAAAGTGAGCGTATCTAATTTCGTTGCAAAAGTTAATTGTTTGTCTACGTTTGCCCGACGCGATGGCCTATCATATCAGTTCATATCACGGGAGTATGTAGCTTCGTGCGTACTTTTTGAGTGGAAAAATCGCGAATGCAGCTGTGTACCCATGGACATCGTATTGTGAGTGTACAAAAGTGACCGGGTCAGTGTCAAACAATTAAAACAGTGCATATTGGATGCTTTTGACAACGGTGGTGGACATTTCGAAGGACAATGGAAATACTTGTAAGTTTAGTAAATAATACGTACTTAAGTAAATAATAATTTGATGCGGGCGGCTCAAAATCGGTCTGTGTTCTCCACACACCTAGAGGAAGGCCTATGTCCAACAGTGGACGTCTCTAGGCTGACATGATGATGATAAAATAATTTGTAAATAGCAGATGATTCTAACTTCATAAATACGGCAAAATTACTCTTTTCTTTTTTTTTAATTTTTTTATTAACCTCATACATACACTATAATGAATATGTATAGGCGGCCTTAATGCCTAAGGCATTCTCTACTAGTCTACCTTTTGGGTGGTGCAGAGATTGAAAAAAGTAGGTGTAAATTGAAGTTAGTATAAGAGGAGAAGGACAATTCTTTATATTGAATAAAACTAATCAAGATATTATATAGGTATCATCATCACATCAGCCTTAATAGTCCACTGCTGGACTAGGCCTCTCCTTTGAAAGGAGGAATTGGCCTACTATACCACGCTGGCCAAACGGGTTGGTATAGGGTTTTTATCAAGTTTTCCTTCTCTTGCAGTGTTGTTCTCTGCATAATATGCTCCCTCTGTCGGCTCTTACGATACCCATGGGATGATATGGGGTGGTGACATTTCGTATTCTTAATCCGTCACCACACAGACCATATAGGTATACATAAAAATAATATGCTAGAAATATATAAACATATAAATATTATTCATAAATAAGAATACACTATATACATACACACACAAATATATTTATACATAATATAAATATAATTATATATATAGAAAAATATATAATAATAACTACAATTAAATAGAGATGTCAACTCTGTGATGATCCTGCCAACTCGTTCTGAAGTAGTTGCCGCACTTTCAATTTGAATGTATGTCGGCTAGTAGCCATCCTGATTTCCAGAGGGAGGGCATTCTACAGAAGAATAGATTGCACAGGAAAAGAAGAATGAAGGAAATCAGAGTTATGTGTCGGACAGAGAAGAAGTAGATTGTTAGAAGAACGTAACGTTCTATCGTGGTTGGAATATAGATACTTAAAATAAGGGGTTAAATAGGTAGGTGGATTAGGACACATGAGGATAGAGTAAAGTGTTGTGAGGGCTCGCATACTACGGCGTTGACGGATAGGTAACCATTTCAAACGGGAGCGATAAGTAGACACATGGTCATACTTGCGAAGATTAAAATCGAATCGAATGCAGTTATTGAGAAGACGGTCAAGTTTATTGAGAAGGTCTGCATTCAGGTCGAAATAACACACATCACCATAGTCAATTATGGGGATAATTAGGGTATGCACAAGCATTGTCTTGGTCCCGGTCGGTAGAAAATTTTTCAGGCGATAAAGAGCACGCAGGGTACCGGTGACTTTTTGACTGACGTGAGTCACCTGAGCACGCCAATTTAGAGTAGAGTCTACATGTAGGCCTAGCTCCCTAACTACTGGACAATATTCGATCACTGATCCATTGAAAATGATCGATGATAGTGCGGTCATATCAAGTCTACTCAAAATTCTTTGACTGCCCACAACTATTGCTTGACACTTACTGGGATTTTCTGACAGACCGAAAGATTTAGACCAACTATGCAGATATTCAAGATCACTGTTCACACGAGCTACAGCAGAAGATATGTTCTCAATACTTGCTTGAGCGTAAAGCTGCAAGTCATCGGCATACAGATGATAGGCGCATTGAAGATTCTGGGTTAGGAGATTGATAAAAATTGAAAATAGAAGTGGGGAAAGAATACCGCCTTGTGGAACGCCAGAGCCGATCTCACGCCAGTTTGACGAGGATTCCTCGACGCGAACCGACTGCTGACGTCCACGAAGATATGACGAGAACCATTCCAGAGCCTCGGAAGAGACCATAAGGTGGGAAAGGATAGCTAGCAGGATGTCGTGACTGACGACATTAAAGGCGTTAGAGAAATCAACTAAAGCCAACACCGTGACTTTGGTGTCCTCCATGCCTGACCTAATGTCGCTAGTCACTTTAAGGAGAGCGGAAACAGTACTGTGGCCAGGCCTAAAGCCAGACTGCATGGGACTTAAAAGATTATTAATATGAATATGGCGAGATAGCTGCTTATAGACACTGGCCTCAAGTATACCAATGTACATTGGACAGAAAAGGAAGAACGGAAATTGGACGGAAGTGATTGGGTAAGGAAGGATTCTGGATCTTGGGCAGAGGTAAGACAAAGGCTTTGCGCCATAAGTCAGGGAAAACACTGGAGTCAAGGGAAAAATTGATGATGTGCGTGAGCACAGGGATAAGGTGTTCAAGGAAAGTCATGATCATGCGGTGACTGATCTGGTCACAGCCCACCGCATTTGACTTTATGGAGCGGATAATCCTTTTGATCTCGTCCGGAGCTATAGGAGAAAAACTGAAACATTGGATGTTTGGTTGGGTCAAATTACCGAGGTAATCGATAGTGAGACACTTGGTTTGATGATCAAGGAGAGTGGTTGTGGTGAAATGTTGATTTATATCATTCAAACCAAGTGTCCCCTGGAAATCAAAACGACGCTTCCCGCCAATGCCTAGAGTTCCAAGGAACTTCCAAACATCAGCAGGGGATGAATAGGAGATATTTTCTTAAATATGTCGGCGTTTAGCGTTGCGTATCATCTGGTTACACCGATTCCTTGCAGCCTTATAAGCCGTCCAGGTGTTTTCACAACGGTCTCTCCTGTACTTGCGAAAAGCCCGGTCCCTGCGCCTCATCGCCATCCGGACACCTCTCGTTAGCCAAGGTGCTGGAGGACGTTTAAACTTTATTTTCCTTATTGGAGCATGTACGTCATATAGGCCAATGAGATTGTCATTGAAGGCTTTGACTTTGTCGTTTACTGTGGTAGCCTGGAACACATCGTCCCAGTTAAGTAAGGCAGCGTCCTGACACAGCTTTTCTACGTCCATACGACCAAAACAACGCCTCTGCACAACCTTAGGTGGGGATTTGGGTGGTTTTAGGATGTAGGAGAGGAAAATGAGGTCGTGATGAGAGAAAGCAGGAGCTATGTGTTGACCGTAGGAAGAGGCTAGGGTGGGATCAGAGGTTAGGATCAAGTCCAGCCAGGTGTCGTCACCTACCATGTTGTGATGGGTAGGTTGCAGAGGTAAGATGTGCAGACTGGCTGACTTAACAATGTCCAGGAGTTTGGAAGATCTTTGGGTACAAGGGGACAGGAGATCGGTGTTAAAATCGCCCATGATGATAATTATGATGTGAATACTCCGACCCTAAAGATTCCAGACTCATTTCGAGACTGGAGAAATAATTTACAGAAGGAGGACAGTAGACGACACCAAGGACCAATTTGGACCCTTTAACGCAAACTTCAATAAAAATATACTCCGCAGTGGCAGTTGAGTTGGGAGAAGATGAAGACAGAATTTTATAGGGAAAATTACTGCGGAGATAAATAGCGACACCTCCCCCCGGTCGACTCGATCATTACGGATCAAGATAAAACCGGGAAGAGGGTAAGTGGTAGAAAGAAGATGCGGTTTAAGCCAACTCTCCGAAACCAGGATAGCATGAACATTAGCGTTAGTGAAAGCCTCTAGCAAGTCGCTTTAATGGCTATGTATGCTTTGTGCATTAATATGACATACATTAAAATTGCTGCAAGTAGTTTGATTGAAAATTTTCCTCACAATGTCACCTAATGTCTCATGTATTTTCTTTTAGTCCAGAACACCTTCTTTTATTTTGATATTTGTTTGCTTTCTAATTACATACCTCCGTATTTAATTACTTGTTAAACTATAAATTTTACCGGTCCTAAGCCCGAATGAAGTATGAAGGAGAGGGTAGAATTAACAAAATTAAAAAATAACTACCCACATTTATTATTTTCCTTCATTTTATTTTCTATGGCTACCTACATCATAAGTGCGACAGAGAGAATGCGAATGAGCAGGATGGAATATTATCAATGAATTAGTGAATGGATTGTAAAATATGGCTATGATTTAAGTGAGATTTTCTACAATAAACAAATGATAATAACTTTGCTCTTTATTGATATTATGAAATTCTTATGTCACATATATGATAATAATATCTTCGCTAATCTGTCCTTAAAGTTTTTGTACTAATTAAAAAATAGTGGTGTATAATGTTTATATGAAATATGCTTTGGGATGTCTTCAAATATTATGGTTCTGTATGTACCTACTTGGTGTTGAAAGTATTCAATCACTGAGAAAATTCTCGTTCATATTTTTACGACCAAAACTTACAAACATAAATAAAATATCTCTTTTAATTATTTAAAGCGACACCAGAGTTGGCCACACACTATACGATAAGAAGAAGATCAGATTATGTTTGGTTTGATTTGAGATTGCTGGCAGCAGCAAGTGGAAAGAGCTACGGACTGCTACGCAGAGGGTTCGAATCCAGCGCGCGCCAATGACTTATTGAGGTTATATGCGCATTAAATTGTTAACGATAGCTTCTTAAACGGCGAAGGAAAATATCGTGAGGAAACCAGCATGTCTGAGAGTTCTCCATAATGTACTTTTTATACAGGTGTTTTTTTTTGTGCTGGAAATGGATAATGGGATACTATCGCTCGATGTGGCGAGATCATAGCTATAACTTCTAGGGCTGGTTTCAGAATGACGCGCGCGGCACGCGCCGTCGGCCAGCGCGTCTCAACAGCGCGTTTCGCGCGCGGATCACTGTGAAACGAGTTCGCGTTTCTCTTTGCAATGTATGAAGCTTCGGCAGCGCGGCCGGCGCGCGCGTCTCACTCGCGGCGTTTTTACACTACTAATTACACTAGATTAGTAGTAGCGTTTAATAGTCACGCAGTTCAAACGCGCCGCGTGTGAGACACGCGCCGTCGGCCGACGCTGCCGAAGCGCGCGCCGCCCAAGCTCCTCCTACGTGAAACGCGCGCTCGTTTCAGAGTTCCGCGTGTCATGCGCGCGCTGTTGAGACGCGCTGGCCGACGGCGCGTGCCGCGCGCGTGACTCTGAAACCAGCCTAAGACTTTCTACTTAAACCTCAAACCTTAATACACTTATAATGCCGTACATTTAAGCGAAACCATTTCTAAACTTTGATGCTAAAATTCGAACATAATAAAACACGAAAGATTGTTGAAGAAAATTATAAACAAGTCAGCTAACGCATTAGCAGCTAAGAACATTGTCAAAGTGATTTAAGATAAATTAACAAATACTCACTCTTAATCTCTATGCTCAATAAATCTTTAAGGTACTTTAAACTTGCATATTAAAGCGGATTATTAAAGTATCTTAAATCTTTAAGATACTTTAATAATCCGAAACAAGTTATTTGCTAAAGTTTAGCCGAAGATGTAGGTATTGCCCTTTAAGCGACACAGAACGAGCAAAACTAAACTATATGATAACTTTGTTGTATTTAAAAAAACATTACTATTGGCGGCTATAAGCAAACAATAATACACAAACCATATGCAGTGTAATATCATAAACTTAAGTTCTAAACTTTAATATTTTAGTTCAGTATCTCTCGCGTTACTTGCCAAGTAATATTATTTTAAGCTTCAGATTTAAAGTTTTAGATTATTTGAATTTTAGTTGCAATGAAATTGTGGATTTAAGTACTTAAATTGTGAATCTCATTGCTGTTGACAGAGATTATTTGCTTAAAGTGCGTGGTAAGTGAATGATGCCAGATAATAACACTAAAATGAGAGGATTATAGTCGTATTTTACTTTAGATATATTAAACTCGCTGAGCGCACGGTTACATACGCGGTTAAATACCTATCTAACGATAGTCCATGCAATGTTGAAGAAAATAAAAAGAGATCGATTTCCTATTTGGATATGATATGGATATGTTCTTTTTCAAATTTGTTTAGCGTGGTTTTGTCTGCGTAGTTACAATGTATAACCATTCGAGATTTTAGCTCACTAGTGCTTTTTAGTTTTTTCGTAAAACCGCGGACGGACAGACGGACGGACGGAGATTGTATGTATATATAAAAACGAGTAATACCCGCAACACGCAGCTTATTACAGCTTACAACTCAACTAAAAATTACTGCATTTGAGATAAGCATATAAAATTTGTGCTGTTAATGACGTTCTACACGATTGAACCAAATAATTATGTTACATATTTAATCTACTGCCATCTCATTCTCATCGGTAAAACTAGAAAGAGATAGAAACAAATGAGATCTGTCAATCATTTCATTGCCTTCTTTACATAGAAGTTTTATTTGACACGATACTAAGACGCGCCTCAGTCACGTACGAAAATGAGTTTGAAAGTTTCTCCTCTACATTATGTCTGTGTATGTGAGTGTACCTATACGTTAACTGCATCACTCTCACACAAGCAGTGTGAGAGTTCTAGTAAGAAAATAGGGGCACATCACAATATTTTCCTAGCTTTGGTTACTAACAACACATAACATAACTTCACGCATTTATCCCCGAAGGGTTAGGCAGAAGTGTATGAAATGCCCACACTTCGCCAGTTATGTTTCGGTCCCATTGTAACGGGGGGCTAGCCTAATGCCATCTACCGGGCATATTATTAAGCGAGCGATAATTAACAAATTACGCACACACTACTTCGAATGGTCAGAAGTATGTGCCCGGTGTAGATACTTGGAGATCGAACCCGAGAACAACATCTCGGCAGTCCGTTACGTACACCACTGGGCAATCGCCGCTTCAGTTACTATTCTCATATTTTAATGTACCTAGACTATCCTATTGCGTGTTTTCGAACACACGGGTGTTCGAATGTCGCGAACCGGCCTAAACACTTTATGAACACCCATAGGTGCAAACTAACTGTCTAAGTAAAACGTTATTTTTTAAAGCTAATCGCTTGCTTGAGATATAGAACCTAGAATATAGCTAAGTTTTTAAAAGGCACGTATGTATGTGGAATTATTTCTTCTTTATCGTGTGTGTAGCTAACTTTGGTCTTGGAATTTATAGGTCGTCTGCGAGTCTCCGACATGGCGTAACGATTTTGACCAAGAGACTATCAGGCCTTGCAGCTCTATAGGGCTCTGATATAATTGCCACATCAAGCGGTCACCCATCCAATTCTGACCTCTGCTAAGGTTTGATTTACTTAGCCAATCTGTTACAAATCGCAAGTCAAGAAACTTAAGCTTAAGACGCTTTTACTGAGAATGCAAGTTACATACAACTTCAAAAAAACACTTCAAAGAGCCATTCCATTATCTAGTTAAAAAGCTACGATCTTGCTAAAAGTTCATTATCCCGAAGCGAACAATTATGTAGAGAGTCGTACTCTCACACGTACTAGACTAATCTAGTTGCGGTTATTAATTCATGTCTCATAAAGAAAATTTCATTTACGCGCTTTTGGATGTAAGTTAATACGAATTCGATATTTTTATTATATTGCTAGAAGTTATACAAGTTTTCAACCAGCTGTTTTTAATATGAGTTCGGGTGTTCTTAGGGTCCGTTGCTTGTATGTGTAATGCGTGTAAAGTCCCATTTCGATACAGAAGAGTGTTTGTTTCCCAGGCTGATGATGAAATTTAAGTTCATCATCACCCGGCCATAAATAAAATAATATTGAAAATAGCAATTTGAATTGTTTTATCCTTTCCTTAGACACGATTGAAGATTTAATAACTGAGTGCTATCGACTAAGGTTGGAAAGAGTCAGGCTTGAGGAGCGACTATGATGTCATAGGTCTAGGAGGGGTAATCTATGGTATGGAAATCTGCAGGAACTACTGTTCCGACTTGAATAAATATTTTGTGTTGCATAGCTCATTTATCGAGGAAGTCTATAGAGTATAGACTAAATAACATCAAGCTATGACCCACGAGTGCGACGCAGTAGCCCTTAATAACGCGGGCTCAGCTAGTTTGCTTTATTAGTTATACAACTTATTTTACAGTTAGAGTATAGGTGGATAACTTATAATGAAAAATCATACTATATTGCACAGAGTTTAACTAATTTGTATACCTAGGTATTAAGTTTTTAAAGGAAAACGTATAAATATCAAGAAAAATGTACACGAACTATACTTATTTGCTATCGTAGAAATACACGTATCACCGTGTTAGTACAGCCGACAATTGTTAGTTATAGCATTGCTTAAACGTTGAGATAAAGTTCCATTGGCAGAATGCATGCACATGGCTTTGTGCCAGTTGGCAGCCGTTTAAAAAAATACCACCTGCTACACACTTTGAGGTTAAATTGTCGCCTGAAAATTGTAGTTGTGCCTACTAGCTACTATTTGAGTATACGTTGAATGTTTTTGTGTAGATAACGTGAGATACAAGAACCGCATTTTCGTTTAGATACATTTGGCTCATAGCGCTCTTAGTTTGACTTACCTTGTATCGTATGTAATAGATCGGCAAAGCACATATTATTATCAACGATTGAAATAGATCCAATTTAAGTCACACACGGACACTTAGTTTTACGTATATTGTAACACAAACAGTAGAAGAATGCCGTTAATAATATCACAACGGCTTTTATAAGGCTAATTATGCTTAAGGCTAATTTATATTTAAACTACCTTATTAAGTAGGTACATAGTCAGTAGGTAAATAACTCAGTGTTTTCCTGATAAGTAGTGACTCAGCCCATGATGAGCTTCCATTTATTTTAGATAATTTTTCGAATTTATTTTCATTCATTAATTCGCATTTTCGTCAAAGCATTCAGCACTAAAATATGACGGTCGATGCTTACGGTCACTTCACTCCTGTGAAATTTGAATTTTAACAAAAATGCTGTATCGAAAATAACATATATTTTACTATTTTTCGTAAAATAACTGCTATAATGTAGCTTCTATATCACATCGGGGTACATACCTTTTAGGAAAACAACATTATGATCATCATACAACATCGAGAGAGAGATTTCGATAGAATTCGAAAGTTTTAGAACGTCAGCCTCGGACGTTCTGATAATATATATTTAATGTTGAGCTTTTATATTTCATATTTTATCATAAACATAAATATAGAATTGTTTATCAATATTAAAAAAGAAAAGCAACAAAACATTATAATAGAGCAACGCAAACCTAAATCTACGATCACCAAAAAGCTTTGCAACACAAAACTTGTTCATTAAAAAATTAGTAAATGCGGGTAAATTAAAAAAAATATAAAGTAAAAAATGACTAAATGAAGTATACGAGCAATACACTTTAAGCGCATGAGTGAGTGAGATACTTATATTAAAAAGAGAAGCGTAGCGAAAACAAAAACGGCGGTAGTGGCGCAAAAGAGTTAGAGCGCGAGCAGGGGTGATAAACATTTTCCATGTTGACAGCAATTTTGTTGATACATGAATGTACAAGAGTATGTTTAAAGTAATTTCACAAGTAAGAACAACATTTTAAACATTAAGCATTTAAATGATGAATTGAACTCACGGTACCAGATTAGATAATTTTGTTTAAATCATTTTCTTTGTTAATTACTATGGTGCGTGATTCCACGTTCTTGCGGATATGTATTTTCCCGTATTTCACCCATACAAACTTGTACATCTTGTCCTTAGCAATAGCCTTCGTTTTATTAAGAAGCTTTTTGGATTCCGCATTCAGATGGTCGTTGACATATAATCGCGGTATAAATCCCAAATCATTTGTTGAGAGACTCTTATTAGCTCGTGCTGCAGCAGTAAACTCTTCTTTCACGTACCTATTAATGAAGCTAACGATTATATGTTTTTCCTTGGCGTTGTATGTAGGTACTCTTGAAATGTAGTTTATTTGTAGTTTTGGTATAGCGTACTGAACTACGCTTGCGATAGAGTCTACGATTTTGAAGAGGTTCTCATCTTTCCTTTCGGGTATTCCTCTAATCTCCACATTGTTGAGTCTGGATTTCTGATCGTAGTTGCATAATTCCTTGTGGATGTTGGCAACATCGGACTGCAGATATGTAACCGTTTCTTTCGTATTTTCTAGTTTAGTGAGCCTGTTATCCAGCAAAGCCATTCTTGCATTATATTCATCCAATTTAGCACTCATACACTCACATGAAGTCTTGACTTCCTGAATTTCACTACGCAAACTTTTCATCTCGCTTATAAGAGTAGGCAGGCTACAAAGTTGATGTTTCATATCCCGGATTCCAAGCACTTCAAGCGACAATGGGTCTCTTTGGCCTGAGGGCGATGGTAATGGAGACGAACCGCGACATACAGAACATGTCCATGTTGCTATGCGCTCATTGCCCAATTTTCTCCAGCCAACCTCAGTTATGTTGGCACATGAGAAGTCCAGTTGCTTTTTACATGAGACACATTGTACTCCGTCATTGAAATGATTACCGCATGCACTGCACTTCATCATAGCGGATGTTTTACTACAAAAGGTTTACGATCTCTGGATGTAACACAAGGTGACGCTAGGATGTGTGTTGACAGCGCAAGCGCTCAGACGAGACTGATCTAAGCCTATAGCTATATAATAATAAAGGTCTGGGTTTGGGCACTTATTATAAGCATATTTAGTTTAATATCGTTCTAATATCAGTCTAATTGAATGCTGGTTTGCACTTTCTGAAATCTAGTCAAAATTAATTTAAGCCGACTTAGGCTCATATTGCTTTTACGTAAGTATCTTGTAAGCCTGCATAGGCTTATATTGGTCTAAGTTTAGAATATTTTGAGAATTTTACGTCAGATCCAATTTAAAAGTTCGTGTTAGTGTTGGTTTGAAATTAAATGTAAAAAAATTAAAGTTGCGTAAAGTTAATGTTTATACTAAAGTGCCGTTATTATCAAGTGCGTAGAATTTATTATTTACTGTTAATTAGACCTCGTTTTACGCTTCAAAATGCATGCGCCTTGTTAAATAAGGTATTTCATGTTCTCGTTTAATTATTTTATTTGTTAATTTGTATTGATAGTGTCGCCATTAGTATAGCTGCATTTTATAAGCGCACTATTAGACTAATGTAAGATTGTTTACTCTAATTTTAGCATTCGGTATACTCCATATTGGAATAAATTAGGGTTCCTCGCAATTTTACATAAAACCTTAAATCGACATAGAGAAAAAAAAAGAACTTAATCTTAAGGCTATTCGGACACGAAGTCGGCGCGCGCGGTTTTTGTAATCCATTATAACTATTAAATCTAAATATTAAAAATAAAATATGGCCATCAAAATTACTCTTAAAACTATTAAAATTAGTTATTCCCAAAATCGATCTAAGATCAAACGCTCTTTTATGTAAGTATGTTGATCCAAAATTACTCAAACATCATACTTATCCAGTGCTATTGATCTTATATTAGTTTTAAATAAGATCAGAAATCCACGTACTCACAGTGCTCTTATGCTATGCTGATATTAGTCTGACATCTTACAATAGCATTTAGCAAGTCTAATATAAAATCAAACGAGCTTAGAAAATACCCATATAAGAGCAAGCTTTTCTCAAGTGCAACTAGTCTTAGTAAATGCTCTTATATACATATATGAGACTTGGTTATAAGACTGAGCATTCTTAAGACCATCGATCCTGTATTACTTTTAGACAAGCCGGTCTAAAAGTAATATAGGATCGATGGTATGTTCTAAAACAAATATAAGAGCGCTTTAAGCCTACCACTCTTAAAAAGTGCGAGTTCTGAGACTGTTTCGCTGGTTGGGGAAAAACCGAAAATCGGGCTAAGTGGCGTGCCATTCAAGAGGCCTATGTCCAGCAGTGGGCTATGGCAGGCTGATGATGATGATGATGGTCTGAGAATCATCCATAATGTTCCCGAAAGACAAGTGGAATCTACCAAACCACATTTGGCCAGCGCCGTGGTGGACTATGGCCTTACCCTTCTCATAGTCAGAAGAGTCCCGTGCATTGTTTATATACAAGGCGGGTGTGATAATTTAGTTTTACATTTGAATTATTAGAACATATTTTTATTGTTATGAATCATAGATAGATAGATAGAAATGCTTTATTGTACACCAGAGGCAAAATAATAACAGAAAAAAACATTTACAAACTTAGATCTAGTTGTACATGGGCGGTCTTATCGCAGGTTGCGATTTCTTCCAGACAACCTGATGGACTATATTCAATTATATTAAGCGAAATCGGGTAGCTAATGGTGTACTACATAATATTTAGCAATGAATCATAATACTATTGTTAACATGTACAACAAGGAACCAACTACATATTACGACTTGGCAAGATGACAGCAGCAAAGGAACACCGTTGCTGACAAGGATGATCCGCGAATCTAATCTGATGAAAATAAATAAAAATAGGCGTAGTGCATGTGGAGCCACGCACAATGTAGGGATACATAGTACTCCTTACCAAGTGACCTAAGGATACCCTGAGACTCAAGCACAATATTCATTTTATCGCTCGCAAGTAGAATAATAACAATATAGTCTAACCGGATTAGACTGAATATACATTTTGCCAATGGATATTCCTTGGTTTAGTCTAGCGTCAGTTTATTTACATAGTAACTGACTCCCTATTAACACTATCAGAGATGTTCATGACAGCCGGCACGAACGGCTAAACGTGGTATCCGGGGCACGGGGCAAGCGATTATTGACAATTCAATACAAAGAATTTTCAATTCAAAAGAAAATTCAATTCAATATTAAATCTGAAAAGTTGGAGGTGCGCGCCGTATATTCGAACCCGATATCCTCTGCATGGTAGTAAGTCATGAACGCAAAAAAAAACGAAGAACATAATAATCAATCTATATCTGTATATAGATTGCTTATTATGTTCTTAGTTTTTTTCTTTCAATTATTAAAAGCGTCTTGCGGTAAGTTGTCTCTAATTTAGTGATGTAGTTTGTGTTTTGACTAGCGTGTACACAAAAACATTTCAAACTCTCTGTTAACCAACAACGCCTCTATAAGGAGCTTTACAAACTTTACCCTTTGTTAGAATACAATAGAGCGTAATTTGGATGCAATATTATAGAGGAGAATCCTCTGACGGGCTGCTCCACTTTTACAAGTGATTCTCGATCCATGCACGGAAACTTCTTGAAAATATGAAGTTACATACTTTAAAATTATATATCTGGGCAGCGATAGCCTAGTACAGTGTGACATTAACAGAGTGCCATGCAGAGGGTATATCTCGTTCGAATCCACGGCGCGCACCAATGACTTTTCAGAGTTAGGTATGTGCGTATTATTATTATAAATTATCGCTTGCCCCGTGCCTCGGAGCGCTCGTTAAGCCGTCGGTCCCGGCCGTCATGAAGATCTTGACACTATATATGTCAGTTTATTCATAGGGAGTCAGTCCCTATGAATAAACTGACATTAGTCTAAACCATTGACTATTACTATGCCTTTGGATTGTGGAGGTCTGTGGACAAGCTAATGTTCAGTCAAATCTGGATAGACTAGGAAGTGGACCCCGGGTTGCAACTCGGATAACGCTAGGGTGATGAGGATAATGACGCTATCTATCATTACTCACTTTAAAATGAGGCCTCCGTCCTATCTGTCTGCATGAACGGGATAAACCCAAAAAATACTGAATAGATATCTGAGCGGTTCTCACTAATATATAGTGTGATTCCTGATTAAAACTTAGGTGTATCTATAATTCACGTGGGCGGAGTTGCGGACAAACGGTTATCATCATCAGCCCTTTATACTGTCCCACTACTGGGTACGGGCCTCTTCTCACTATGAGAAGGGTAAGGCCATAGTTCACCACGCTGGCCTAGTGCGGGTTGGCAGACTTCACATGTCTTTCGAGAACATTATAGAGAACTCTCAGATATCCCAAGTAACAAAATGTAGTCTTGTAGTGGTTCCGGGGCCAGGACTATAACAGGCTAGTAGAAGTTTACAACCACGGAAAAGGGCCCATTTTATACGCGTACTTTTGCTAATAAAATACTCATAGTAGACTTGGCGAGCACCACTTAGACCAATAATACACTTATGGTTGGACTACGCAGAACTATCTGCTCCCGCAAAGCCAGCTATGAGCATGTCATAGAACCAGACACCGCCCATAATTCACTTATAGTTAGACTCCGGAGAACCATTTGCTCCTGCGAAGCTCACTATGAGCATTTAATAGAACCAGGCAGGCGTGTAACGTACTCCGCGCTTCTATTACTAGCTACTTCAAACATTTGTGAATTTATGTTGTGTTGTGTTCTACGGTTGGGGAAAAATAAGAAAAGCACGGCAAACGCGTAAGTGTTTTCGGTGAAGTATATTGTGTTTTATATCTAAATTTTGGTTCGCCTTTTGAACACGGCGTATTTACTAAGCTGTGTTTAAAAATAATATTAGTGCTAACAGAATTTTCGCGCCACATTGTGACGACTTAGGGTTTCACATACAAATGTCTTATGCTTAATTTTAATAACTAAGAGGTGGTAGATTTTCTGTACTTTCCTCTTATATGAACCGCTTTTTTTCGTTCTATACACGACTATAAGTCAACTTATGAGAACAGGTATACTACAAATCCAAACGAACTCCGTGTAACCAGTTATAAGCTTGTTAGTAAAACCTGGAACCACTAAGAGAGAGTTACTAGTGCTCTGAGCCTGTAAACTGTGCACATCAGGAGAACTTTGCTTCTTGGGATGCAGGTTTCCTCACGATGTTTTCCTTCACCGAAATAGCAAGCGATAATCAACAATTTAATACGCACTTAACTCCGAAAAGTCATTGATGCGTGCCGTGGATTCGAACCCGAGACCCTCTGCGTAGCAGCCTGTCGGTCTCTCCACTCAGCTATCGCAAAAATCTTATAACCAATGCTTTAGAAACATTTAATATCAACTTGTACGCATGTAATAAATAAAAGTTCATCAGTAGACGTTATTACGAACAAGCAACGTACGCGATTTCGCCAAAACAAAGCCCATTAAAAAATATACATTGTTATCAGCTTATGCGAGATAACGAATACAGCTTTTGATTGCAAAATGTAATGTTAAACTAATACTTACACACAGACTCACGCCTGTATCCCGGAAGGGGTAGGCAGAGGTATAATTTTACACACACATTTCGCCAGGAATTTTAGGTCCCACGTAATAGGGGGCGAGCCTATTGCCGTAATATAATGTAAGATTAAACTAATATAATGTAAGATTTTCGTATTTATTTCTTATCTATACAATATTATAAAGCTGAAGACTGTGTGTGTTCGTTTGGTTGAATGTGCTAATCTCAGACACTACTAGTACCACTTGAATATAATGATTCAATTTTTGTTGTACCTATAGCTATTTCTTGAGTAAGGCTTTAGATCACTTGAGTACGGTGGAACCGCTCAGCTAGTTTAGAATATAGGCGATATACGTCCACAGCTGGACATAGGCCCAAACTTCCTCACAGCCGATCTTAAGCTGTCCGCATCATCCACTGCCCGTTATCCCAATAAGTTCGTTGGTCCACATATACAGGGTGGCGCTACCATAGGGGCACTTTTTGAACAGAGGCATAGCGTAC
The DNA here is from genome assembly GCA_944739405.2 of Euclidia mi. NCBI lineage: Eukaryota > Metazoa > Arthropoda > Insecta > Lepidoptera > Erebidae > Euclidia > Euclidia mi. Next base: position 33,577,677 of record OX123203.2, read on the forward strand.
AACATTTTGAAGCCTTGTATCAAAAACCAATTAAATCGGTGCAGTAGTTTAGCCACAATATCGATTTTAAGTTCAGCAATTTTTGCACATGCTTTGAATTCCACACAGCTGATACAAAACGGTCAACTACATTGTGCGCCCCGACTCGCTACGACGCGACGCCTTGACGTCATCCGAAGTTAGGCTCAGCGCAGATAAAACGGAGCGCAGTGGAGAGGATTTTATTAACGCACTTGAAAATAAACTTTATTTTTTTACAATAAAGTGCAGTGATAAATGAACCTGACAAAAAACATTCGCGCGTCCTCGAAGATACGCGGGAATCCTCGCGCGGCGTCGAGTCGGCGCCCGCGTCGTAGCGAGTCGCAGCGCGCAATGTAGGGCAAAAAGTGCCCCTATGGTAGCGCCACCCTGTATATCATGGATTTAATCGGTATTCATTTAAATATCTAGTTATGCAATAAATATATTAGTCTCTGTGAAAAAGAAGAATTATTAACAATATATGAGATAAATTTATTATTAGAATAGCGTCATGCCTGTGCCCCCGAAGGGGTAGGCAGAGGTTGTAATAATACACCCACATTTCGCCTTATGACTTTCAGGTCTGAAGAATGGCTTTATATGTTATATGTATATCAAAGAACCGCATAAAGTATGCATTAAATAAACATTACATAATAAAAAAAAATCATGAAAGTTTATTTAAGGGGTTCTCAAATTATCACATTCCTAAAATGCCATATCACCAAGATCTCTAATTCTTACCTCAGAAGAAAACATACTAAATATTTAAATAAAATGTATTAATTAAACTGTAAAATAATGTACATTTATGCGATACTGATCGACTGATAGAGAACGCACAGCCGAAAGTCCGAAACTACTGAGCGCAAGCTGAATACGGCATGTTTGTGCTTTGGGAAATTATAGACGGCCCACTATGACAGGATTTTTGGAAATTCCCTCTCTAGTGGTGGTTTAGACGCAACTCTGGCAGCCAAAATTACTTTTAGGGGATTAAAACTAAAAACTCCTTTAAGCCCCCTACACCACCAATACCCTCAAATTCGGGCGACACGTTTCGTAACCCGACCCAAAGTAGGTAGGTACATTTTATCAATATATTAAATACATAATATGACACTGTAGAAGTTTGATCTCAGGAGCAGAAATAAAAAGCAGTTTTCACAGCGAAAGTATGAAAAGTAAATGACAAAATTATGAGTATGCACAATAATTACAAAAAGTGACCAGTCATGTCGGTATTTGTAAAATTAAAACACCTGATGAAAATACAAATATAACAAACAATAGTTGTCTTAAGACTAAAGTAGGATCTTAACATGCCCCCGGGCGTGAAAAGCTTGTCTTTCAACCATCTTCGTCGAGGAGACAGCAAATTTTACTGAACGGTCGTTTCACCACGCCAGTGGCAGATTTAACGCCAGCCACACGAGCGACTCCATCTTGTCCAGGATAAATAGGTACGATGTTACCCAGCTTCCACTTTAGTGGCGGTAAATTATCCTCCTTCAAAACCACAACGGTATTCAGTTTCAAGGAACCAGAGCCTTCCTTCAATTTAACTCTTTGTTGAAGCTCGCTTATGTATTCTTTACTCCTACGAGTCCGAAAATGTTGTCTCAGTTGCTCAATACGCTGGAACCGATTTAGATGAGACGTCTGGCAATCATCGCAGCTTGGAGCTGGCAAAGCAGTGAGTGAACGCCCAACAAGGAAGTGTGCAGGAGTGAGCGGTGACAAGTCGTTCGGGTCAGTTGATAAGGCAGTTAACAGACGTGAGTTCAGCAACGCTTCAATTTGCACCAGAACCGTATTTATCTCCTCGTTCGTTAAATGACAATTGCCCAGTACTTGATTTAAGTGAAATTTGACTGATTTCACTCCCGCCTCCCAAAGACCACCGAAATGAGGAGCGTATGGCGGAGTGAAGTGAAAATAAAATGGATCCCTTCGTTGGCAACAGTATCAGAAAACGAATCAGAGTGAGATTTAAAAAAAATATCGATGTCGTTCGTACCAACAAATGAGGTACCGTTGTCAGAGCAGATGTTCTTAGGCTTACCGGTCGTGACATGAATCTCTTTAAAGCTGACAAAAAATTATTACTTGTTAGGTCACCTACAAGTTCTATATAAATTGCTTTTACAGCGAAACAAACAAAGACGGCAATGTAAACCTTCGTGAGTCTATATCCTCTCCCTTGACGACTAGCTAATATATGACCGGCATAATCTATCCATACATTTTCAAACGTAAAACTTGGTAGGAGACGCTGCTTTGGTAAGTTTCCCATAATGGGATTGCGAGCGAGACTTTTTTTCGAGATTCAAACGCTGAGATATTACAATTGTCCGGGTATAAGACAGCAAGTTACTTTTCACGAAAAGATAAAAGGAGGGGTGGTGTGTGCATTTACGTTAAGAACTGTATATGCTTCAATAAATTAGACTGGATAAATGATATGTCAATAGAGCTGCATTTTGAGTGGTGTGGTATTTTCATCCCAAATACGAATTGGTATATCATATCCATGTACAGAACTCCAAGTAGTAATTTTCAACTTTTTATAGACAAATTAGATAAACTATTATTTAAATTAACTATCCGTTCGAGAAGATTAAGTAAAAAAATATTTATTTTAGGTGATTTTAATATCGATATACTGTCCCCAAGTACAAAAACTAAACAATTTATAAACACTGTGGAAAAATATAACTTAACTTTAAATAAACCTACAAGAATAACTACACATTCGGCAACTTGCATAGACAATATTATTACAAATCATAAAAAATATTAAACTGAGATTCTGGACTTAGGGATCTCAGATCATACTGGTCAACTTATTGAAATTCCCTGCAGCTTGAGTTTATAAAAGGCAATAAAGAAATATTTCTAAAATATATTTCTCAAATACCATTTCATGAAGTATACAGCAAAACTGATGTTAATAAAGCATACATGATATTCATTGAAACATTTTCCTTAATTTTTTACTTGTGTTTTCCCACGAATAAATTAAAAATTACATACGAAAAAAAGAAATCCTGGCAAATTAAAGGTATTATTGCCTCTAGTAAAAATAAAAGGCTGTTGTACTTACAATCTAAAAAATATAATTGTAAAGACAGTAAGTTTGTATACAAGAAATATTGTAATATAATGCAGCGCGTTATAAAGGAATCTAAAAGGATATAAAACATAAAATATATTCAAAATAGTGATAATACCTCTAAAGCCACATGGACATTAATAAAACAACAAACTCAAGCCTTAAATACGTTAAAACCTACTATTGACTACATTACACAAAATAGTAAAGAAATAAAATCACCTGCCGAAATAGCACATCTATTTAATAACTTTTATATTACCCAAAATTTCAACTCAACCATTAACAGTACGCAAAACATTATAAATATTAAAAATGTTAACTCAATCTTTCTTTTTCCTGTTGATAGAACCGAAATACTAAATATCGCAAAAAAACTAAAAAATAAAACATGTCATGGGGTGTATAATATTCCAGTAAATTTGGTAAAAGATAGCATGGAATATACTGCAGACGCCCTCGTACACATTATAAACCTCATGCTTGAAACAGGCGTATTTCCAGATGACTTAAAAATAGCAATAATCAAATCTATACATAAAAAAGGTTCAAAACATGAACTAAATAACTAAAGACACATAGCTCTGTTACCGAGTTTTTCAAAAATATTTGAAAACGTTATACATACTAGGTTTACAAAATTTCTGGATCATTATAATATACTGAGTACAAATCAATTTGGTTTTCAAAAAAATAAAACTACATCATTGGCCATATTTAAACTATTCCAAAGTATTACGGAAAATATGAACAAAAAGAAGAGATGCACTGCTTTATTTCTCGACATGTCAAAAGCTTTTGACTGTGTGCATTTTGATATTTTATTAAACCAACTAGAAAATATAGGTATTAGAGGCGTGGCGAAAGATCTAATAAAATCATATCTAGAAAATAGGAAGCAAGCCACTGTCATCGAAACTTTCGATCGGACTACTAAAACATTAGTGCCTATTCAATCAAGGTTCGAAAAGGTATTACTAGGTGTTCCACAAGGCAGCATATTGGGCCCATTGTTATTTTTAATTTACGTAAATAACCTGCCTAACTTAACTAACCATCTATGCATTATGTATGCAGATGATGCTACAATTTTTATATGTAATGATAACTTAAATGACACTGATTATGAAATTGAAATAAATACATACATTAAATAGCGTTACTGGCTGGCTAAAATCAATAAACTTAAAAGTAAATTTGACAAAAACAAAATTGATGCAATTTCAAAATGATAAAAATAAGCCATCATCGTTTAAAATATGTGAATCGGATACATTTATAGAAGAGGTAAAGCAAATAGATTTCCTTGGAGTTACAATAGACCATAACTTAAATTGGAAACATCACATTGAAAAAATAAAAAAAGGTTATCGAAATACAGTTATACCCTATCTATACTTGTCGAAACAACTTCTGTCAATACTGCGAAATTAGCTTATTTTGGTTATGTATATCCATTGTTAACCTACGGAGTAATATACTGGGACAACTTATGTGATGTACAATCTACATTTGTTTTACAAAAAAAGTGTCTCCGCATTATTTATAATATGCAAAGTATGGACTCTCTTAGATCTGTCTTTAGTGAAAAGGAATTCCTTACACTTACCGGTATCTATATATTAGAATTATGTCTATTTGTTAAAAATAATATCCAATTGTTTAATCTTAAGTGTACTTCTAAGCCTAACGTGCGAAATAAATAATTATAAATACAATTTAAAGTTACCACTTATAAACAATGTTATATATTAAAAAATCACGTATGTAACTGCAATCCGAGTTTTTAACCACTTGCCCGTAGATATTAAGCAACCAGAAGGACAATTGTTTAAAGGGGCCTTAAAACGTTGGCTAATTAAAAAAGCTTTTTACAATATGAATGAATATTTTCAAAATAAATGTTAGTCTTAAGTAGTAGTAGTAGTATGTAATTATTTATAAGAAAGGATAAAAGGTAGGCTGTTGAAACTATATATTTTATGTAAACACCTATGTATGCACACAGTTTCAGTAATAAATGTCTTTGTCTTTGTAATTGTTCGCTTAAAACGATTACACGACACGCAGTTGCAGTAACACCGCTTCGACAAGTTTCGACCACCGATATGCCAATAATTTTCTTGAATACATGCTAATAACAATTGTGGTCCAGCATGCATTAGCCGTTTATGCTCATAATTAAATATAAGTTTTGTATGTGAATGAGTGGACTGTATAAGGATGGGGTGTTTCTTATCATACGAAAAGTCAGAATTTTCTAGCTGTTCGTTAACAAATAGTGGTACAACCGACTCTTAAATGAGTAAAAATTTTTAAAATCATGGCAGCTAATCTACGGCTTTTGCTGTTGTGATGATGATGAATATTAAATAGTTTATTAATGCGACACGGCTTCTTTATTGTGCTTTTAGCTTTACAGCTTAGCAAGATGCCTCTAGACCTGACATGACAAAATGTATGATACTCAGAGTCAGGATTTATTCTTTTAAAAGATATTAAAAGCGAAGTTGCAAAAAGTGCTCATAAAGTATATTTTGTTATAAAGTCCTTATCAAATAGAAAAAGTTATGAAGCAAACTTGGCAAAGGTGGTTTGTACTTTTTATAAATAATTAATCCAAATTGGATTTACAGACTGGCGTCATGGTAGATGGCGCTGTTGTGTTACAGAAAGTAACCCGGGTCTTACAGCGGGGAATAGTTAGTCATTAAGTAAGTGCGTTTACTATGAGCCGAGCTTTTTGTAATATTGATGGGCACTTTTAAATTATTATAGTCTATACTTAAAGAACAATATTGTAATATAATTAATGTAATCGTTAATGTAAGTAATTTAACCGTTTTTGACAAGCTCATTTTGTAGCAGTATTTTATGGTAAATAATTTGTGGAAAATCGTGTCTGTTAAGATCATAGAGATATTAGAATAGAGTGGCAGAACAGTACCTAACTCAATCAATACTGTGTCGTGTCCGCCGTGTGCGAGAGAGAACACAACATTAGAGGCCCCCTGCATCTCTCTCTAACAATACATGCACAAC